>CM040426.1:62529449-63180208 GCA_022702705.1 Papilionanthe hookeriana x Papilionanthe teres | reverse complement strand
AAAGTGCTTCCCTCGTTTTTCTTCTTTCTTCTTCTTCTGTGTGGATCTCGAGGAGAAGTGAGAAAGAGATGGGAGATACCTCTTTTTTGTAAGTCGATGTGGTTGACGGTGTAAATTCCTTAGGTAATAAAATCCTCTGCAACTTTGTGGACGTAGATAAAAATTGTCAAACCACGTAAATTAACACAAACACTCTCTTGTGCTTAGAATTTAGGAGATAGTAGCCAATAGAGTTCTCAAAATGGGTTCAGGTTTGACCCGAAATTGACCCGATCTGAAACTGCTTGACCCAAATCTCACTTAAATATTCAGTGGTTCAGAAAATTTAACCCAAACCCAACACAACTTGAACCCACTACTCCAAATATGATCCGTCTAATCTTTTAACATGAGGCATAACGGGTCACATTTTGGTCAAGTTTGAGTTGATGTCGGTTCAATTTCAAGGTCATTTTTGAATCCATTTTGGATTAGCGGGTATGTTTTGGATCAACTTCAAGTTCACAGGTCCATCTGAGCCTTACCCGAAAATTAAACAGTTTAAGATTCCTTGCCCACACCTGACCTGAAAAATCATCATTGTTAACCTGAACTTAGAATTTTCAAGACGAGTTCGAATCGAGTTGGCCTGTCGTGTCAGTTTTGACATCCCTAGTCAATTGAATTCTTAAATCAAGCAAAGAACATAAGGATTCAGTTGAATTGTACCGAGCAACATTTCTCATCCAGCAAGTATTAAGCCTTGCTATGATTTTACTTTCTTGGCTCAATATGTAGTCATTCTTTTATTACTCAAATATTAATTTGAACTTATAAATAAGGAGCCGTGGGGATAGTAGAGGTCGCAAAATTATTTGAAACTTGTTACAGTAAAATTCTGGAGCTCCTCAGTCTAAATTCTCTCTTTATTTTTTTACAACTTTTTGCTCTTTTTTATTTCCTTTTGGGCTTGTAAGTAATATTCTGCTGTAATTCAATAATAAAAGTGCATCCAACATTTTCTAATATGTAATAAGCATGAACTATTCAAGAACCAGGAGAGGCGTACTTGGAAAAACATAAGTTTTTCAAGGAGCATTATAGCGAGTCCCCAAAGCTACTCCGAGAGTAGTGATGCTGCAAGTATATTTGGATTTGGTCATTTTAAAGCAACAACCAAGTGCGAGAGTTCTATCATCGACTTCTACAATCGATAAGACCTATCATTTTTGATATTGAAAGAGGCTCAACTTCATCTCCTCCAGTAGAGAAGAAGGGAGAAAAGCGTAAATTATAGTTGACGAGCAAAAATTTATCATCTCTCTTGATTTTTACAAGAGTACTGCGATTCATGTCACCTATTTTGAATTGACTATTTCTTTATTTGATATTAATGATGCTTTCATGTGCAAATTATTCTTCCACTTTCAGAATTTCCCTCTTAGCTTGTTCTCTCAACAATCACTTGGGATGATACTTTTTTCTTGGAATTCAAGAGATAACTCATCACATACTTTGCTAACATGCTAAGAACGTCGAAGAATTCTTAGGCAGGCCTTATTGTAAATGAGGCAAGGATAAAGTAAGTCGGTAAAGAGCTTCATCATGAGATTATAGAAGGAGATGCACAAAGTGAAGAATCTGAAGTCAGCGTGGCGTGGCTTAAGTTGTTAGGTATGACTCATATACCAGAAATTTGGAGTCTCTTGGAATGAAGAGGTGTGTCTCCTGGTGAAAATGAGTGTCTCTTGGAATTTAGTGGGTTGGGGGGAGCGAGAGCGTTTTAGTAATTTGTCTATGGGTTTTTTATCTATAAATAGATGCGTAACCCTATGAGTATGAACTGAACTTGTAACTCCCTGAAATAATGAATTCGCCGCTCTGCTCACGAGGACGTAGGCATCTTTGCCGAACCTCGTTAAATCTCTATATTCTTCTTCTGAATTTGCGTTTTGTTAGCCCTAAATTTCACAACACAAGTAACTCTCACTAAAGGTTTAAGTGAGAGATAGTTTAGATATTAGTTGGCTTGTAGTAGCCAGGAACTTTGACTGATTTATCAAAACTCACACGTAGTGATGTTACCACAAAGGAGTGTAACTATGTGTTAGCCGTCTCATTTTTTAAGTCAGCCAAAGAAACACAATAAAAACTTTTATGTAAATCGTAAGAACCATTGAAGTGAGCAAAATCAATACAACGTGTACAATGCGTACAACATTGTACTCATATTTTTTTGTTTGGCGAGATGCACTTCTAAATTCGGACCCTACACGTAATATTCTTTCATGAACTTGATGTGGATGTGCCGCATCATTTTGAATGATTAGTGCGAAATAAAAATCATCATGATTGTAGAAGAAGGGAGAGGACACGATCTTCTATTTATAACTCTATTCAGAGTTTCAATTGTTGAGCTTGTGGAAACCGTCTAGAATAGAGATTAGTTAGAGTTGCTTATGCCCATAGTAAATTATTTACACTGAAATTCATTTTGCTGAAAATATAAAGCTTTTTATTCAACAGTCTCGCTTTATTTCTCTTCTTTGTTTGGTATTCTTTTTCTTTAGGCATGTTTGTAAGATTTAGATATAATTTACAGGAAATTTTGAACCAAACAGTTGACATTCTCGAATTTGTCATTTACCATGATCCAGACAATATCATTGCAACATTTTTCATGCATATACTGATCAATCTTGGTGAAAGCATTCACCTACTAATTTATACGTTACGGGGCCTAATTTTTATCCCAAGAGAGAATCAAGTCACGCAGTCTTTTTGTTTGCGACAACTTTCTGTCTGCTTTACGTTGCAGATCGTCACCACAGTTCTGTTTGAGAAATTTTTTTCTAGAAATTTCTATAGTGACAAACTGTTTTTTTATTATTTATTATAAATTAATATTATTAAGATGTTGTTTTCTCCGCCAAAGTTTTACAACTATCATTTAAAAAAACTGCTGCCATTGTTTGTTCCAAACAAGAAGTCATATTATTGGGCAAATTAGGGTTGCATTGTCAGCAATAAACTATATCGGAAATTTGCAATGACAGCATCATAATGCGGCCATTAATTGTAAAAACATATTTTGTTTTGCATATGTTATTATTCCACAACGTTTTATAATTTCTGCTCTAAATATTTAAATTAATTATTTCAATTTCCCAACACTCATCATCATATAGTTTTGCATTATATAACTGTGTTTTTTGTTGTTGTTGTTGTTGTTGCAGGTTTTATGGCATCAGCTGTTAACTGTTCTTGCTTTCGAATAACGGTCCGTCTTATGTTTCATGGAGCCATTATTCCATACGGAGAACGTACACAGTCCGCACGCAGCTCCCCTAATACCCATCCAATACCCTCTCAATACCCATCCAATACCCACCTAATACCCAATACCCAATACCCATCCAATACCCACCCAGTACTCTTAAAATCCGCACCCAGCGCTGCATACGTGCTCCGGATGGTATAATTCGCCATGTTTCATGGGGCCTAGTAGGAGGTATAAGATGCTCATTTGCCCTCCGCGGCCAGCATTAATGTACTAAATGACTATCGGTGTTAAATAAATCGTGCTATATTTCTTTTGCTCATGTTTTTTTTTTTTTTTTTTCAATGGGGGCAATTTATATATATATATATATATATATATATATATATATATATATATATATATATATATATATATATATATATACATACATACATACATACATACAAAGATATCGTAAAATTCCTATAAATTTACATATCTAACACAGAAACTTTACATTTTACATTATAACACTCAAATCTTTTGTATTAGGTAAAAAATATTATTATTTTCAATTTTAAATGTGAGATTCACGATTTGATGTATAGATATAGTGACATATATGTAAAAGTTAAAATTTAAGTTAGATATGTAAATTCATAGGAATTGAGAGGTATGTATGTAAATCTTCTTTTTTTAATATTATGTTAATTAGACCAATGGCTTGTAAATTATTCTTACAATGATTTAGGAGGAATAGCTTTGACTATGCATATTCATTTAAAAAGAGAAACAATGATTTCTCTTGGAAAAATATTTTGATTTATAGAGAAAAATGTGCTTAGATGATGGTTTTATTTTATGCGTGCATTTTAGTATGAATACATGCACAGAATATGTTGATTTTACTGATAATAAATGGTTGATGTTATTTTTGTTTGGTGTGGAGCCTAATTTGAAGCACCAACACATGCTCAGTAGCTCAAGAAGTCAGGAAGTCAGGCGCATAGGTGGGAGCACTTCTACCCCCCTTTGGGTGTTGGTTGGAGAGGGGGTGCTTTACACCTAAAACCTTTGCACCAAAGTGCCCACTTTGTTTAGGCATAGACGAAGGGAGGGCACCTACGCGCGCAAGTTTCGGTGCTAACGAAGAGCTTGTAACTAAGGTTTTAGGTGTAGTGCTTTTTGTATGAGTTCTTCGACAAGTTTCTGATAAAGGAGAGACGTGTCAGAAAGGAGGATTTCTGGGATCTCGACATGTATTTTTCATGTCGGATCGAAGGAGGAAGGGTTTGAAGCGAGTTATGTAAGTTTCGTTCTGTGTAGAGAGGAAATTAGTGTGAGTTTTCGGTAAATTTTTTTTTGAATTTCATAGTAAAATTTTTTTGGTAGTGTGGCTCCATGGTTTTCTTCAGCTCTCGAGTTTTTTCACGTAAAATTCTCATGTGTTTTTCTGGTTGTTTTGATTATGCTTCCATTTAGATTTTGTTATGGTTTTCTCGAATTTTGTGCGATCATGTTATTATGTGGTAAAGTTTTATTTTTAATTGATTCTAAACCCTAGTAAAGTTGGGAATTGTTCGTGTTATTCCTATTAAACTGGTATTAGAGCGGTGTTAGATTTGAGTGGGAGTAATGACCGAAGAAGCAATTTTCAAAGCGGAGAAGTTCAATGAGACGAAATTTGCTTTCTGGAAGATGCAGTTGGTGGATTTACTGCATAAAAAAAGTTATACTTGTTACTACAAGAAATAATAAGGAAACTTGATTCTATGCCTATGGATGAATGTGAAGTGTTGGATCGAACGACATTAGGTTTGATCAGGTTGTCAAATTTCTCATATATTGCGTTCAACATTGTAAATGAAAAATTACGATTGATCTCATGTTGAAACTGGCCAAGATGTATGAAAAATCCTTTACTTTCAATAAGATTTTTTTTTTATGAAGTTATTTAATATGAAGATAGTGGAAGACAGATTAGTGGTAGAACATCTCAATAATTTTAATACTATGACGAGCCAGTTGTGTTCTATGGGGATCAAGTTTGATGATAAGGTCAGAGCACTGGCGATATTATCTTCGTTGTCGGACAACTGAGATAGTTGGTAAAGACTGAGTAATTCTTTAGGGACTTCGAAGTTGAACTTTGATAATATTGTTGGTCTAATATTGAATGAAGTTCACAGAAAAAACAACGAATAATGAATTTTTCAGATTCTACATTGAATGATGATAAGAGGGGAATGAATCTAGGCAGGAATACAGGCAGAGGCAGATCCAAGTCCACGACAGTAAAACCTAAGTAAAACAGATGAGAATGTTGGAAATGCGGTAAAAAATAACATTTCAAAAAGGACGATAAAGCTCCAAGGAAACTGGTGGTGGGGGACAGGAAAGGAATATCTCTACAAATGTCTCCACTGGTGAAATATAAAATAACTCCCATGTGTTATCCCTAATTAACACTGATTCTTGGATAGTAGATTCAAGTGTCTATTTTCATGTTTTGTCACAATAAAGATGTATTTAAAAACTACAACCAGTGTGATCTAGAGAAGCTTTATTTTGAGAGACAATAAGGCCTACCATATAGTAGGAAAATGTGATGTTGATATGAAATTGCCGAATGAAATATTTTGGAAGCCTACTGAAGTTAGATATGTTCAATTTTGAAGAGAAATTTATTCTCTATGAGCCAATTAAATTATCAAAGTCACGACTCGTGACTACTTTCATAGGTGAGTTGTGGAAGACAAATAAGAGACATTAGTGATGGCTCGGAGCAATATTGAATGCACTCTTTATATGATCAATGAAATGATTGATTTCATTGATGAGTCTGAAACTGGGGTGGTGCAAGTCTGTGGCACCATAGGCTTAGTCATATGAGCGAGAAAGGTACAAAGTTCCTACTTTCTAAAAATAAACTTCATGGTTTAAAATCAGTTGTTCTGGATTTCTGTGAAGACTATATTTATGACAAGCAGAAGAAAGTTTCTTTTTCTAAGAGTGAGTTAATGGTGAAATAAAAAAAACTGAAGTTAGTGCATACTAATGTATGAGATTGTACTCCAGTTCGGTCTATTATAGGTTCTCGTTGTTTTGTCACGTTTATTGATGTTCACACAAATAAGATATGAGTTTATTTGATGTATTTCTTAAAACAAACCCTGTATGTGTGTTTAACTAACTTTAATACTAATAATTTCATGATAACCCAACCATTGTTAATTTTTATTTTCACCCTATATTTCTCCCACAGATCATACTATAATAGATACGAGCTTCAATTTTCAACCAAGTAATACTCTTTGATTAAACTATATTAAAGCTCCTAAATAAATGTAAATAAATTTTAAATGTTAATGTTAAAATATAGGTGTTAATATGTAAATACATAAGAATTAGGTTGTCTGCATGTAAATTCCCCAATACTAAATTACAAAGCAAAAGAACAATAAAGAAAAGAGTCCATACTTCTTCAACCTCTCTCCACCCCTTTCTCTTCCTTTTCATCGCAATTATCTCAGTACCCTCGCCACTGCTGTTCCTCAACAATGTCCGGAGAGAAGAAGGAAGTGAAGATCTTCGACACCGACGACGATCTAGCTGATGGCATCGCGAAGCACACGGTGGAACTCTCCCGCAAGTTCTCCCATCAGAGGAACGCCTTCACCGTCGTTCTCTCAGGCGGTTACCTCGTCGACAAGCTCAGGTGAGATCAAATTCGCTAATCCGTTTCCGGATTAAAACCTTAGAGTTCCGATTTCATTTTCACTTCTGTTGCCAACTGATTGCAGGAAATTGGTGGAGCCGCCGTATGTTGGTGAAGTCGATTGGGCTAAGTGGCATATTTTCTGGGTGGATGAGAGGGTGATGAAGGAGAAAGATCCCGATAGCTGCTATATGGTCGCCAAGCGAGCTTTTCTTTCCAAGGTATGTGCCGAAAAACCCTCGTTGACCTCCATACAGGAAATCCTCTTAGGCTTTGTTTGGTTCGAAGGAGAAATAAACATTTCACACAATTTCTATGTATTTACATATCTCACACCTAAACTCTCGTACTTACATTTATAACACTTAAGGAGTGTCTATCAGCTTATTATTAATAAAATTAGTAATGAATTTAGCTTAAATCCGACCAAATACAAAAAAATAAACATTAAATCCAACTCTCCGTTAAACCGAATTTTTTCACGTTGTTTGTTTTCTCTCGTGTCCCGTATTCTTCTCGACGTAAATCTGAATTTGTTAAATCTGAGTACGAGGTGGGCTTATTCCATCATCGCTTGCAAACTCCGTCGTAAAAAATAAATCCGGATTTGATAAATAGCACTTGACTAAAATCTAAGTCCTTAGGTGCTTTAAATCTTTGCATGAAAACTTATATTTCACTTTTAAAAAGTGATAATAGTATTATTTTTATTTGATATTAAATATTTAAGTGTTATGTGTGTATATATTCTTATGCGAAAATGATGCGGAAACATAGAATTTCACATAACAAGAATCAAACACAAAGGATTTATGTGGTTTGATCTTGAATTGATCGGCCTATGTCTACGGAGATGGAGATTTCACTAGCAACGAATTGGGAGAGAACAAAAAGCTTGGGGTTATTACTCCTCATTGCTCACCTTATATGTATCATAAGCCCTAAGACTCTTTTATAGAGGAGGGCAAGGGCATACAAGTAAATAAAATCAAAAAATAAAATTACCTCTAATTTAAAGTAAGTCATAAATACAACTATCTTCACCTCATCTTTTACTTTCAGATAAGAGAGAGATGACCAAATGAGCTCTAAATTTCAATTCAGTTGCACCAATATGGTTGCCTATGCACCCATATGTCGAATGGATCAAGCCTCGCATTATTTTTCAAATGTCCGACTGGGCAATCAGTCCCGAGCTTGGATGTTCACCAAACTTCTGCAATTGGTGAACTTATGTACTTGTAGTACCTTCAAGAGTATACTGTTGGATTCTCCTTCGTATCTATCTTCTCGAACAAAACCATGACGTCATCATTCAAGTCCTAAACAAAGTAATACCTCACATCTAAAGCTGTAAGCGAGCTCATGCTTGACTCTTGCTCGGCTCATTTGAAATTGTTCGTGTTCGAAATCGGCTCGTATTCGAAATCGGCTCATGTTCGAAATTGGCTCATGAACAGTGTGTTTGTGTTTGACTCGATTTAAATATTATTGTTCGTGTTCGACACACGTTTGACTCGAAATTGGCTTGTTAAATTTATTTGAAAAAAATAATTGTAGAGTGTTGGATTCGAACCTGCATCAAATCTGTGGAATAGAAGGTGCAAAATCACGAAACCACATGAGTTTTTGTGATTTAAACTTAGATATAAATATATGTGATATTATTATCTAAAAAAATATAATATATTATTACATAAATAAAATATCTAATTTTTTTTATTTCAACCTAAAACGATTCGAACACAGAGTGAACAAATTGTTGTTTGTGTTCAGCTTGTTTATGATTCGAGCTTAAATAATTATTCGTGTTTGACTCGTTTACTTTACGAACGAGTCGAAAATAAGCTACTTACCGAGCCAAATATGAGATGTTCGCGAGTAATGAGCTTTTTTGACAACCCTACTCACATCATTGTGCTTGGTATGAGCACGATGAACTGGATGTGTGATAAAAATTATTGCACTCTATCTCACAATACCGTCATAGACTCTGATCAACTCTCAAGTCATTCAATATGCCCTGCATCCATATCACTTTCTCCATCGCCTCCTTGACTGCCATGTACTCAACATCCGTAGTAGACAAGGCAACAGTCGATTGAATAAGTGATTGGACCTCCTCCCAATGTGAATAAATAGCCAGTAGTAGATCCCCGTATATTCATATCACTTGTATAGTCTGAGTCAGTATAACCTACACACAAATCTGCAATAGATGAGTCTCTAAAACGCGAAACCAACATTAACTGTACCATTCAGATACTTTAGAATACTCTTTATAACTTGCCAATGTTTTCTTCTTGGATCATGCATAAATCTACTCACAAAACCAACATATTAGTTCCTCATGTGCTCCTGTCCCCTCATAATCGATAAAATTTTTTATTCCACTTCCGTGGTGGCTGCTTTAACTCGTACAAAGACTTGTTTATTTTTCAAACCAAGTCTTTTGATGCTCTATATCCAGCGACTGCAACATGTAGATCTTCTCTTGTAATTCTTCTTGTAGGAATGCAGTCTTCACATTGAGTTATTTCAAGATTAGATTGCACTGTGTTACAAGTGATAAGAGAATGCAGATTTTGAGTGCTTGACCACCAAGGGGAACACTTCATTATAATCAATCTTTTCTTGTTGCGCAAAGCCTTTTGCCACTAATCTTACCTTGTACTGCACATCAGCTCTATGAATTCTTTATTCTTTGCACATTACAACCGACGACTTTCCTTCTCGAAAGTAGCTTCATGACACCTTTAGGTATTATTTTTTCTGAAGAGACCCCATCTATTCATCCATTTATGCTCTTCAAAGATCATATTCTCGGCTCTTTATTGCTTCTTTGTAGTAAAAAAAAAATTTCTGCCTTAATGATTGAAAGTGCAAATACAATATGATCCCTCAACCAACTTGTTTTTGGGACATTTTGAACTCTAGTCCGGTTTCTAGCATTAGATTCCTAAGCAGGAGTCTTATCTTCAATATATTCTTTCATCTCCTCCTGAGTACTATCAACATATACTTCATGAGCTGCAACCGAATCAGATATCCAAGTCGAAGTGGATGACTCTATGGAACAAATAGAGTTGCATCAAACTCGAACTTCTGATGCACATCTGTGGTTCTAGCAAAACTCTCCATCTGCTTTAAGTCTCAAATTTTCAACTAGCTTACCTGGTCGAATGTGACATACCTGCTAATAATATCCTTTCTTTTTGACTGATCATACAACTTGAAGAAATTGATTTCACACTTAAAGACAATGAAGATTGTTTTTTTTTTGCTCGTGCTTCTAGTTTATCATTCGGCACGTGGTGGTAAGCTATACTCTCATGTGCTCATAATCTCTAGCAGGATGTTCCGACAATATCTTCTTTGGGGTCTTCTTTCCAATAGATTCCGAAGGCAAATGATTTATCAAGCAACAAACATAGTCTATGGTCTCGACCTAATAGACTCTATCTAACCCAACATTAGATAACATACACCAAATTTTCTCCACCAAAGTCCGACCCATCCTATTTTCCATCTCGTTTTGCTGTAGTCTCTCTTGAATAGTGAAGTGGTTTTCTTTCCCAACTCTCTGCACTCTTGTAAGAACGCATCCGAAATGCATTCACTCCTACTGTCTGATTTGAAACACCAGATCATTATACTAGTCTGAGTCTCAATTCATTTTTTCAAAGTTATGAAAATCTCTAATACATCGTTTTTGTGCTTCATGGTGTACATCTAAACATGACTGGAGTAATCATCAATAAAATAGAAAAAGTATCTCAACCCGCTAAATGATGATATCTTCATCGGGCCCCAAACATCTGTGTGAACATATTCTAAAATATTTTTTGTGATGTGGATGACAGTACCAAAGGATATCGTATCTTCTTGACAAATACACAATGTTCACAGAAATCTAGCTTGCAGTTGCTCGCTTCTTTGATTAATCATTTTTTCACCACAGTTTGAAGTGAAGCCTCTCTAGCATTAGCTAACCGCATATGTCACAACATAAAGACATCAGAAGAATCATCAACAAGTCATTTCAGTCACTATGCTACTGTGAAGATAGTAAAGTTTGTGATGACAAGTTCCCTTCATAAAAATCATTGCTCACGACATATCCTCAAAAGTCCTGCCTCAATAACTATCTTTTAGCCCTTATACTCTAATGCGCCAACTGATAGCAAATGCTTTCTGATACTTGGAGCATGTTTAATTTTACTCAACTCCATTACAATACTGTCATGTGTTTTGATAAAGATATTCTCTATATCAATAGTATGATAGGTTTAATCATTATATATTGTCACTGCACCGCTTTCAAGCACCTACGTACAAAACCACTATCGATGAGGAAAAACATGATAGGTAGCACCCGTGTCTAGAATCCAACATGAAACAACTATAAACAAACTGTAAGAAACTGCAGATAACAATACATCTAAATGTGCCCTGCACATCTTTCTACACTGATATTGGCTTTTACCTAAAAAAAAATTAATTTTCCTTATCCTTCAACTTCGAATAATCTTTCTTGCAATGGTCAGTCTTGTAACTGGAAGTAGACTCATTTTTTCCAAGACTGCACCCACGAGACTTGCTCCTTTTTTTAGAAGTATCGCTGCTACCACCTTTCTTTTCTAAATTCTTCTTCTTTTTCTCAAATCTGTCACGTTAGAGTGTAAGTGCCTCAGCTGACTCCATTTTTACGAACTCTTTGTCTTTTCGATGGAACTTGTGATTCAAAAATGTCGTAGTCACTTTGTCATAATTAAAGACCTTCGCATGAATGAGTGTTATTGTGAAATTTTCGTACTCATTCGAAAACGAATTCAACAGAAGAAGCGTTTTCTCTGCGTCTCCAATCTTTTCATCTAAATTTAACAAATCTGCTAAGAACTTTGTGAAGTCATTTAAGAACTCATCAATAGTAACCGACCGTCTCATCTGAAATATGTAGAGTTGATGTTTCTTATAGAAAAGGTTTTTCATGCTCTTTGTTAGATATTTATTGTCCAGCATTCTCCGTAATTTCTCTGGAAGTCTCCATCATCACCCCTTATTTGATTTTCTGGGTTAAAAAATTTCGTATCATGCCAGAAGCACTCTTATTCATCTTCAATCTATCTCTCTCTAATATCTTTTCAAGACATTTCTCGCTATTTATGACTTCCTGTTGATTCAATGAATACAGTGTATGCATCACTTCATATCCACATTCCAAAGTTTCCTTTGTCGTCAAATTTCGTCACATTGATTTTGATAGGAAGCATAACCACTTGATGAATTGATTTTTCCACTGCAATATTAGACGTTGAAGAACATGACATCATGCAATCATTCATAGTTCCCACTGCTAGAATCTATTTTCTAAAAAAAAAAACTTCTAGCAGAATATCTGGAAAAAGAAAAACAAATGACAAAAAAAATTACTTGAAAAAAATAAATTTTAGAAAATAAAATGTTCTTTATTTTCCTGAAATTCCTTTTTTTTTCTTTTTTTTTGTCTGAAAAAGAATATATTATTTTTCTTTTAACTTTCAAAAAAATTCCTTTTCTTATTTTTTCCTTTCCCTCATTCCAAAATTCCTTTTACTTTAAAACTATTTTTTTTCCCCTGCTGTATACTAAAGTCTCCTGCTGTTTTTATAAGGAATCTGCTCTTTTCCTTTTTTTATAAAAAAAGAACTTCTCTTGATTTACTTGCTAGAATTTTCCCGAAATTCTTAACAACAGCTTTCCTTTTTCTTTTCATGCACGCTATTCTACACGATTATTTCTCCTTGTGTTGGACTAGCTTGAATCATCGTCGGACTGTCGGATCCACCGCCGGAGCCGCTGGAACAAATACCTGTCACTGCCGGAACCGCTACTGTCCCTTGCTGCAACGATCCCTTCTGCTACTTGCCGATTTTTGCGTCCAAACCGCCGACCTGCCGCTGATATGCCGTCTAACCTCTAAATCTGCCTGGAAAACAAGTCGGACCACCTGTTGCTAAAAACTCCAGCAATAGATGTCGGGTGTGCTGCGATCGAGGCCGAACCACAACATGATCATAAATCCGAAGCTCTAATACCAATTATAATACGAAAACAATACAAAAACATATAAATTCACATAACAACAATCAAACGCAGTTCAACTTTGAATTTATCTACTTACGTATGTGGGGAGGGTGATTTCACCAACACCGGATGGGGAGAAAGAACAAAAGGCTCGGGGTTATAACTCATCACTTTTCACCATATACGTCTCATATGACCCAAGTCTCTTTTATAGAGGATGACTAGGGTATATAAGTAAATAAAGCCAAATGATAAAATTACCCTTAATTTAAAACAAACCATAAATTGAACACATGAAAGTTTAGGTGTTTGACATCTAAATACATAAGAATTGTATTCTATGCTCGTAAATTTACCAAAAAATAATATATGCCTAAGTTCTCATTTTTGGGTAGTATAAATTTCCTATTATTTACATGGAAATCAAACTATATATATGTAACTGTGAATTCAATAACAATTCCATCAAAGCCTTTTGGGGCAATCACATATGGACTGCCCGTTTCTATTTCCAAATCAACTGTTCTCTTTCATCCATTTTTCAAATTCTCACTCAAATATCAAAATTCATACTAAAACCCTAATCCATATTTTTCATTTTTATCAATTTCTCAATAGTTTTATCGTGGCACCTGTAAATACATTAGTTTGATAGTTCAAATAAATCACTTTGAATGGTTAATTTGTTAATAACAATGTTTGGGGTAGCCTCTATGTAAGTTTCCCTTTTTTAATTATTATTTTTACTGGTTTGTATCTAGCTTTGGAGCTGTTTTGGAATGCAATAAATGAGATTTATGGTAAATTCGGCTGAATGTATTTTTTAATTACTTGAACTTGGGATTTACCAAATAGAGTCTGAATTACTGGATTGAATCAATCCTGCCAACGTCAGTATTTAAAGGGTTGTTTGTGGCAAAAGTGATTTAAGCAAACACTGTAAATCGGGATTTAGTTCTTATTTAGATTTTTTACTCCTGCAAACTGTTTGGTTTTCTATATCCTTAACCCAAGTCAAATCCTATAATACTTTTGGATAGAAGTAAAAGGATATTCTAAATCCTAAAATCTAAATAAAATCTAGGATTTTACCAAATCTATGCAAACTATGTGGCTTTAAAATATTTTAGTGCACATCCAAAACCCGGTAACTCGAAAAAATTGACCCATTAACACGCCTGGGCAAACTGTGAATGGATTTAACTCGAAACTCAGCCAGGGGTACTCAAGAACTCACACAATTGCTAGTTCAAACACGGCTGGCAACCAGTCAGCAACCGCTTACTTGCAATTTGGCATTTTGCTCAACAATTATATGTAGTTTCATGTAGCTGTTATTATTAAATTCTTTTCAATCATGTAATTTAGTTATGAACACCCCAAAATCTATAAGTAGGGGTTCAAAAGTTGAGAATATGATACAAAATATTACCCTCGGGCTACTCCCTCTCTCCTTCCCTATTTCTTCTGACGTCAACTTTGGATCCAATTTATACATTAAGCTTATTGAGGCAGCTGCAGTTGTTCGAAAAAACAACTGTAAAGTTATTGAAGAAGAAACTGCTGTTTAAAAAACTGCATTGACAATTACAAACTTTTCTTTTTTTTTTGAAAATGTTAGATCGCAGCTTTCAGGTATGGTGAAAAAATACAGCTTTTAGATGTTTTTTTGCCAAAAAGAGAAAACTACAGTACAACATTGCACCGTACCAAACACACTCTAAGAGTCTGTTTGGGGCAGCTGTTGATTATTTATAATCTGCTGATAAACAGATTATTCTGATAATCTGGTAATCTGTAGATTATCGAATAAGTTCATTTCTTCATTTGGGAGCTTATTCAGAACAACTTATTTGTGATAGTTGTTGGATTAATGACCAAACCGCCACTGAAGTTGTTGATCGTTTGAGAGCTTATTAAGAACAACTTATTTGAAATAAAGCTGAATGGGAGAAAAATAAGCACGAGACGAAGTGACATATCAAACAACATAGAAAAACCACTACATATCACATTACAAATACAAACATAAATGCAATACATATTACTCACACTCTCGATGACATGTTAATATACTTGCCCACAAAAAAAAAAAACCAATTGTTAGCTCCTAAAAAAAAAACAAAAAAGAAGACATGCAGACGAAAATAAATCTATAATATACGAAATAAAGAAGAGCTTAGTTGATCATTACTATGAGATAGATCGTACGCGATTGATTCCTCGGAAGCGGTCATCTCAACCACACCTCGAGCGTCATGAACCCCGAATACGTTAGAGTCAATCTCATCCTCATATGCTCGAAGGCCGTAGGAGATGTTGATGGTTTTCGAAGACATTCGGTTCATCGTTACTACGTATATTAAAGTCCGTATCCGAACGTGAAGGATGTCGTCGGATAAAGTTATGAAGTGTCATTGTTGCGATCACGATTTTTACACGCTTTTGAAATAGATACGACGGCGTATCACGTAGAATGACCAATTTCTTCTTCAGAGCTCAAATGTTCTTTTAATTACCCGCGTAAAGAAGAGTGGCGTTTGTTAAACATTTCTTTCTCATACTCGTATGGTGCCACTGCATTCACTCAAAATCGGGAATATGGTATACAGTGTCCGAATATAACTTCAGTAGCCACTTTCACGTAGGATATCCATAGATCAACCAAATAGTATTCTTTATTACGTATCTATACATTGTTAATGATAAATTATTCATATGCATAAGTACGTTCACGAATCAAATCATATCCGATGGCGAGTGAGAAAACACCGTGATTTGTTCATTGTTGCATAAGAGAAAATCTCATTGTCGTGTGCGACTCCCTTCCAACCGCCATGTGAAAAGTGAAGCACATGTTGAAGTCGCGCACACTCATGATATTTTGAGTTCATTGAACCATCTGCGACCTATGTACGCCACGCTTGTCTTTGGGTAGTCGAGCGTCGACATGGATGCGTCAGATCGTACTATGCAATTATGTATTACAAAGTTAGAAAAAATATAATTTCGAGAGTAACGTAAGGAAACTAATACTGGCCATAAAATAAGGCATGTAATGGGAATCATTAGCAATTTTCGCTGGAGTATTAGCAAATGATGGATCCTCTGGTTTAATGATTTGAGCTGACAAGTTAAGAAGTGAATGTAAGCATTGGGAGAAGTAACGACTTATTGTTTCCGATGAATGCTGAAATCTTTCCATAGCACCTCTAATCGATCTTTTACGTGACGGAATGTATAATGTAATAGCTAACACTTCCATTCCGTCGTTACTGAAGAACATTGTAGAGCAGTGATTCGGAGATAACTCGTTCGGGAGATCAACAAAAATTGAGTACACTCATTCGAAATATATTCTTGAAACTTCTTGGATGTCCAGAAAGCATTTCACCTACCCATTTATCCTGAAAAACTCTGGACGTCATGCGGGGTATACGAACACTTCTTGGATCGGTAATACTTCTAACAATAATATTACGATCACTCACGGCCCATGCCATTCTTTTACGGCGTTCATGCTTCGCGAATCCATCCTAAATTTAAAGGATATCGGTTATTTCAATAATTGATGATAACGTAGGCATTTAAAAATACAATTGTACACAAGTCAACTTAAAAATGAAAATCATTAATCATATAGCAATGCATTAAGAAAAGATCTGTACAGAATACAACATATTAAAATTACCCAATTAGATGTCCACAATATCATAAAAGATACAAATAAGAACACAAAAAAAATCACTCCTTAACCAAAACACGTAAATACTCGACGCGCAATTCTGGCTGTATCGCCATGAACATTGTCCGATGGGTTGGATCCTTGAGTTTGTTGACACAATTTGCATGAAAACAAGGGTCTGCAACTACTTCAGGTATAGAAGCTAAAATTGCGAGACATTCAAAGATGTAGTTATCAATGATCGAAGCGGACGATTGGGCACCAAAAGCTTCTAATGGTCGATCAAATGAGGTTTTCACAAATGTATCTTTCTCTCTTTTTTCCTACTAAGTTTGGGCCTCTTTGAAAATGAACCGGACTCCCTATCTCCTCTCGCTACTACGCACTTCTTCATCATCGTCAACGGCTTAGATAGAAGTCATCTTCTAAGCCTGCAAAGCCTATTTGAGCGAGGGTTGAGTGCAAATTTTCCTGTGGTGACAACCCCTTCAAACATTATGTCGAGCTTTCTTTCAAAATCTGGGTAAATTCCGCATTGCTTACATTTCTTTGCTGACGGCATTGCCTGTGAAAAGTTCACTGAAATGAAAAGGAAAAAAAAATTAACAACAATAATAAATTTCCAAAGAGCACTTAACACATTTGACTTCTGCATTAGATAATGATAGTGTTCACAAAACCTATAACTTCTACCGTAAGCACTTAACACATTTCCATTATTATGCACTTTTTTTAATTTTCTAAGCAGGCTATTTATCTCACAGAACTACATACTGAAAATAGCAAGTAAATACATACAAGCAATCGTCGGGTCTAAACTCCAAAGTTCACTGAAATGAGAAGGAAAAAAAATTAACAGCAATAATAAATTTCCAAAGAGCACTTTACGCATTTGACTTCTGCATTAGATAATGATAGTGTTCACAAAACCTATAGCCATTGCACTAATAATAAGTCCATGATCTCTTACTGTTTATCTTCAATTTATCAAAAGATATGAATAACACAGCTGTTACTTGTGATCAAACATTTGTTAGATGACAAACACATTTGTTCAAAATAACAAGGCATTCAGTGTAATTTACCATCACAATTCTCAAGTTTTGTCAAGTTTTAAAAGCTCATCACCATGTTCATGTTTTAAAAACTCATCCCCATCCAATAAAAAGAAATGGAGAACTTAAATAAAGAATAAGCAATGAATTGCTGCACACAATTCTTACTAATTTACATACATCACACCCACATTTTAAAAAGTGAAATACACCTTTTCTGCATAGTTTTAACGCACTAATGTGCTATCTATGTAAATGTGCATGCTTAGGTGTTAAAAATGTAAATGCATAACAATTATGTGGTATCCACGTAAATGCCCTAATATTTGTATGCAAATATCCCAAGGCATGAAATATTTGTAATTTCAGAGATTGTATTGGACCGACACTTCATGGACAAACCTTTGCTGGCTTGGAATATTATATTTCTTGAACCAATATCAAATTCAGGATATTTGATTCTTGTATTTAGCTAAATAACCTCCTCACAAATCAAAGCTACTGCAGCAGAGGAGGTAAGAATTGCGGCAAACTACAATATAATAAAGTTAAACAAGCATGATATGGAATTTAGATAGAAGACTCCATGACACAGATTGAAGGAGCATTAAAGCTAAACTAAGGATTTCACTCATTTGATTCACACATGCATCAATCCAATTAATTAAGGGGCATTTACATACATACCACCCAATTCTTATGTGTTTACATATCTAGCACCAAAACATTGCTTTTTTTCACATTCATACCATTCATATTGCTTGATCTAACACCTTGAAAAGCTGCACTGAATATACAAAAATGAAGAGGATATTGCTTGATCTAACACCTTAAAAAGCTGCACTGAATATACATATATAACACCTAAACATTGCTTGATTACAAAAATGAAGAAGAAAAACAAAAAAAAACTTGAAAAGCTGCACTGTATATATATTGCTTGATCTCTACCTTGCGCGGAATAAGGGCTCGCGGGAAGGAAGGAGAGGGTTATTGAAATGCTAGGGCTCGCAAATGGGAAGGAAGGAGATGAATATCGGGTATAACTTGCGCCGATCCTGGAAGGGGTAGCCGAGGGAGCAGAGGAGGATCGATTCTTCTGGAGTGGGCGAGCCGAGGGAGATCTGAGCTTTGACGCCTTTCTGAAGCGAGCGCGACCGGTGTGGAGAAAGGGGCGGGATCTTGCCGAGAGAAGGATGGGCGGGACGGGATCGGAAGGGGGCCGAAGGGTAATATGCTAAGCGAAAAGCTAGGACGCGGGATACTTCCCGCGGCCAAAAGGTGCGAATATCTGTGAAGGATTCGCGGCACGCTTAATTTTACCGCGCTTCATCCGCGCGAAACAAACAACGCGAGGCCCGTTTGGGGAACGACGAACGCGCCGATAAGTCTCCCCAAACGGGCCCTAAATCTACTTCCTACAACCAAACTGCTCAAACTATCTGGCTTGCATTGAAGCAGTTTTTTCAGTATTTGATTATAGGCTAAAGATATCTACGTTCAAATAATTTAACACAACTCATGATTCCAAAGATTAACTATTAAATTTACAAAATTTATTAAGTTCAAATTTACTCAAATTCTACTTCCTTTCTAACAGCTCCAACTGTCGATTTTCTCTCCTAAATATACAATAACTAATGTTATACTACGAGTAAGCGTATACAAAAACACCAAATTATTTATTTCTTCTGTTTTCTCAACAATTTTCAGGTTCCCATCCCAGAAAACCAAATTTATGCAGTTAATGATTCTCTCAGCGCCGAGAATGCAGCCCAGGACTATGAGAACAGGGTGAAAGAGTTGGTGGAGCGCGGGGTGGTCGACATTTCACCTCAGACTAAGTTTCCAAGGTTCGATCTTATGCTTCTGGGAATAGGACCTGATGGCCACCTTGCTTCTCTTTTTCCCCATCACCCTCTTCTCAATGAGGAGGAGAGATGGGTTACATTCATCAAGAATTCTCCAAAGCCTCCACCTGTGCGAGTAACCTTCACTCTCCCTGTAATTGCTGCTTCGGCTTACATTTTCATGGTGGTCGCTGGCTCTGGTGAAGTTGATGCAGTGAAGAGAGCTTTAGAAGACAATTCATCAGCTGAGTTGCTGCCTGTGCAGAGGGTTAAGCTTGAGAATGGGAAGTTCTTTTGGTTTCTTGATAGATTGGCGGCTTCAAAGCCTTAATTGATGCAGAGGAGAAGCTTGGAATATCAGGTGGTAAGTACCTGTAGTTCCAAACTGTTTTAAGAAATGGAAGATTTACATACATACCACATAATTGTAAAGATGGTAAGTCTACCATTAAATGGAAGATTTACGTACATACCACATAATTCTCATGTATTTACATATCTGACACCTAAATATTTATATTTGCATGCATACCATTCTTAATATGGCATAAAAAATACTCATTATCTTTTTAGAAAATAAAATGTATTTTTTCATGCATAGATTTATGATACCAAGGGGAAAATTTTTACATCAGAACTCCGCACGTAGAGCTACGTGCGGAGGTCTGTAAAATCACGTCACGTGGCGCGTGTGGCAAAAAAAATAGCATTCGGCCAGAATAACACAGAGAATATTTCCTCCGTGTTATTCATGTGTTATTGTGTATTATTCAGGTGTTATTGTGTGTTATCAGGTGTTAAAAATAGTATTACAAGTGTAAATATCAAACTTTGGGCGTTAGATTTGTGAATGCGTAAGAATTGTGCGGTATGTATGTAAATTTCCCTTTTTTTTTAATCATTTTGTTTGAATTCTGCATGACATGCATATTCAGTGGTGATTTTTCTGTTAGGGTTAATGCATTTAATAGGCGGATTAGAATTAGATTAATAGGTCTTTGTGAAACATTGTAGCCCATAGGTAAGTAACGTGCATCAGGTGTTAATCGGTGGTTTATGACTTATGACTATTAGTGGTCTTATTTTCTACAAGGGGCATTTAGAATTCACATACATACCACCCAATTCTTTGTATTGACATGTCACCTAAACTTTATATTTTATATTTTTACCACCCAAATATTCATATCATATTAAAACTATCACTATTTTAACTTAAAAAAAAAAGAAGTGAAATACACATTTCCATCGGGACAGTGGCATATGTATAAAAATGAATGTTTAGGTGTTAGATATGTAAATACTGGTATTGAGTGCTATGTATGTGAATCTTCCCTTTCTATAAATACCATATTTTGGGAGGCATAAGGAATGAATTAAGAATTGAGGTAAGCCTCCCCTTCTGTCTGGAAAAAAATTGCGTGCGTCAATCGTATGCAGGAGTTGCGTACGTAAAAAAGTACACGGGGTTACATGGAGGTTACAAGAGGGTTATAACCCACTTGTACCTCCCGTGTAAATCTCTTGTAACCTACAAATTAATGAAATAGAAGCGCGGGTTAGAAGTGAGTTACACGGTAGATACAAGAAGGTTATAACACGCTTGTAACCCCCTTGTAACTCCCGTGTAACCCTGTGTAATCTATTACGGACGCAGCTCTGCGTATGGTTGATGTATGCAAATTTTTTCCCTTCGGGTCTCTTTATATTTTCAACCTAATTTTTAGGGTTGCTGACATAATTTGTATTTTTGTTGAGAGGAAGAGGATAGGCTACATGGATTAGTAGGAAACCATGTAGCGGCGGCTATATAACATAACCATTTATTTTATTGTATGAAAATCTAATTAATATGTGTATTTTATCTGACTTATTCCTCATCTTTATTTTAAAATTTTTAATTGATTTCACCTAAGCTACTGAACTGATGTATGTATATATTTTTATATAGGGATTCTGATGTAATAGAGGCTTATGTGACCTCTATGACCCCCGTTTATGTAATAAATGACTATTTGTGTTAAATAAACTGTGGCAGGATTTACTTTGGTCATCTCTCCTTTTTTTCACATCATATTAGAATAATTGCTGGGCATCAACGTCTTACCTATGATCTTATTGTCATTCAGATTTCATTTGAAACAACAGCGACGTTCATTAAATTTCTTCTAATAGCTTTGTTCATCGTATTAGAGGAGACTAGCTGCGATCTGAAACATAAAAAAATTATCGTGTTTGTGGAAGAAGTTCGGGAGACTCACCCGTTGCTTCCCAATGAAAATTTTTGCTGAGATCAGCAATCGCTTAAACCAAACGGAATTTCACCGCCTCTTCAAACGAAGCCTCTGTCTCTTCTCTTGTAAGAAGAAAGATTGAGTCACACTATCCAGATTGACTCGCCCGATGATAGCCAATAATTGAAATATAATTTATCAGCCATTGAAGTTTGACGCTCATTCCACATGTTTTTTTGTTCTCTTCTCATTTAAGAATAATGACTAATTTAGCCCAACTCTGTCGCTATTGAACTCTTTTAACATTTTTCGTTCGACAGTTGCCCAACACATACCAACGAGTGACATTTGTCTAGCATTGGCATCATGTACAATCTTTTCCAATCATCCATTCACTCTTATGAGGGTAATGATCAAGTCAGATTGTCCAATTGATGGTCGATCGTCAATGTTCTTCACCCAACACAAACCAACAATTGACATCCATTATCCAAGACTCACTTTAATATTCGTTTTCAAAGTAGTTGATCTTTAATTAGACGAAACTCTCATCATTGTATAACGGCAACTCAGACATTTGAAAGCTCATATTTTGTTTCAACTGATATAGACCCCATGATATTCTCACTTCTCGAAGTTACTCTTGAAAAAATAATATGTTACCAAAAAAATGTTTTTTTTTTTTTTAATGCGTTTTTAATATTTATTTAGCACTAAGTGAGTTCTCTTTATCATTTCAAATGTTCCAAACATATACTAATTAATTGGCCTCACTAAAAATAAATAATTAAATAATAAAGGGACATTTACATGCATATCACCTAATTCTATGTATTTACATAGCCAATGTTTTTTATTTTTTATATTTTTATCACCCAAATTTTTTATATCACATGAAAAATATTATAATTTTAATTTTATTAAAGTCATATATATATATATATATATATATATATATATATATATATATATATATATATATATATATATAACAAATAAAATTATATAAATACATAAGAAGTAAATGGTATGTATATAGATCTTCCAATAAATTTTACATATATGTCATTTTATTTATGCATGCAAACTTATCTTATTTTTTAAAAGTTAAAACGATGTTTAGGGCTATTAAAACAGCTAGTTGTTTTAGAATCGTTAGTGTTTGGATTGTTAAGCAGCTCGTATTTGATTTGTTTGTTAAGTAGATAATCTGAACACGAATATTTTTTTTTTGCACTAGATCTGTAAACGAATTAAACATGAACAAAGATTTGTTTGTTCGTGTTTGACTCGTATTAGTTCAATTATATATATATATATATACATAAAATTCAATTTAATCAATATTTTAATATAAATAATGAGATTTATGTCTCGTTCCTATCCTTAACATCCTACGACCTCTCAAAATGGATCGTTAAGCAAAACAGCTGCCACGAACAAAAATTTTTCATATGATATGTAAATGAATTAACTTGAATAATGATATTTATTCAAGGAATCGAAGAGGAGACATATGTTAAATGATATAAAATATGTGTGGTATGAATGTAAAATAAAAAAACAAAAATGAAAGTTCTAGCTAGGGGTGTAAACGAGCTGAACACGAACGAACATAGTTTATGTTCGTGTTCGGTTCGTTTGAAATTAGTTTGTTTGAAATAAGCTCGTATTTAAAATTGTTCGTGAAGTTACTGTTTGTGTTCGTTGCTTAACGAACGAGTTGAACACGAGCCGAACTCAAGCTGTTCGTGAGCGACGAGCCAGTTTGACAACCCTAATATTAATATATATAAATAATATATTATATTAATTATATAACTTAAATTATTTAAATATATATGCATGGTGGTTTTTCAAGATGTTCTCGAGAGGCGAAACGACGGAGGCGTCTTCGAGCTCTGCTAGGGTTTTCTCTCCTAGAAGCGGCGCGAGGATCTGATCGGTTTTCTGCTTAAGATTTCTTCTTCCTTTCTCTTAATCTCTAAGATCAGGAAGTTTTCTCTTATTTCTTATGGCCGATTCTCTTAATCGACCTTCCTTTCTTGATGCCTTGAAAGAAAACATGGATGGTTCCTCTTCTTTGACTAATGTATGTCTTTTTCCTTCTTCGTTTAGGGATCAATATGGTGATGAAAGTAAAGATAGCTTGCTAAAGAAAGCTACTAAAAAGAACGGTAACCCCGCTCTTATTTTTATTGAGGAATAAACTAATCTTCTCGCTGAACCTCTGAAATATACTCTTATAGGTAAGTTTACCTATGCTCATCCTAAAATGAAGATTATAAAGAAGTTTTTCTCTGATCTTAAGTTTTCTGGAAAATGGAATGTAGGTCTTATTGATGGTCGGAATTTAATGATTAAGTTAGAAAATGAATATGATTATACACAGCTTATACAAATTGATAAGGTGTATATGAAAATTCTTAAATGGACTGTAGATTTCAATCCAAGAGAAGAACCTTCAATAGTTCCTATCTGGTTTCGCTTCCCTGGATTAAAACTACAGTTTTATAACAAGAAAGTTCTTTACTCTATCGGGAAAATCTTTGGTTCTCCGATGAAAATCGATATGGCTTCTGTTAATTACAATCGTCCTTCTATTGCTCGAATTTTAATTGAAAGGGATGTTACAGCTCCATTTTGTGATGCTATTTGGCTGGAAGATGCTAGCTCTGGCTATTGGCAGCCTGTTGAAATGAAATTTATTCCACCTTATTGTAGCAAATGTAGAATGTTTGGTCATTCTTTCACTAATTGTTTCATTGCTCATCCTCATTTAAAATTACAACAAAATAAGAATCCTGAGAAGATTAAAACTGGGCATAAAGAAGGTAATACTATCAAATTAGTGCCTGATAATCTTGCTGCTTCAAATCTTGATCATTCTAATATCATTGTTATTCAAAACAATGATGATAATAATGCTCAATTATCAGTTGATAGTTCTCACAAGGATGTTCTAAATGTTGATAAAATTTCTAATGAGGATGTTCAAGAATCTGATAATATTCATAAAGATATTATCAATCCTGATTTTAATGCTGGTCAATCTAACTTTCTGATTGATCCTATTATTGAAAAGGCAATTGAAAATGTTGATTTCACTCTTTTAAATAATGAAAATGATGTTGTAGATGAATATGCTGCTGACATGTTAGGTGCAGATAATATTAATTTGTTCAGGCCTGAACCTGAAGATGAATGGCAGATTCAAAAGGCTCCCAAAAGAAGGAAGTTCAAAGGTAGTAGAGAATTAAGTTATGTCAATCCTGATGCTTTAAATGAGCAACTTACATGTAAGATTCTTGATAATATTGATACTGCCTCCTCCTCTAGAATCACTAGAGGCAGGAAAGAAATTGATGATGAATTTTAATACAATGTTTTGGAATATTAGGGGTATTGCTGATAAGAATGCCTCTAATAGACTGAAAAACTTAATTAGACACTATCATTTATCGTTTTTTGGTATTCTGGAACCTTTGGTGAAAGATTGCAATAATTCTAAATATGTTCATAAGATTGGTAATTTTAATTATATAGCTAATATTAATAATAGAATTTGGTTTCTTTGGAAAAATTTTATTAAGGTTGATTTGATTATTAATCATAAACGAGTTAATTCATGTGGTAATTACTTATCAAGATATTTCTTTTCATTTATCTATTGTGTATCTTGTTGCAATAAAGCCGATAGAATGGATTTATGGAATTTGCTTAATTCTATTGGTCCATTAGATTCTCCTTGGCTTGTTGGGGGGGACTTTAATTATATTACTGCTGTTAATGAAAAGAGAGGGGGCCTTCCTCCTAATATTAATCTGATAGATAGTTTTAATCATACTATTCTTGAAGCTGAGCTCTTTGATCTGGGTTATACTGGCTCTATGTATACTTGGCATCGTGGCTTTGTGTTTGAAAGGCTGGATAGATTCTTTGCTAATGCTTGTTGGTGTAATTCTTTTACTAATTTTAAGGTTCACCACTTAAGTTTTACCACTTCTGATCACACACCTATTCTTTTGAAGATATCTAATAATCTTTCTAAAAAATCTCACCATTTTTGTTTTTTAAATATGTGGATTCATCATCCCTCATTTCTTCAATTTATTAAAGAGAATTGGGTTGTTGATAAACTTGTTCTTAAACCTATTAACTATGGTCAGAAACTTTGGTGGCTTCAAAAACATCTTATTCATGCTCTCAAGAATTGGAATTGGAATGTTTTTTGCCACCTTGATAAAAAGGTTAGAGAGGCTGATATCAGAGTTAAAGATTTGGAAATTCTTTATAATCAATATCTTGTTTCTTTTGATCTTCTCAATCAAGCACAAAAAGATCTCACTGCTGCTATTAATATGGAGGAGAATTTCTATGCTCAAAAGGCTGTTAAAACTAATTTTTTAGATGGTGACAGGAATTCTGCTTTCTTTCATGCTGTTATTAAGAATAGAAGGCTTATGAATCATATTTCTAATATTAAGAATTCCATTGGTATTGTTTTATCTAATGAAAATGAGATCATTAGTGATGTTATTGCTTATTTTAGTTCTCTTTTTCAGAACAGTAACAGTTATTTGGAGCATATTGATACTGCTCTGTATTCCTTTTCTGATAATATTCATAATCTTAATCTTACCTCTATTCCTTCTATAACTGAGATCAAGAATGCTCTTGATAATATGGATGTTGACAAATCTGCTGGCCCTGATGGTTTTAATGTGAAGTTTTATAAATCTTGTTGGGATGTTATTCATATGGATCTGGTTGATATTATTCAAGATTTTTTTCTTGGTAAAGACTTACCTAAGTATTTCAAATGCTCTAATATTGTGTTGATTCCTAAAGATCATGGTGATTCCTGGGATTCTTTTAGACCAATTTGTATTAATACAATTGTGTCTAAACTTATTTCTAAAATTATGGCTATCAGGATTCAATCTATCTTAGGTAATATTATTGATATGAATCAATCTGCTTTCTTAAAAGGTAGATTTATTAGTGATAATGTTTTAACTGTGCAAGAACTTTTATATGACATTGATATGTGCAAAAGGAATGCTAACATTATTTTTAAGATGGATATTAAAAAAGCATTTGACTCTCTTAGCTGAGACTTCTTAT
The DNA here is from genome assembly GCA_022702705.1 of Papilionanthe hookeriana x Papilionanthe teres. Lineage (NCBI taxonomy): Eukaryota > Viridiplantae > Streptophyta > Magnoliopsida > Asparagales > Orchidaceae > Papilionanthe > Papilionanthe hookeriana x Papilionanthe teres. The sequence goes on along the minus strand of CM040426.1, from coordinate 63,153,232 downwards.
TAGATGTTTTGAGAGCTTATGGTTTTAACAATGCTTTCTGTAATATTATTTACAAAATTCTCAACAATAATTTCTATTCTATTGTGATTAATGGGAGCTCTTATGGTCACTTCATGGCCTCTAAAGGTATTATACAAGGTGATCCTTTATCACCTTCTCTCTTTATATTAGCCTTTGATTATTTTTCTAAGCAGTTGAATAAGCTTTATGCTGATTACTCTACTACTAACTTCACTCATAAGGCTGACCTCAGTGTGTCTCATTTATGTTATGCTGATGACCTTATTATTTTTACTAACTCTAATAAGAGATCTATTAAGAGAATTTGGAAGCTCTTAGATCATCTTCAAAACTCTTCTGGGCTTTATTTTAATACTTCTAAATGCTATTTTTATGCTTCCAAATTTGTTACTGCTGAAAAACTGCAATGGATAGCCAATTTTACTCAATGTCAGCATGCTTTGTTGCCTCTTAAGTACTTAGGCTTTATTCTGGATAAGAAAGCTAAACGTATTATTCATTATGAGGGATTGTTAGATAAAATTAGGAAGAAGCTTCATTCTTGGGAGAACAAGTTTCTCTCTTTTGGAGGCCTTATTACTCTTCTAAAGAGCACTCTTACTTCTATGACTTTATATATGATTCAGGTGATGAATGTGCCTAGTTTTATTATTAAGAAGCTTGAATCTATGTTCAATAGCTTCTTGTGGGATGGTTATGGCAAGAAAAGTATTCATTGGAAGAGTTGGAGTAAATGTTGTAAACCTATCAATAAGGGTGGCTTAGGTTTTCGCACTCTTACTGATTCTATTAAGTTTAATTATATGAGGTTATGATTTCATTTTAGACAATGAGAATTCTTTTTGGTCTCAGTTGTTACATACTAAGTATTGTGGATATAAGCATCCTTTATCCATTACTACTAATAAAGCCGATTCATATATTTGGAAAAATTTGTTAAAGGTGTCTAAGGATGCCGAGACATTTATTTGTTGGGACATTGGCAAGGGATGTCTCATTCTGGTATGATGATCTGGACGACTAAGGGTCCTCTTGCTAATAGTTATGGTGGCCCTTTTGATATTAATTTTAAAGTTAATGATCTTTGGGATCATTCTAACTGGGATTTTACTAAACTTCTTACATGTATTAACTTTTCTGATGCTTCTTCCATTGTTCATATTCCTATTAATAGGAATAGTTCTGATATTCCTGTTTTTAAAAAAACTGTTGGCAACACTGCTACTAAAACTATTGCGGCTACTTATTGTTATCCTCCCAGTCTGGATTTATCTTGGCTTTGGAATATCTGGCTTAAACCTTCTATATCGTTTTTTAATTGGAGATTGATTCATAATTGTTTACTTGTTGATGATATTCTTAAGCTTAAAGGCTTGAGAATTGTTTCTAGATGCCATCTTTGTAAAATTAATTATGAGGATGTTCTTCATCTTTTTAGTAATTGCAGTTTTTCTAATAGTATTTGGAAAGAAATATTTGTTGTATGTAGCAGGAAGGAATTAATTGTTGACTATAATTCAATCCCGGATATCTTCCGGATTGGAATAGTAGAGGGCATTCCTTTCTTAGTTCTATTCCTGCTATTGTTTTCTGGTTTTTATGGATTAATAGGAATAATGCTAAGCACAATGATTCTCAACCTACGGTTAAGCAGGTTACTAGTCAAATTTGTTCTTATATTTTTAAATGCTTGTCTGTTAATATAGTTGATCATTTTCATAATGATTATATTGCATATATTGTGGTGAATCTTAATATTAGGCTTCAATTTTCGGTAAAAAGCTTAAATAGAGGTAAATGGATTAAACCATTTGCTCCTTATATTAAATTTAACACTGATGGTGCCTGTAAAATATCTACTGCTGGTATAGGTGGGATTGCTAGAGATTGGAATGGTATGGTTTTAAACTGGTTTGCTTCTTCAATTTATGCTGAATCCTCCTTAGTTGCTGAGGCTGAAGCTGTACTTTTTGCTCTTTATATGGCTCGATGCTTTGGTTGGAATCATCTTATCATTGAGATAGATTCTTTATATCTTTTTAACATTTGTAAGTTTCAGTTAAGCTGTCATTGGAGTATCATTTTGCAGGTTAAAAAGATCAAACAGCTTGCTTTAGGAATGAATATAATTTGGAACCACACTAAAAGATTTAGAAATGTTGCTGCTGATTGGATCACGAAGCTTGGTATGAAGATTTCTAATCCGGTGATTTCCAACATTGTACCTGATTTTATTTACTCTATTGTGAAATTTGATATATGGGGTCTTATTGTTTGTTATTGTTTGTTCTTTGTTGGGTCTTTTTATTTTTTTTCTGTATTTTTTTATTTTTTTGGAAAAAGGTCCCTTTTTTTTCTTTCTTTTTTTGAGTATTTGTAGTGTGTGTGTGTGTTTGAGATCTTTTTCCCGGGAAGCAATAAAATTGAGCCTACGTGCTCTTTAATAATAATAAAAAAAATTATTTAAATATATAATATCTATAATATTATATTACTAATAAAGTATAGTAATATATTATTATTATTAATTTATTATATATTATAATTCATAAAATTTAATTTTTTTAAATATCATAAATGTTTTATATATAATTATTTTAAATTATTTTATATTTCGAACAATAACGATTTAAACACGAACGAATGGATCACTGTTCTTATTTGACTCGTTTAACTAACGGAATAAAAAAAATTGTTCATGTTGATCTCGTTTACTTATCGAATGAATTGAACAAAAACTTTTTGATGAACCGAACATAAATTTTTGTAAGAACAACGAGCTCTTTGGACAAGTCCTAGTTCCAGCTTAGTAGAATTTGGTGTCATGCTACACAAAATTTTCCAAATGATGATTTTAATCGTCCAGATCCGAACCTGGTTCAGGGCCGGCGCCAAAATGCAGAGCGGAATTTAGCAAAGACGGAGCGGCGAAAAAGTGCGGATTGAGAGAAATGCAGTGAATGAGAATTCACAGCTTTCTCCGACCAGAACTTGAGATCCTCGGCGATTCTCCGTAAGCTTCGCTCCTCTACGGAAAGAAACGCTAAACCTTAACGATATAGATTGATCCGGCCATGGAGGAGAGGGAGTCGAAGAACGAGGAGGCGCCGGCGACGGAGAACCATGAGGGAAACTCGGTGGAAGAAGCCAGCGGCGGGACGAAGGAGGAGATTTCGATCGCGTCTGGTAAGTCCGAGCAGATTATCGACGAGGCTGGAAGCCGAACTTTTACAATGAGGGAACTGTTGAATGAGTTGAAGAATGAGGAGGCGGGAGCCAGGAAAGAGGCGGGAGCCGAAAACTCCATCGGCGGGGAGGAAGTTCCGCGGGGCAGCACCGCAGCCTCTGATGGGAGCCGTAGGGATGGTGGGTCTTCTTTCAGGTCGGTCTTTTTTCTTCTTGTTGGTTGGAATCTCTTGCCCGTTGGTATGTTCATTGGTCAGATCTAGAAGGACTTAGGTACTATTGTTCGGTTTTAGATTTATTGCCGTGGTAGTTTTTAGGAGGATATTTGGAATTAGGTTACTTTCTCGTACGTAGAGAGTAGATTGATATCTTCATTTGGTGAATTCACGTAATATAACATTTTGCTTTTGATTTCTTTTTTTGGAACTTGTAAATTATTTTGTCATTTATAAGTTTGAGCCCCTAGCTTCATACTTGAATGCTGTAAGTGCGAAGCTTACTGACGGAAAATAGTTATTATAGTCGATCCTCTGATGGATGACTTTCTGCTTTGTTCCTGTCTTCTCATTGTCATATTAGTCTGCGTGGAATGTGTTTCATGAAGGTGAAAGTTTATCAGCTCTACCGATTATTTTGCATTTTCTTAGGAAGCTAATACATTTATGATCTTTAATTTTTTGCTTATTTCAGTCAAGAAAGTATTCAACAGCACTCGATTATGGAGAACGATATTTCCATGGATTTAATCAACAAAGTTTCTGGAACTGATGAAGAAGGCAGATCTCGGCAGAAAATCCTGGTTTTCTCAGCTAAAAGGTACTCTTCTCTAAGATTACCGCATATTTATTTTTCTTGAGGCTGCTAGAATGCTAATTTATTTCTTAGCATTTTTATAGCTTTTATGTTTTTATACAAAAATATAATTATTTCCTATAGATAGATGGCTTGGCGGAATCAAAAGTTGTCCTAACAATGGTCAAAAGCTATTGTCTAGCGCTAGGGGATTGTATAGGAATATTTATCTGTGTCGGATGTAGGATTGTTTAGTTGCTTGGATGAAAGCTCAATAATATTAATAGAAGCACAACAAAGGAGATATTATTGAACTTAAAAATACAAGTGTTCTCTTGTTCATAATGGATGACATTCTTGTTTTTAAACTCGTGGTCGACTTAAGATAACACGTGCAGCTGCCATGGTTAGTACAACTCGCCAAATTTTTTCTAACTATCCATTTAGATAATAATTACATAAGGCTTTGTAATAGGTAGGGATTTTGTGTTGACTCATACCACATGGAAAAGAGTAGGATGTGGCTCTGATGTCTAACCAACTTTTAACAAAGTTGCTTTTTGGATAACTTTTATGGAACTTTCACCATCAATGATTAAGAATTTAATTAGGATTAAGAACCTCTCTTATAATCAAGAGTCTCAACAAATTATTTCATATGGTTAAGCAATAAATTGATATTTATCATTATTTCTCATCTTAACCATTCAGAGGTGAGACGGCTCCTTTTTAATTCAATATCTTGAATGATAATATTCAAGCATAGTTTTGTCATTTTTGGCAACTTTATTTGGCAAAAATTGACAAATTTTGGGCGATGCATTTCATGCCAAACAAAGAAGCCGTCTAATTTAGATTCCTGATCTATGTAAGCATCGAGTTGTGGAGACATCTGAATTTGAGAAAATGTGCGTTGATCCTTTGGGCATTATTATCATGTCAAAATTGGTGGGGCGCCCCTAGAGGAGCTAGTTTACACAGTAGGTTAGATCAACATGTCTTTATGAGTATGATGTTGTAAGTTAGGATGTCTCCATTGTGCAAGATACACGGTTCGTCTAGGTTGGCCTAAACCCTTAAAATAAATCATCAAGAACTCTATATGTTTTGTGGTGTAGGAGCTTGTTTATTAGTAGATATCTTGAAGAAACCTATTTTGTGGTATCAGGAATATATTTTTTTCCGTTTGTTTTAGAGGGTGTTTGGCAGTGTAATTTTAGCTGGATTTAGGTTGGATTTAATGTAAATCCATCCAAACGCGAAAGACGTAAATTAAATCCTGCGCCTGCTAAATTCAATTTTCTCTCACTTCTGTTTGTTTTTTGATGTAAATCTATATTTGTTAAATCCAACTATTTGGTGGAGTTAATGGATTTAACTTCGGAAGAAAGATATGGCTATAAAAATATGAAATCAAATGCTGAATACATATAATAACTTTAACTGGGTTTAACCTCAACTGAACCAAACACTATTATGAATTTTTAACAATATATGGATTTGATAAATCGGGGTTGACCGGATTTACTAAATCCTATTAAACTGAAATCATGAGTGCAAGCAAATACCCCTTTAAGGTGGCCCTGTTATTCTCTTGCATGTCGGCGCTTTGTTTAAGTTTAATTTTCAATTTATCATTAACAATCAGGCCATTGATAATCTATCCTTGGAATAGATTATTTTAGGTATGATACTCGTCATAATTAATTTTGGCTTATTCTGGAGTGATTATTATGACATGCAAAAAGCTTTACTTGAAACAGTCATTGGCATATGTCATTGCAAACATATTCCTTTTTCTCCTGCTATAAAAAACAAATGGTACTTCACTTAATTTAAGACCATATAGTGCTAAGTAGGATTATATTAGGTGGAGCACTCAGCTCACTTGCATGTTCATTAGCGTAATTTGTAGAATTGGCTTGAGTTATTTTTAGCAGAACTTAATTAAACAAATTTTCATGCAGAGTTATTAAGTTTTATCACAATTATGCTGTTTATCCTAACATTAACAAGTATTAAACTCATAGTAGGTTCAAACATAAAAAAATTATGATTTTCATGAAGATGGAAAATCTTTCTCTAGTTGGTGGTTGTGGCTGTCATCAATGAAATGTAAGTGATGGGTCGGTGCAAATTTGCAATGTAAATGTGTGGCGTTTGTTATGGAGAATGCCCCATATAATGCTATTATATGAGTAAACTAATAAAATTTGGATATTATTCCATTCCCGTGCTTTGTAATCCTAGTTTGAAAACATCCATGGAGATGCGTGCAACATCTTGGTTCCAACATTCTGATTATATGATCACTTTGTTGATTTCTCTTATCTTCATTCTGTTTACACTACTTATTTTAGGTATGCTGATGCTATAGAAAAAAATCCTAATGATCATGATGCTTATTACAACTGGGCTCTTGTTCTTCAGGTACTTTCTGCATCACCAATACTTCTCAAAAATTAATGTCAGTTTATGTAGGATTCAAGCGCAATTGTATTTCATATTCGTATTTCAGTTTTTTCTAAATGTCATATTTCAAGAAAAAGAATAAGATTGAAGTTTTCATATCATAATAGACCTTGTGCGCCTACCCATACTATTTTTAAATTACTTCGTTGTTTTTCCTCGTATTTTTGAGCTGCTGGTGCAAGAAGGAGCTCGATTGCTAAAATTAAAATTTTAAAATTTTTATTGAGAGAATTATATTGTTTTTTTTCCAAATATTCCGATGGCTATCATTAACATATTTTATTCTCCTAATGATTGATTTGTTTGCAGGAAAGTGCTGATATTGTTGCTCCAGACTCCACGAATCCCTCAAAAGATTCATTACTTGAGGAGGCCTGTAAAAAATATGAGCAGGCTACACAACTATGTCCCACTCTTCATGATGTATGTTTCATTTCCAGCCTACACTTGATCCCTTGTCACTTGCTCCCTTAATCTATGGGATATAAATAAAAGAGGCGAAATTACATGCATGGCGCACAATTCTTATGCATTTACATGTCCCACTTCTAAACCTTCATATTTATACACATACAACTCAAATCTTCGATATCACATAAAAATATTATTATTAATTTATTACCACTTAAAGTGAAATACACACTTTTATGCATAGGTTCTCTAAAACACCAACACCCCAAAACAGGAGTTGTACGAGTGTCTAGACACGTATCGCTTATCTGTCCGACACGATATAGATTGTGTCAAAGCTTTACCTTGAGTTCGACGTGACTTAGGAAACGGTTCGACACGGCTTGACACAACATGGAGCGGGATACGTGCCTCTTTCATCTTACTCCTACATAAAGTAGAGTTGAAGCTGCAACTCAAAATGAAAGCCACAATCTTCTCGAGCCTCTTGCTTCGGTTGTGAGCATTTTTTTGCATCTCGAACACAAAGATTTTCTTCTTCGATTGATAGCGATCCAAAGCAGGCAACGCACAAACACAAATAACATAGATAACACACATATGTAGATGATGCGGACTGAACACAGATGCAAACGACACAAAAGATCCAGAGCACCGTCATCGATGTGATATTGAGCAGACGATGCAATTAGAGAAGTGATTTAGAATTGAAGTCGAGGCAGATGATTTGATTAGCGGTATAGGAGCTTTTCTATCTTTTAACTGATCAATCATCCTAACTGACTCATTAATCAGTAAATATATTGTTTCTCATAAATAAATTAAATGTGTATTATTTTTAAATTGTCCAAACTAGTTTATTTTACTATCTTATTGCTTAAAAAAAATTTGAATGCTTTTCTTTAGACCTTTTAAGCGGAGTACTGCTAAGAAATCTTATTTAGTTTAATATTTTTCCTAATAGGATTATTTCTCATTTTTAGTTATAAAGGAAGAAAAGGATATTCTTGTTTAGTTAACATTTATGTTAATAATTCATTAAATATGAAAAAAATGTTTCTGTTGCATCGTGTCATACTTTTTACAATTATGTAATGGCGCCATATCTTATGTCATGTTCACGTCCCTGTTTGTGTTGGTGCTTCATATCATATGTTTAAAGCACCAAAGAGCTATATATATACAATATATATATATATATATATATATATATATATATATATATATATATATATATATATATATATATATATATATATATATGTACACACATATACAGTATAACACTAAGATCTTCTAGGAACAATATTTTGATTTTTTAAAAAATATGTTTTAAATCTGCTTAACCACGCTGCCCAATATAGGCAACAGAGGATGTAATTATTCAGATAATAAAAAATAATATTCTAAAATATTCTTAAATATGAGAGTGGAGATTAGAAGATCTCCACATTTAAATTACAAAATTCCTTTGATGCAGTAGTTTCTGTAGGTTGTAAAGCTTTTCTAAGAATTAAAATTTAAAACTGCCAAAGTACTTAGAGATGTTAGAGGGCTTAAAAAATATCTGATAGAGATAATGGCAGGTTTCAAAATATGTGATTCTTATGATAGAATTATGATAGTTTCCTTAAAGTTTGACTATACCGCCTATAACAATATGGTGATACGAGAAAGAATTCTCATGTACTTTATGAGTGAGCCAATTCTGTGTCATGTTGCAGTTTATATCTTATGTCTTATCATCCTGTAAAACTTTTCTTAGCATCTTTAGATGACTGCAGTGTATTTCTTTAGCTCTAAGCTTCTAAATTGATAGTTTTAACCATACGTTTCGGTGAGATACATGGTTAGCAATTCTAGTTTTGGTTGGTTTTGTTTTTTCATTTTCTATAAGCTACCTTGTTTTTTAATTAATTTTATGCCATGGGTAATTCCATAAAATTTTCATATGGTCTGTCCTTTCTGTTAGGCATTTTACAATTGGGCTATTGCTATATCTGACCGAGCAAAAATAAGAGGTCGAACTTTAGAGGCTGAAGAGCTGTGGAAGCAGGTAAATGCTGTTTGTACGAAATTATTGTATTTAGTTGCTTGGCATTCTCTTCTCATGTTACAAGTGTATTTTAGTCAGTAAAATAGTTTATATAGTTTAGTCTGATTAATGTTATTATTTTTTCATTATATCTTGACAATCCTTGACGCGTTTCATGTTTTTTTTTTTTAAAATCTGTCATGTGCATCTGCCTTTTGAAAATATTAATTGCTTTATGGTCAAAATTTCGTATTATCGCCATTCCCGTTGTTCTTAAAATTCTCATTTCCATAGATTTTATTACTTCTATTTCGGTATGCATAGATCTCCATCATAATCATGCACATTTCATTACATGCCATGAATGTCATATCAAACAGCTTATTTCTTGTATTTATAAAATCACAAACTTTTAATATGATCTTTATTTATCTTCTCGGTATTTTATAACCTTGAATAATGATACATGTTGTAAAGCAATCTTCATTGTTTATTTGGCATGTAGGACTGGTAGTTCCAAGTCTCTTGTGAAAACTACTCTTTGGGCCCCCATTCAATTATCAAGAGTTCACAATATAGAACATATAAAGTTGTAAGAATAGTGTACAAGTATGTTATGAAACATTACTTGATCTAAACAACCATAATCAGATAATTAGCTTTCCTAAATACTTTACCATTCTCACACAATATACTCTCTCTAAACTTTTCTTAAATGTTGCCATAACATCAAACATTTAGCAAGATTTGGGCAGCACTTATTTTTTTCTGAATCAGAATGCACTTTTTGTTTTGTCTTATGCATTCTCTACTATTGTCTTTTCACCTATCATGGTTATTAATTTATATAGAAACAGTGCCATTTTATATAGAAAAGTGCCATTTTGGTATCCCATCTTGCATGCATTGCAAAAATCAAATTTTATCTGTCATTAACCTCTCCATCTGGGATAACACCATTATTAAATGTGTTTCTTGGTCAATTAATGACCTTTGGTACCTCTTTGTGCAAGCTCTTAGAAATGTCAGGATACACAAATACAATCAGTGAAATTGGTAGGTTACAAATTTGTCCGGCCTGTGACCATTTTCACCGTGAGATTACCCATTGCTGATGTGAAACTAGAGGATCTCCATCTGGGATACCACCATTATTAAATGTGTTTCTTGTTCAAGTAATGTCCTTTGATACCTCCTTGTGCAAGGCTCTTAGAAATGTGAGGTTACACGAATACAATCAGTAAAATTAGTAGGTTACAAATTTGTCTGGCCCGTGACCATTTTCACCATGAGATTACCCGTTGCTGATGTGAAACTAGAGAATTCAATAGTGCTATCCTTGCAATGGAAGCTTTTGTACAATGAGCATGTTTGGGGCTGTAATTGAGTCCAGTATATTATCGATTGGTCTTAGGTTGGTCATACTATAAGTTATTCATGGTTAGTTTGAGCTTGAGTTGAATTTTCTTATTTGGCTTGTTTCAAAGGTAGTAAATAAGTTAAAAAATGGAGCGAGTAATTGACTTCTAATGTTAATAAATCATTTTATAAATCTAATAGAACAGACAATTCAATAAATCTAGAGTTGTATGTAGCAATTTTGCCAAATAAAAATGATAATAAGTCATGAGCAATTTTTCTTGCATTCTTATAAAATCCATATATACTATTAAATTTGTTCATTGAGAGTGTTTGGATTTATGAAATTTAAGGGCTTTTGCTCGTTGTGTCGCCACTTATTCACGAACTTCCACACTTACAAAAGCCATCTGATATGTTGATTTCTTCCTATGGTGGAGATTCCAGTATGTTTTCCTCACATCTTTATTGTTGAGGTTATGATAGTTAAGGGTTTCTATATTTTGGTTGGGAGAAAAGAAAGAAGACGCGGGCTTTCATGTTTGGGAAATTGGGGAACTTAAGAAAGAGAATCGGTATTGGGAATTTAAGTAGGTTTAGAAGTATAAGTGTTATATTATTTTTTATAAGATTTGATAATATCTTAAATCATTAATAATAGTGATTTACCATTTATTTAGTTGATTTAAAATTATTTTAATTTATTGAAATCCATTTTATTTTATCAAATTTGTACTTCAATTTTCTCAAAATATATTAACATAGTTATCAAATATATATATACTGTGTGCTGTGAAGAATAACTAATATTACATAGTTATCAGGTTTTACATCGGCAGTTGCCTTATTTAAGTATCTCTCATGTTCTCTTCAATGTTTTAACTCAATATTTAGCCTCATGCTTAAATCTTTTGTGATTGACGTTGTGTTCACTTTATTATTAAAAAATATTGGTAACTTTGTATCATTTTATATAAATATGCTATATCTCATTCATCTACATTTCAGTCTATCAGTTTTTTGTAATTATGATAAGATGTGAATGTGATTTGGTCATCTGGCTGCGCTATTCGAAATTGAAATCAGATGGGTGAAATGGTCTATTGAATTTTGTTGGCTTGTAGCTCGCATATCTCAGAAATATCAGACATATGCTCAACGTCTACTTTTCGAAATATACTGCCAAGATATGGTGTTACATCTTTTCTTCTTTTACAGACTTTTCTTAACATTTTTAGTTTATGTTGTAGATGTTCATGCACACACTTGATCTTTGTTTCCTTGCGTGTTAGCTTTTGCTTTTTGTGTGTTTCCATGCGTGTTAGCTTGCATTTTGTACGTGCAATTCTTAGATTTACTTCAATTACATTCTTATTTCCCAGGCTACAAAAAATTATGAAAAGGCTGTTGAGCTCAACTGGAACAGTCCTCAGGTATGTTTCTTATCAAGGTATTTGATTCGAGTTGTATATTAAACTTGTGTTAGAATTTAATTTCTTTTATTCAATTTTGTAGGCCCTTAACAATTGGGGTCTTGCTCTACAGGTGCGTACTATGATTTCTTTTGTTGCTCCTTTTGCAGGTATGATATCATTCAGTTATTATTTTTTAACTGCAGGAACTTAGTGCTATAGTTCCTATTCGGGAGAAGCAGAGCATTGTTCGGATGGCTATAAGCAAGGTACTTTCATGCAATGAACTTCATGAATCTGCACAGAACTTTTATCATAACAGTTTTCATATCGGTTAAATCTCAAAATAGTCCCTCAATTATTTGGATGTGACCAATTTAGTCCCAGAGTTTTACATTGCTTAATTTAGCCCCCTATCTTTTAAAAATTCATCCCAAATGGGCATTCGATGACTAAATTGTGATCAAATCTGTATAGTTAAGGGACTAAATTGGAACCACTTTTTTGTGATGATTTCTACATGATGGATCAATTGGGATGAATTTTTATAATCGAAGGACTAAATCTTCAAAACTCCAAAACTAAGTTGGTCACAATCGAGCAATCTGGGGACCATTTTTGGATTTATTTCTTTTCTATATCTAGCGTGTATGATATGGCTCTCCGTTGCAGTTTCGTGCCTCTATTCGTCTTCAGTTTGATTTTCATAGGGCCATTTACAATCTAGGGACAGTCCTGGTAACTTTCTGATACTTTTTTTCCATTGAAATTTGCTCTTAATGCTATTATTTCGTGGTAAGAGTGATAATCCGATCATATATTTATTGATAATCTTGCAGTATGGCTTAGCAGAGGACACCGTAAGAGGTGGAAGGCAAGTTAACCAAAAAGAAATATCTCCTAAGGAACTTTACAGTCAGTCTGCTATTTATATTGCAGCTGCTTATGCTTTAAAGCCTAATTATTCGGTAAATTAGCATTTCCCTTGTTAGCTGTGTTCTTTATAAGTAGTTTGCTTTAATTATGTTGCAGAGTTCATCATCACGGTCTTCTATGTTGATGTGTTTTTATGAATTTCTTACATTCTTTATATGATAATTGTGCCTTTAGATCCAATAACTATTCTAAAATCTGTTGTCTTCTGTATTAAAAATAAGGGACATTTACATGTATACCACTCAATTCCTATGTATTTACACATCTAAAACAAACTCTACTTTTTACATTTATACCACCCAAATCTTCACCAGCACATTTAAATACCACTATTGTAACTTTTATAAAGTTAAGTACATCTTGTCATGCATTGATAAGGTGGCATATATGTAAAAATTGAAGTTTAGGTGTTAGATATAAAAAATGCACAGGTGGTATATATGTAAATTTTCTTAAAAATAAATATTGTATTCTTCTCCATTAAAATTAAACAATGTCTTGGACGGGAGGATTTAGATGCTTGTAAAATTTCACTTGCGTTGGTTTGGCCTTATAGTTTGTTGTCATATTTGCAGGTGTATCGCAGCGCCTTGAGGCTAGTTCATTCAAAGGTGAGTGTTGTTTATTCCTTATAAAAGCATAATTAGAAGATATTTTATCTTTGTCATAGTTAATTTTTTGACGGATGGAGCTGTGCTGTAATGTGTATTGCGTAGATCATTAGGCTTCTAGAGGAACTAAAAATTGCAATTAGCCAGGGAATGACAGTCTTGGCAGGTAACATGTATTCATGTCTGGTGTCATGCTATGCTATTTTAGTTAGAGCAACTTTCCTTGGGGCCAACTATAACATCGAGAAATGATCCAATGATTCATTTACAGGGGGACCCATTTTAGTCTTAAAGTTTATAAAAGTGTTAATTTAGTCCTCAAATCTATTTCAATTTGGGTTGAAATAGTCCCCAGTGAGGACTATTTTAGCCTCTATTAATACAGTTTGGAGACTATGTAGTATTGACACTTCTAAAAATATGCAGTATCCGTGTCGGACATTTATCTGACACTGGCACTTGTTCCACGTGCTCTGATACTTGTTGGACACTACAAAACGTGACCGAATTTCTTTGGGCTTGAACATATCCAGAATACACCTCGACACCACATCGGAAATGAGCTTAACATGATTTGGAAAAAATGAGACAATAAAAAAATATAAATCTAGCCATAGCACTAATTATACCTCATAGCTAAAGCTAGCTGAAGCTAGCTTAAGTCGCTTTCTCTCTCGGCATATCAAAACTCCCTCTAACATTCATCAAAATCGAGCATCATGGGTGCATCCAATATTCATCGAAGCTGAGCATCAGTAGTGTTGACCTCATTTTTAGTGAGATCTCGACTTCTTTCTCTTAGACCCTAGGATCTAGTTTTATGAGTTCCTTATTGACCATCCTAATGGACTAGTAATGGAACCCACCTCACATAGAGCTTCGAACCACTTCTACACTTATTTTTGTGAAGACCTCGCATGAGTAATCCCAAGCACTCGCCTCCTGATTGCAAGGGCTAAGGACTAACATGCAGATAGCCCAAAAATGAGTTCACATAGGATCGGACGGCCTTAGGTGAACCCCTAGTGACGTGCGCACTCGCGGAAATCACATTTTTGACACTTTTTAGCCCAACCGTCGGCAAACTTTTTCGAACGACCTCGGATGACGAGACGGACCACACGGATGCGTCAGGGACGTTGATTTTAGCTAGAATAGACACCCATATTGCTATGCTTCCACGCGCGAGCTGTTAGCACGAAAATCGATGCGCATTTTTTTTAATTAGCGAGACAAGGGTTCTGGCTCAGCCCGGGTTCAATTTGAGCCCGACACAGGCTGAATAAGAGGCAGGGCTATTTCAAATTTCAAAATTTTAAAATTCAAATCAGCCAGTTAATGTCATATTAATTAGGTTTAATTGGAGGATTTTAATCTTCCAATTAAAACTCATCCTTACTTGGCAGTTCTTTAATTCCCCGCCTATTCTCCTCCCGTAACGTCTCTTTTGAGATCTGGCATACACACCGAGCCCGCCTATCCTTACGGCATTTTTGGTTCCCGCTCGAGCCCGCTCCTTCGCGCAACGAAGAGAGAAGCTCCTCCCCGCTCGACGCCAGACGAAAACCCCTGTGCACAACCAACTCTCCCACTCTGCTCGAGCCGCTCTCCCCTCCCCTCACGCAAAGCAAATTGAAGCCCCTGTCTGCTTCTCTCTCGCGCGCGATCAGGTAGCCGCTCAGCACTCTCTCGCTCGGTCCCCCATTCTTCTCCCGCTCCTGCTGCGCCTTCTCTCGCTCGACTTGGAGCACTCATCCAACAGTTGTAATCAAATCCCTTCCCCCCTTTTCGCCTCCCGGTTTCTCCACGCAAAATACCTTCGCTCTTCCTCTCGACAAAGCAAAGCGCTCGACTCCTCGTTGCGCCGAAGACCCTCATTCGACCCAGCTTTGCTTTCCCTAGTGTGATTGAAGTCCCGCTCATCTCAGCCGCTCTACGCCGAAGCCTTTTTTTTTCTGCTCGGCTTCTTCTTCCTATCCCGATCAAAAAAGCCTTCACCCCTCTTCACCACCCGTTCATGCGAAGCCCGTCACCTTCTCTCTTGTCTAACGCGGAAGCGAGAGACGAGCGTTCTCAAGTCACTGTCGTGTCCTTGTGGAACAATATTGCTTTGGGTTACAAGGAAAGGTATCATCGACGTTGCTTGAGGTGCAGGTTTTCAGGTATCAACTCACTCTTTAGTTTTGTTATATATTGTTTCATCGATTAGATTGGATTTGGCCCATAGTTGAAGTTGCATCTTCCCTGTTTAAAATTCACGGTAACCCACTCTTTGCAAATATCTTCACAATCTGTTTCTAATTATCCTAACGTCATAAGGCACTGGTGCGAGATCATTTGGGATTATATTTTATTTATTAAAGTTGATTTTTGTCTTCATTCCTCCGATATTTGGCCAAAAAACATAATTTTGATAAAAAGCTCTCTTGCTGATAAATGAAGATGCTTCTGCGCTTTCATGTTAATAAAATTTCCATAATTACGGTTTGCTTTGTATTTGAGGGAAGTCTCAATGTTTTATTTTGCCTTTAAGGATTATTGAAGTTTTAATTGATCTATTTTTATCGCTTTCCTTATCACAGGTGTCATGTCGATGTGAATCAACTTATATTCAATTTACTAGCTAATAGTTGATGCATTATTTTGATAATCATTTTGATAGCTAGGGAGGTGGCAAAGATAATTATAATAATGAGGAGGATCTTCCTTCTTGCAACTGTTGTTTCATTTCATTTTGTTGAGCACTATACTATATTCACTGTTTTGGAGAGGTTTTGAGGGGCTGTTTCGCTTGCTCTTGTGGCTTACTATACCTGCTATTTAGTTGTTTGAAGTGCTGTGAGAGTCGTTTGGGAGCTATTAATTAATCTAGGTGGCTGCTTGGGACCTGTTAATTGCTGTGAGAGCTGTTTGGGAGCGGTTAATTGTTGTAGGAAGCATCGAAATTTAGAAGCGCTGTAGGAAGCTTAAAAATGTTGTTCGCCGATTGCTATAGGCTACTGTAGGAAGCATTGAGTTTGTTGGTGGAAGCTTATAACTGATGCTCAGGGCCGTAGGAGATCGTAGGATCACTGTGTAGGCTTGCTAGCTATTGCCCGATAAATTTTCGACACACCATTTTAACGTTCTCTTTTAGGCCGATTCACTTGCTTTTTCCCCTTTGGACTTTGTCAGTTTTAGAAGTGGGTCGGTCTCCGTTCTCTGGTTTTATTTTTCTCGCTAACTGTTAAGTAAAAAAAAAGGAATTTCTGATTTAACTTGAGGAAGAGTAAAACACTCCAAGTCACTTCAAGCTTAAGTTAGAGTGTAGGCTCCCTAGACTTTAGGAGCACACTTTAGGTGAGAGCCCATCCACCTAATTTAAAGTGTAAGTTTCCTAGACCCTAAGTGCACACTCTAAGTGAGAACCCATCCACCTAATTTAAAGTGTAAGTTTCCTAGACCCATCCATCCGTTCTCTGGTTTTATTTTTCTCGCTAACGGTTAAGTCAAAAAAAAAAGAATTTCTGATTTAACTTGAGGAAGAGTAAAACATTCTAAGTCACTTCAAGCTTAAGTTAGAGTGTAGGCTCTCTAGACTTTAGAAGCACACCCTAGGTGAGAGCCCATCCACCTAATTTAAAGTGTAAGTTTCCTAGACCCTAAGTGCACACTCTAGGTGAGAACCCATCCACCTAATTTAAAGTGTTAGTTTCTTAGACCCTAGGTGAGAGCCCATCCACCTAATCCTCAATGTAGGCTCCATAGACTTTAGGTGCACACCCTAGGTGAGAGTTCACCCACCTAATCCTCACTGTAAGCTTCCTATACCTTAGGAGCACACCCTAAGTGAGAGTTCACCCACCTAATCCTCACTGTAAGCTTGCTAGACCTTAGGAGCACACCTTAGGTGAGAGTTCACACACCTAATCCTCACTATAACCTTCCTAGACCTTAGGAGCACACCCTAGATGAGAGCACATTCACCTAGTCCTCGAATGCACAGTGAAGCTAGACACTCGATCCTAATTCACAAATTGATTAGGACATTAGACATGATGATGCACCGAGGTTGAGTTCACCCTTCCTTAATTAAATCAAATAATGAAATTCCTTAAAAAGACTTAACCGATAATGAAACCCATTGCATCGGGATTTGAGTTTGAACATTACACTCAAATCCTCCCAGCGATCGGGATATTTTTTAATGCCACATGGATCATCTGACTCGTGTAAGTCCGAGTGTCTAGGTGATGAGCGATGATAATAATGCTAACGCGTGCTAAACGAGGGATACGATGTGAGAATTTTTGAGAATAGCATCTCCTACCTCAGGCCTCTGATAAAGGAGAGGAAATGATCGATGATGCTATTCGCCGACTCTTGGTGAGATTGTTTCCCCCGACGATCTTAGGTCTCAGACATTCACAAGACGATTGTAGCTACTTAGCTCATGACTCTATTATTTTACAAAGTACTTATAAAAATTAAAAAAAAAATCTTTTTTGCTTGTTAACAAAAATTCTGCATAAAAATTTAAACAATAACTTTTGCATGAAGATAAAAAAATTCTTCTTATAAAACCTATAAAGGTCCATGGTTAGTCACTTGGATTGAGGTTAAGGACTGCCCTCCGTAGATCGTCGGGTTAGTAATCTCTGTCTCGAGGTCGAGAAGTACATGCCCTAGCTCTGAGCCCCCACCTTTACTGACGTCTCATGCTTAGTTCCGGTTTTCCATACGCGACTACAAGTTTTATTTGTGATTTATATGACTCGTTTTTCTGACTTTCGTGTTGAGTTCTCCCGTTTTAATTAATTTTACTGCAAGTTTATTTAAATTTCCTGCGAATGATGTCATGCTTACAATACAAATCAAACGACAGTAGCAGATGACTAGTTACGTTTTTACGGTTTATTTATTGCAATTTACTTTACTGTAATTTACTTTTTAAGTACCTTTTATATACTTACAATCTGTCTATTCTGCATGCAAAATCTGAACTGAAACTGAAACCAAAACAAAAAGACCAAAATAAAATCAAACTTTGACACCAAAACATTGGAATACATTTGACAAAACTATTTGTACTTTAGACATTAGTAAGTCATTATCAAGAAATAGCTTGAATGACTACATGGCAAAGACTAACGATGAAGCTTGGATCGAACAAAGAAGATGATCTTCTTCAAGAAACTATCCCTTGCCTAAATTACAACCTATAAGACTTCGAGTGTAGTTCGCTCAAGCGCGACATAAACCCTCACTTTCCCCTGAGCTTCGTGCAATCTGTGTTAGCGCAGCATAAGTCCTAACTCACTTTAGGTTCTGAGGTTGTCGTACGGTACGACGTAAACCCTCATATCTCTGTGGGCTATTTGCATAATCAGGTATTATTTAAATGTAAGTCCCAAATAATAAAATTAACATGATTAAACACTTAATTAACATCGTCTCCAAAAATGTAGCCACACCATAGGATAGTTGGGAAGTCAATGGGCTCGCCTCATATCTGTGACATTCCCTACTTTTTTTCTTCATTTGGACTCCTGGAAATAACTGTTCCCATTTGAGCCACTCCCACTTGTTTTTCCATGTCTTACCATGAAAACCTAAACCCTCGAATTCTCAAGACAGTAACCACCAATCATTATCGAGAGTTTTCTCAAGTAACACCAGTCATTTGAGATGTAATTAACTATAGGGGCTTGCCTCTATATGAAATTTAGAACCCAGGTAAAATAAACCCTACCTAGTTTTTTCTATTAGGTAGGGGTACTTTTTGGTCACACATAAATGTTCGCATACCAAAAGGATATCATGAGTCCCTTAGTTCGTATGATTGGGTCTACCGTCGCAGGATGCATCAATCTTTCGAGAAGATGTATCATTTGTGGCATCAGACACGATTATGCAAACTACTGGACAAATGAGATCCAGACGGTCTCATTTTTCAAAATGAAAACACTACTTTCAAAACTATTTTCAAAAGAATTCTATACCTTTTATATTAAACTAAATCATTTAATTTTCATATCTTTAAAAAAAGACGACCGAAAAGTAGTTCCCTATTTATTTTTGAGCGAGTATCAAAAGTTCATTTTGCATTCGTCGAAGCTGAGTGTTGTAATTTTCTTTTATTCATCGAAGTCAAACCTGCGCTCACTAAATCGCAAGTTGTAAGTTTTTTTGTCTCAATTTGTTTGTTGAAACAGGTCCAAACACCCCACGAACTTTGGATCGCTTGTACTAAAGCTCTTATTCTTCGAAGCTAAGTGGAGTCAAAACCATCCTAATTTTATAAGTGATAATTTATAATTTTTTTAACTCTTTAACGAGTTAATAGTTAATAGTTATTAATCTATACTTATTCTAATTGTAAGAGTTAAATTAACCTAACTTAATTAAACAAGTAGGATATTTTAAATTTTAGTGGATAAGTTATACAAGTTCTTTTAAAATATACTGTATGTCTAAGTTTAAAAATTCTTTTTTATAATCATGAGATTTCATTATACAAATTATATTTATAAAGATAAATTTTATTCTTGTATATTTTATTTTATAATGTTTTTAATAAGTAATAGTAGGGAAAAATATATTTTATATTCATAATTTATTAAATATTAAAACGTGTTTATGATGTATCGTGTTCTATTTTTTTTAATTACGTCGTGTCCCCGCATTATTGTGTCGTGTTCTTGTCTTGGTGTCTGCTTCTGTGCTTCATATTCTTGGGACTAATTTAGCACTCTTATAAACTCTTTATTTTGTTTTATTATTTTTATTTTTCTTAATAAAATCTGGGATTGAAATGACCTCATTAAAACGGTCTGGGACTTTACTCCTATTATATTTTTTGGTCTAGTCTTTTTACTTTGTTTATGTTCTGCGTGCCTTTTAGCCTTACCACTTCACATGCGACTCCATACTAAAAGAGTAAAAGTATGAGATATATGACATCATTCTAGCTTTACTTATCAGTTAGATGGCTATGATGTAATCTTCTTCATCTGAAAAGTAAAGCAACAAAATTAATAGATAATTTTTGGACCTTCATCAGTGGATTGTAGTTATGATTTTGAATTTTTCTCCTTGGGATTGATGGCAATGTAAACTGAAGGATTCATAGAATGCAATGCTTTCTTTAATTTTATTTTTATTGAGAGCAAACTAATGAAGAGAATAGTTAATTCTTCTTAACTGACCTCCCCTTGTCGACTACCTAATACAACCCTGCACTTTTCACATCCGGACTTGAGACTGACAATGGAATGTAATTTTACCGATAATGACAGTATTAAATTAGTAGCTCTAGCTCTATTGACAGAAATGTAACTTTGGGTTATCAAATTATTAAAATGTGTGAACGCTTTAGATCTCTCAGGTCTATTGTTCAAAGTGATGGTGACATTGATGTGGATGTTATTAGTAGAATTCAAGTAGATTGGTTGAAGTTGAGGAATGCTTCAGGTCTATTGTGTGATAGAAAAGTACTGTTTAGATTGAGAAAAATTTTATAAGATGGTGGTGAGACCTTCAATGCTCTATGGCGTTGAATGTTGGCCTTTAAAAGAGAAGCATAAAACTAATTTAGGTGTTGCCGAGATAAGAATGCTTAGTTTGATGACTTAGAGACAAAATGCAAATGAATATATATGTGATAGGTTTGGTGTGCTCCAATGACGGACAAAATTATGGAGTCATCTTAGATGATTTGGTTACATTAAACGTCTACCATTTGATGATCCGATTAGAAGAGTAAATATTTTCGATTTGACTCGTGTTAAGAAAAGGTAGAGGTAGACCAAGGAAGACTTGGGCATATTGTATAAAAAATAATCTTAATTTATTAGAATTAAATGAAAATATGACACTAAATAGGACGCAATGGAGAAAAATGATTCATGTAGCCTACCCCACTTAGTGGGATAAAGGATTTGTTGTTGTTGTTGTTGTATCCTTCCCCATTTGATAGAATTTTTGTGAAGGCCATATAGAGCTCCGAGAAATGTATCTGGTATACATATTTCATTAATAAATGTTGTCGCTATGGAGTCAATTTGTTCTGAAGTATTCTGTGCATGCGCAGCTTAATCTATTCATCAACGCACAACACAGCATAAAATTGTAAGTTTGATTAATGACAGCTCAAGAAAATAATAATGTTTTTTTTTAATTTCAAAACGTCTTATTTGGAATGTGAAGTCTTACATGGAAACAAAAGTTCATTCACTTTGGAGGACAGCTTATAGAAAATAAGAATACTCACTCACATGCATTTTTTAAAACTTTACGATCAACACATTTATTGGAAAAAGAAAGTAGACGCTACTTTTTGAAGTAAGGATTTTTAATTAATGTTATTTTCAGGCCTTAAACTTAATCTTGAGCTTATCAATTAAGTACTTGCTACAATTTTTTCTTATTTTCGTACCTGACTGGAAAACTTGAATCTAGCTCTATTTCAACTTTAATTTGCTAAATTAACACCTTCGTATTCTCATAGTTGTATTTTCCTACCAGTCATTATTCCATGAAAGCCAACTTACCCCTAATTAACCCGTGAAACTAAATTCATGTAATGGTCAAAAACTACTTAGACTTCTTGCAATGATACATATAATTATTTCTTTAAACTCTGAAATAATATCTTTGCAGATACCTTTACCCTACCTTAAAGTGGGACATTTGACTGCACCACCTGCTCGAAATCCAGTGGCACCACATGCTGATTGGGAAAGACACCAATTTGTTCTAAATCATGAGGGACTCCAGCAGGTCAGGTTGCTGGCTTAAATCTGTGCAAAAAAAAAGAGCTTTATTAGAAGTACATTGTATTTCCTCGTTAAATTCAAATTATGCTATAATATTTGCATGCGTAGGCAAGAAATTATGTAGTTAAGGAATTTTTTGGCAATCACACAAAATATTACTTTTTCATGTATTGTTTCGTCCCCACGCTTCAATTGCAGGCAACCAACAGCACTTTAATTTCTTTAATTTTTATTCTTTCATATTCTTTAAGAAGGACAATTGAGCTTAAAAGCATTGGCGAAACTTTTTTTATGAAACTTAATACACTTGGTTCTTAGTCAGATAAATAACACTCTGACTATCACTATGCAACTGAACTCCACCTTGCTCAACGCCCAGTTCCTTCAGTAGCTCAGTTGTAGACCTTTCGCCATCTAAATCACCTGCATAGTCTGACACCCATTTTCACCCAATAGCCTTCTTTCTCTCTAGAAGCTGAACTAGCTCTCATGTGTGATTCTCCTGCAAAGACTCCAGCTCCTTTACCATTGCATCCATCCATTTTTTTTTCTCCTGGCTAGCCCTTGAAAACTGGCTGGATCATCACTACTGATGCGAAGTGCAAAAGAGACTAAGTTTTCATAACCCAATCTGCTATGAAGCTTTATATTGGTGCGTCTCTGTCTATCTCTGTCTAGATTGTAACTTTGCAAGTCATCTGTACTGGAATCACCAGATGTTGGATCTGAACCTTCAACTCTCTCAGCTGCTGCTGGATGTTGTTCTAGATCCATCTCGCACCGTTCTTGAACCTGAACCGTTCTCTCGCACATTGTCTTCATTCTGCTGCAACATGGACTGCTCATCAAAGACTGCATCTCTACTGATCACCGCCTTCTTTGCAATAGGATCCCAAAACTTGTATCCTTTCACTCCTTTCTTATAGCCCAAAAAATTGCACTTCTTGGATTTTGGATCAAGTTTCGATCTTTCATCTTCAGGTGCATGCACATAAGCAGGACAACAAAAAATTCGTAAGTGATCAAACTTAACTTAATTACCTGTTCATACCTCTTCTGCAACCTTGCCACCCAATGATGCCCGAGGTGATCTATTGATGAGATAACATGTCATATTTATAGCCTCTGCCCAGAAGTTTTTAGGAAGTCCTGCATGCATTCAGTCTCAAGCATCTTGCCCTTTCAGCTAATGACTTGTTCATCCTTTCTGCCACACAATTTTGCTGTGGTGTCTTTCGCTCTCTCAAATCTTCTGAAACTGCGAATTTGTGTACTCAGTGCCATTATCAGATCTCAAATACTTGATCTTTTTGCCAGTTTAGTTCTCCACCTCAGCTTTCTACAACTTGAATTTAGAGAAAACTTCAGCTTTCTGCTTCAAGGAATACACCCAAACTTTTCTGGAGAAATGATCAATAATGGTAACATAATACCGAGATCCTCCCACTGACGCTTCCCTGGTAGGGCCTCATACATCAGAATGCACATAATCAAGGATCCCTTCAGTTTTATGTTCTCCCGTCATAAAACTGACTCTAGTCTGTTTTCCAAGAACACAAAACTTATAGAAATCGAGCTTGCAGCTTTTAACACCATGCAATAAATTTCTTTTATGCAATTCCGCCATCGCACGTTCACTGAGATGACCCAGACGCATATGCCATGGCTTTGTATTATCGTCGTCTGACTCAATAGAATGAACTCCACCTACAACTGTACTCCCCAACAGTTTGTAGATATTACCTGCAGTTAACTTTCCTTTCATCATAGTCTGTGCACCCTTAACAATCTTGATAGTTTCCCTCTGCTTTAGGAATAAAATCATTTCTATGTAGAGTGTCCAAGAAAATCAGATTCTTCTTCAAATCTGGAATGTGTCTGACATCACATAATGTTTTAACTGTGTCATCATACATTTTAATTCCGACTTCTCTAATATCAACAATATTGCAAAGATATATCATCATCTAGATAAACAAAGCCATAATTAGTTGACATGTATGAAGTAAACCACTCACTGTTTGGTGTTATGTGATAAGAGCATCCTGAATCAAGAATACATGCATCTGTGAACTGAGTTGATGAAACTGAAAACATACCACCATCACTACAATCTAAATTTTCACCCTACACCACATTCACAGACTTCGACGATGCATCACCTTTTACCTCATTCTGCTTCTTAAGCTTTGGACAGTCTCTATTTATATGACCCGGCTCCTTGCACTTGTAGCAGTGAAATGTCTTCTTGCCTTTAAACTTTGATCTGTAATTTCGCCTTCCAGAACTCTCCTTCTCTTTTTCTTTCCACGATCCTAATTACCCTTAACATATAAGTTGTCACCATGAGAGTTTTCCCCTACATCTGCTTCCGCTGGTTGTGAGCCAACAATGTTGCAGTAATATCAACTTTGATAGTTACTTTCTCATATTTCAAAGTAGTTACCAGTTGTTCATGGGAAGAAGGCAATGAACACAACAAAATCATCGCTCGGTCTTCATCCTCAATACTCACATCAAGCCGTGATAAATCCATGATTATTTGATTAAAGCCATTAACGTGCTGCGCCAGATCAGAATCTTCTTGCATCTTCAGCCCATACAGTTTTTGCTTCAGATACAATTTATTCGTTAGAGATTTTGCGATAAATTGAGTTTTCAATTTCTTCCATACTTTCCCTGAAGATTTTAGATTCATCAGGTGATACATAACCTCATTTGCCATGCATAAACGTATCGTTGCTGCTGTTTGTTGTTGCAATTTTTCCCAATCTTCATCTTCCATGACATCTGGTTTCGTTGCCCGTAAAGCCTTCATGGTTTATTGTCGAGCCAACAAATCTTTCACTCTTGTTTGCCACATCCGAAGTTACCAGTTCCATCGAACTTCACCACCTCAAATTTTGCACAAGAAATCGCCATTTGAAATTGATCCTGCAACAAGCTTCTTCTGCAGAAATTTCTCTGCTGAGTTGCAAAAAACCAGAAATTTCTTGCTCAGAACCCTTCCAAGAAAATTTTTCTCCAACGTCAAACAAAAAAAGAAAAAAATATTTTACTTCCTCGTTCAGCATCCAAACTTTTCTAATTTGAAGTGCAAATCAAAATATTCCCTCCACTTTCTGTGAAGATTTACTTAATTGAGTCTCCCTTGATTAAGCCCTTAATTAAGCAATTTTGCTTATTTAAGCTTTCCGGGAATTGCACCTCTGCAGCTTTCCAGAAATTGTCTTCCCTTGTCCGCCTCTGGCAGTTTCCCGGAGGAATATTCCTCCCTGGATTCCTCTCTTCTCTGCTTCCAGGAGTATGTGGTGTCTTCCTCTGCGCCTATTCCCGAACGCCCGACGGACAGAAAACAAGCATTCCTCTGCCCCGATTCTCGAATGCCCAACGAACAATAAAACAAGCACTCCCCTGCATCGCGAATACTGCCGCGAGCGGAACCTTCTTTCCGAAAAACTGCACCGAACTTCTCTTTCGTCGCAAAACCGCCAAAGCCCTTTCACGCCTCTTGCAAATTCGTTCACCCGAATTCACCGAACTGCCGAAGCCTTCTCTGAATCCTAGCGGAACACCTCCGCGAAATCGCCGAAGTCCTTGCCACCAAACCTGCATCGAAATTTCTGCTCTGCCCTCAAACCAGTCTCTGATGCCACTTGTTGAGAAATTTAGGACAAATAAACGTAAGAATCGACACAATTCCAGAATAACACAGAGATTTAACGAGGTTCGACAAAGATGCCTACGTTCTCGGGAGCAGAGCGGCGGCTTTACTTTCACTATCTGAAAAGTTTACAAGACACTTGGCCTAAGCCCTAGGGTTACAATCAATGCCTATTTATAACCTTAAAAAGAAAAAAAAATGAAACTTTTGAGTACAATATGTAATTACCAAAATTACCCCTATACTGAACCACGGGGCATTGATTTCACTATTCAGAAAAGAGTACGTAAAAACTTGGCATGAGCCATAGGGTTACAATCCATGCCTATTTATAACCCTAGAAAGAACAAAAAATGAAAATTTTAAGTACAATATGTAATTACCAAAATTAATCTTGTACTGAACTGCGGGGCGTTGCCCCCGCACCCCCAACCCACATAGCGTAACTCTTCTGATTCGCTCGCTCCGCTCCAACATCCGTCCCTTATTAGGTATATGAGCCATACCTAACAAATTCTTCAGCCCATACAACTTTGAAATGTTTTGTACAAATGCTCTTACAAATTTAACGTCTAGAAATAGAGATCATATAAAATCATACAACGAGCTAGGGCTACGGTTTAAAAGCTCTATTTAACAAATCTGCCATTAGTGGCATATAATATCATGACTTCATATTTTTTTTCCAGACATCTTCTTAGGGATTCATGCTCATTATACATCATTTTGTATAATTTTTCAAGCTTAACGGGATTAAGGATAAATGATTTATCAGGCTTTTTGTGCATCAGGTTTGTGCATTTTAAGGCCAGTATTTTTTTAATAAGAAATTTTCTGGAGGAATTTAATAATGTATAGGGTTTTTTGTGGAGGACAATGTTATTTGTTCTTCATGAAATTATAGTTAAATGCTGTTTTTCCCTGTTTTTTTTTCAAGAACCAACTCTTTGATCAAATGGCAAACCTAATAGTTTTGAGAGAATACTTTTTAGTATAGGCATGTGGCTGGATTATGTTTTTTATAGCATTTATTTTTATTTTAATCCTTTATCTAATCTCTGTTAATTTTTTTCCAAGGAGTGATTTGATTGCAATTGACTTGGTTTCTATTTGCTGCGTGGCTTTCATGGTTCCAAACTTTTTTGTTGTTTTGATTGGAAATTATTGAATTATCATTTGCTTTGATTTTACAATATTTTCTTTTCCTTGAAAGTAATAGCTAGTTGTTATGACTTTGTGAAATAGTAAATTTTGTGTGTTGTATGAGTTTTCACATTTCATGATAGGTCTGCGTATTAAAAACCTAGACTTCAAAACTTTCTATATCAGAATGTCTGCATTTAAAAATTTGTCATGCCATTACCCAGCTAATTGCAGAGGATTCCTGACATCCAGTGTTTGTGATGTTCTGACCTTTATTTATTTCAAAAATACCAATACACCTTTTTATACATAGGTAAGGTGGTCTGCTTGCAAAAATTGAAGTATAAAGTTTGCACATTTCACGATAGGTCTGTGTATTAAAAACCTTGACTTCAAAACTTGCTATATCAGAATGGCTGGCATTTAAAGAGTTGTAATGCCATTACCCGCCTAATTGCAGAGGATTCCTGACATCCAGTGTTTGTGATGTTCTGACCTTTATTTATTTCAAAAATACCAGTACATCTTTTTATGCATAGGTAAGGTGGTCTGCCTGCAAAAATTGAAGTATAGATGTTAAATATGTAAATAATAGGAATAAAGTCCTAGCTATGTAATTCTTCCTATTTATATTATTGTTCAAATGATATAAAGTTTCATGTATCCCATGGTAAATTTTTTGTCATTTTTACCCCATATCTTACCCGTCATTCATAACATAACTTTTATTTTCCACCAAGGACAGGCTATGTATCTTCCTGAACATATTAATTCATGCACCATGAATCCTTTGCTTTTATCAATTTGTATATTTTATCAGCTTGTTTTTGAATGACTACTTCCTCCACAGTTTTGAGTACTACTCTCATCATTTTTTTCTCGCAAAAATAACCCTTACATAAGTTCATTCAGGTTGGAAAAAATGAGCAGGAATCAGCACAAAGTTCTTACGGGCGAATACAAGGATCAGGGCATAGTGTTAAACCGCTAATTAAAGTTGAAATCCCAGATATTCTCTCCGTGTCAGCTTGTGCAGACCTAACCTTACCCCCGGGTGCAGGCCTGTGTATAGAGACGGTTCAAGGGCCTGTTTACTTGGTAAGATCTCTTAAAATGCAGAATTCTTCTGTTTTACTCTACTAATGCTCACTAGTTATGCCACAAAACTTCCAATATGCTTTGATATAACGATTAAAGTGTCAAGATAGTCCCCCGGCTGTATATATTGGGCCATTTAGTCCCAGAGTTCATATAAGTGTCAAATTAGTTCTCAAACTCTAAATTAGGGCTGAAATTACTATTTTAGCCTATATTAAAAGAATCTAGGTATTAACAATTTTTGGACTTTGTGACTAAATTGACCCCTGTAAAGTGTGGGGACTATTCTGACACTTGCCTCTGTTATAATACACCACAATCCTCGCACGTTTTACAATATCGCTTGCATATGAAAATTGGGCCATTACTTCCGAAATGAAAACAGTTCAACCCTGTGGTTTCAGAGTTTAGTGCTGTTAAATCCTTATTCAATTAAGATAAGGTGTTGCCAAAGTTTGATATCTATACTTATAATAATATTTTAGTGTCATAAAATTATGCATTAAAAGGTGTGTTTCACTTTTAAAAAAGATAATGATGGTAGTATATTTTATGTGATGTTAATGCTTAGAGTGGTATGCATGTAAATATGAATGCTTGCTTATGTTACATGTGTAAATACATAAATAGTGTGATATGTGTGTAAAATGCACCAATTAGAAACTAGCAGGGCTTCATAGCGCGGTAGTTAAAATCAATTTTTACTCAAAACTTAACCTCTCACACACACTCTCTCTCTCTCTCTCTCTCTCTCTCTCTCTCATATATATATATATATATATATATATATATATATATATATATATTTATTTATTTATTTATATAATGCTAAAATAGTCACCAACTATTTATATTTTTATTGGGCTGTCTTAATCTATTCACAGTAGTGTCAAAATAGTTTGTATTGAAATTAAAACTCAATTTTAAAATAATAAAAAATTATTTTGACATTTATGTAAATATGGGACTAAATCAGCCCTCACGTAAATAGACTGATTATTTTGGCACATGTCTCTACATTATATATAATATCCACAAATATTTTTTGTGGTTAGCGTGTAATATTCCTGAATTTATTTATGAAGTGCACAAGTTTATTTTTGTTATCATTTACCTAGGTGCGTTGTACCAATGTCACCTGTCGTCATATGCATTCATTTCGTTCCCAGCAGCACACCTCTGATTAGACATTCCATTATTTTTTTAAAAGATCAGCTGTGGTGAGTAAATTCTACTCAGAAGTGTTATTTTATTAGATATCAGGGACCTTCCTTCCTTCCTTCCTTCCTTCCTTCCTTCTGCCTCTTATCCTCAATACGCATCCCAAAAACACAGCAGTTTTCTTCTTAGAAGATATACATACATGTCACCCAATTCTTATCTATTGACACATCACTTGCTGTTTTTATTTTTAAAGTTAAAATTGAGGTATATATGTAAGATTTGGATGGTATAAATATAAAAAAAATGAAGTTTAGTGGTTAGTTATGTAAATAGGTAATAATTAGACGGCATGTATGTTAATGCCCCCTTCTATTTTTCTATGCTTTTATCCCTTTAATCTTTGGACTTATATGCGCCATCTATAATTGTTATAAATAAACTCAGATCTGACATCTTAAATTTTGTTTCTTTCCCTGCACAGGCGGCGGACACGTGGGAGTCTCTGGACGGATGGCTGGATGCCATTCGCCTTGTTTACACCATTTATGCTAGGGGGAGGAGCGATGTTCTTGCTGGAATTATTGCCGATTAATTTGTTTATCTTTTTCTCCATCGCTTTTATTTATATTTTCTTGAATTATTATTATTATTATTATTTGCATGAATTCAGTTTTTAAGACGAATAGAATATATTTACATCGGCTTCATTTGGTTGCTTTAAATTAGAAAATGTCTTATTTTGTTATTGGAAGATTTACATGCATTACATGACAGTGGAACTTCACCACACTCATACAGATACATATATATATATATATATATATATATATATATATATATATATATATGTGCCTCTCGATTGTGATCCGTTGGTAGAGCTAGCTTTATGTAAGTCTTCTTAGGCACATGGTTCGAATTCTCCTTTGACCATTTGTTGTTAGCTATGGCGGTCTTCGAATAGTTAAGCACATGATGGTGCTGAGGGCTCGTATGATAGCCTTCCACCATTCTTTTTAAAAAAAATGTGTTTAACTTAAACTGCACGCCCATGCGTTTTACTTTCAACCAATTTCAACTTTATTACAGAGAATATGAATAGCACTCAAATATAAAAAATTTAAGTGCTGGCAAAAGAAAAATAAAAACTATTATTTTAATATTCTATCATTGGGAATTAATGAGACACATCAAATTTAAAAACTCTTCCAGCTGAATTTAGATCTTTTTAAATTTTTATGATAATTCAATAGAAAAAGTGATATAGTTAATGTTATTTAAATTATTTTGGATTTAAATCAATTTTTTTTAAATCATATTTTGTTTGTTTAAAGGATTTTTTAGCATTATTGTTGGGAAAAAAATTTGTTGGAGAATATTTTGCTATCAAATTTTCAACATAGTGAATTTTAAAAATATAAGTGTAAAATATATTTAACTGCTTAGTTTTTTTTATATGGTATTTTCTTTTAAAATAAATTTAAAAATTTGAAATTTCTCCCAAATAAAGTTTTTTTATTATGTACATATATTTTATTCAAATGAGCTGTATTACCGAAGGCTAAAGTGAGGGCTTCTCCACCGTCTATTTGTGATTGTGGTGGTAGCCAATTTGTCTATATGTAGCCATTGTGGTGGTAGCCAATTGTCTTTACATTTTCGACCTTTTTTAGAACAGAATCATAGTTTTGAATAGAAATTTCATGAGCAAGGCTTCAATAGCTATCATTTTAAAAATATTACGTAGAAGGTGCACAATTTGCAAATTTTAAAAGCATTTTTATATTATTTTGTCTAAGGTGCACATTTTGTAATTTTTTTTTGCTTGAGAAATTTGCTTTCACATCGCCTGTTGAATGCCGTAGCCACACTTGAAATGGGTGTAGCTATGTCGGGTGACATGACTATCCCGCAATTGGACGTATCTACATCAATGATATGCAAGTTCCATTTTTTGCGAGAAATAGAGTGAATGAGATAATTACGCCTCTTTTCGGCGTGACGATGCCTTCGAGACGGTTACTACTATTTTCATTTCTTAAGTTTGTGATTTGAGCAACAATGGGATTATTTGCGTGTAGTGTTTCTTAACAAGACTTTGGTGAAAGCTGGAAAGGGTCGAACAGACTTATATCAGCGAGAGTTTTCTCTTGTGAGATTGAGAGGAAGCGAAGTTCCATATTTTTTTGTGTTTCTTTGTACGTTTCTATCCTTCATAGTGGAAATTTTTTAGCGTGTGACTTCACGAATTTTTGTCTTTCTAAGATTTTCACGTAAAACTTACAGTGTTTTTATAAGATTGTTTTGTTTTGTTTATGTTCAAAAATTTTTTTCCGAATTTCTCGACTCTATTTGATCTTATTCTGCATTGTAGTTTTGTTTTCTAATTAATTAAAACCCTTCGTGCACATTCCATCCAAACAATAATTCCTATCTATTTATACATCTTGCACTTAAACTTTCATAATTTCTTTGGTATGACTACCCTTTGAATGAAAATGCATATTTCAATTTTAAAAGCTAACTATTTATTGGGGGCACTTGAGTACTTTCCATCAACCTCAAGCCTAAATTTTATTTTTTATATGCATAGATAAGATGTCATGTATGTAAAAAATTAAAGTTTAGGTGCTAGATTTGTAAATACCTAGAAATTAAGTGGTATATATGTAATTTTATGATGAATCGCATTGATGTGAACCCCACTTGTTTCAAATATTAAGAAAAAGAAAGAAAACAGCACAGAAATTGTGCCATAATGCACAAAAAGGCAGAAACAATGACGCTTTTGTTTTGTCTCGTAGCTTTATTTCATCTCATAACGGTCCTTTCACCCTTTTTCACAGCTTTAGGCGCACATTGAGCGGCCAAAGGCAGCGAATTCTTTTTAAGGAGAACCCAACCACCATCCCAATTTATTTCACCTCTGCCGCCCACTTCTAACTCATAATTATTACTTTTATATGTATGTTTCTTTGCCTTTGTAGCCATCAAGGAATGTGTCCCTTGAGTCGGTTGGTACTTGGCTTTTGTGACTCGGGCACTTGCAACATGGTATTTGGTCAGCTCGACACCTGATCAACAAGTCAGCTTCGCAACTTGATAGATGTGAGCTTCACTAAGGCAACCTGGTAGGGCAATCCGGAGGGTTGTTAGGATAACCCTGACAGCTCAATATGGCAAGTTTGCAATTTGGTAAGGCGACTTGGCAGGACAAAGTCTGGTAGTTCGACATGGAGGCTTGACAAGTTGGTGAGGGAACCGTAGGCCATCTGGCAGGTCGACATGGTAGCTTGATATCTTAATAGGGACAACTTGGAAGGTCAGTAAGGTAACCTCGTATTGCGATATGACAGGTCACGTAGGAGTATACAACTAATTTTTAAAATGTCAGATACACCTATTTATGCATAAGGTTTTTTATATATATAATGTTGTAAATGTAAATATCAAACTTGAGGTGTGGAATTCAACCATAAACTCCCTTTTAATTATGTGAGTGTAAGCTATGGCATTTTTCTATTAACCATATGGCATTTTTCTATTAACCATTATGTTTAATCTAAATATGTGCAAAGTCACACCCAAGGAATAGAGCGTAAGACATTAGAGAGAGTGAGAGAAGGGAGGAGACAGTAGAGTGCACAGTAATAAACAGTAAAGTGGAGTCTTGATTAGCCTTCTATGAAGAATGGTCCCCTTATTTATAAAAAAGGGGATACAATATGTATAATTATGTGCTTTACCCAACTTTAATTAGGGTATTACAACATATTTTAATTATTTTACAAGCGAAGTCTAAGGCTCAACTACCCTCCTACTCGGTCACTTGAGATCAATGGGCCTTAGCTCGACAAGGTCCGGTCATTTAACTGGTCAGAGTTGGGGTTGCTAGTCCACTTTTGATGGTCATTGATTCGGATGAACTTGGCTCATTCGGCTTGATTCTACCGGTTGGCTGCTCTAATCCGACTATTGACTATCAATCCTTAGGTGTGGAACTCGTGTCGACAAAATGAGACTATGACATTGGGCAAAAGGTGAATCTTCATAATCCGATGGCTAGCTCACCCTTTAACAAAAAAATTTATGGATCATCTTGGAGTATGTCATGGTCGATCATCAGTGGGCTTAGAATTAACTAAGACAAGAACAAACAGTTAACAGTATTAACATTTAAGCAAATATCAACAAAATTATATAATCTTCCAAATTATAAAAGTGTCTATAAGAATTCCACAATTCAATATAATGATATTTAACAAAAAATAATCTCTAAGTAAAATCTCAATCTACATAACAATTTATTACTATCTAAAAGAAAAAGTGCAAAAAAGAAACTACAAACACATCACAAACTAGTACCTATCAATTGTTGTACTTTTCTTGTCAACCAAGTCTCTCATACTACACATATCAATCTAATTTGAATAGTAAGTTTAACTTAGTGAACAATTATAATCTTAAAATGCATTAAGTTATTAAGTCATCACTATGCATGAATTAACAAAAAAATATATATAGATCCTTACTTTATAAAATTGTAAATTTTCCCTTTAATTTTATTTTTTCTCGTTTTACTTTAAGTATTTACCCATCTAAAATTTTAAGAGTCATAATAAGGTTATCATACTCGAATGTATCTTTAGAAAATGTACCCTAAGTTACCCTAAAAAAATTATACTCGTAGGTACTCTAAAAAGTGTTCGTGAAGGTACCCATAAAATTGCATCCAAAGATACCACTTAAGATTTCTTTTAATAACATAATTAATTAAATCAACTTCCAAGACTTACCTTTACTTTAACCCTAAACCCTAACTCTATCTGAACTCATGCACGAGGCCCCCTTCACGTGAAGCTCATCTCTCAAGCTCACAGGGGCTTCTTCTCCTCTTCTCCCAGCATGCGAATGCCGCATGCCACGACGTCCTCGTCTCCTCCTTCCTTCAGTAGTGTCTCAACCTAATAGAGCAACACATGTATAGCTTCCCTTTAATTAGGGTTCGACATCAAAGGTTTCCTTCTCCTTTGATCATGGCGTGCCTCGATATAACAATGCATGCAGAGCCAAGAACTTCCTTCTCCTCTGTCAATGATCGCTTCTCGACCCGAGCATTTCGCGAAGGTGCGAGATCTTCTTCCACCTTCGACTAAGGCAAGACGTAGAATCAAGTAAGAAAAACATTTTTTCATCTTCCTCTCTTTTCATTTTCGTTGCTTCCTTTTCTTGCATCTTCTTTCTTTGCTCACTTACAAATCGCAAATTAGAGCTAGAAAGAGGGTTCTCCCTTCTTCCCTTCTTCTCTGTTGCTCTCTCTCTCTCCCTCTCTCGTTTAATGGTTCGAATGAATAGAAGTGCGAAGGAGTGAGCAATATGTTACGAGCGGTGCATCTCCTTTAACTGCCTGCAACTTTTATTTTTTATCCTATCATTTTGCTATTACATCCAGCCTCCCCATGAAGAGTGTTGAAGGCGTTTGATTGATGTCTGGTCAGTTTTTCGCTTGTGTTGGATTGTGCCAAATTTTGAGTTGATGTCTTCTCACGGCTCTATTGATCATAGTAATTGATTCAGATTATTTGCATTCAGTCAGCTTTAAAGTCTCGTTTAGGGAAAAAATACTACATCAGGACTCCACACATAGAGCTATGTGCGTAGTCCAGTGAAATCGCGCCACGTAGGTGTGATAGAAAAAAAAAATTGTCCGGTAAAGCGGAGAATATTCTCTCCGTATTATTCCGCGTTATTCATGTGTTATTGTGTATTATTCATGTGTTATTGATGTGTTATTGTTTTATTATAACACCGGGAATATTCTCAGAACAGAATAACACATGAATAACACACAATAATACCTGAATAACACACTATAACACATGAATAACGCCGAATAACACGGAGGAAATATCCCTATGTTACCGCCCAAAAATTTTTTTTGCCACGCGCCACATGACATGATTTCACTGAACCCGCACATAGCTCTACGTGCGGATTCCTGATGTAATATTTTCTCTCGTTTAGGAGGGGCTGAATTTGGTTAAGTAAATTCTTTGATCTTCTGCTAATGCATTGAGTCTCGAGTCGATTGGCTCTTTATTCTTTTATGGGTGAGCCTTCCCGACTGTACGTCTTCGTGCCTTAAGCTGTTAGATCTCCTCAAACAAATATTGTACAAATTATTATTTGAGAATGCTTTACCTTATACTCACCTAATAAATCTCCACTTTTAAAACTTTTTTAAAAATATTACAAAATATAATTATTAAAATAAAAAAACAATATTAAATTATTAGCAAATATTCCTATTTGAGAGAGGGCAATAATTTTAGTGTACTATACATGATATTAAAATACTTAATAAAAATTTAGCGGTGGCAAATGCCTGTGGGGTCCACCCTTTCCCCTACTCTAATAATTAACTTATTAACAAAAGAACTATACTAATTAAATACAGTTAATTAATTTTAATTATATTATTAGGATTAATATCACTATTATAATCTTCTGAAAGTCATTTTCTGTTGTCCGCTTCCTAAAATTGTCTTCACTGTGGGGCCTACGCCTCGTCATCAACTCGAAATGGGCCCCGCGACAACAAGCTCACCAGACGGCCCAATCGCATGGCCACAAGTTCTTGCGCCGTAGTGACCACTGGGTCCCACCACCATCACTCATACCCATTTTGAAGAAATAATTGTGTAAGAATATTCTAAAATTGACCATATAATTTGCATGTGATTTTTGTATCCAATCAGAATATAGCAAATTGATTAAATTTTTTTTATTTTATTTTAAGGGACTATATAAATATTTGTTTAATAATTTGTTATTTTATTATAAATTGTATATTAAATATTATTAGAATACAAACTAATTATTATTTATTAAATGTAATGGACAATTAGTTTTCTCTTGATAAATTTTTGGTTTATCATATAAATTTCAATATTTAATTAATTTTGATATTTGATCAAAAGGTTATAAATATAAATATCAAATTTTAGGTATTGGATATATAAATACAAAGGGACTATGCGGTATGCCTTTATTTTCAATTTGCTATTTAACATATAAATTGCATAAAAACATTCTGTAAAATAGGGGGAGCTGAGATGCTGAGATGACATTATATTTGTTTGGGGAGAGAAGGAAATTAGGGATCTGAAAACGAGGGTAAAGTATTACATTCGGACTACGCACGTAGAGATACGTGCGGAGCTCAATCCATGGGAGACACGTGGAATCCCGCAATAACGCGCAATAACACGGGAATAACACGAAGAAATATTCCTCGTGTTACATTCCGCTAAGCACGTGTTCCGCTGAATAAATCGGAATAATGCGAATAACACGGAGATATTTTCGCGTTATTCATACGTTATTCCGCGTTATCAGAATGATATCAGTAACACCACCACAATAACACATCAATACTACGCGGAATAACACGAGAATAACACGGAATAACACGGGGGAATATTCCCGGTATTACAATACTACCGCAATAACACATGAATAACGTAGAATAACACAAAGAAATATTCCTCGTGTTATCCCGCCCAAAACACCGCTAACCGCGGAGTAACACGAGGAATATTCCTTCGTTATTCCCGTGTTATTCCATGTTATTGTGGGATTCCACGTGTCTCTCGTGGATTGGGCTTCACACGTACCTCTATGTGCGTAGTCCGGATATAACATTTTTTCCGAAAACGAGACACTAATTTCATTTGAGGTCCCAAAATTGCCAATAATTTTATTATTGTGAAAAGCGAAGTTGCTTTGGTGGACCCTACATAAAGGCCGATAACAGTCACGTGACTGCAAACTGTATGCTTGCGAAACAAAAAAATATATTACGTTTTTTTGTTTTAATGCATCCACACTTCATTTACAATGAGATTGTGCATGTTGTATAGATATGTACAACCTTATTGTAATATTCTCTCCCGCAAATCACAACGGGAATATTTGTTAGCGGCCAACATCTATTTGTCTGAAATTACACCACATCATTTGTATAACATAGAGGCGCGATCTACACCATCATATGAACAAGCAACATCAAGACACAATATTCTCTCTGTCTAAATATCAAATTATTATTATTATTTTTATTATAGATAAGAAATGTACTCAAATTAATACTTACACTTCTTCAATTTGCTTCCAACTAATATAACAAACATTTGAGTATACATAAAATTATTTAAGTTTTAAGTATAAGTTTATACATGATTGAATTTTATTTAAGAAAATGAATGCAATAAGTTTATGTTTGAAATTGGATGAAATTTAGTTCTTATTTTTAAATCATCTTAAATAATAATAATAAGGAAAATGGGTAGTAAATTTTAATTTTATGGATTATAAAATTATTTATTAATATGATTAAAGTTTAGTTTTGATGCAAATTAAAGTCTCAAACAAAAAAAAGACAGATTTGAAAAGTTTTAAAATTAGCTTGAGATTGAAAGATTTTCTCCTTTATTTTATGAATATGTAGTTAAAGCAACCATTATTAATAATCAAACCCCCACACAGGTTTGGCAATTGCTTTTGTTGTCAACTCTATAGAGACAATGCTTGTTGGACCAACCTCTTCGCCTCTCCTATCTGCAAGTGATGTGGTAATCCTCAATTGAACTAATATGGATGCCGCATTGACACTTGTTATCATCATTAATATTGACGAAAACCAATGTTAACGATAATGTCTATCATTGCTAATAATGTTGATGTTCGTCATCCTCAATAAGATTGATGCTCATGATTAACATTAATGCATATCCCATTATCATCAACATGACTGATTTTTATTGTAGAGAACAAAATCATTCAATGTCTATCAAGATTAATATCCATCTTTCACACCAAACATGAGGCCTATTTTCACAAATAGTGCTGATGCCTATCTTTGTCAAAAATCTTGATATCCATTATAGTTTAGAAGACTAACTTGACGTTTGTTGTTGCTACCAATGCTCATGACGGCCATCATATAAGAACTCAAAGTGATTAATAAAGCTGAAATTCATTATCCTAACTATCAATACCTTCTCTCATAAGGAGAAAAATTAATCACAAAATTGATTGTCTCTTCTTGATAGTTCTAATGTTGAAAAGATCTTATTCTACCATTGAAGCCATCTTCCATTGTTCATATCTAGTAAATTTAATCAATACATTCTTTAGTTATAAGAAAGTGGACAGTTTGTTGTATACTACTGACATTAATAAATTTATTCAACTAAGCTAAGTCATATTGTT
The DNA here is from genome assembly GCA_022702705.1 of Papilionanthe hookeriana x Papilionanthe teres. Taxonomy (NCBI): domain Eukaryota; kingdom Viridiplantae; phylum Streptophyta; class Magnoliopsida; order Asparagales; family Orchidaceae; genus Papilionanthe; species Papilionanthe hookeriana x Papilionanthe teres. Next base: position 63,114,902 of record CM040426.1, on the reverse strand, counting down.
TTTCACTTTCTATATTTTTAATGTAAAAATTCATATCTCTATAAATTTTTTTAACTCATATATTTGTGTGTGTCAAATTTTCCTTTATTTAATTGTAAAACAAGAAACTCTAAGGATAGTTGTGAATATTCCAATCTTCAAAATTTTGTACAATTTCTAGAAAATTGTCTTTGTTCAGGTGGAGCTCTAGTTATAACATTAACATGTTATACACATCAAATCTCCGGCATGATTAAATTGAGATCTCACAATCATTAATTGATTATTGATAATATAGGAAGTAATTTGAGATTGGGGAAGCCTTATTAAGAACTTGAAAAATTAACATTTCAGACATGATAATAATCAAACAACTTACTCTCCCACAAAATATTGTACATTGAAGGGGACGATGACTGCTCTTTAGGGCCTATTTGGGGTTAATGCAATTATTTGAAGAAGCTGCTGCAGAAGAAACCACTATACAAAAAAACTGTGGTGACTATTATAAATTTATTTTATTTTAAAAAAAATCAGGCTGCAACTTTCTGGCAATCACCACATTTTAGCAGCCCAGGTTGAAAAAATAGCTTTCTACTACATAAATTTCTAAAAGGAACAAGAAAGTGGTTCCCCAAATAAAACTATGGTGATGATCTGAAAAAAGCAAAACATACAGAGAGCTATCCAAACATGCCCTTATTCTCACAAGACACCTCTGAAGCTTTCCTAAGATGCTTTGACTGTTCCATGAATTTTAGTTGTAGGGCGATATTTTGTCACCTCTAAGCTTATGCATGATAATGATTAATGCCTTTGAGATTACATAGAATCATCAAAATTTGTTCTAATTTTAAATTTTTTTTGTTGTTGAAGTAAGATGTTCAAGATGATAACAACATTTCTTGTCTATGTAAAAATAAACCGAATACAATCACATGAATAATAAAGTTATATTTACTCCCCATTTATATGTTACGATAATTTATCACTATAAAGAGTTTTTAATAAGTACATCATCCAATATCTTTGAGCAATAATTATGTATCTTTTCATATTTTTAGATGAATAAACATCACCTACATTATGAGAATTAGGCATCCTGATAATTTTAAATGAGAGAAGACTCCATCTATCACTTTATCATATGTTGCCTTTTCAATTAAGATTATGTGCAACAGTAACTACTTTTGGAGGCTTCATTATTTGCATGTCTTTTATAATTTTTTTTTTCATCTTCATAGTCTAATCAAACTTTTGATAAGGTTCCAAGAGATATCCTTTGTAGACTTTTAGAGAAGAAAGATGTTGATATGATTTATATTCAAGTCATTAAAGATATGTATATTAAAGATATGTATACTGGAGTTGCTAGTTGTATTCAAATAGAAGGAGGATAGGGCAAACATTTTTTTTTTAATTGGATTTCATCAGGGACCGCCTTTAGGCCCATATCCTTTTGCTTTAGTTATGGATGCTCCTATTGGATATTTATAGGAGGATGATATATGATTTTCGCTGATGATATCCTTCTTGTGGATAAGACTTAAGAAAGAGCTCAGGAAAACTTGAATTATGGAGGTCTACTTTGGAGTCAAAAGGCCTTCGTTTGAGTAAAACTAAAACTAAATACATGGAATGTAATTTTAGTAGTAGTAGCTCTAGTGACAGAGTTGTAACTATGGGTGATCAAACTATTAAGAGATGTGAATGTTTTAGATATCTCAGGTATATTGTTCAAAATGATGGTGATATAGATGGGTATGTTATTAGTATAATTCAAGTTGGTTGGTTGAAGTGGATGAATGCTTCAAGCCTATTGTGTGATAAAAAAGTACCGCTTAGACTTAAAGGAAAATTTTATAAGATGGTGGCGAGACTAGTTCAAAATGTTGGCCATTAAATGAGTAGCATAAAACAGAGTTAAGTGTTGTCGAGATGAGAATGCTTAGTGGATGAGTGGCTTTACACTTAGAGAAAAATTGCAAAATGAATATATTCGTGATAAAATTAGTGTAGCTCCAGTCGAGGACAAATTTAGATGGAGTCATCTTAGATGGTTTTGTCACATTAAATGTCGATCATCTGATGATCTGTTTAGGGGAGTAGAAGTTATAGATTTGACTTGAGATAGACCTAAAAAGACTTGAGCATATTGTATTAAATATGAACTTGACTTGGTAGAATTACATGAAAATATGATACTAAATATGATACAATGGAGAAAAAGGATTCATGTAGCAGGATAAAGGTTTGTTGTTGTTGTATAGTGTAATCAAACTTTTGAGACTATTTATTATAATCAGAGGTAGAAAGATTGCAATAATATTTTCTTAATAAATTAGGCACGACTTAAGTTATAAGGTGTGTTATTCCATAAACATAACTTTTGATAAAAGCGGTCAAGAGAAATTCATCAAAAATTTTGAACTATTTAAAGTTGATCATCAAACAATTAATTGAATAATTTACTTGTGATCAATTAGGCCAAGTTAAGTTATTCTTGGGATCAATTTTAGATTTATTATAATGCAACATTTGGCATGTGTTCTTGGAATCAAAAATGAAAATAGTCTATCCACACAATGTTATTACTCGCTTAAAAGTCATGGTCATGACTATAACTAAAAGGAAACTTTTTTAAGAATTGTGCATAGAGTTGATATTAAATTGATTTAATTGTGAATTTTACAATATATAAAGACGACATTAAAAATTAGTTGCTAGTATGATTTCCTCGGATAAAAAGAACTATAGTGAAGAAAGAATGAAATTCAATTACAACCGTGTACTTGAACTTAATATAAATGATGTTTTATGGCGTTAATTACAGTTGTTGCCAATCTTAGTTTGCTTCCCATTAAACAAATGCTTTAATGAATGCTAGGGAAAGTTTTTATTCAATTACAATCATGCTTAGCATATTGCTATGACCATCTTTTTTATTCAGTAACATTTCTACAGTTACATTGATATGATCATATTTTTCAAGAGTTCATTTCTTTTAATTCCTATAAATATTATGAAGTTATTATAGTTACAATCTCTCACCATTTCTTTTTACTATTCTTCTCTACATGGTGTAATTTTTCTCATACATTATTCTTTTCTCAAAACATGATGAGTCTAATAAGAATATTTTCTTGTACTCAAACACAATGAAGTTCTTTAGCAAATTTTTAGCTAATAAGTAATATGACCAAATTGTTACAAAAATGTTTAAGCTCTCTCTCTCTCTCTCTCTCTCTCTCTCTCTCTCTCTCTCTCTCTCTCTCTCTCTCTCTCTCTCTCTCTCTCTCTCTCTTCTCTCTCTCTCTCTATGTATAGTAGTTTCCTAACATTAACACTTCATAGACTTTTGATGCATGCACTCTTCCCCCTACCTTCATAGATGAGTTAACACCATCCACAATTGGGTCCAAAGTACATTTGCACAAGTATAACTCCAATAAGTATGACTAAAGATGTAAGAACAAAATTTTTGCATTTAAGAGTCTCTAATATGGAGAGTAGTGTTGAACAAAATAGTACCTCGGGTCAGATCAATATGACAATAAGAGTTAGTGTAGAAGTGATTTGAATTGTATGATGTTTATATCGACGATATAGAGTACTTCAATTATTGAAATCATTGATAGGAAATAATCAAAGTAAAGCTCCAAGTTCCATTAACTTGAATTTCTCAAACATGATTCTAAATCTTCATGCTTTTGATTTTAAAACTTGTTTTAAAAAAATCTTAACTATTAATAAATTACTTAGGATTAGCATTTAAATTGATATAATGAGCTATATTTTCATTTACAAGAGATTTTCTAAATTTTAATTTTAATTTTCTCCAACAAATAATAAATTATAGCTTCATTTATGTTTATGTAAACAATTCATAGTTATTTGACGTGACAATAAATATTTCTGTGGTAAGAATGTAAATATTAAAATTTGAGTGTTAGATATGTAAATATATAAAAATTGTGTGGCATGCATGCAAATGTACTAAAATAATAACTGCACGCTGTTTGGTGTTCCATCGTCGCCACGAGTGGCTCTGACCATCCGAGGAATCCTTCGGCCGCCCGAATAGATCGGCTCAATTGTGGACGATACAGTACGTTATCCTGAGCCTAAGGAAAGACTCGAGCTAAACTGCACCGCCAACTGGTTATATTAATAAGCCGCCGAGCAGAGAATGGGGAACAAAGCTAGAAATCATCGGCCATGGCGGAGGAGGGCACCACTACGATTAGCTCACCTTCCTCCTCCATACTCAAAACCGACTCCCCTTTCTCCTCCTCGTTCCGCTTCATGCGCTTCGCCGACCGGTCGAATCCCTCTCCGACTCCCGGCAACCAGCTTGAGCTCGATGAATGCGACGTATTCTGGCCGACGGAAGTTTACTCCGATCGCTCATCTGGTGGTGGAGACTCGCCGATCTCCAATCGATCAGTATCCGGCGAGATCGACTCCAGCCATCGGCGGCCCCCTTTCCGGTCGGGGAGATTTGGGCTCTCTGCTGCCCTAGCGGAAGATAATGGGCCGCCGGTGCAGAAACGGCTGTCCGCGATCAACGTGCCAGCAGGTAGACCGGCTGCGGGAGGAATGAGTAAGGTATTGCATCAATCGGCGCCTGTGAATGTGCCGGTGTGGCAGAAGGGGCTCCGGAAACCTGTACAATCGTTGATGCAGGTGGATGACGGAGATGCGGAGGATGAGGTCGAGGATGAGATGCTACCGCCGCACTTGATCGTTGCGCGATCGCACGTGATGACGTTCTCTGTGTTCGAGGGAGTGGGAAGAACCCTAAAGGGGAGGGATCTCCGGCGAGTGCGAAACGCCGTGTTTCAGCAGACGGGATTCCTTGATTAATCCGATCTATCAAGCTGTTAAGCTATTTGGCTTGATGGATTGCTGTTTTTCTTTTATTCTTATTATTATGTGGGAGAAATAACAAAGCTGCTGCTCTGGTATGTATGATTTTTCTCCTGCTATCCATTTTTTGTTTCCCCTCCTTTTTATTTGTTTTGAAGCTATGTGTTGCAAGTTTGAATACTGACTGGGTCGATGGATCTGTCAATCTCGGAAGTTTGAAGAAAACAGTTTTCCGATATCTAAATGTATATGTTGTTATGGAGGGAATTGATGATTTGGGGGCAGTGATGCTATGGTTGGATTTTGTATGCTCTCTTTTGACTACTGATGTTTATAAAGATATTTGTGGTAATGAAATTCTTATTTATTTATAGATATATTGCTGGAGCTTTGTTTATTTGCTATGCTAAATGTAGCTGAAGAATAGTAGTTGTTCTGAAATCTTTCTTTGCTCCTACAGAATTCTGCAATTGACATATACTTACCTGTTGTTTATTGAATTTCTGGAAAGCTACGAAAGTTTTGAATAGTTTGTTTGGAACAGTCTCTAAAGAGATAAAGCTAAGGACTCTGTCTTGATTTTAGATATTAAAAAATTAAAATATTCAGTGAAAACAGAAGGTAACAAAATCAATAAAACTAAGAAAAACACTTGTTAATTTATTGAGAATTGGACTGACTACTGATGGAGGACTTCAAAACTGTTGCAGAATTGTTTCTCGTTTGAATCAGGCATCACAGAAATTATGGTTTTTTATTGTCTTGCTCTTCTTTAGGATGAGCTTTTAGCTTTTTAGTGTGATTTATATATTTCTTTTTTTTTTTTGTTTTCTTTAGCAAAGTGTTGTTCATGTTTCTTTAGTTTGGGACATGATTTTATGATGGTGGGACTAATGGGAAATGCTTTAGTGTGAAAGTTGAAATGCATCTTTGAATTAGACTTATGTGATCACAACTGGAATTTTGGAATATTAATGAAATGAGTGCCCTATGGCCCACAAAAATGATATTTTGCCACAAATGTTTCATTCTTGTTGGATCCCTAATTGTCTTTTGTAAATATATCTTTGAGAGGTAAGAATCAAAGTGAATGAAAGAACAAAGTGAATCAAGAATTACTATGGAAAGAACTGGGGGAGCCTTAACCACCTCCTCTAGTTGTTCTTTTGTCTCTTTTTTATAAGATTGTGTTTTGTACAATTACAGAGATGATGAAACAGTTATGAAAACAATTCTTAATATGATTAATGCTCTAATAAATTATATGGATTTCATTCCATATCCGTGTTATAATTTGAATTTTGATATAATGGTATTTGGCTGGTCGATTCACTAGAATGCGGCCTACTGAGGCAAGCAACTGGGTAGCAACTGTATATTGTGTTTGGTCGACCAAGACGTTCAGTCGAATGATGATTTTGTCCCTCGCGGCAAGGGCAGGTCGGCAGTTAAATCACGATCAGGGGATTTTTGCCTGCGCTTCAGTCAATCGATCAATTTATTTTGTCGGGTGAATCGTGACTCACTTGTCGCATTAGCTCAATTCTTACAAAGCTTACGTCTCGTCTACTTGGTTGGTTCGTCGTCTCGGCCGGATATCCCTATTAGCAAGGCCTTAGGCGGATCTTATTTCTGCCTATGTGAGGTATCGATGGGACTTGCTGCCATGATGAATTACGCCTCGCCTTTGACGGATCTTTCTGCTATCGAGCGAGGGATCATCTTTAGGGCTTTGGCCTGTCTCGGGTTTATAGACACGGCTTCACTTGCTTGGCGGTGACTTGTCGATCGATTTGTTTACCCTTGGGGGAAGCACTTTGTTTTTGGTCATTCACCCTCTTTAAGATTCGTGCCCGTAGCTCTAATGTATATAATTCTGGTCAAATCTGATTGTCCCTTCACATGTAAAACTGAGTTTCTTTGCAAAAAAAAAAAAAAAAACCAATTTTGAGAGTGATTTTTAATAAATTGGTTTTCCTGATTCTGTAGTGATAACTTCAGTTATAAGATACATGATTTGTTCACAGAACAATCTTAATGGAAGTATCTAAACAAAGCTGAAATGCCGGATTCCTTTAGAGAATTGGACTTCTGTTTACTTTTAGTATTTATAGCTTTAATTTGAAAGAAGAAATCATTCAGGAAAGTGGAACTTGATTCCAGAAGTGAATTAAGCTTTGTTTGGCAGTAAAACAAGCTTTGATCGACTCACTCACACACAAGTTATGTTTGCTTTTCTTTAAGGAAAAAAAAAAAAGATATGTACAGCACAATATTTGTCCATTTTTTTTGCTTCCATAGGTTCAGAGACCAATTATGCTGTTTCTAGTAAACTTCGGCCCCATTTAGGGCAGCATTCGGGCTGGGGGCATGGCCTCACGACGCGAAGTTGGGCTGTTTGGGGGGCGTTCGGGTGCGGCGAGCCGTGTTTTATCCAAACTGCAGGCCACAGGTTCTAGCCCGCAGCCTGCATTTCTTACTACTTTTTTTACCGTGCTGCCCTCCTTTTTCGTGATTTGGAGCATTGCGATCGTCGTGTGCCCTAACCCACGTTCTATGTCTGCGGTGTGTCACGGACAAAAAGTCCCACATCGGCTAGGTGTAGGGCCGAAGAGCAGTATTTAAGTCTCGGGCTGCCCATCTCTATTAAGAGCTCTTTTGGGAGCGTGACAAGTGGTATCAGAGCGGGGTACTACCTGCCAGGTGTATGGACTCTCCACGGTCCAGTGGGACCCTCGGTGGAGCCGATCCGTGATGAGGGCATCACATGATTAGGTGGAGAAGTATACCACAGACAAAAAGTTCCACATCGGCTAGGTGTAGGGCCGAAGAGCAGTATTTAAGTCTCGGGCATCCCACCTTTCTTAAGAGCTCTTTTGGGAGCGTGACAGGTGTCTCACTTCCTCTTCTCATTCTCACTTTTTCCTCTTCTTCTCGCCCCCTATGATCTGTCCTCCTGGTTCCTCCCGTCTTTATTCCCTTATGGTAAGCAATTATTGATGCCATTTTAGGGAATATTACATACATACCACTTCAATTCTGATGTCGTTACATACCTTCCACATAAACTGCACTTTTTATGGAAGTTTATATACATACCACTCAATCTTGAGTATCTTACTTTGATATCGTTTTTATGGAAATTTATATACATACCGCTCAATTCTGATGCAGTTACGTATCTTCCAACTAAACTGCACTTTTTATGGAAGTTTACATACACACCACTCAATTCTTGAGTAAGTTACATTGATGCATTTTCATGGAAGATTACATGCATACCACTGAAACTGATGCAGTTACATATCTTCCACCTAAACTGCACTTTTATGGAAGTGCACATACATATCACTCAATTCTTGAGTATGTTACTTTGATGCCGTTTTTATGGAAGATTACATACATGTCACTCAATTATGATGCAGTTACATATCTTCCACCTAAATTGCACTTTTTATGGAAGATTACATACATATCACTCGATCCTTGAGTAGTAGTTAGTTTGATGCCATTTTTTATGTTGAAATGGTGTTTGAGTAGCTGTTAGTTTGATGTCGTTTTCATAGAAGATTACATACATACCACTTAATTCTTGATTAGTAATTAGTTTGATGCTGTTTTGAATGTTGAAATGGTGTTTTTTATGTGAAATGAAGGTTTTAGTTGGTATACATATAAAAAGTAATGTTTAGATGTTGGATATGTAAATACATAGGAATTTGGTGGTATATATGTGAATGCTAATTTTCTTTTACACTTTTGGTGTTGTTGTGCTGTTGTGTAGTGTTGTGATGGTTATTCAGTGTTGTGTTGGTCTGTGGGTTATGCTGGCTGGCCAGTGTTGTGTTGGTCAGTGTTGTGTTGGTCAGTGTTGTGCCAGTAACTGTTGTGGCTGCTTAATGTTGTGGTTGCTCAGTGTTGTTGTTGTGTTGGCCAATGATGTGAGTTTTGTTGTGTTGGCCAGTGTTGTGGGTTGTGTTGTGTTGGCCAGTGTTGTGGGTTGTTAGCTGTGGGTTGGGGCATATGGTTGTGGGTTGGGGTATTATGACTGTGGGTTGGGGTGGTTGCAGCATTCAGGAAAGATAAGCTTCAAGTTTTCAGGGACCTCCAGACAATTGTTCTGCCACTGTAGACTCTAGATCTCTCAACTGACGTCACGTCAGACACATAACTATGAGAAGCAGTTTTATAGGTGCACGTGAAAAATTATGAAGAAGTGTGACTTCTTCCAGTGGGTTGATAGTCTGGCTGATTCCATTGTCGGCAGTGATCGAGAATGGTTAACATCCCTGGAGGACGGTGTAGCTCATAAATGTAATTTTTATAGGTTTTTTTCTTTTTTAGCAATCCTGATACTAACTAATAAGTGAGTCGTGTATCTTTTTTTTTTTTTTTTTTTTTTTTGCTCTGTTCTATAGTATATTTTTGTTTCTCAAGCACCAGATACATTATTATGAAAATTATGTTACAAACAACATTATTAAACAGGTGCAGAATAATCATATTTCTTTAGACAACTTCCACACAGTTGTTTTGAAACTGCAAAAAGCAAACAGACAACCAACTTATCCACAACAGCTTTCCCATAGCAGCTTTCTGGGGCAGTTGTTGCGCAACAACTTATTGAATAAGCTGCAGCTGCCCTAAATAAAGCCTTAGTTAACCAAACGAAGTTTTTCTGCAAATGAGAAGTTATCATTTTTAATTGAAAAAAGTGTTCAAATCATCCTCAAACTCTTTGCAATGGCTCATTTAGTCTCCTGTAAAAGTATTAATTTAGTTCTCATAATCTTTTGAAATAATTCACAAAAAGAGTTGGGGATTAATTTGTCATTTTTATCAATTTTGGGATTAGAATAATCTTATTTAAAGAGTCCAAAGGAGACTGCGACGGAGACTGTCCCATTTTTGTTAAGGTTTCTTGCATTGATGACAAACTAATATGGAGTTTTACCGCATTCAATTAGGGATTGTTTGGGATCATTTTTTATTTTTTTTTAATTTTTTTATTTTTTGAAAATAAAAATAAGTAAACAAACATAAAAATAGTATTTGTTTATCTGTTATCTTATTTTATTTTATTTTTATTTTGTTTTCGGGATAACACTTCTGCCATCCGCCCACAGATAATGCTTTATGCCAGGTGAAGCGAAGAAGATGTACATGCCATGGGTGGTAGAATTTAATACTAAAGTGCACGTTGACTCAACCATTTTATACAAAATATAAGGTTTTTATTTTAAAAAAAATATAAATCATAACAGTACTGAACACGTTTTCTAAAACTAAAAAACTGAAAACAAACTAAAAACAGACTAAAAATAAAAACAAAAATAAAAATCAGAAAGTAATCTCAAAGATGTCATTAGCAATTATTTAGAGTGATCGACTTTAAATCCCCACATCAAAATAATAATTTTATATGTTAAAGTATCAAGAATATTTGTGATTAGGAGTGTAAACAAACTAAGCTTGAGCATGTTGAAGGTTTGTTTGTGTTCCGCTTATTCTAATTATTTCATTGTTTTTATTTGAATCTTATTCAAAATAGATGATGAATAGCATGTTTATATTTAGCTCGATTAAATCTTATTTGTTTGAATTGGCTCTTATTCATCTCATTTACCCATTTAATGAGTCAACTCAAATTAATTATTTACAAGCCACTTAATATCAATACAACTCTTCCAAGAGTTTATGGAGCTTCTCAATTTAGTAGATTTCCAGGATGTGGGACTAACATAAGGCAGGAATATTTACATGCATACCTATATTTTACATAAGGCACTCGATCATAATTATAAGGTTTCTGGGACATTTATATAGCTACCACCCAAATTCTATGTACTTATACATCTAACATCTACACTTATATATTTTATAATTATAAAAAAAGAATGTAAATAAATATCATTATTTACTCGTTTAATTATTTCAAGCCAAAACGAGCTGAACAAAAGCAAACAAATCTTTTATTCGTGTTCAGCTCATTTCTAAACCAAACTCAGAAAGAAAAAAAAAAAAGAAAATGCTCGTGTTTGACTGGCTTGCTTAACCAACGAATCAAACTCAAGTTATCTAATGAGCCGAACACAAATTATTCGCAAATTACAAATAGTTTTGACAATCATAATTAGATGCATAAAAAATAAAAAATTTGCAAAAAATTAATAGGGCTTTTCCATATGGATTTAAGGACTACATAGATGTAACATAAGATAATGGCAAAATGTTAGTTAAGGGATTATGATGGGAGGAGAGAGAGTGCGCGGCGTCCACATGTCCAAGATGAGCTATGCCTCTCTCTCTCTCTCTCTCTCACATGTTGTGCTTGAGAAGGCTACTTGAATGGATGATGAAATGCACCAAATTCTCATCCGGCGGTTGGTCCTTAGTGCTATAATAACGATCAATTCCAACCTCAGATAACTCAATCATAGAGCGAAGACCAGACAAGAGAATCCTTTCAATTCAAAGACTTGAAATATTTGCAGTCCAAACCAACGAAAATGACAAATTCGGATATATATTCCTCTTTCTTAACTCATTGTGTAAGAGCTTCTGAAGCCCAGAAAAGCTTGAGAAATTTATATGCATACCGCACAATTCTAACGTGTTTACATCTCTAACTCCTAATATCAGATATTTGCACTTATAACACAAGTAAAGGTGTATTTCACCCTTTAAAATATAGTAATAGTGGTAATTTTGATGTTTATGTTAAAGATTCGAGTGATATGCATGTAAATATGAATATTTGGTTGTTGGATATGTAAATACATAAGAATTGTGGGATATGTATGTAAACGCCCTGAAAAAACTTTTACTCAAACAACTAATGGACAAAGTTTTGACTGTAAAGAAAATTCCTTGTGGATAATGATGAACTTCACTTAAACAAATCTTGTTTTCTTCCTTTACGATATTTATTTATTTATTCAACCAAAAGAATCAGCCAAGACAATGGTCTTGCCTACTGTATTAGGAATAAATATATTATTATTATTACAGTGGTTGTAGGTGGTAGATCATTCATGATCATCAGGAATCAGATTGCTATCAAACTTTTGAATGGTAATGTTTTGCAAATATGTATTTTTGTGAGGTTGAAGATTTGGTTTCTTTTTGGACAAACAAAAGGAACCTCACTACTGGAGGTCCCATGTGGATTAGGTGAGCAACAATATTCAAATTCTTCTTGTAATTTTTTATTCTTATTTGCTAAAAGCGTAAGAAAGAAGTAAAAATGTTAAGTTAGGGTATAAAAACAAAGGGTTGTTGGATTTTAGAATGAGCTATACAAAATTCTAACATTTATTGAAGATAATTAAAGCAGAGACAAAAATATAACATCATATTGTACTCTCTCTTTAATTGACATGATTGATATGATATTTTATTATTCACTGCTATTCACACACTCAGTCTCTCCCCCTCTCTCTCCTAACTACGCTTTTTTCTTTGAGGTATGATTCATGAACAAATCAGGATTCAATAGAGCTATACAAAATTTTAACTTTTATTGAAGATAATGAAAGGTCCTTGTTGCAAATGCTGATAAAAGAATAATTGTAGTTGCATAAAAATTTAGTTTAAAATATAAAAATAGTCAATAAAACTTATGGATCGTAATTAAAACTTACACAAGAATAATAGATGATCCAACTTTTATCAGCAGATTAGTGATATACCTAACAAGAATTAGTTTCTCTACCCAACATATTACTAATTCAAAAACCTGCACACAAATAAAATTCTTGCATACGCTATGTACTGCAAAATAATAATACATTAATTAATAACAGTTAAAGATAAAAAAGATACAAGTAATTTTATCATAAATTACTTGTATTAATTCTCTGACCTGATTTTTAATTATAGTAAAAACACTGTGCATAAAAGAGATTGCCCTATTACACCACCTTATGCACAAATACTCAATTAGCTAATTTCTAATCCACTTCTTCGAAGTCATAAAAACCTCTGACACATTGCTCTTGCGCTTAATAATAATAAAACACAAATTCAAACCATATACTCAAATGCCATTAATTAAGAGAGTATTAAAATATAGGTCAATCTATTAATGAATAGACATTCATCAATCCAATGGTTAAAGCTAGTGGATCTATGGGTGTCCATTTATTAATACATAAGGTTCAAATTGGCCCCCGATATTTCAGCCTCCATTTATTAATATATAAGGTTCAACTTGCCACAATGTGCTAAACATGGCTAGGATGTGTTAGAAATACTTTCGCCCAAATGGTATGTTTGACACAATTAACAAGAGTTTTTAGGTATGATCATGTAGAACATGGTGCCCAACAACAAATTATTTTCCTCAAGGAATGAGCATGCTTAATAGTTAGATGGTAAAGTCAAGTCTAACATACCATCTTCAAAAATAATGTGCCAAGCTTAAAAGATGATGAGGAAACATTAACACCAGTGGATTTAAGTTTTGAATATATTATATAAAAACTATGGCGTTTGCAAAAAAAAAAAAAAATGAAGGGGGCGAATATATCAACCAGAATTTATGATGTTGATAATCTTCTGTCTTATTGCGTCGCTATCAAAGTCCATATGGACTCCCCTATAGATTTCTTCAAGCTCATTTTGCTTCCGTAAGACAAGCACTTTCACTTTCGTGGCCTTAAGGATGTTTAATCTCCCTACTTCATGTTCCACCTAAAATAATTTGGATGTATGATGAAATGCACCAAATTCTCATCTGGCAGTTGGTCCTTAGTGCTATAATAACGATCAATTCCAACCTCAGATAACTCAATCATAGAGGGAAGACCAGACAAGAGAATCCTTTCAATTCAAAGAGATGAAATATTTGCAGTCCAAACCAACGAAAATGACAAATTCAGATATATATACCTCTTTTCTTAACTCATTGTGTCAGAGTTTCAAATATAATCAGTCTGTATCAGAATAAAGTGAGCTTTGAGAACAGAGAGCTTCCAAAGCCCAGAAAAGCTTGGGAAATTTACATGCATACCGCACAATTCTAACGTGTTTACATCTCTAACTCCTAATATCAGATATTTGCACTTATAACACAAGTAAAGGTGTATTTCACCCTTTAAAATATAGTAATAGTGGTAATTTTGATGTTTATGTTAAAGATTCGAGTGATATGCATGTAAATATGAATATTTGGTTGTTGGATATGTAAATACATAAGAATTGTGGGATATGTATGTAAACGCCCTGAAAAAACTTTTACTCAAACAACTAATGGACAAAGTTTTGACTGTAAAGAAAATTCCTTGTGGATAATGATGAACTTCACTTAAACAAATCTTGTTTTCTTCCTTTACGATATTTATTTATTTATTCAACCAAAAGAATCAGCCAAGACAATGGTCTTGCCTACTGTATTAGGAATAAATATATTATTATTATTACAGTGGTTGTAGGTGGTAGATCATTCATGATCATCAGGAATCAGATTGCTATCAAACTTTTGAATGGTAATGTTTTGCAAATATGTATTTTTGTGAGGTTGAAGACAAAAAGGCTTGGTTTCTTTTTGGACAAACAAAAGGAAAGAGGTCCCATGTGGATTAGGAGAACAACAATATTTAAATTCTTCTTGTAATTCTTTATTCTTCTTCGCTAAAAGCGTAAGAAAGAAGCAAAAATATTAAGTTAGGGTATAAAAATAAAGGTTTGTTGGATTTTAGAATGAGCTATACAAAATTTTAATAGTTATTGAAGATAATTAAAGCAGAGACAAAAATATAATATCATCATATTATACTTTCTCTTTAATTGACATGATTGATATGATATTTTATTATTCACTACTATTCACACACACTCTCTCTCCTAACTTGCGCTTTTTTCTTTGGGGCATGATTCATGAACAAATCAGGATTCAATAGAGCTATACAAAATTTTAATATTTATTGAAGATAAAGAAAGGTCCTTGTTGCAAATAGTGACAAAAGAATATTAGTTGCACAAAAATTTAGTTTAAAATATAAAGATAGTCAATAAAATTTCTGGATCATAATGAAAACTTACACAAGAATAAAAGATGATCCAACTATTATCAACAGATTAGTGATATACCCAACAAGAATTAGGGCCTGTTTGGAGCAGCTTATAAGTGCGGCATCATTTTTGAAAACGCCGCGTAATTGTTTGGTTCACGCGTTTTTGAAAACGCTGCCTACCGCAGTTGGGTTTTTTACACTACACGCGGGTCGCGGGTCGAACCCCGCGGTTGAGCCGCGGGCCGCGTTTCAGGATAATCTGTTTATCTTGAACCGCACAAGCTGCCCCAAACGGACCCTTAGTTTCTCTATCCAACATATTACTAATTCAAAAACTTGCAGATAAATAAAATTCCTACATACACTATTTCCTGCAAAATAATGATACATTAATTAATAACAGTTAAAGATAAAAAATATATAAGTAATTTGATTATAAATTACTTGTATTAATTCTCAAACATGATTTTTAATTATAGTAAAAATATTGTGCATAAAAGAGATTGCTCTATTACACCACCTTATGCACAATAGTTTCAACTTAATTAGCTAATTTCTAATCCACTTTTTCGAAGTTATGAAATTCTCTAGCACATTGCTCTTGCGCTTAATAATATACACCCAAACATATTTAGAGTAATCTTCGATAAAATAGACAAAATACCTCCACTTGTTGCAAGATACCATCTTCATCCAATCCCAAACATCTGTGTAAAATACTCTAAAATACCCATTTTACAGTGGATGACAGTATCAATGTACTTTGGATGACAGTACCAAAGGATAAATGTGTCTTATTGTCAAACACACAGTATTCACAGAAATCAACCTTGTAGTTGTTTGCTCTTTTGATCAATCTTGCTTCTTCACAGCCCGATGTGAAGCATTTCCAGCATAAGCTAGTTGTATATGCCATAATATGATGGCGTCAGAAGAATCATCAATAACAGATGTTGTACTACCTTGAAAGTAGTGAAGGTTGTGAGAGCGAACTCCCTTCATAAAAAGTAGTGTTCCGCAACATACTCTTAGAACTCCTGCCTTAATAATTAACTTAGCCTCTACGGCCCCAAGTGAAAGCAAATCCTTTATGGATATTTGAAACATGTCTAATATCAGTCAGCTCCCTAAGAATATCGTGTATCCTGGTAAAGACGTTGCCTACACTAATAGCACAACAAGCTTTATCATTGGGTCACTGCATCACTGTCCAGTTTCTTTTACATACAAAACCACTCACAATTGGGACAAATGTGATGGGTAGCACATATGTCTAGAATTCAATATGAATCAACTATATATAAACTATAAGAAACTGCAGATAATAATATATCCGAATCTGTCTCATCACACTTCTCCACAATAAGATTTGTTTTCTCCTCAAAGGAAACTTTTCCCTTCTTTAGCATTGAGCAATCATTCTTCCAATGGCCAATCTTCAAACAGAAAACACAGATTTTTTCAAAGGTGGATCGCACGAGACTTGTCTTGCTTTTGAGAATTATCGTTGTTGTCACTGTTCTTTGCCTAATTCTTCATCTCAGATTTGTCATGTTGGAGTGTATGTGCCTCAGTTGAATCCATCTTTATGGACTCTTTGTTCATTCGACGGTACTCGTGGTTCAACAATACCGTCGTCACCTTGTCATAATTAAAGACTTCTATGAACGAGTGTCATCGTGAAATTTTCATAGTCATTGGAGAGTGAATTCAATAGAATAAGTGTCTTGTATTCATCTTCAACCTCCTCATCCAAATTTAAGAGAACCATCAAAAGCATTGTAAAATCATTCAAGTGATCATTAATAGTAACCCCACATCTCAAACCTGTAGATTCGACGCTTTATATGGAAATGATTCTCCAAGCTCTTCATAAGATATTTATTTTTGAACAGCTTCCATAACTTTTTCTACAAAAAGTCTTTATCATCACCCCATATCTGATATCAGGAGATTGCGATTTCGGATCAAGCCGCAAACACTTTTGTTTATTTTTAACCAATCTAGCTATGATATCTATCCAGAATTTTCATCACTATCAAGAATTCCTCTATTTTTAAAGAGCATAACACATCCGCCACTTCACATTACCACATGTCAAATTTTCGTTCGTCGTGAAATTTCATTACTTTGACCTTAACGAGATGTGTTACCACCTGATGATTCGACATATTCCACCGCCATGGTGGATGTTGAAGCACAGCACAACATGCTATTATCCATGTCCCCACTACATAATGTAGCCCAACTTACTACAATCTCTTTTGTCTTGCATGTATGACATAGCCAAAATCGCAGCAAATCATCGTCGGAATTGTCGATCCTTCGCTGAATCCAATTATTGTGCAAAACAATGTAGAAAATAAATTCACGCAACAAACAAACAACCAAACACAGTGGGAGTTGCATGGTTCGACACAAATCCACCCATGTCCACGGAGAGAGATTATTCCATTAACAGATGAGGGGAGAAAATGAAAAATTGGCCTAAGTAGGGTTACAACTTAACAAACCTAAATCATACATAATCACTCATATAAATAAGAGAGAATTATGATATACAATTTAGAAACATTTCAAATAAATGAAATATCATATATGTAGATCTCCTCTAGCATGAATCGACATGTAAGAGCCAAACTAATCGATTCAAAACTCTTCAATAAAAAAAAAATCCGGAAACTTCCGAAGCTAAATTTTTTTAGATACACACAATTTTTCTTCTTCTAGAGTCCCTCAAATTTTGTTTTACAGTAATTTTCTTAGGTTCACCCCATCATTCATTTCATGCTCAGGCTTTATAAACTCTTTTAAGCTAGATTCATGCTTAATTTGCAACATCTTTTAAGGTAAATAGAGTAATTTGGCATGCTTATGATATATATCATCCAAATCAATTAATAAATAAAACTTTGAATTTTGACAATATTTCAATGTATCGATACACTAGTACCACTATTCACAAATCTGTTTTAATCCAAACTTTTTTTTCCCTTTTAAAGAAAAAAAAACCTATTTTCCTTTATTAGGACTGATGAAACCCTATCTACGAGACATTGAATTATCTCTTCAATTGATAATGCAAGAAAAATGCTTTCACATCAAGCTGCTAAATGTCCTAATCAAAGAAGGGCACAAACTCATTAATATATCCGTATGGATGTATGTTTGATGTCATGAGAGAGGATTTCAATGTCATCCACATTTTCCTTCTATGTGTTACTCCTACCAATCAATTCGAATTTTTAACTTGAGAACTTTATCACAATTAGTTTGAAATAAATTTTTGTTATCCCAAGTTATCATAGATCTTGGTCTAATTAATTAGAGGAGTTAGTCGACCAAACTTGACAGAAAAATATTTGTCAACAATTATGAGTCACTTTGTCCAAGACGATCGCGTAAACTTGAGATGAATATTTCTTAAAGAGAAAAATCTAAGTCAATCTTGGCTAATAGGGAATTTTGTTCTATCAAGTATTCCCTATGATTCACAACTCGAAGGAACAAGAATTTATCGGAACATATATAACTCACAATCGTGATCTAATAGTGTAGCTATTAAGTCAAATCACCCGATTAGAAAATTTTAGAAGTAATCGTTATATGCGGGAGTCCTTAAACCAAACAAACCGATAGAGTACTTTAGTCACATCCAGACTAGCACAAATTATCTTGAGTATGAATATAACAATATGCATTAGCTCCATGAGAGCTTGATTAACATCAAACTTGTCATTGCTAACAAACAATTACGGAGGACATATAAAGTTTGCTCTAGGCTTTAATGGTAAAATTCTATTTGAATATTTAATATTTTGTAATTTAAAACATTAAATTTTGTTGATAAACCCCACTAGTTAAGACTTATTTAATATGATCATCATTGAAGTGCTTTTTTGAAGCCACTTATTTGTAATTGAGAAATTATATTATGAAAATAGAGCCCTATGATTAAGATTCACATTTCTAATTTAGTTAAAATTTAGTACTCAAATATGTTAGTTTTTTCAACTTCAGTTTCGATACGAATGAGAAGTAGATTAGTTTAGTAGAACTTAGGATCTGTTTGAGGCAGTTGTAGATTATTTATAATCTGTTGATAAACAGATTATCCTGATAATGTAGATTATCAGGATAAGCTGATTTGCTGTTTGGGGGAGCTTATACAGAACGGCTTATTGGCAGCTATTGTCGGATAAATGACTATTCTGCCCCTGATTACAGTATCAGTTTCTATAATCTTCAATAAACCGAAAGAGCCTTTCCAACTTGCATTCAACAAACTATCCTAAAGCTCCGACAAATTCATATACCAATGCACATAACAATCAAATATCTCCACAACTCTAAACATCAAAGGGAAAAAAAAGAAAGCATGAACAAGAAGTCGGATAAAAAAAAAAATGATAGCTGAAAAATATATCTACTCATTTCTTCAACAAAGAAAGGAAATGCATTAATAACTCTGATCCTTTAGCCTGGGCTTCGCGAGCTTCGCGAGAGAAGGGAGGAGCTGGGCTTCGACGAGATGACGCAGGGACGGGATCAAGATCGGGGACTCCACCTTGGACCGCGATGGGACGGCTGGGCTTTGCGAACTTCGCGAGAGAAGGGAGGATGATGTAGGGACGGGATCGGGGACTCCGCCTTGGACCACGACCGCACGAGCTGGGCTTCGCGAGAGAAGTGGCGGACGAGATCGGGAAGAAGGGTGGTCAGGGACATAGGCGAGGGAGAGGGCACGGGAGAAAAATCTTCACCTAACGCGCAAATCGAACGCCGAACGTGGCCCTGATCCCACTTCGCGCGCTATGAACGAAAACCCTGAAGCGTGTTTAGTGCGGCAAAATTAATCCGTCACGAACATCTTTTTCAAACACGGAGGCGGCGTCCACATACCGCCACCGCACCTGATAAGTTGCCCCAAACGGGCCCTTAATTTCGTCGGCTCCAACCACTGGAAGAAGGAAAACCGAACTGACTAATATGGGACTTATAACCTTGTCATATTGACAAGACGGGCTATTAGAGAGCTTGCATAACTTAAGAGCCCAAAATATAAATTAAAAAAAAAAAGGAGATTTTGCAAAACTTAAAACTACTTGTATGCTTCTTAAGGTTTATTAGATTTTAGCTTACACACACGCTTAACCTGTGCACCATTCTCAGATGCTTAAATTTGGTATCTTAAAATTATTACAAGAGCACATATATGTATTTAAGTTTTAAAGATTTAAATGCAGCTTAGAAAATTTTGTAGGTCATGTAGAACAACAAACACATTATCTGACAATATGTACTTCATGAACTATGTGCAAGACACAAAATCATCCTCAACTTATTATGTGAATATGTGTGTAATTGTGTAAATAAACCGAGTTTGAGCGAGTCCAGAGTTTGTTCGTCTTCGGGTTGTTCGAAAAGTTTTTTTTTTTCTTTTCTTTTCTTTTTTTTTTCATTTGAAATGAGCGCGTGAATAACATGTTCATATTTAGCTTGATTCAAACTCATGTTGGCTCGAATTTGAGATCGAGTCGAGCTCAATTAATCGATATTCATTTAGCTTTTTATCGAGCTGATTGATCAATTTTTATATGTACAACAACAACAACAAAGCCCAATTTTTATCTGTGATTATTAAAAATGTAATTAAATTTTTTAAAAAATTAGTAAATTAAATTATCATTATTAAACTTAGAAAATTAATTATTTGTTACAAATATATATGATAGGGCAAATAATAGCACCTCCCTTACACAAGCTTCCGAAACTATTCAAAGGGGTTTTTGCTTTTAAAGAGAACAGTTTTTATAGGGACGTTTACATAGATACCACCAAACACTTACGTATTCACATATCTAACACCTAAATGCTAGATGTCACTAGGCCTAGCGGGGCGGGGCGGGGTGGAGCGTTTACATACATACCACAAAATTCTTATGTATGTATGTATGCATGTATCTATGTATGTGTGTGTCTACACAAACACTTAAATACAAAACGCAGGAAAAATTCTAAGGGCAATTACATACATACCGCTCAATTCTTATATATTTACATATCTAATGTCTAAATCTTATTTTATTTACATTTATACAAACCAAATCTTTGATATCATGTCAAAGATACTACTATTTTAACTGTTACACATGTTTATTATTTAATTAATTCATGTCAAAATCAGTCGAATGGGATTGAACAAAAGTTTGCTCTATTTGGCTCATTTATATATCGAGCTCAAAAAAAAATTTGTGTTTGCTTGTTTGATTAACAAAAGAATCAAACACGAGCTACTTAGTGAGCCGAACACAGGTTGTTTGCGAACGACGAGCTTATTTGATAACGCCATGTGTTTGGGTGCGTGAAATTGCTAGTACACAAAAATTTATATTTCAAACCTTCTAAGAAAATGCCTTCGGACAGCTAGTGGGCAAGTGTTGTGGATTCAGTAGAAATTAAATGCATTCTAGTATCTTAATCTGCTTTAAAAACAATTAATTTGTTTGTTGTGCTTAACCCTAATTTCATTGAATTCCTAAATGTTCAATGGGATGATGAGCATATAAGCTTATTGCAGGTTTTGCTCAAACTTTTTGGTTCTCCATAGTTCAAATAATAAGATTTGCAACATAGTTCGAACGTCAATTGGAAGATTCTATTTATGCTAGTTTGTGAACAATCTAGTCCAATGCTATTTATTGTATATGACAAATTTGGAGCCCTATAAATGGTGTAGAAAAAAAGTGTATGAGTGTTAAGAATCACAGCCAAAAATCTGTCTCACAATGTCAAGAAAGACATGGATGAACCTTTAAACCTGCATAAAATCGAACACAAATATAACATGCATTCTATGCTGCACTAAAAGAACGCCTAGGGTACTTAATTCTAGCATTTCTGTCTCTTCATCTTCACCCCGTTAAGAAAATGGTGTATAGGGTTTTGCAGTTGTACTAGTAAAGAAAAGCAACAAAAAAAGAATTTCCCTCACACACTAAAGACACGTGCTTGTGGATGCTTGAGGGGTTGTTTGGAAGCACCATTTTAATGTGATTTATGTTTGGATTTAACGTAAATCCAGACAAACACGAAAAGTAAATTAGCTAAATCTGACGCTCTGCTAAATTAAATTTTCTCTTCATTCCCTCTCTTTTTCAGTTTAAAGCCGAATTTATGAAATCCGACTATTAAGAAATTTTAACAGATTTAGCTAAGAAAGAAAACACGTCAAATGATTTTATGTCAAACAGATTTAACTAGATTTAATTTTAATTGAACCAAACATTATTCTAGGTTTAACAGTATATGGATTTGATAAATCACAATTTATCGGATTTACTAAATTCTACTTAATATAAATCCTGATTTCAGTGTGGTATGTGGCAACAACAATGAGGAGATGATGCTTGATATTTTCAGTTAATACATCCTCGTCGAGGAAAATTTATTATGTGTGTTTGGCCACACGTTTGAACGATGGTTCGAATGCGATTACACTGTCGTGGATCACCCGGCAGCCAATCCCAAACATCATTCAAACATGAGATCGCCGCACGTAATAGTTTCCCCCTCATCTAGCTTGTGATGGCAATGTTGCAGTACCTTCCAATGACAGGGGCTGTCCAAAAGCGAAGGGCAACCATAGTAGACGCCAAGCCTCTTCCACCGTCAACCTCTTGATTAACAGAACATAATCCACCTTTCTTCAGCCAAGAATTCGTCCCTATATACTTCATATCCTGTCTCAATCACCTCCACCCAACCGCCCTCCTTGAAGATCACACCAGCAACATAACATCTTCCAAAAGAATTTGGCCCTCTTTAATTTTCAACACAGGAACGCCATCATCCGAACATACCTCAACCTCAAGACATTGCCTCCATCTTCAATTGGATTTTAGAAATTGAAGTAATGGTTTCGTAAACCCTATACTCACCAAGTCAAGCGAGGACTCCTTTGCACACCACAGGCCTCACAGATGCTTTCGTTGGGGAGCTCCAGCCATGGCGCCCTCGCTCCTATGCCGTGGAGGGCTTCGGGGTTTGTGTAAGAGAGGAAGCAGAGAGTGGGACAG
Source organism: Papilionanthe hookeriana x Papilionanthe teres (assembly GCA_022702705.1). Classification (NCBI taxonomy): domain Eukaryota; kingdom Viridiplantae; phylum Streptophyta; class Magnoliopsida; order Asparagales; family Orchidaceae; genus Papilionanthe; species Papilionanthe hookeriana x Papilionanthe teres. The sequence goes on along the minus strand of CM040426.1, from coordinate 63,091,960 downwards.
GAAGATGCGGAAAAGGACTAGTGCGGGTCGTGTTCGGCTGGTATAGGGTTTGCTAGGTTTGCTAGGATCGCGGGTAAACATGTTGCCGGGATAACGTTGGGACACCAATACGAGCATTGACGAACGACACGTGTCAATGTATAGAACAATGGAAAGGCATCTCACCCGCCATTTTGATAATATATATATATTTATATATTTATTTTTTTTAATTAATATAATTTTTGCTTATTTTTTTATTTTAAAAAACAGATTAATTTGTTTTAAAAATAATCAAAATGTATAAAAAAATTTTTGAATAATTTTAAAAGCAACTATATCAATCAAATATATTTGAAATTTAAATCAAAATATAAAAAAATCACAAGTAATCTTTAAGGTGTCCGTAAATAAGTATTTAGTTTAAGTCCAAAAAAAGTAAGCATATATTATTTTATTTTACATCGAGATATAGGTCTTAATCAATTATTCATGAAAAGAAATAAAACATCACTTGTTTTTTTGACGTCGAATTCTTATTGATGTGTGTTGAAAGATTCGTTCCGATGGAATAATAATTTAGCGGTTTAGTTTTTGACTAAGATCCAACCAATACACAAATAAAATATAAGCATGAAAATAAGCCTCAACTTTTTTAAGTGATCATTTTTGAATATGGGAAAAAATTATGGGGTCTAGCCTGATTAAAATAATTCACTATGTAATTTTAAGTATGTATGTCAACTCTTATCATGAATTAAAAAATATGAACTTACAATGTTTATTATTGCAGATAAACAACAGTAGTTCATTGATATAAGTAATAACTTAACTTTAATAGATGTAGTTAACAATGATGAAATATTGCAGGGGCCGGAGTCTAGTGATATGAGGGCAGTAAGCTGCCATGAATGTTGTAGGTTTTGATGATAATGCCAGCTTATCGTAAAAGTTGAAGTTCAAAGCCATGATGATGATTGGTCATGTTGATTGTAGGTGGATGTTTCAAGAGCGTCAATTGATCACAAAGATTGTGTTGGGAGTTGTGGGAGCTGTGAGCCACGTAAGTCATGGTTGGTCATGTAGATCGCGATGGTGAACTATGACAACTTATGTAGGCCATATAGGCCCAATTTGAGAGCTACATGAGTTGTAAGTCATGTTGGTTGCAGTTTGTCATGTAATGTGTATGGTTGAGTTGTAATAATGTACGTAGGTAGTAAATGTTGGAATTGAGAGATGCACGAGTTGTGAACCATGTATACCGTAATTAGTCACAAAGGTCATAGTGGTGAGCCATAATAATATTTGTAGATCGCAAAGGCTAAAGTTTAAAGCTCCATGACTTGTAAATCGCGAAGGTCATAGTTCATCACATAGGTCATATTGAGGAGTTCCAATAGCTTATGTAGGTCAGAATAGAGAATTACACAAGTGTGAGTCACATAAATCGTAGTTCATCACATAGTTTCATGCCAGGCTTAATATAACCCATTTACGATAATTGACTAAATCGAGTCAAGCGCACAACAGATCATTTAGCCTAAGATATATTTGGAAGGAATTTCTTTTATCTTCTAATTTTCATTGCACGGAGTCACTAATCCACTGATAATAGTGCAAAAATAAAGATAAAGATTATCATTAATTTATTTTCCTTATGTACATCAAAATTATTTACATCCAAAACATTTATATACATTGATATGATTTTCTAATAAGATTTATGATGATCACAAAATGCATATATGAAATATATCTCTATCAGTAAATATGAGCAGCTCACTCCATTGTATCCTTACTCTTCCCTGAAAAAAAAAATGTAAAAGTAACAAGAGTGAGCAACCATAGTTTAGAAGGTTACACAAAACCCACAACTAAAATCAGTGCACGAAAATAGAATAACATGCATGATTGTATCATAATTATGTCATGTATACTAACAAGTAGTTTGTATTTCACTAAATATATATATGTATACTATAAAATATGTAACCACAATATGATATAAAATCATTGTAGTAACAATATTAAAAAAAATACATATCATTAAACCCACCTATCATCCGCATATACTATACAAGTTATGTGATCCGGTTAATCATATGTGATGTTGTTTTGTATTAATTATAGTGAAGCAGAAACAATATCAAATTATATCATATTAGTAAAAAACAATCAGAATAGTACATTAGGTGACATCATACAAGGGAGTCATCCCCCCAGGCCGTTGACACTTGTAGCACATCAGATTCACTCATTTGACTCCTAACATGTATCTAGTTTACACATTTAACCTATTTAAAGAAAAGTTTGTTCGCCCACCCTCCTGCGCAGGATATTATATCTCTGTCAACCTAAATCATATCAATCGATCTTTCTTGAATACATACATTTCACAATATCATAGCATTTTAAGTAGTTAAAAAATACATTGTACTATAATATATATGTTAAACATGCATGTAATATAATAAAATAGAGATATTAATAATATGCAATATTATGACCAATCTACATATACCAATCAAAGTAAAAATTGCATATTAAGTATCCGTTTAGTCATCATTGTGTCAGCATTTTATAATATCTATAAATTTAGTTACATTTTTATAAAGTTTTGTATAACTCAAATGAGAACTTATACCTCAAATAAAAGAAACACCTAGTAAAAATTTAATATACATATGCTAAAATGTATAGAATTGTTAAGACAACAACATATTAAAAGCTACACGATAATAATTTAAAAAATATGAAGATATAATCAATTTTATAATTTACGAGCAATAAAATTTTGGAAAATACACAAAAAGGCAAAATTATTGAAATGAGAGGTAGGCTAACGGTAGTCTAACTTGAGTATATCAATTTTTCCAATTGGCTTGTCGCACAAAAATCGAGTCGTGGCCTCCAAAAACCCTCTTCCCTTTCCTCTCTTCCCATCCTTTCTTCTTCCTTCACGGTTTTGGAAAATGAAAAACATGAAAATGCAAATAATGGGTAATTATTTAGGATATTTATGCATAATAATTATTTTTTTTAATGAAATGGATTAAAGGTAATTGAAAAATGGGTAATTTGCTATTATTATCAAGTATACATATATATCTTGAAATATACAATTCCAAAAAATTATTAAAAAATAATAAGTAAATATAAAAATCTGTCTAAAACACACTGATGAATACCGAAATGAATGTCAAAATGCTCTAAAAATAAATTTATTTATGAAATTATAATTATACCATTAATCTTATATTTTTATATTTATATTTATCATTAAAATATGAAAAAATCATAGTAATTAAAATCATCATTATCTATATTTTGTGAAAGACATTTTGTAAATCAGAGTTATAAAGGAGTTGTTGGCATCAATTTTTAATGTCAGAGTGTGGGTTGTCTACCTTCATGACTCGGGATAGTCTGCGGCCTGTTCGTAATATCTAGTAGTTCAAACACCCACCCTGGACCTTTCGACTCATGTTGAGTGGCACGTAGCCAGAGTTATTCTATTATGTTTTGACTTTCGCTTAGGCGAAGGCCGGTCGGCATTTTGCATGTCGAACGACTCAGATCAAGTTAACGAATATTATGCATTGCGTCGCCCGCGAAATTGGCTCGATCGTTAGTAAAGTTGTCCAAATGAACTTGAACGGTGAATAGGACCACGCGAGTCCGTCCGGAATGTCGATTTTATCTAGAAGACTTCGCGAGCGGGTTGAAAATGTGCTGACTATCGTTTTGGGCTCGATTGTTGAAAAAAGTGGTTTGAACGATCCCGGACGACGTAATGGATTGCGCGAGTGCGTCCGGAACATCGATTTTATCAAGGGGTGACGTTCAATTTATTACAAAGCCATGTCCGAGCCAAAAATGCGCGAACGATGATGATGATGATGATAATAATAATAATAATAATAATAATAATAATAATAATCATATCGTATTCCATCCTATTTCACGCGGCCCCTATCTTATCTTATGCTTGCTTCACATCTCTTCCTCTAGCAGTCCCCAAGCATCGCAAAACCTGTTCCCTCTTTCGTTTTCACAAACCTGAAGCTCGAGCTCCTCTCCAACGTTCCTCCGCCAGAGCTCCCCTCCTCGCTGGCGAAGCCCAACGCCGCCAGCCACATCTGGCTAGCTTTCAGCCGCCGATCGAGCAGCCCTCCCATCGCCTGGTTTCCCGAAGAGGCCATCCCGAGCTCCCTCTCTCTTCGTTGGCACCCTCGCCGGACCTCCCTCTTCACCGGATAATTTTGTAGCGGTACTTCTTCCGTCCGGCGAAGCCCCACCAGCCGCCGGCCAAACCCACCGTCGCCACCTTCGTCTTCTCCACCGTTTTTTTCTTCGGCCTAGTTGCACACCGAGCTTAACCCCCCACAAGGGACCACCTCGCCGGTATACTCTTCAGCAGCTGGAGCTCCCATCATCGCATAGATCTTCAGCCACCGGCTGAGCCACCACCTTCGGTTTCTTCTTCACCTTAGCCGGTCGAGCTTCTTCCTTTCGCCGGCTGGACTCGTCGGACCTCTTCCTCGTCGGCCTTTTGCCTCGCATGCGTCTTATTTATGCGAAAGTAAATCAGCGAGGAGAACATCGGATTTTAGGCTATCCTCGGTGTTTCTTTCGCTTTTGGTGTGCACCTCTGGCGAGCTAGCCTCTACACGTCGTCGTCTTACCTTCCCGACGACCGGACACTTTGCTGGAGCACCTCGACGTGCTCGCCAGCGAGTGGCGTCGCGGTTCGAGGAGGTACAAGGGTCTTCCACCTTGCTGGAAAGGCCTCCGTCGGCGCTTCTTTGTGCCGACAACTTCGTGGTTTCCCCTCCTTCGCAGTGTTGAGTGATTCTTTCTCGAAGGTACATTTTGGTTTTATTTTCATATGCCAAAATGAGTTATTTTTTGCTACTTTGCATACCTCACTAGCTCCTTAGCTCTTTCTGTCGTTCCTTGTATGTTCGACAAGGTACATTGGCGCACAGACAAAACACCGGCGGCTAGACGCATGGGCTCTTTTTCAACATAAAGAAAACACATATGCAACCGTCACGACGGTGAGATTTCTTTATCCTTTAGCCAGCCTCAGGGTTAGTGGTGTCAAGGCGTGTTGGTTTGATCGCCCAAACGGGTGCGTGCGCCAATCCGAGCCTGCTTGAAGACGTGCCTATGTGATGGATTGTTTATTTACATATATCTAACATTTAGGTTAGGATTTCCTATGCGTGGCTAAATACCCTCCATAGGGCCGAGTGTCTCCCCATTGTTGTGAGCCTTAACACTAGTCCCAATGAGTCGGAGTTCTTCACTCCCCTTGCTATGGATTCCCCAGTTTTACTTGGAGATACTGGAAGCTCGGACTTGACAAAGCGAGAGAAGCTTTGTAGCTAGCACACTTTGCAAAGTCTGGAGGAGTTCGTGAAATGGGAAAAGCTTTGTAGCTGTCGCACTTTGCAAAGTATGGAGGAGTTCGTGAAATGGGAAAAGCTTTGTAGCCCATTTCACGACGCTGTGGAGAGTTTCCCCCTTGGAGATCCAGGGAGAAACTCCCCAAATTTACTCACCAAAGCAAGAGGTGGCACCGCCGCACATCCAAGGGTCTAAACCATAGGTTTCCCTTGCGAGGTCGTCAGCATGAGCGTGACTCACTATCGCATGCGATCTCTTGCACTTGCACATTGCACTTGCACTTGCACCTTACACTTTCATCTTACACTTGCACGGCACCACTTGTGCCTTGATCGGTCATTACAGACCAGTCGGTACCACTTGTGCTTCAACCAGCTCCTCAATCGGGTTGACACTTCACTTTGGTTCGATCGGCCATCACAGACCATTCGAACGACCACTTACACCACTGCATGTTTTGTGTGTAATTATGCATGTTTGTTTACATGTTCACCTACCTATATTGCATATCCTCGAGTTACTGCCGCCTCAAAATACCTTCTTCTGGCCTCTGTCACCACTACACGCCCATCCCTTTTGGTCACTGTCGCCTCGACGCACCTTCTTCAAGCCACTGACGTCACGACACGCCATCCCTTTTGGTCACTGCCGCTTCGGTATACCTTCCTTGGCCCTCTGCCTCCATGACATGCCTATTCTATCAAGTCACTTACTTTATAGCACACCCATCTTTCGGGCCTCTGCTCCAATACACCCATCCCTTTTGGTCACTGCCGCCTCGACACACATTCTTCGGGCCGCTGCCGCCATGACACTGCCATCCCTTTTGGTCGTTGTCGCTATGACACACCCATTTCCTTAGGCTGCTACCATCACGGTATGCCCATCCCTTTTGGTCACTGCCGCCTCGGAATACTCGCTCCTCAGGCCCTGCCTCCACGACAAGCCCATTATTGGGTTGTTGTATTTGTGGCACACTCACCCTTTTGGTTCATCACCTCTACGGTGCACTGTCGGCATTACTTTTAGGTTGTATTGTATTTTAAAAGGGGGGGTCGCCTAACAGAAGTTGTCGGCGAATTTAAATTTTAAATTTAATTTAAATATATATAATTTAGAAAGTAGTATTTGATTTTGAAAATAATTTTTAAATTTGAAAGTTTTAAGATATGAGATTAAACCGATCTCACATCCCCAAATAGTTTATATAAACGAGCACCGCACCACAAGCCGTATATCTATCCCTAAGGATAGACACACTCGCTTGATGGTGGGGCTTCGATCAAATAAACTAGAAGTTTTGTGACATCCGTTTGGTTTGCGAACCAATTTTATAAGCCGACAAATTCCCCGCTTAATATGAAAATATCAAACGAGGTTTATATTACTCGGGTTCTTTAAAATTCCTATAAGGGCAAGCCCCTATAGTTAATTACATCTTAAGTGACGGGAATCACCTAAGAAAACTCTCGATAATAATCGATAATTCCGCTTTCAAGAATTTCAAAGTTTAAGGTTTTCAAAGATTGAATTTTGGAATTTCAATAGGGAATGGATCAAATTTTGGAACATTTTGTTTTGTGAATCCAAAGGAAGAGAGGTAGGAGAAATCACCGATTCGAAGTGAACTTCGATAATTTCCCGACTATCCTATTGTTTGTCTTGAATTTAGGAAAGTCCTAATGTTTATTTGATATTTCAATCTTGCTAATTTCAATTAATTAGGGCTTATATTTGTATGATAAAATCAAACAAATAAATTTAGAAGATGTGAGGGTTTATTGTCGTATCGGACGACTACCTCGGAATCCTAAGACAGGTTAGGGCTTAATTTGCAATGCAAATGCCTAACGAAGAGTTGAGGATTTATGTTGCACTAGGCAAGCTACCTCGAAGTCCTATGGCTTGGTTGTTTTAATTCTAGGAAAGTTTTGCTGAAGTAGACTCGAGTTTTCGTTGATGACGATGGTCGTGCTCTGCCCACCATGCTCCGAGCTCCTTGTTGTTGCAGAGGTTTAGTTTTAGAAATCATAAATCAGGAGTTGAGAAAAGTGTTTTGGTTTAGAGAAAATCTTAATTTCCAGGTGTTCTTTATGTTTTATTTAAAACAAATCTTAAAGTTGATTATAACGACACCGGTTAAGATCCCACGGTTCCATCCTTCCGGCATCATTATTTTTATCGGATTCACTTAGTCCAGATGAATTTGCTAAACTCAACTGAATGAGTTCCACACTTTCTTTTAGACCGTGGGAAATCCCGTTAGCAACACGTAGGTTTCATCATCCGAGGTATTCCCGATCATCCAACGGGACGTTTTTATTTAGTTGTAATTGTAGTTTTATGTTCGTTTGTGATTAAATTTTGAGTTGTTTTATATTTTGAAATGTTGTGGCGGTGAATTTTATCTTGCAATGACTTTTAACTTAATTTTGGTTTCAGTTTAGGGGCTATCCTAAAGGTGTGGGTTTTCATGCAACAGTTGTTTATCATGCAAGAAAAAATAAACGCAATTGCAATAAAGTAAATTGCAATAATGTAAATTGCTTGGAAAATAAATTGCAGGAAAGTAAATTGCAATAATACAAATGCGTACCTGGAGGGTCTTCCCGTCATCCCAAACTGAACTTAAAACACAATTAGCATATTTAAGCAAGTTCATAGGTAAAGCTAAGGGAAAGGTTATGATTTTCTACCAAATTCCTAATCCTATAGCTAGTCATTTCCTATGACGTCTAGGTTCTTTGTGTTTTGGTTTAAGGACGATTTTCTTCATCAAAGAATAATCAAATTCAATTGTTCTTATAAATGTCCTATCATATTGAGAAAGTGCTTAAGAAGGATCTTAAACATCTTTTCAATATTTCAGGATTGTTTTAAGTTCAAATGAATTTAATTATACAAATGAATTAATCGTCCAAGAATTTCAAGTTTTGTTAACTTGCTTCGAATGAACTAGGACATTTGAATATCCCATGAGTGAAGTGACACTTCATTTAATGTTTTATTTAGGAGTTATAATAACTAAAGCTTTCGAGGGTAAGTTAGTATTCAAATGATTTGGTTTAAGTTAAAGAGTTTAAATTTGGAATAGTGTTCAAGTTGTTTTTAAATTTATTTTCTTTACGTTTTAGGTGATGTTATATTTAATTCAATTTAATTTAATTTTAATTGAGTTTTAATTTAATTTAATTTAATTTAATTTAATTTAATTTGATTTGATGTTTAATCAATTTGATTTGATTTAACTTTAATTTGATTTGATTTAATTTAATTTAATTTAATTGTTTAATTTAATTTAATTATTTAATTTAATTTAATTTAATTGTTTAATTTAATTTAATTTAATTTAAATTCAATTTAATTTAATTTAATTTAATTTAATTGATTTAATTTAATTTTAATTTAATTTAATTTAATTTAATTTGTTTTAATTTGATTTAATTCAATTATTTAATTTAATTTTAATTTAATTTTTAATTAAGTTTTATCTTTAATTTTAATTGAAATTTTTGAAAGAGTTTAATAATTTAATTTTAGTTTAATGATTAAGTCTTTTAATATTTTGAATTTGAGTTATCATTTTAATTAAGGATTGAATATTAATGAGATAATTAATTTAGGGATTTTTAAATTAAAGAATAAATCTCTTCCTAATAATATCCCTATTTTAATAATTCCAATTTTATTATTCTTCCAAATTTAATCAATTATTTAATTAAAGTTTAATCATTTTGAAATTGTTTAATGGGTTTCTACCCTTTAATTATTTAAATTTCAATCATCCAAATCAGATTAAGATCAAATATTTTACTTGTTGATTTCTTATTAAACCTAAAGTTTTAATTAAGGATTAAAGATTTTAATTACCATTTTACCCTTTAAGCTTAATAATTTCATAACTCACTAAATTGAACTTAAATGAACTTGAAATTTTTATGTGACTTCACTCATATGTCAATAAAGACATGAGAGGAGAAAATGTGATTTTTCTGTATTTAATTTATTTATATAATTATTTTTGGTGGAAAATAGAGATTTTCAAGGAAAATTTGATAACATGACCAAAGGAAAGTTTCTGTCGTTAAGAAAATTAGGGGACATTCCTAATGACTAGAGAAGCACTTGGACCAATTTTGGTGATTTTTTGAATTATATTATTTTTATTATAATTATTTTGAGTTTTGGAGTGTTAATTAATTTAAAAATAAAATAAATATTGAAAGATGGATTTTATATTTTTCAAAAATCTCTCTGATATCAAGGAAACCATAGAATCAAATTTTGCAATTTTCTGATTTTTCTATGATTTATAATAATTATTTTAGTGAAAATGCTAGAAAATACATTTTTTTTAATTTTAAAATTACCCTAGGGCTTTAAAATTCAATATCTCACTAAATAGACCTAAGAAAAATGTGGGGTTTGTTCCTAAGTGATTAAAATTCAAAATGTGACATTTTGGTGAATTTTATTATTTTTGTGATTTTTATTATTTTTCAATTATTAAAAATATTAAAATATTATTAAAAATCAACTTTTTTAGAAAATTGAAATTTTAATTTTCTTAGGTTTCCCTGATATCAGAGAGGCTCCAAAACCAATTTGGTGAATTTTTAAAAAGTATTTTAAAAGTTATGAATTTTTAAAGTTTAAAATGGCTAAGTGGCTTAATTAACCCAATTAGTGGGGTTAACCAAGTCCAATTGACCTCAAATTTTTATGGTGGATTCCTCTGATCCTAAAGGTCAGTGGAGAATTGATTTCAAGTCAATTTGATGCCTGGTTAACTCTAATTAATTAAAGACCTATTTTGGGTGTTTAAGCCAATTAGGGTTAATCTGAGTGAATTAACTCAAGTCCTATTTTTCCTAGAGTTCTCTGGTCATAAGGAACATCACCAAATATTTCTAGAATTTATTTCACAACATGCTAATTTTTGGAATTAAAATACTCAAAACGAGCAACATGCATTTGAAAAATAAATAACTTTTCACAGAGATGGCCTCTGACCTTAGAAAATTCGGGGAATGTTCCCAAGTTCGGAGGCTTCAAAAGCCCTATGGTCTCATGCCATGGTGAATTGTATACATGCATGGAGAATTAAATGTATGCAGAGAGTAAATAAATCATAAAAAATAAAATACTTAATGAAATTAAATGATTTCTTTTCCACATTATTCTCCTCTGTTCACTGAGCAAGAGGGTATTTTTATTTTATTTTTGTGATTTTTCTACACAAAGATATGGATTTTTGAAGTTTAGGGAATTAAATAAATAAGAAAATACCCTAATTTTCTATTTATCCACGCGGCGCCGCCGCATCCTCGGCAGCCTCCGAAAGGCCACGCGGCGCGCTCCCATTCGACGCCGCCACTCGAGTCGGCAGCCCGGGCCCCGCGGTTCTCGGACCGTTTCTCGGTCCGACGCCATCTGAGCCGTTCGTCCGCGCGTGTATTGAATGGACGGCATCCGTTCATCGTCCCCAAGTGTCCTCACCCGATAGCCGTCCACACTAAATCCCTAATATCTCACTCGATACTCAATGGATTTTCATGTTCTTATGCTCTATGGATTCGTCTCGAAGAGACGAACACATCTATACGGCTAACATGCATCGAAACTAAGGCATTCGAAATGAAGAATCTCCGAAGCTCGGGATGGAGAGTTAGCTCATACCTTGGCTCGGAGAAGTGTGGCTTCAATCCGAGAGTTGTTGCACCTTCGATTGGGTCCCAGCAAGCTCCGGATGAAGTCTCCCGGTCTCGGTGAATTGTCCGGATATGATTTCGACCAAGCCCGATCACAAAGCTTGGAGGCCGGAGCAACCGGGTGGCCCGGAGATGGGCTTTTGGTGGTGGACACCTTCCCTTGGTCCGGTGAAGGTGTAGAGCCAATCAATTTGGGAATTGGCTCACCTGTGGAGAAGTGTCCTGGTTTTGAGCTAAAGTTTGAGCTCAAAATCGGGCTCGCTAGAAGGAATCGGGGTTGGAATTCGAGTGGGGATCGGGTGCTACATGTGTAGAGAGTGATCCGGAGTGATTTTGGCGCAGTTTCCTTAAGGTTTTTTTTCAGCACCTCTCATGGCCGAGAGGGGTGGAGTTTAAATCAGGAGAGGGTGGAAGGCCTCTCGGAGGGAGTTAGGGCTTGGGATCGAGCTGCTCGGTGAGGAGAAGATCGGCCATGGTGACCACTAGGCATGGGGCGACTCGGCAAGTGAGAATTTCAATGTTGGCTCACATGTGAGCTCTCGGCCATGGTGTTTTCCGGCGGCCCGGTGGCCGGCCGGCCGAGCAATGGTCACCATCTTGGTCGGGTGGGTCGTGGCTGGGGTTTAGTGTAGGCGATCGAGGTTTGACATGTGTAAAGGAGTTTGATTTAAATGGAATGGGAGAAGGCTCACTTTGGCTTGGTTTGGGTCAACCCACCATTTTGGGCTTGGTGCACCCTTCCAAGCTCGATTTTGAGCTGAGGGAATCATTTAGGTCAGCTTAGAAGGAGTGGTGAAGTCTCCATCCATGATGAGGTGGCTAACATGGTTTAGTGTGTGACATGATTAAGGTAAAAAAGGGTTAAAGGAGGTTTAAGAAAGAACCCCCTCTTCTTGCCATAAATGGACTAATGACAAGTCAAAGCCCTCATGGCTTCATGTGGCTTGAGAATGGCTTGTTCATGGCTTCATTTGGCTTGGGAAAAGGTTGATTTGTTTCATGAAAAGGGTTTTAAGAAATTTTTTGGTAATTTGATGGGAATTTGGATGAAGCTTCATTTGGGATAATTCAATGATGATTTTAGGACTTAGGTAATGGATTTAATTAAATGGATGACAAATGGAGATGTCATGTGGGCTTTAGGGTAGATTTGGGCTTTTGAATTTTGAAGGAAATGGGCTTTTAAGAAGGTTTAAGGGAAGTGGGCTTTTAAGTTTAAGGATGTGTTCATGGATGGGAATTTTTGTAGAAGTTTGGGCCAAATAGTTGTTGGTTTTGGTTTAGGGATGTTTCATGAATAATTTGAAATAGATTTAAGGTGGTTTGGGTTTGAATTGGGTTGAATTTGGGTTTATTTGGTAAATGGGCCAATGTAGGTCAAATTGGGCTAACTTGGGCCAATGTTGGGCTAGGGTTGAAATTGATGTAAAATAAATGTTAAGAAATGTTTATGGGAGTGTTTCAAAGAGGTTTTGGCTTTGGTTGGGTTTTAATTTTGAGGTTTGGGCCTATTTGGGTTAGATTTGGGTTTAGGTCGAAATTGGGCTTTTTGATTTCGGGTTGAATTTGAGTGGGGTTTGGGTCAAAATCTTGGGCAAATCATGTTAGTGTTTTGTTTATGAGGATGTTAAGGAAGGTTTAGAAAAGATTTGGGGTTAATTGGAGTTGAATTGGGTTAGTTTGGGCTAAGTTTGGGTCATGGGTCCAAATTTGGGCTTTAAGGCCCAAAGTGAAATTGGATCCAAATGTCAATCAAATTGGACTTGGATTTGGTCTAAATTGGTATTGGGAATGTTGAATTGAAGTTTAGAATTGAATTGGACCAGAATTTGGGTCAATTGGATAGGTTTGGTTTAACATTGGGTTCACTTTGGGTTAAAATGGGTCAATTTGGGGGTTTTGACAAAAGTAGGGTAAATTGATAAAATTGGCCCATGGTGTAGTTGGATAAAATGAAATTGGGAATATTTGGGATTTCCTGGAATTTTCTGGGAATTTTTTTGAATTTTTGGATTTTTAGGCCAAGAAGGGTATTTTGGGTTATTTGGAGGGTATTGGGAGGTTTTCTTGGAATTTTTGGTATTTTTGGGTATGGACGATCAATTTGAGTGATGTGGAGGTGTTTGGGATTGATTTTGGAAAATTTTAGGTAATTTGGAAATTTTGCAAAAATTTGGGTAATTTCGAGGGTTTTGGGTAGGTTTAGTAGGTGTAGGGTCCCGGGGTCAAAATTGAAAATTTGGGAAATTGAAGATTGGGTGAATTTGAGTGGGGTGAAATCATTTTGGTTGAGCCATGAAGCCATTTCAAGCCCATATGAGCCATGAAAGGACTCATTTGAGGCATTCACTATGTTGTTCCTAACCCTCTAGCGCGAGGGCTTAGGGGTTAAGGACCATCCATGTGAATCACCTACATGAGTTAGGAGGTTAAGTTGGGTATGGGTGTGGTTTTAGGAGGTGTGTGGGAGTGTAGTGTGTAGGTGTAGTGTAAGTCGGCCCCTCACCGGACCAAGCCACCTGGGGCGGTCCTAAGGCCAAAGAGTCCTATAGGAACTCATCCTTTAAACTTCCACATTTGATTTCAACCCTCTAGGTGATTAGGGGTCTATAGTCAAGTTTGTGGAGTTTGCAGGGAGTTTAGAAGTGGTTTGAATTTCTAAAAGGCGGGTCCCAATTCTAGTCCTCTAAGATAGTCAAAGGAAAAGCCTAAGGCTAGATCCTAAGCACTAAAAAGAAGAAAGGAAGACCTCATCAAAAATGAGGTCAACATGCACCTAGTTTCCTGAGTCACTGTCTCATAGTACACTCATCAATTATTTCACTTGTCTGTTTGCACTTGCATTTGCATGTTTGCATGGGTGGCGATCCAAACTCATTAGGAGAGTGACCCCGTGTCGGTCGCAATGCCATAACGAGCATTACCTGCCGGGTCAATCTCGATGAGCAATATGAGTTAAGTCATCGGGATTGACACGAGTATGATTGTGCTAAGGATCAAATTGATCTAACTTGTGCCACCCCTCTTCGTGAAGCCCTTTAGATCCTTCAGATGTTTATGATGGGGCAGCATGACGATCTCGTCAAAGTCATACATACACCAAGACTCGCTCCGCACTTAGGCTTTAGGCTACGACGCATTTCAATATATGGTATGCTAGGCTAGGATTATGTTGATATGTATTCTTTTTTATGTCTGACTATTTTTCTTTGTTAGATTGGTTGCCCTAACCAGGTATCCTTTTTTTGCATTGTGCTTGTGGTGTACTGCATGTTTCATATGTTTGGTAGTATGTTGGGACGCTTTTTCTGTAGGGAGTAGTGTCTATTTACATACTCACTTATACAAGTGTTGCTAGAAGTGGGGCCTGCAATGATTTCCAACTCTTTGCTTACAGGTGATATTTAGCTCCCCCACCTATAAGGCATGACTCATTAAACGTTATATGCATGTGAGCATCCTGCTAACATCTGTTTTCGTGCAGCATTTGATTCTTTTCTTTTTCTATGTACTTTTAGAATATAGGAAAGTCTTGTAGCAGAAATAAGATATGAGCACGGGTTCCGAGGCATTTTGTATAGGACCACATGGATGGGACCAGCAGCTGATGCTTGGGTCTTGTATCTTAATTATACATTTCATATTCATGTATAAAATTTGGAACGTGCATGTATATGCAGAGTTCAAACGCTTTTACTACTTTTCTTGGGATATGTTGCCGGTCCAGCGACATTTTGGTCTCTTTTATTATATTATGGAGTGTTTTCTTTCCTGCTTTTATTTCATTCTTGCATGTCTGTATGTGTTTTCCTTATTTCTTTCAGTGGTCTGAGATTTCACAATAAAACTTAGGCTAATTAAGGACTCAAAAATTTTAGTTATTTCTTTCTTAAAAATTCTAATAAAACATTTAAGATAATTAAAATTTAGGATTATAATATTCAGAATATTTAAACTTGCTTTTACTTTCCTGCATGACCTTCAACCCGGCTTAAAAAAATGTGTTGCATTGCATGGCTATCACCCAAGTCATACTAATAGGGTCTTCACAATAATTAAAGACCGCTCCATAAAATTGCATTCATATTTGCATGTCCAAAGTCGGAGTCCACGTGCTTCTCCAACCTGACTAGCCCAACATACCTTTGTAGGTGGTTGTCTAGTGCGCCTAGGGTTTTAGAAGGCTCCTCAACCCATACGGGATGTAAGTCCTTTTGTTTGGAGCATTTCTAGCTTTGTAGTTAAACCTTCTCCTTTCTTTCTTTTCCTGAGGCATCCTTGCCACTATGGCAAGTGTAAGGTCAAACTCTTGGAGCTCCAGCCGATAGTCATATCATAGACGTTCGATCCTCGAACCTTAGGGCTAACGAGGTTTTTCGTGGACGACGCAATTCACGGATTGCAGATTAGGGATCTCAGGACGTGTTGGGTTTACTATCTTCACAACCGAGTAAACTTATATTCATAGTAGCTGTGGATAACGGGTCTATGGTACTCCGACCCAATTACATGTACCTTCTAGGATTACTCTACCTTCCTTTTATTGAGCCCCTTTGAGCTCTGTCGCTCCTTAATTTCGTTGGTATAATTTTGACGGCATGTTGCCGATGAGCTGTCGCTCGTTTGGGATTCGATGATTGTTCATCTGCCTTTATAGCCCAGACATGCTTTGACATGTTGGGATAACCCCGTCAAGATGATTTAGGTTGTTCCTTGGGCTCCGTATGTCGATGAGCCGCTAATCATTTGGGATGTGGAAGACTTACTCTCTGCTCAATGACTTAGTGAGAGCTTTGAAGCATAGTGGCGTTCCCACGCGGAATAACCTTCCTTTGAGTACCGTTGACCTCATTTTTGATGAGGTCTTCCCTTCTTCTTTTTAGTGCTTAGGATCTAGCCTTAGGCTTTTCCTTTGACTATCTTAGAGGACTAGAATCGGGACCCGCCTTTTAGAAATTCAAACCACTTCTAAACTCCCCGCAAACTCCACAAATTTGACTATAGACCCCTAATCACCTAGAGGGTTGAAATCAAATGTGGAAGTTTAAAGGATGAGTTCCTATAGGACTCTTCGGCCTTGAGACTACCCCAGGTGGCTCGGTCCGATGAGGGGGCTGACTTACATTACACTTACACACTACATTTCCACACACTTCCTAAAACCACACCCATACCCAACTTAACCTCCCGACTCATGTGGGTGATTCACATGGATGGTCCTTAACCCCTAAGCCCTCGGTAAGAGGGTTAGAAACAACATAATGAATGCCTCAAATGAGTCCTTTCATGGCTCATATGGGCTTGAAATGGTTTCATGGCTCAACCAAAATGATTTCTTTCCACCTAAATTCACCCAATCTCCAATTTTCCAAATTTTCAATTTTTGACCCCCGAGACCCTACACCTACTAAACCTACCCAAAACCCTTGAAATTACCCAAATTTTTGCAAAATTTCCAAATTACCCAAAATTTTCCAAAATCAATCTCAAACATCTCCACATCACTTAAATTGATCATCCATACCCAAAAATACCAAAAATTCCAAAAAATACCTCCCAATACCCTCCAAATACCCAAAATACCCTTCTTGGCCTAAAAATCCAAAAATTCAGAAAATTCCCAGAAAATTCCAGAAAATCCTAAATATTCCCAATTTCATTTTGTCCAACTACACCGTGGGCTAATTTTGTCAATTTACCCTACTTTTGTCAAAACCCCCAATTTGACCCATTTTAACCCAAAGTGAACCCAATGTTAAACCAAACCTATCCAATTGACCCAAATTCTGGTCCAATTGAATTCTAAACTTCAATTCAACACTCCCAATACCAATCTAAACCAAATCCAAGTCCAATTTGATTGACATTTGGATCCAATCTCACTTTTGGCCTTAAAGCCCAAATTTGGACCCATGACCCAAACTTAACCCAAACTCATCCAATTCAACTCCAATTAACCTCAAATCTTTTCTAAATCTTCCTTAACATTCCCACAAACAAAACCCTAACATGATTTGCCCAAAATTTGAACCCAAGTCCCACTCAAACTCAATCCAAGGTCAAAAGGCCCATTTTTCGACCTAAACCCAAACCTAACCCAAATTCAACCCAATTCAAATCCAAATCACCCCCAATTTGTTTCAAATCACTCATGACACATCCATGAGCTAAACCCAACAATTATTTGGCCCAACCTCTTTACAAAATTCCCATCCATAAATTCATTTTTAAACTTAAGGGCCCATTCCTTAAACCATTTTAAAAAAAAAGCCCACTTCCACCAAATCCAAAACCCCAAAAAAATTCTTCCAAAGCCCATATGACATTTCCCCTCATCATATTTTCAATTAAAATCATCCCTAAGTCCTAAACCAATCATCAAATAATTCTAAATGAAGCTTCATCCAAATTTCCACCAAATTATCCAAAATCCTTAAAATCCTTTTTTATGAAATCGACCAAACCTTTTCCCAAGCCAAATGGAGCCATGGAGCCATGCACAAGCCATATGCAAGCCATGAGAGCCTCTTTACATGTCACCATGCCATTTTGGGCAAAAGGAGGAGGCTCTTTCCTTAATTCCTAAAGGTGATTAACCACTTCCATGATTCCACTAAACCATGCTTAAGCCTAATCGTGCTTGGATGGTGACTTGACCCTACCGATTATGCTCGAGCCAAATCACTTTTCCCTCGGCCAAAACCAGGCCTTGGGTGGTGCACCTAGCCCAAATGGGTGGGTTGACCCATTTAGGTTCAAATTTAGCCATGCCCCCATTCCACTTTGAATCAAAGCCTTTACACATGGCATTTGCCAATTGTCTACACTAAACCCCGACCCGACCCACCCGACCAAGATGGTGACCATTGCTCGGCCGGCCGGCCACCAGTGCCGCCGGAAAACACCATGGCCGAGAGCTCACATGTGAGCCAACATTGAAATTCTCACTTGCTGAGCTGCCCCATCCCTAGTGGTCACCATGGCTGATCTTCTCCTCACCAGAGCAGCTGATCCCAAGCCCTAACTCCCCCTGGGAGGCCTCCCAGCCAGCTCTATTTAAACTCCACCCCTCTCGGCCATGAGGAGAGCGAAGCATAAACCTTGCCAAAACTCTGCCAAAATTGTTCCAGACCCTTCTCCACCTTTAGAGCACTTGATCCCCAGTGAAATCCCCCTGCCATTTCTCCTCTGTAAGCTCAATTTCAGAGTTGAAATTCCACCCAAAACCAGGACACTTCTCCACAGTGAGCCAATCCCCAAATTGATTGGCTCTACACCTTCACCGGACCAAGGGAAGGTGTCCACCATCAAAAGCCCCATCTCCGAGCCACCCAGCTTGCTCCAGCCTCCAAGCTTTGTGATCGGGCTTGGTCGAAATCATATCCGTACAATTCACTGGACCGGAGACTTCATCCGGAGCTTGCTAGGACCCAATCGAAGGTGCAACAACTCTCAGATTGAAGCCACACTTCTCTGAGCCAAGGTATGAGTTAACTCTTCATCCCGAGCTTTTGAAGATTCTCTATTTCAAATGCCTTAGTTTCAATGCATGTTAGCCGTATAGATGTGTTCGTCTCTTCAAGACGAATCCATAGAGTATAAGAACGTAAAAATCCATTGAGAATCGAGTGAGATCTTAGGGATTTAGTGTGGACGGCTCTCGGGCGAGAACACTTGGGGACGATGAACGGATGCCGTCCATTCAATACACGCGCGGGCGAACGGCTCGGATGGCGTCGGACCGGGAAACGGTGCGAGAACCGCGGGGCCCGGGCTGCCGACTCAAGTGGCGGCGTCGAATGGGAGCGCGCCGCGCGGCCTTCGGAGGCTGCCGAGGATGCGGCGGCGCCGCGTGGATAAATAGAAAATTAGGGTATTTTCTTATTTATTTAATTCCCTAAACTTCAAAAATTCATATCTCTGTGTAGGAAAATCATAAAAATAAAATAAAAATACCCTCTTGCTCGAGTGAACGGAGGAGAATAATGTGGAAAAGAAATCATTTAATTTCATCAAGTATTTTATTTTTTATAATTTATTTACTCTCTGCATACATTTAATTCTCCATGCATGTATACAATTCACCATGGCATGAGACCATAGGGCTTTGAAGCCTCCGAACTTGGGAACATTCCCTGAATTTTCCAAGGTCAAAGGCCATCTCTGTGAAAAGTTATTTATTTTTCAAATGCATGTTGCTGTTTTGAGTATTTTAATTCCAAAAATTAGCATGTTGTGAAATAAATTCTAGAAAAATTTGGTGATGTTCCTTATGACCAGAGAACTCTAGGAAAAATGGGACTTGAGTTAATTCACTCGGAACAACTCTAATCGGCTTAAACACCCAAAATAGGTCTTTAATTAATTAGAGTTAACCAAGCATCAAATTGACTTGAAATCAATTCTCCACTGACCTTTAGGATCAGAGGAATCCACCATAAAAATTTGAGGTCAATTGGACTTGGTTAGCCCTACTAATTGGGTTGATTAAGTCACTTAGCCATTTTAAACTTTAAAAATTCATAACTTTTAAAATACTTTTTAAAAATCTATCAAATTGGTTTTGGAGCCTCTCTGATATCAGGGGAATCTAAGAGAATTAAAATTTCAATTTTCTAAAAAAGTTGATTTTTAATAATATTTTAATATTTTTAATAATTAAAAAATAATAAAAATCACAAAAATAATAAAATTCACCAAAATGTCACATTTTGAATTTTAATCACTTAGGAGCAAATCCCACATTTTTCCTAGGTCTATTTAGTGAGATATTGAATTTTAAAGCCCTAGGGTAATTTTAAAATTAAAAAAATGTATTTTCTAGCATTTCCACTAAAATAATTATTATAAATCATAAAAAAATCAGAAAATTGCAAAATTTGTTTCTCTGGTTTCCTTGATATCAGAGAGATTTTTGAAAAATATAAAATCTATTTTTCAACATTTATTTTATTTTTAAATTAATTAACACTCCAAAACTCAAAATAATTATAATAAAAATAATATAATTCAAAAAATCACCAAAATTGGTCCAAGTGCTTCTATGGTCATTAGGAATGTCCCCTAATTTTTTTAAGGATAGAAACTTTCCTTTGGTCATGTTATCAAATTTTCCTTGAAAATCTCTATTTTCCACCAAAAATAATTATATAAATAAATTAAATACAGAAAAATCACATTTTCTCCTCTCATGTCTTTATTGACATATGAGTGAAGTCACATAAAAATTTCAAGTTCATTTAAGTTCAATTTAGTGAGTTATGAAATTATTAAGCTTAAGGGGTAAAATGGTAATTAAACTTTTAACCCTTAATTAAAACTTTAGGTTTAATAAAATTAACAAGTAAAATATTTGATCTTAATCTGATTTGGATGATTGAAATTTAAATAATTAAAGGGTAGAAACCCATTAAATAATTTCAAAATGATTAAACTTTAATTAAATAATGGATTAAATTTGGAAGAATAATAAAATTGGAATTATTAAAATAGGGATATTTATTAGGAAGAGATTTATTCTTTAATTTAAAAATCCCTAAACTAATTATATCATTAATACTCAATTTTTAATTAAAATGATAACTCAAATTTAAAATATTAAAAGACTTAATTAAATTATTAAACTCTTTTAAAATTTCAATTAAAATTAAAAATAAAGTAAATTAAAGATAAATTAAATTAAAATTAAATTAAATTTAATAATTGAATTAAATTAAATTAAAACAAATTAAATTAAATTAAACTAAATTAAAATTAAATTAAATTAAATTAAATTTAATAATTAAATTAAATTAAATTAAACAATTAAATTAAATTAAATTAAATAATTAAATTAAATTAAATTAAATAATTAAATTAAATTAAACAATTAAATTAAATTAAATTAAATTAAATTAAATTAAATAATTAAATTAAATTAAATCAAATCAAATTAATTAAACATCAAATCAAATTAAATTAAATTAAATTAAATTAAAACTCAATTAAATTAAATTGAATTAAATATAACATCACCTAAGACATAAAAGAAATTAAATATAAAGCAACTTGAACATTATTCCAAATTTAAACCCTTTAACTTAAATCAAATCATTTGAATACTAATTTACCCTCGAAAGCTTTCATTATTATAACTCCTAAATGAAACATTAAATGAAGTCGCTACTTCACTCATAGGATATTCAAATGTCCTAGTTCACCGAGCAAGTTAACAAGACTTGAAAACCTCGGACGATCGATTCATTTATATAATTAAATTCATTTGGACTTAAAACAATCCCGAAAATATTGAAAAGATGTTTAAGATTCTTCTTAAGCACTTCCTCAATATGATAGGATATTTATAAGAACAATTGGACTTAATTGTCCTTTGATGAAGAAAATCGTCCTCAAACAAAAAACACAAAGAACCTAGACGTCATAGGAGATGACTAGCTATAGGATTAGGAATTTGGTAGAAAACCATAACCTTTCCCTTAGCTTTACCTAGGAACTTGTTTAAATATTTTAATTGTGTTTTAAGTGTAGCTTGGGATGACGGGAAGACCCTCCAGGTACGCTTTTATTTTATTGCAATTTACTTTCTTGCAATTTACTTCCCTGCAATTTACTTTATTGCAAATGCACTTTACTTTTCTTGCATGATAAAACAACAGTTGCATGAAAACCCACACCTTTAGGATAGTCCCTAAAATTGAAACCAAAACTAAGTTAAAAGTCATTGCAAGATAAAATTCACCGCCACAACATTTCAAAATATAAAACAACTCAAAATTTAATCACAAACGAACACAAAACTACAATTGCAACTAAATTAAAACGTCCCGTTGGATGATCGGGAATACCTCGGATGATGTAACCTACGTGTTGCTAACGGGATTTCCCACGGTCTAAATGAAAGTGTGGAACTCATTCGAGTTGAGTTTAGCAAATTCATCCGGACTAAGTGAATCCGATAAAAATAATGATGCCGGAAGGATGGAACCGTGGGATCTTAACCGGTGTCGTTATAATCAACTTTAAGATTTGTTTTAATCAAAATACAAGAACACTTGGAAAATTAAGACTTCTCTAAACCAAAACACTTTTCTCATCCCCGATTTATGATTTCTAAAACTAAACCTCTGCAACAACAAGGAGCTTGGAGCATGGTGGGCAGCACGGCCATCGTCGTCAGCAAAACTTGAACCTACTTCAACAAAACTTTCCTAGAATTAAATAACCAAGCCATAGGACTTCGAGGTAGTTTGCCTAGTGCAATATAAATCCTCAACCTTTTCGTTAGGCACTTGCATAGTCATTTTATGCAAATTAAGCCCTAACCGGTCTTAGGATTCGAGGCGGTCGTCCGATACGACAACAAACCCTCACATCTTCTAGAGCTATTTGTTTGATTTTATCATACAAATATAAGCCCTAATTAATTAAAATTGGCGAGATCAAAACATTTAAATAAACATTAGGACTTTCCTAAATTCAAGCCAAACAATAGGATAGTCGGGAAATTACCGAAGTTCACTTCGAATCGGTGATTTCTCCTACCTTTCTTCCTTTGGATTCACAAAACAAAATGTTCCAAAATTTGATCCATTCCCTATTGAAATTCCAAAATTCAATCTTTGAAAACCTTAAACTTTGAAATTCTTGAAAGCGAGTTATTGATTATTATCGAGAGTTTTCTTAGGTGATTCCCGTCACTTAAGATGTAATTAACTATAGGGGCTTGCCCTTATAGGGAATTTTAAAGAACCTGAGTAATATAAACCCCGTTTGATACTTTCATATTAAGCGGGGAATTTGTCGGCTTATAAAATTGGTTCGCGGACCAAACGGATGTCACAAAACTTCGGTTTATTTGATCGAGCCCCACCATCGAGCGGTGTGTCTATCCTTAGGGATAGATACACGGTTTGTGGTGCGGTGCTCGTTTATATAAACTATTTGGGATGTGAGATCGGTTTAATCTCATATCTTAAAACTTTCAAATTTAAAAATTATTTTCAAAGCCAAATACTACTTTCTAAATTATATATATATTTAAATCAAATTTAAAATTTAAATTCGCCGACAACTTCTGTTAGGCGACCCCCCTTTTAAAATACAATACAACCTAAAATATGCCGACAAGTACCTATTGCCCCAGGTTCATGATAATATAAGTGAAACTCCTTTTATCGAGAGTATTATTGGGTACCCCCAAGATGTAATTAACCAAGTGAGCTACATCCCCTTCGGAGTGCTCTTGACCCCATAACAAACACCTATGCCTAACTCTCTTGTTATATGTAGTATACTTAAGCATTTTTTTAAGAATATCACTTCAAGTTGCCTCCGTCATATCTTGTTTGACGGACATTCTTGACCTATCTTTCTGAGGTTTACCGCAAGTAGGCTCTCCACATTTTGTGTTTTCTCTTGTTTGTCGTTTTGTCGTAAATTTATTCGGTTATTATTCTCTTCAAATCATTGATTTGATTCAGAAGAGAGATTTATTCTGAGAAGGGAAGTATACGATGATCGACGAACTGTCCACTTATTCAAAAATAAAAGAGGGAAAAACGAACGGTAACAAGAGTCATAAAAATTATTCAATGTTTACAAACCATATCTTTCTTTTATTTTTTTCTAGTATTTATTTATTATTTTTCATAAAATTATTTCAAAATTCATTAAAAGTCAGAATTATATAAAATGCATATTAATGGGCATATTTAAGTATCTATTAAAAAAATGCATGCTTGAGTATTGTGCTTAATTTTCAAATTTAAAAGCCTTGGGTATTACAATCTCCCCTTCTTAAAATAATATCTTCATTGACATTTCAGTGCTTGTGTTGACCTCAATTTTGATGAGGTCTTCTCTTCTCTCTTTAGTACTTAGGATCTAGCCTTAGGCTTTTCCTTTGACTATCTTAGAGGACTAGAAATGGGACCCACCCTTTAGAAATTCAAACACTTCTTGACACCCTGCAAACCCCACAAGCTTGATTGTAGACCTTTAATCACCTAGAGGGTTGAAATCAAATGTAAAGGTTTAAAGGATGAGTTCCTTATAGGACTCTTTGGCCTTAGGACTACCCTGGGTGGCATGGTCTGGTGAAGGTTGACTTACACACTCACTACACTCATACTCTACACTCTCACACACACAATCCAAATCCTAAAACCACACCCATACCCAACTTGACTCCCTGACTCATGTAGGTAATTCATATGGATGGACCTTAACCCCTAAGCCCCTGGTTAAGAGGGTTAGGAACAACATAGTGAATGCCTCCAATGAGTCCTCTCATGGCTCATATAGGCTTAATATGACTTCATGAATCAACCAAAGTGATTCCATTTCACTCATATTTGATCAATTTTCATTCTTCCAAAATTTCAATTTTTTGACCCCGGGAACCCTACACCCACCAAACCTACCAAAAGCCCTTGAAATTGCCTAAATCCTCCAAAATCTCCAAATCACCCAAAAGTCCTCAGAATCAATCCTAAACATTTTCCCCCCCACTCAAATTGACCATCTCCAGCCAAAAATACCAAAATTTCCAAAAATACCCACAATACCCTCCAAATTACCAAAATGCCCCTCTTGACCCAAAAATCCAAAAATTCAGAAAATTCCCAGAAAATTCTAGAAAATCATAAATATTCCCAATTTCATTCTGTCCAACTACACCATGGGCCAATTTTGTCAATTTATCCCACTTTTACCAAAACCCTCAATTTAGCCCATTTTAAACCCAAATGAACCCAATGTCAAACCTAATCACCCAAATTCGTCTCAATTTTGGTCCAATTTAATTCTAAACTTCAATTTAATATCCTCAATATCAATCTAGACCAAATTTAAGCCCAATTTGATTGGCATTTGAATCCAATTTCATTTTAAAAGCTTAAGGCCCAATTTTGACCCATGACCTAAACCTAGCTCAAACAGACCCAATTCAATCCCAATTTGACCCAAATCTTTTCTAAAACCTTCCTAGAATCCCCACAACAAAACACTAACATGATTTACCCAAAATTTGGACCCAAACCTTACTCAATTTCAACCCAAACCCAAAATTCCTTAAATGGGCCTACACCCAAAGCTAACCCAAATGGGCCCAAATCCCAAAATCAAAACCCAACCAAAGTTGAAACCTATTTGTAACACCCCCATAAACATTTCCCAACATTAATTTTACATCAATTTCAACATTAGCCCAACTTTAGCCCAAGATAGCTCATTTTGACCCATTTGGACTCTATTACCAAAGAGACCCAAATTAGACCCAATCCAATTCCAAATCACCTCAAACTTGCTTCAAATCACCCATGACACATCCCTAAACCAAACCCAACAATTACTTGGCCCAAACTTTTACAAAAAAATCCCATCCATAAATTTATTTTTAAGCCTAAAGCCCACATTTTTAAACCTTCCTAAAAGTCCATTCCTAAAATAATTTCAAAAGTTCAAACCCATCCTAAGGCCCACATTACAATCTCATCACATTGTTGACCTCATTTTTGATGAGGTCTTCCCTTCTTCTTTTTAGTGCTTAGGATCCAGCCTTAGGCTTTTCCTTTGACTATCTTAGAGGACTAGAATTGGGACCCGCCTTTTAGAAATTCAAACCACTTCTAAACTCCCTGCAAACTCCACAAACTTGACTATAGACCCCTAATCACCTAGAGGGTTGAAATCAAATGTGGAAGTTTAAAGGATGAGTTCCTATAGGACTCTTTGGCCTAGGGACTACCCCGGTGGCCCGGTCCGATGAGGGGGCTGACTTACACTACACTTACACACTACATTTCCACACACTTCCTAAAACCACACCCATACCCAACTTAACCTCCTGACTCATGTGGGTGATTCACATGGATGGTCCTTAACCCCTAAGCTCTTGGCTAAGAGGGTTAGGAACAACATAGTGAATGCACTCAAATGAGTCCTTTCATGGCTCATATGGGCTTGAAATGACTTCATGGCTCAACCAAAATGATTTCTTCCCACTTGAATTCACCCAATCTTCAATTTCCCAAATTTTCAATTTTTGACCCCGGGACCCTACACCTACTAAACCTACCCAAAACCGCGAAATTACCCAAATTTTTGCAAAATTTCCAAATTACCCAAAATTTTCCAAAATCAATCCCAAACATCTCCACATCACTCAAATTGATCATCCATACCCAAAAATACCAAAGATTCCAAAAATACCTCCCAATACCCTCCAAATACCCAAAATACCCTTCTTGGCCTAAAAATCCAAAAATTCAAAAAATTCCCAGAAAATTCCAGAAAATCCTAAATATTCCCAATTTCATTTTGTCCAACTACACCATAGGCCAATTTTTCCAATTTACCCTACTTTTGTCAAAACCCCCATTTGACCCATTTTAACCCTAAGTGAACCCGATGTCAAACCAAACCTATCCAATTGACCAAATTCCGGTCCAATTCAATTCTAAACTTCAATTCAACATTCCCAATACCAATCTAAACCAAATCCAAGTCCAATTTGATTGACATTTGGATCCAATCTCACTTTTGGCGCTTAAAGCCCAATTTAGACCTATGACCCAAACTTAACTCAAACTCACTCAATTCAACTCCAATTAACCTCAAATCTTTTCTAAATCTTCCTTAACATTCCCACAAACAAAACCCTAACATGATTTGCCCAAAATTTAGACCCAAATCCCACTTTTTTCCTAGAGTCTATTTAGTGAGATATTGAATTTTAAAACCCTAGGAGTAATTTTAAAATTAAAAAAATGTATTTTCTAGCATTTTTACTAAAATAATTATAATAAATCATAGAAAAATCAGAAAATTGCAAAATTTGTTTCTCTGGTTTCCTTGATATCAGAGAGATTTTTGAAAAATATAAAACCCATTTTTCAACATTTATTTTATTTTTAAATTAATTAACACTCCAAAACTTAAAATAATTATAATAAAAATAATATAATTCAAAAAATCACCAAAATTGGTCCAAGTGCTTCTCTGGTCATTAGGAATGTCCCCTAATTTTCTTAAGGACAGAAACTTTCCTTTGGTCATGTTATCAAATTTTCCTTGAAAATCTCTATTTTCCACCAAAAATAATTATATAAATAAATTAAATACAGAAAAATCACATTTTCTCCTCTCATGTCTTTATTGACATATGAGTGAAGTCACATAAAAACTTCAAGTCCATTTAAGTTCAATTTAGTGAGTTATGAAATTATTAAGCTTAAGGGGTAAAATGGTAATTAAACTTTTAACCCTTAATTAAAACTTTAGGTTTAATAAAATTAACAAGTAAAATATTTGATCTTAATCTGATTTGGATGATTGAAATTTAAATAATTAAAGGGTAGAAACTCATTAAACAATTTTTTAAAATGAT
This sequence comes from Papilionanthe hookeriana x Papilionanthe teres, assembly GCA_022702705.1. Taxonomy (NCBI): domain Eukaryota; kingdom Viridiplantae; phylum Streptophyta; class Magnoliopsida; order Asparagales; family Orchidaceae; genus Papilionanthe; species Papilionanthe hookeriana x Papilionanthe teres. The sequence continues at coordinate 63,064,468 of CM040426.1, read as the reverse complement.
TAAACTTTAATTAAATAATAGATTAAATTTGGAAGAATAATAAAATTGGAATTATTAAAATGAGGGATATTTATTAGGAAGAGATTTATTCTTTAATTTAAAAATCCCTAAATTAATCATCTCATTAATATTCAACTCTTAATTAAAATGATAATTCAAATTCAAAATATTAAAAGACTTAATCATTAAACTAAAATTAAATTATTAAACTCTTTCAAAAATTTCAATTAAAATTAAAGACAAAACTAAATTAAAAATTAAATTAAATTAAGTAAATTAAATTGGATTAAATTAAATTAAATTAAAATTAAATTAAATCAATTAAATTAAATTAAATTAAATTAAATTAAATTTAAATTAAATTAAATTAAATTAAACAATTAAATTAAATTAAATTAAATTAAATTAAATTAAATTAAATAATTAAATTAATTTAATTTAAACAATTAAATTAAATTAAATTAAATTAATTTAAATTAAATTAAATAATTAAATTAAATTAAATCAAATCAAATTAATTAAACACCAAATCAAATTAAATTGAACTATGTTAAACTAAATTAAAACCAAATTAAATATAACATCACCTAAGACATAATGGAAATTAAATATAAAACAACTTGAACACTATTCCAAATTTAAACCCTTTAACTTAAATCAAATCATTTGAATACTAATTTACCCTCGAAAGCTTTGATTATTATAACTCCTAAATGGAACATCAAATGAAGTGTTATCTCACTCATAGGATATTCAAATGCCACTAGTTCATCGAGCGAGTTAACAAGACTTGAAAACCTCGGACGATCGATTCATTTATATAATTAAATTCATTTGGACTTAAAACAATCCTGAAAATATTGAAAAGATGTTTAAGATTCTTCTTAAGCACTTCCTCAATATGATAGGATATTTATAAGAACAATTGGACTTAATTGTCCTTTGATGAAGAAAATCGTCCTCAAACAAAAACAAAAACACAAAGAACCTAGACGTCATAGGAGTTGACTAGCTATAGGATTAGGAATTTGGTAGAAAACCATAACCCTTCCCTTAGCTTTACCTAGGAACTTGCTTAAATATTCTAATTGTGTTTTAAGTGCAGCTTGGGATGACGGGAAGACCCTCCGAGTACGCTTTTATTTTATTGCAATTTACTTTCTTGCAATTTACTTTCTTGCAATTTACTTTATTGCAAATGCACTTTACTTTTCTTGCATGATAAAACAACTCGTTGCATGAAAACCCACACCTTTAGGATAATCCCTAAAACCGAAACCAAAACTAAGTTAAAAGTCATTGCAAGATAAAATTCACCGCCACAACATTTCAAAATATAAAACAACTCAAAATTTAATCACAAACGAACACAAAACTACAATTGCAACTAAATTTAAAACGTCCTGTTGGATGATCGGGAATACCTCGGATGATGTAACCTACGTGTTGCTTAACGGGATTTCCCACGGTCTAAATGAAAGTGTGGAACTCATTCGATTGAGTTTAGCAAATTCATCCGGACTAAGTGAATCCGATAAAAATAATGATGCCGGAAGGATGGAACCGTGGGATCTTAACCGGTGTCGTTATAATCAACTTTAAGATTTGTTTTAATTAAAACGTAAAAAACACTTGGAAAATTAAGACTTCTCTAAACCAAAACACTTTTCTCATCTCCTGATTTATGATTTCTAAAACTAAACCTCTGCAACAACAAGGAGCTCGGAGCATGGTGGGCGACAGACGGCCATCGTCATCAGCAAAACCCGAGTCTACTTCAACAGAAACTTTCCTAGAATTAAATAACCAAGCCATAGGATTTCGAGGTAGTTTGCCTAGTGCAACATAAATCCTCAACCTCTTCGTTAGGCACTTGCATTGCAAATTAAGCCCTAACCGGTCTTAGGATTCCGAGGTAGTCGTTTGGGTACGACATAAACCCTCACATCTTCGAGAGCTATTTCGTATGATTCCGTCATATAAATATAAGCCCTAATTAACTAAAATTGGCAAAATCAAAACATTTAAATAAATACTAGGACTTTCCTAAATTCAAGCCAAACAATAGGATAGTCGGAAATTACCGAAGTTCACTTCGAATCCGTGATTTCTCCCACTTTTCTTCCTTTGGATTCACAAAACAAAATGTTCCAAACTTGATCCATTCCCTATTGAAATTCCAAATTTCAATCCCTTGAAAATCTTAAACTTTGAAATCCTTGAGAGCAGAATTATTGATTATTATCGAGAGTTTTCTTAGGTGATCCCCATCACTTAAGATGTAATTAACTATAGGGGCTTGCCCTTATAGGGAATTTTAAAGAACCCGAGTAATATAAACCCCGTTTAATGTTTTCATATTAAGCGGGGAATTTTGTCGGCTTATAAAATTGGTTTGCGGACCAAATGGATGTCACAAATCTTCTAGTTTATTTAATCGAGCCCCACTGGTCAAGCAGGTGTGTCTATCCTTAGAGATGGATACACGGTTTGTGGTGCGGTGCTCGTTTATATAAACTATTTGGGATGTGGGATCGGTTTAATCTCATATCTTAAAACCTTCAAATTTAAAATTATTTTCAAAATCAAATACTACTTTTCAAATTATTTATTTTAATTAAATTAAAAATTCGCCGACAACTTCTGTTAGGCGACCCCCCTTTTAAAATACAATACAAATGTGGCTAAGGTGCTTAAGCGGGTCCGAGGCCCGTGAAATCGTTAAAGAGGTGCATTCAGGACTCTGTGGCGCTCACCAGTCGGGTCCAAAAATGAAGATGAAAATTAAAAGACTAGAGTACTACCGGCCCTCGATGATGACCGACCGCATGAAAATCGCCAAGAGCGTCACCAATGCCAAGTGCACGGAGTGGTTCTACACCAACCTCCAAATGTGCTACACCCGACAATTGCGTCGTGGCCGTTTGAATGTTGGGGCACAGATATAGTGGGTCCAATAGAACCACCATCTTCGAAAGGACATCGTTTCATTCTTGCGGCTACTGATTACTTTTCCAAGTGGGCGAGCGGTTCCACTTAGAGAAGTGAAAGCACACCACGTGCTACGAGTTTTCAAGAACCAAGTTGTCTACCGTTTCGGAGTGCCGCGCAGGATCATCTCGGATAATGGGTCGACATTCGAAGCACACAAATCAACAATTTTGTCGGGAGACACGGAATCGACTGGCGATACTCGACAATTTACTACCCAAGAGCAAACGGTCTCGGCGAGGCTTTTAATAAAACTCTCGTTCAAATCTTAAAGAAAACCCCGGACGATAATAAGAGAAATTGGCACGAGAAATTGTTAGAAGCCTTATGGGCCTACCGGACAACCTTCGAACTCCTACTCGAAGCTACACCTTACGCTCGGTGTATGGGTCCGAGGCGAGTGTTACCTTTAGAGGTTCAGCCTTCCTTCACTCGAATTGCGGTTGCAAACAAGATCACGACAGAAGAAAACGCCGACTACGACTCGAAGAATTAGAAAGCTTGGAAGGGAAAAGACTTGCGGCGCAACGAATTTAGAACTATACCAAGCTAAAATGGTTCGAACCCATGACAAACCGGTCCGCCCAAGAACCTTCAAAGTTGGTGATTTAGTTCTCGTTCTCGAGAGACCTATTCTTGCACACCGCAAGATAGGAGGAAAATTTGAACCCACTTGGGAAGGACCGTTTGTGGTTGAAGCAAGTATACTCGGGGAGGTTCCTACCGACTAGTGAATTGCCAGGGAGAACGACATATGCTTCCGATCAACGGACGATACTTGAAAAAATATTACGCTACCTGATGTTTCGAAGGAATGAATTCTTCATCCCTAAGAAACACGGGTGAGGTAATTACTTATGATTGGGTCCGAACTCAAAAATAATAAAATGTGCTAAAATAAATAAAATCATGATAATAAAGTTTTCCTCGTTTTCTTCTCCGAATCAAAATCTCTTCCCTCATCTTATCCTACTTCATTCCTGTTAAATTTCAAAATATAAGAATAATAAAAAATGTATCTTTAATAAACATTTTCTTAATGTTCTTGTTCTTAGTATGACTCTCGATCCTTTTCCTTGTCTTTTCGCGAGGAAATGTCGAACGGGCGGTTGGTCTTGAACTTTAAGAATGGCGTAAGCCTTGCACTCGATGAAAAGAGGGTGAAAGATGGAGCGATAATCGAGATTGACTCGGATTTCGCACCGGCAGGCCTACGATACGAGGAAAGTGGCTGGGTCCCGGTTAACCGAGAAGAACTACCCGAGCGGACAGGTGATGAAAGTGGGTGGCCCAAGCCACCAATCCAACAACAAGAAAAGAAAAGCAAATATCGAAGAAGACAAGAAAATGAAGTCCGTAGTCACTACGGCGGAGGGCGGAGCTTGTCGACTGGCGCCCACGGAGATTCAAGAAGTGCGGAGAGCTACTCTCGCAGCCACGCAACGAAGAAATAAGAATCGCCGTATCCGTAAGATGTTAACAAAACTAGCCGCGGACCAGCGCGACGAGACAGCATTACTACGCCGGTACGTACACTTCGAGGACACCGGTTCACCGGGAACCCGAAGAAAGGAGGCCGGTTCTAGGATAACGGAAAGAACCGGGGAAATCTCCGGAAGATCGAAGGAAGGAGGCTACCACGCCACCGGATAGAACCACCAAGCGGTGCATGACCTTGTTGCAGAAGCAACCCGGGGGATGTCCCGACGGACATCATCCACGAGGAGCCGAGGTATGCGGGGGAACGTGAAGGGATCAAACCATATATCCCACAATATGTCACAAGGCCTCGCCATCCGCGGATCATTCCGAATACGAGCTGGAGAGGATGTAGAATGTTGAAAAGAAAACTTTTGAATACTTCGAGAGAATTAAAGGAAGAAGAATCAACATACTAGAAGGCCTCGAGCTACATACCGACGTATTCTCGGAGTATGAACAACGACAGAATCGTGGATTGTATCCAGGATCCGAAAAGAATGGGCCGAGCGAGCCGCCTAAGGAAAACACATACTCGGAACCCCGGAGATGGATGCCGGGGAAAGGAAGAATCACAATACAATGCGGATGTCGCTACAACTTTCGTTGAAGACGTAAAAGGAAACCCACCGGCGATACTCCGTCATGGGCAAGTAGATCCGATGCCATTAGTTATCGAGAGAATGGTAAAAAGATTGATAACATGGAGGGTACTCGCCGACGGATTGCATGCCCAATAGTTGCATTATCAACATCTACAAACGGGGTGATCGCATACCCCCACATATTGATCACCACGACTTCGTCGGACCTTCTGCGCACGGTCTCTTTCCGAATGAGTGTAACATCATGTTCGGATTCGACCTCCGGATAACGAGCCCGGGTGAGTTCCGAGGGCCGAGTAAAGATACCCTTACGGTGGGTTCCGTCATGATGCTGCAAGGTAACGGAGCGAGATATCGCAAAGCATTGCATACCAGGGGTGCCAGTAGAGCGAATCTCAGTTACTTTCAGGAGGATGGACGACATCAAAATACCTTACCATTTCCAACCAGACCCAGAGCTAGAGAACCTCCGGCCTTACGAGCTGTGAGTTACATGAGAAATATCACACCTCCAATGTACATCCAGCCGACATCCTTGCCAAGGATGGCTTGGAAGGTGATGTTATTAACCATGTACCCCACTATTCAGACATGGATTTTTGACAGATGCTTCTTTTGATGGATCAACAAAGATCATACACGGATCCGTTTGAGTCTACATGGATTGTATGAAATATGTTCCGGATCGAGTTGTATGATGTATTTTCAACATGATTGGAATGAAAGTGACCATGTCGCGTTTTGGCCTTCACCTCTTTTGTGCAAATTGATTGGGAAACGCCATTAAAGTTAAATGAACTTCGAACAAAGAACGAGAAAGAAATAAAACAAAAAAGAGAGAATAAAAGAAAACTTTCTAAAAAAAAAATCTAAAAATGACAAACACCAAGTTCACATGAACATTAAATAAACAATAAAATAAAATTTGAACCATTAAAAGATAAACGAAATCAACACAAATCTCAAATTCCATCCTTCCAAACTTCAAAATCAAATTCCATCCTTACAAATTTCAAATCAAATCCTCAATCAAATTCCAAATCCGATCTCGATCAAGTTTCAAACTTGATCTTCCAAATTTCAAATCAAATCTTAAATCGAATTTCAATCGAGTTCAAACTCATCCTTCCAAATTTCCAAAATTCCGAATTCAATCTTTCCGAGCTTCAAGTCTCAATCAAATTTAAATTCAATTTCTTCCAGATCTCGAATCAAATATCAATCACATCAAAATCAAACCTTTTGGGTCAAGGATTTTACATCCAAGACTGCACTGCTTTAGGATCCTTTTCCTATTGCACTGAAGTACATCAAAAATCAACCTTTTGGGTCGAGGATTTTACATCCAAGACCGCATCGCTTTAGGATTCTTTTCCTATCGCACTGAAGTACATCAAATTCAAACTTTTGGGTCGAGGATTTTACATCCAAGACCGCACTTGCTTTAGGATTCTTTTCCTATCTGACCGAAGTACATCAAAATTCAAACTTTTGGGTCGAGGATTTTACATCCAAGACCGCACCGCTTTAGGATTCTTTTCCTATTGCACCGAAGTACATCAAATTCAAACTTTTGGGTCGAGGATTTTACATCCAAGATCGCATCGCTTTAGGATTCTTTCCTATCGCACCGAAATACATCAAAATTCAAACTTTTGGGTCAAGGATTTTACATCCAAGATCGCACTCGCTTTAGGATTCTTTCCCTATTGCACTGAAATACATCAAATCGAATTCCCGGGGTTAAGGAATTTACATCCGAGACTGCATTGCTTTAGGATTCTTTTCCTATTGCACTGAAATACATCAAAATCGAACTCTTGAGGTTGAGGATTTTATATCCAACACCACTTTGCTCTGAGATATCTTCTCATTGCAACGATTCAATATAATCAATTCAATTTTCTTTCGAGGTTGGAGATGTTACATCTAAAACCTCAAAATCCCAATTTTAATTTCAAATCAAATCCCTCAAATTAATTTTGACAAACTTCAATCTAAATTGAAACCCCAAACTAAAATTTAAACTCACACATCAAAACATAAATTGAAACAAAATAAAATCTAAATCGAAATTCCCCCAGATCATGTGATTTGGGATTTACCTCCTCTTCCTTTCCCTGGCGAGAGTTCGAGGATCTCCGGTTCCGGAGATATACTTGACACTCCCCGACGAAACTCTTCTACTCGTCCTAAGTTCGTCACTTGGACATCCGTGTTGGTTTTGTTGATCGCTTCGGTCAACACCAATACGCGCGGTGTGCTCCGTCGACTCACCACACCTATTGGGGGTCCATTTGTCGACCTCATTTTTGATGAGGTCTTCCTTCTTCTTTTTAGTGCTTAGGATCTAGCCTTAGGCTTTTCCTTTGACTATCTTAGAGGACTAGAATTGGGACCCGCCTTTTAGAAATTCAAACCACTTCTAAACTCCCCGCAAACTCCACAAACTTGACTATAGACCCCTAATCACCTAGAGGGTTGAAATCAAATGTGGAAGTTTAAAGGATGAGTTCCTATGGGACTCTTTGGCGCTTAGACTACCCACAGGTGGCTCGGTCCGATGAGAGGGCTGACTTACACTACACTTACACACTAAATTTCCACACACTTCCTAAAACCACACCCATACCCAACTTAACCTCCTGACTCATGTGGGTGATTCACATGGATGGTCCTTAACCCCTAAGCTCTTGGCTAAGAGGGTTAGGAACAACATAGTGAATGCCTCAAATGAGTCCTTTCATGGCTCATATGGGCTTGAAATGACTTCATGGCTCAACCAAAATGATTTCTTCCCACTTGAATTCACCCAATCTTCAATTTCCCAAATTTTCAATTTTTGACCCCCGGGACCCTACACCTACTAAACCTACCCAAAACCCTTGAAATTACCCAAATTTTTGCAAAATTTCCAAATTACCCAAAATTTTCCAAAATCAATCCCAAACATCTCCACATCACTCAAATTGATCATTCATACCCAAAAATACCAAAGATTCCAAAAATACCTCCCAATACCCTCCAAATACCCAAAATACCCTTCTTGGCCTAAAAATCCAAAAATTCAAAAAATTCCCAGAAAATTCCAGAAAATCCTAAATATTCCCAATTTCATTTTGTCCAACTACACCATAGGCCAATTTTTCCAATTTACCCTACTTTTGTCAAAACCCCCAATTTGACCCATTTTAACCCTAAGTGAACCCAATGTCAAACCAAACGTATCCAATTGACCCAAATTCTGGTCCAATTCAATTCTAAACTTCAATTCAACATTCCCAATACCAATCTAAACCAAATCCAAGTCCAATTTGATTGACATTTGGATCCAATCTCACTTTTGGCCTTAAAGCCCGATTTAGACCCATGACCCAAACTTAACCCAAACTCACCCAATTCAACTCCAATTAACCTCAAATCTTTTCTAAATCTTCCTTAACATTCCCACAAACAAAACCCTAACATGATTTGCCCAAAATTTAGACCCAAATCCCACTTTTTTTCCTAGGTCTATTTAGTGAGATATTGAATTTTAAAACCCTAGGGTAATTTTAAAATTAAAAAAATGTATTTTCTAGCATTTTCACTAAAATAATTATAATAAATCATAGAAAAATCAGAAAATTGCAAAATTTGTTTCTCTGGTTTCCTTGATATCAGAGAGATTTTTGAAAAATATAAAACCCATTTTTCAACATTTATTTTATTTTTAAATTAATTAACACTCCAAAACTTAAAATAATTATAATAAAAATAATATAATTCAAAAAATCACCAAAATTGGTCCAAGTGCTTCTCTGGTCATTAGGAATGTCCCCTAATTTTCTTAAGGACAGAAACTTTCCTTTGGTCATGTTATCAAATTTTCCTCGAAAATCTCTATTTTCCACCAAAAATAATTATATAAATAAATTAAATACAGAAAAATCACATTTTCTCCTCTCATGTCTTTATTGACATATGAGTGAAGTCACATAAAAACTTCAAGTCCATTTAAGTTCAATTTAGTGAGTTATGAAATTATTAAGCTTAAGGGGTAAAATGGTAATTAAACTTTTAACCCTTAATTAAAACTTTAGGTTTAATAAAATTAACAAGTAAAATATTTGATCTTAATCTGATTTGGATGATTGAAATTTAAATAATTAAAGGGTAGAAACTCATTAAACAATTTTTTAAAATGATTAAACTTTAATTAAATAATAGATTAAATTTGGAAGAATAATAAAATTGGAATTATTAAAATGAGGGATATTTATTAGGAAGAGATTTATTCTTTAATTTAAAAATCCCTAAATTAATCATCTCATTAATATTCAACTCTTAATTAAAATGATAATTCAAATTCAAAATATTAAAAGACTTAATCATTAAACTAAAATTAAATTATTAAACTCTTTCAAAAATTTCAATTAAAATTAAAGACAAAACTAAATTAAAAATTAAATTAAATTAAGTAAATTAAATTGGATTAAATTAAATTAAATTAAAATTAAATTAAATCAATTAAATTAAATTAAATTAAATTAAATTAAATTTAAATTAAATTAAATTAAATTAAACAATTAAATTAAATTAAATTAAATTAAATTAAATTAAATAATTAAATTAATTTAATTTAAACAATTAAATTAAATTAAATTAAATTAATTTAAATTAAATTAAATAATTAAATTAAATTAAATCAAATCAAATTAATTAAACACCAAATCAAATTAAATTGAACTATGTTAAACTAAATTAAAACCAAATTAAATATAACATCACCTAAGACATAATGGAAATTAAATATAAAACAACTTGAACACTATTCCAAATTTAAACCCTTTAACTTAAATCAAATCATTTGAATACTAATTTACCCTTGAAAGCTTTGATTATTATAACTCACAAATGGAACATCAAATGAAGTGTTATCTCACTCATAGGATATTCAAATGTCCTAGTTCATCTGAAGCAAGTTAATAAGACTTGAAAACCTCGGACGATCGATTCATTTATATAATTAAATTCATTTGGACTTAAAACAATCCCGAAAATATTGAAAAGATGTTTAAGATTCTTCTTAAGCACTTCCTCGATATGATAGGATATTTATAAGAACAATTGGACTTAATTGTCCTTTGATGAAGAAAATCGTCCTCAGACAAAAACAAAAACACAAAGAACCTAGACGTCATAGGAGTTGACTAGCCATAGGATTAGGAATTTGGTAGAAAACCATAACCCTTCCCTTAGCTTTACCTAGGAACTTGCTTAAATATTCTAATTGTGTTTTAAGTGCGACTTGGGATGACGGGAAGACCCTCCAGTGTACGCTTTTATTTTATTGCAATTTACTTTCTTGCAATTTACTTTCTTGCAATTTACTTTATTGCAAATGCACTTTACTTTTCTTGCATGATAAAACAAGCTGTTGCATGAAAACCCACACCTTTAGGATAGTCCCTAAAACTGAAACCAAAACTAAGTTAAAAGTCATTGCAAGATAAAATTCACCGCCACAACATTTCAAAATATAAAACAACTCAAAATTTAATCACAAACAGAACACAAAACTACAATTGCAACTAAATTTAAAACGTCCTGTTGGATGATCGGGAATACCTCGGATGATGTAACCTACGTGTTGCTAACGGGATTTCCCACGGTCTAAATGAAAGTGTGGAACTCATTCAGTTGAGTTTAGCAAATTCATCTGGACTAAGTGAATCCGATAAAAATAATGATGCCGGAAGGATGGAACCGTGGGATCTTAACCGGTGTCGTTATAATCAACTTTAAGATTTGTTTTAATTAAAACGTAAAAAACACTTGGAAAATTAAGACTTCTCTAAACCAAAACACTTTTCTCATCTCCTGATTTATGATTTCTAAAACTAAACCTCTGCAACAACAAGGAGCTCGGAGCATGGTGGGCAGCACGGCCATCGTCATCGGCAAAACCCGAGTCTACTTCGACAGAAACTTTCCTAGAATTAAATAACCAAGCCATAGGATTTCGAGGTAGTTCGCACTAGTGCAACATAAATCCTCAACCTCTTCGTTAGGCACTTGCATTGCAAATTAAGCCCTAACCTAGGTCTTAGGATTCCGAGGTAGTCGTTTGGGTACGACATAAACCCTCACATCTTCAAGGCTATTTGTATGATTCTGTCATATAAATATAAGCCCTAATTAACTAAAATTGGCAAAATCAAAACATTTAAATAAATACTAGGACTTTCCTAAATTCAAGCCAAACAATAGGATAGTCGGGAAATTACCGAAGTTCACTTCGAATCTGTGATTTCTCCCACTTTTCTTCCTTTGGATTCACAAAACAAAATGTTCCAAACTTGATCCATTCCCTATTGAAATTCCAAATTTCAATCCCTTGAAAATCTTAAACTTTGAAATCCTTGAGAGCAGAATTATTGATTATTATCGAGAGTTTTCTTAGGTGATCCCCATCACTTAAGATGTAATTAACTATAGGGGCTTGCCCTTATAGGGAATTTTAAAGAACCTGAGTAATATAAACCTTGTTTAATGTTTTCATATTAAGCGGGGAATTTTGTCGGCTTATAAAATTGGTTTGCGGACCAAACGGATGTCACAAATCTTCTAGTTTATTTAATCGAGCCCCACCGTCAAGCAGTGTGTCTATCCTTAGAGATAGATACACGGTTTGTGGTGCGGTGCTCGTTTATATAAACTATTTGGGATGTGGGATCGGTTTAATCTCATATCTTAAAACCTTCAAATTTAAAATTATTTTCAAAATCAAATACTACTTTTCAAATTATTTATTTTAATTAAATTAAAAATTCGCCGACAACTTCTGTTAGGCGACCCCCCTTTTAAAATACAATACAACCTAAAAATATGCCGACACACATCCTCACTCAATTAAAATCATCCCTAAGTCCTAAATTAGCCATCAAATTTTTCTAAACTAAGCCATATGCCAAATCCCATCAAATCACCCCTAAATTACCAAAACTCCTTAAAAGCCATTTTCATGAAACAAAGCCAACTTTTCCAAAGCCAAGTGAAGCCAAATATGAACCATTTACAAGCCATATGAAGCCATGGGGGGTTTGACATGTGACCATACCCAAAGTAGCAAAAGGAGGGCCCCCTTTCTTAATCCTTCATTAAGCATTTTTAACCCCTTCCATGCTACACACTAAAACATGTTTAACCACATCACCTTGGATGAGGACTTCACCACCCCTTCCTAGCTGACCCAACTGATTTTTTCAACCCAAAACCAGGTCATGGGGAGGTGAACCTAACCCAAAACCATGGCTTGGACCAAATCAAGCCAAAATGGCCTCTTCCCCATGCCATTTTAATCCAAGCCCTTTACACATGACATTGGTCAATTGCTTGCACTAAACCCCGCTCCTGGACCTCCCGACCACCGAGGGTGACCCATGCCTACCGGCCGACCACACGGGCCGCCGGAAAACACCACACCCGAGAGCATCATGTGAGCCCAAGCTTGGAATTCTCACCTGCTGAGTTGCCCCATTCCAATGGCCATCATGGCTGTTCTTCTCCTCACCAGAGCAGTTGATTCCAACCCCTAACTCCCCCTGAGAGAGCCTCCAGCCAGCTCTATTTAAACCCCACCTCTCTCGGCCATGGGAGAGGTATTGAAACAAACCATACAGAAACTCTGCTAAAATCATTCCAGACTCTTCCCCACACCTAGAGAACTTGATCCCCACTGAAATCCTCTGTCATTTCCTCTCTGTGAGCTCAATTTCAGAGTTGAAATTCAAGCCCAAAACCAGGACACTTCACCACAGTGAGTTAATCTCCAAATTGATTGGTCCTACACCTTCACCAGACTAAGAGGAGAAGTTCCCGGTGAAAGCCCCCTCTCTCGAGACCACCCGAGTTGCTCCGGCCTCGAAGCTTTGTGATCGGTCGTGGTCACTTTTGTACCAGGCGATTCACCGGGCCAAGGGACTTCATGCGGAGCTTGCTTGGACCCAATCGAACGTGACACAACTCTCAGATCGAAGCTTCACTTCTCTGAGCAAAGGTATGAACTCTCTCTTCCTCCCGAACTCCTGTAGATTCTCCATTTGATATGAATCGATTTCAATGCATGTTTATCGTATGGATGTGTTCGTCTCTTCAAGACGAATCCATAGAGCACAAGAACACAAAAATCCTTTGAGAATCGAGTGAGTTCTTAGGATTTTAGTGTGGACGGTCACGGGTTTACACCAGTCGTAGACGATGACCAGAAGCCGTCGGATCGAGCGTGTATCGAGCGAACGGTCGGGATCGAGCCGGACAGCGCGATGGTACATGAACCGCGGGCCCCTGGAGCGCTGAGTCGGATGGCGGCGTCGAACCAGAAAGCGCCGCGTGGCTGTTCGGAGATGCTAAGGATAACACGGCGCCGATTCAGATAAATAGAAAATAGGATTTTATGGATTTATTTAATTACCAGAACTTAGAAAATCCATAACTTTGGGTAGAAAAATCCTAAAAATAAAATAAAAATACCCCCTTGCTCAGTGAACAGAGGAGAATAATGTGAAAAAGGAATCAATTAATTTCATTTAGTATTTTATTTTTAATGATTTAATTACTCTCTGCACTATTTCAATTCTCCATGCACATAGACAATTCACCATGTCATGAGAGCCTAGGGCTTTTAAAGCCTCTGAACTTGGGAACATTCCCTGAATTTTCTAAGGTCAGAGGTCATCCCTATGAAAAGTTACTGATTTTTCAATTACATGTTACTGTTTTGAATATTTTAATTCCAATAATTAACATATTGAGAAATAAATTATAGGAAAATTTGGTGATGTTTCTTATGACTAGAGGAACCTAGGAAAAATAAGTTTTGAGTTAATTCACTTGGAATAACCCTAATTGGTCTAAATACCCAAAATTGAATTTTAAATAATTAGGGTTAACTACACATCAAATTAACTTAAAAACAATTATCCACTGATCTTTAGGATTAGAGGAACTTCTCATAAAAATTTGAAATCAATTAGACTTGATTAACCCCACCAAATGGGTTGATTAAGCCTCTTAAGCAAAATGAGTAAAATTAAACTTTAAAAATTCATAACTCACAAAATACTTTTCAAAAATTCACAAAAATGGTTTTGAAGCTTCTCTAATATTAGAGGAACTTAGGAAAATTAAAATTGTAATTTTCTAAAAAAATTGATTTTTATCATTATTTTAATATTTTTAATAACTAAAAAATAATAAAAATCATAAAAATATTAAAAATCATCAAAATGTCACATTTTGAATTCTAATTACTTAGGAACAAACCAAATATTTTTCTTAAGTCCCTAGGATAAGATATTGAATTTTAAAGGCTTAATGTAATTTTTAATATTAAAAAATGTATTTTCCAACCTTTTCATTAAAATAATTCTAATAAATCAAAGAAAAATCAGAAAATATAAAATTTTTTTCTTTTGACTCCTTGAGGTTAGAGAGATTTAAGAAAAATATAAAATCCTTTTTTCAAATTTAATTTTATTTTAAAATTAATTAATACTCCAAAACTCAAAATAATTCTAATAAATAAAATATAATTCAAAAAATCACCAAAATTGGTCCAAATGGTCCTCTGGTCATTAGGAACATCTCATAATATTCTTAAGTCCAGAAACATTTCCTTGGTCATGTTATCAAATTTTCCTTGAAAACCCCTATTTTCCATTAAAAATAATTACATAAATAAATTAAATACAGAAAAATCACATTTTTTCCTCTAATGTCTTAATTGACATGTGAGTGAGGTTACATAAAAATTTCAAGTTCATTTGAGCTTAATTTAGTGAGTTATAGAATTATTAAGCTTGAAGGGCAAAATAGTAATTAAAATTTTTCAACCTTTAATTAAAATTTTAGGATTAATTAGAAGGGGGAGGGTAAAATGTTTGATTTTAAACTGATTTTGGATGATTGAAACTTAAATGATTAAGGATAGAAACCTACTAACCATTTCAAAAAATAATGAAAATGAAACTTTAATTAATTAATTAATTGAAATTTTGGAAGAATAATAGAAATTGAAATTATTAAAGTAGGGATATCATTTAAGAGGATATTTATTCTTTAATTTAAAAATCCCTAAATAAATCACTTCAATAATACTTAAGTCTTAATTAAAGAATTAAAAGAATAATCTCAATTAAATTAAAATTAAAATTAAATTAAAATCAAATTAAATTAAATTAAAAGTAAAATAAATTGAAATTAAATTAAATTAAAATTAAATTAAATTAAATTAAAATTAAATTAAATTAAAATTAAATTAAAATTAAATTAAATTAAATTAAAACTAAATTAAATTAAAATTAAATTAAAATTAAATTAAATCAAGTTAAAATTAAATTAAATTAAATTAAAATTAAAATTAAATTAAATCAAATTAAATTAAATTAAATTAAACTAAATTAAAAGTTAAATTAAATTAAAATTAAATTAAAATTAAATCAAATTAAATTAGAATTAAATTAAATTGAATTAAATTAAATCAAAATCATTTATCAACAAACCTAAATTAAATCATTAAGAATTAAATCTAAAATAATTTGAACAACTATTCCAAACTTAAACTGATTTTTTATAATCAAGTCAAAATTAAAATTAAGTCATTAAGTTTAAATCATTAAAATACTTAATAATTTGATTTGCCCTTTTAAAGCTCTTATTGTTATAACTCTTAAATGAGGTGTCAAGTGAAGTGTTACTTCACTTATAGGATATTTAAATGTCTCAGTTCACGTGCGTAAGAGAACAAAACTTAAACCGCTGGATGATTAATTCACTTGTATAATTAAATTATCTTGAACTTAAAACAATCCTAGAGGTATTGAAAAGATGTTTAAGACTCGTCTTAAGCACTTCCTCAATATGATAGGATATTTATAAGAACAATTGAATTTAATTGTTTTTTTGATGAAGAAAATTGTCCTTAAACCAAAACATAAGAACCTAGACGTCATAGGAGATGACTAGCTATAGGATTAGGACTTTGGTAGACAACCAAAACCTTTCCCTTAGCTTTACCTAGATACTTGTTGAAATATTTAAATGCCTTAACATATGTTTTAAGTGTAGCTTGGGATGACGGGAAGACCCTCCAGGTACGCTTTTATTTTGTTGCAGTTTACTTTATTGCAATATTACTTACATGCACTGTACTTTACTTTTCTTGCATCATAAACAAATGTTGCATGAAAACCAAAACCTTTAGGGTAGTCTCTGAACTGAAACCAAAACT
Source organism: Papilionanthe hookeriana x Papilionanthe teres (assembly GCA_022702705.1). NCBI lineage: Eukaryota > Viridiplantae > Streptophyta > Magnoliopsida > Asparagales > Orchidaceae > Papilionanthe > Papilionanthe hookeriana x Papilionanthe teres. The sequence continues at coordinate 63,048,121 of CM040426.1, read as the reverse complement.
AAATTAAAAGTCACTGCAAGATAAAATTCCCCGCCACAACATTTCAAAATATAAAACAACTCAAAATTTAATCACGAAACGAACAACAAAACTACAATCGCAACAAAATTAAAACGTCTCGTTGAATGATCGGGAATACCTCGGATGATGTAACCCACGTGTTGCTAACGGGATTTCCCACGGTCTAAATGAAAGTGTGGAACTCATTCAGTTGAGTTTAGCAAATTCATCTGGACTAAGTGAATTCAATGAAAATAACGGTGTCGGGATGACGAAACCGTGGGATCTTAAACGGTTCTGTTTAACTAACTTTAAGATTTGTTTTAATTAAAATATTAAAAACACTTGAAATCTAAGATTTTTCTCTAAACCGAAACACTTCTCTCATCTCCTGATTTATGACTTCTAAAACTAAACCTCTGCAACAACAAAGGGCTCGGAGCATGGTTGGCAGCACGGCCATCGTCATCAGCAAAACTCGGGTCTACTCCAGCAAAACCTTTCCTAGTTTTAAACAACAAAGCCATAGGATTTCGAGGTAGTTTGCCTAATGCAACATAAATCCTCAACTCTTCGTTAGGCATTTGCATGATCATGTCATGTAAATTAAGCCCTAACCGGTCTTAGAGACTACGAGGTAGTCGTTACGTACGACATAAACCCTCACATCTTCGAGACTATTTGTGTGATTATATCATACAAATATAAGTCCAAATTAATTAAAATTGGCAAGATTGAAATATCAAGTAATATTAGGATTTTCTTAAACTCGAAGCCAAACAATAGGATAGTTTGGGAAGTGCCAAGATTCTTCTTGGATCTTCAGCTTCTCCTACTTCTCTTCCTTTTGGACTCCTGAAAATAAATGTTCCAAATTTGAGCTAATCCATTTTGAAATTTCAAAAATCCAATCCTTTGAAAACCTTAAACTTTGAAATTCTTGAAAGCAAAACTACTGATCATTATCGAGAGTTTTCTTAAATGATTCACTTCATTTAAGATGTAATTAACAATAGGGGCTTGCCCTTATAGGGAACTTTAAGAACCCAGGTAATATAAACCCTGTTTAATTTCTTTATTTTAAACAGGGGAACTTGTCGGCTTATAAAATTGGTTCATAGACCAAACAGATGTGACAAATCTTCTAGTTTATTTAACCGAGCCCCATCATCAAGCAGTGTGTATACTCTCCGGGATAGATATACAGTTTGTAGTGCAGTGCTCGTTTATATAAACTATTTGGGATGTGAGATCAGTTTGATTTCATATCTTAAAATTTTCAAATTTAAAATTATTTTCAAAATCAAATATTACTTTTCAAATTATTTATTTAAATTAAATTAAAAATTCGCCGACAATTTCTGTAGGCGACCTCTTTTCAAAAATACAACACTCAACCTAAAAATATGCCGACAGCTTGTAGCTTAACCAGTGAACAAACCTGTGTATAGATATCTCATTTAACATTAATTTCTCCAAAGTTTATTTATTTATTTATTATTAATATTTAGTCTCATAAAATATATACTTTTTTAGTTATAAATAAATGAAATGTATCAAAATAAAAGATAATATATCAAGACTAATTAGACATAAAAGTTATACCTGTCACCACGTCAAATGCATTTTTTACTTCATACTGATTCTCTAACTTGCACTGGAATATGCATCTCTAAAGTAGTATGCTTTTTTTTATTTTTCTCTAAGCATTATAATAATTGTTTTATCTCTCACTGTACCTGCAAAACCCTCACTTTATGCTTTAGTTGATACATTGACCTGCCTTTCTACTTGCATTGAATGGTCTGATCTTGACACCGACATTTCCTCAAGTCTCTTTCAAGGGAAATCCACAATTTTAGGCCAAAACAAACACATCTAAAACACTATATAGTAAGTATGTAACATTATCCTGAGTCTTTTCTCCCACAAGTAACACATGATAATATACTACTGACCGGCACTGCAAAATCTTTATTTGACTCTTCTACTCCAAACCTACTTTTCTTTCCATTAAAATTGTGTTCAACCATATCTTCACCAAATCTATTTCTACTTATATCAAATCTTTCTTGAGATACTAATAGACCATTTTCTATTAATCTTATTCTTTCCACCAACTATGGAAAATCTTGAATTCTGAGTGGAACCAATGGATGGCTCAAATCAACTGTTACTTCTCTCAAATAGCGATAACATTTCTTTTTGATGGTGTTGATCTAATTTTTTATGAGGACTAGTCGTTTTTCCTTAGAGGCCTAAGATCTACTCACCGGACTTTCCTGTTGACGATCCTAGAGGACTAGCGATGGAACCCTGCCATATAGTAATTATAAAGACTTCTTGTGTTCCAATATGAATGGTCCCAAACCCTTAGCCTTTGGCTGAGATGGCTATAACCAACATGTGAGGACTCAACAATGAGTTCCTATAGGATGAATGAAGCCTTAAGATGACTCTGGGTGGTTTGGTTTTTGTCTTTCTCACACACGCTCACTTGAACATATCACTATTCCCCAATATACCCTAAATCCTAAATCACCTACACTTAACTCACCTTTTAACTCCTTGTGGAAACTCCTGTGGGTGGTCCCAAGTCTCTAACCTTTGGCTGAGATGGCTAGGATCAACATATGCAGAATTTAAAATGAGTTCTCATACATCTCTTATGACTTTAGAGAGGTTTCATGGCTTGCATGTATACCATACTCAAAATTTTCCAAAATTACTAAAATGCCCTTGAAACCCTAAAAATCCCAAAATTCACCAAATTTCTAATTTTTCACCAAATGTCATTCTAAATCATCTCAAATTATTCAATTTGCCCAAATTTACCCAAAATCCCCCAAAACTGATCAAACACCTAAAATTCCCGAATGCCCTCTAGCCTCAAAATTCTCATTTCTTCACCAAAATCATTTTAAACCCATCCAAATTACCTAGTTGATTTAAAAATACTCCATACTCCTCAAAATTAATAAAATTTCCCTAAATTTCCAAAAAATACCAAAATAACTTATTTTTTACCAAAATTCCCAATTTGCCCCCAACTCCCTCCAAAACCCTTCCAAACTCGATTTTATCACATTTAAGCCCAAAATAAATTATCTTTCATGAAAATTCTTCATCTAGCACACCATGGTAAACAAATCCACTTTAAAAGCCTTCCCTAGATTATTTTAAAAGCCTATGAACCCCAACCCAAGCTTTTAATTCCTTTTAAAAATCCAAAAGCCCATATGACAAGCCCATCCTACACATTATCCTTATCATCATTTAATCAAATTGAACTTTATGCCATGTCATTCATAATCAAATTATTCTCAAAACAAGCCTCATAACAAACCCCATCAAAAATACCAAAATTTCCTAAAATCCCCTTTCATGCAACTTGGCCAAGCCGAAGGCAAGCCTTGAAGCCACCTTTAAGTCACATGCAAGCCATATGAGCCATTATCATGTCACTGTGCTTGAAATGACCAAAAGAGGAGCCTCTTTTAAGCTTTCTTAAAAAGGTTTTTAACCCTTTTAGTGCTCCACTCTAACCCATGATTAACCCTAATCTCTTGGATGAGGACTTCTCCATTCCATTTCAGCTGGTCCACCTGAGGTTGGTCAGCCGTGGAAAGCCACCCAAGTCCATTTCCATCGACCTAAACCATGGTTGAACCAAACCTAGCCCAAATCCATTTCCATTTCAATCAACCACCTTATTATCAGTCCCTTAAAAGACGTAAATTTGAAACTAATATTTACGTGAGGATATTGTGATGCAAATATCTTACGCAAATGACATCATCTGTTGTACTTGTGATTATTTCTCCATTGTCGATAAACTTTACGACCACATCGTACATCGATGCTACTATCTAGTAGCTGTTCAACAATGGTCAGTCGAAGATCGCATTGTAGGTCGGTGGTGATTCTGCCACCAGGAAGCTCTCTGTGTCGGTAATTATTTTTCTCATTCTCTCGACGAGATATACAGTGAGACCATGCACAGAGCTTCATTTATTTCTTCAAACAAGCTGAATAACGAGCCGCCAAGTGTTTCCAGTTGGTCGGCTTTGAGCCCTATTTTATCAAACCTCGTTTTGAACAGAATGTTGACTGATCTCCTGTGTTGACCAGATGTTACCCACTTGATAGTTGTTGATAAGAGTTGTGACCAATATTGCCTCATTGTACAGATTTCCCTTCGGTGGGAGATATGCATCTGTAAAAATAATTGAGAGGTGAGTGCGAGTGTAAGGAGCGACGAAACATACCTCTCTCGACTTGTGGTTTTCTTCAGACTGGATGGTTGGGGTAATCCTCTACCTTCATCGAAGATGGACGAAATGATTCCAACCAGGTGAATTTCATTCGAGCGCACTGGCCTACGCATGGACTTCTCTGCTTTGGCTTTCCGTTGTTGTAGTGTATGTACTTTAAAAGCGATAAACTCCTTCAGCTTCCCAGCCTTGATATGCTCCTCTACAAGATTTTTGAGGTGACAACACTCCTCTGTGTTGTGTTCGTGGTCAAGGTGGTAGGCACAATACTTGTTTGAATTGCGTAGTGCTGATGCAATATTCAACGGAGGGGCTTTCCTGAAGTACTCATTATTTTGAATGACCTTCATTAGTTCAACCATTGACACGTTTAGGGCTGTCAAACCTTGCATCTCCGAGTATTCACGCGATCACTCGAAGAACCGCGATGACCGCTACCCGGACGGGCATCGCTGTTGACCTCGATTTCCTTGACTACTCTTCCAGTTGTCCCGGAATCTCCTGTCACCATTTAATCTTCAATCAGGGGCTCAGTCAATTCTTGGCCTTCTATCATCATCCTAATCCTTCTACTTTTATGGCCAGTGGTTGGATAACTTTGTTTTAAATTTTGAGGATTCCATAAGGTCTTTTTCAGTGGCAACATTGTTGTTTGATAATTACAAGACCTTTGTGAAGGTTCTCTGTTTGAGTAAGTTCAAGTAATACTTGAATCATTTACTATGGATCCTTTATTTCAGGACAGTTCGGCGATGAGAGGCTCTAAGTTGCTCAGCTCCAGCATTTCGTTTTGAAAATGAGTGATGTAAGCCCTCGGGCTTTCATTCTCCCCTTGCCTGATCTCTGCTTCCTTCCTCTGTATTTGTACATTAGCAAAGTGCACTAGGAAAAGCTTCTGGAATTCAAAGAATGGCGGGATGGTTCCAACTGGCAGGCTATTAAACCATCAGAGCATAGCTTCTTTCAGAGCAGTTAGGAATAGCCAGCACAACATGGCGTCATCGAACTACAGGACTTTGCCTGTTGACTCAAAAGTGAAGAGGTGGTCTGCCGAGTCGCTTTTCCCTTTATAGGGATCAAAGTGAGGAGTCTCGAGTTTTGTAGAGGGTATTTTTTCTAGAACTTTTGGAGAGAAGTCATTACCCATGACCGACCGAGTGAACATTTCTACTTTGATCCGCCTAATGTGGGACCGTCGACATAGATGTGGTGATGTCTGCCAGATGGGAATCTTCTAGTCCTTCCGTTGGCCTATGTGGAACCATCAACATAGATGCTGATAGATTATCGAGGGGAGCCCTTTGGGGGTGGTTTCCCAAGACTCTCCCTCTATGGGCGGAGGTCGGGGCGTTCAGGAGCATGACCGCCCAAAGAGCCTCAAACTAGTCTATTATCTACATTCGTAGTGCATGTACCTCTTCTTGTATGCCTCGACGTGCTGTCTCTCTATTGAATTCCATTAGTGTTGAATCTTTTTGCAGAGATTCTCCTTCGTAGTTAGCTCTGCTTCTCGTCTGGGGTATGTCCACGCTAACATCACCACATTTAGGATGTTAAATCTTAGATTGTTCTTTGTGAACATGCCTCTAGAGTTAGAACCGGATGAAGAAGGAATGAGGAAGTAGAGAATATGTTAAGAATTCACTATAAAGAAAAAGGGGAGAAGTCCTTTTATTTGTCATTTTGCCTCATATTTATAGGTTATATTTATACAATTATAGAAAATGAGAGAACACTTATGGAAACCGTTCTTAATATAATTGATACTCAAATTAATTGTATAGATTTTATACCATATTTGCATTACAATTTTAATCCTAATATGACACTAATTGGCTAGTCGGCTCGTTTGATTTTAGTCAGCTAAGGTGACCGGTTCAGTGGTGACCGCGCCTTCTGAAGTAAATTTAGTCACCTGAGGTTCCCAGTCGAATGACAATCTGGCTAGCCATAGTAAAAGCGGGTCAACCAACTAGCTTGCAATCTAAGGCTCTTGCACGCGTCTTAGTTGGTTGGGAATGCAAGCGTGGTTCGCCGATTGAATCTTTCACGAAAGAGTGTCGTTCAATTATGATCTCAAAGTCACTTGTTGGGCTGTAGGATGTCTTGATTGTCTGATCGCCAATTTAGCCATTTGTTTGCTTTGAGATTTGTGCTGACAGTTTTTGTGTATTCACTCTCTATTGAATATTCAACATAATATATGATCAAGATAAGATCCTAAATGCAATATTTAATGAAGCTCCTGCATGAACTTTTCTAAATGCGACTTTCAACATCTTTTTTGGAAGTCTACTCTCTAGCTTAACTGCACACTTCTCGTGCCTAATCATGGTCAGCCTTGAGAATCATCAGTTATTTTCAAATTGATCAAATTTTATTCAATTTTTAGTGATAATATGTTGCACTTCAAGTAATCACTCATCATGTATGTGGGTTGCATCATGTTCCTTATCAAAAGTGATATCACATACAATAGTAGATATTACGATAATAAATTTTTTAGCATAATAAGATCATTAATATATATTTCTATCTTGTTTTAAAATTTCAATAAAAAAAATCACTTTGGGGCTAATTTATTAAATAGCAATGGTTGGAGTGGTGTGCATGTAATTATCCATTTATCCCTAAATTCCTAACTGCCCTATTTGGCCGCCGCAGCAATAATCTCAAAATAGCAAAGCTGAGGAAAACGCCGTACTCAGAAGTCGGAACTCTGCTCCCCTGAGGGTTGGACCCATCCATCCGTATAATGCTGTACGGCACCTACGGCCTTGTCGCCATGCCGCCACGCGAATCGGTCTCCGCACTTCCCGACCGGGCCGACCCCGTCGCCATTTTGCTGGTATTAAGCTCTGCTCTCCCCTCGAAAAGTCTATTTCCTCGCCTGGTAGTTTCTTATTTCTGTCTCCTTCGGCGGCATTTCAGAAGGATAGCAGCGGAGATCTCGAAGTTGGGAAGAAAAGCGAGCTATCGGTGATCGCCGGAGAGGATGAGGAAGGGAGGATGGAGCTCGGCGAAGAAGAGTTACTCGGTGTCATCAGCGGACTACCGTTTGCTGGAGGAAGTGGGGCAAGGGGCAAGCGCGACGGTCTACCGCGCGATGTATGTACCTTACAACGAGATCGTTGCGATCAAGTCCCTGGATCTGGATCGGTGTAACAGTAATCTCGTGGGTTAATTTCTCTATCCGAATTCGAGCTCTGTTTTCTTTTCATGTTACTTTTTGTTTTTGGAATTTTAGGTTTTTTATTTTGTTCGATGTTTGCCGGTTGTTGATTTCTTTTGATTGTTTGTAATGTTGGGTTTTGAGATTTTTTTTTGAGGTGTGTTGCATGTGATGGTATTGATGCTATAGTAATGGGTTTGAAGTGGAGCGAGATTTTTTAGTTTTTCTCTTAGGATGGATTTCCTTTATTAGTTTTATTTGCTGAATTGCTTTAGGTTTTGCGTAGGACCAGCTGACATATTGAGTTGATTATTTATGATTGATTTGATTTCATGTCACTGTCTCCCCTGCACTTGGTACTTGTATCTTGTTGAATCTTGATTTGTTCGAGAATCCAAGAAATAGAGTGTTAGACGGGAAAGTGAGAGTGACGAAGAGAGAAATGAAATACAATATGTGAAGTTACATGTATGTCCTTACTTTAATGTAGACTGTATCGGGTGTTATAGATATTTGATATATGTGAGCTCAAGGCCTGACTACTCTAAGGCTCGGTTGGTCGGACTGCTGAGTTTTTGATAGGTCTTGCCGATTAGCTAAGCTAGAGAGGCCCGTAGGTCTGCCTGGTCCAGTAAAGACTGTGGTCTGCTAGGCTTTATGCTATTGGTTAGCTGGAAATTTTTTGGCGAAAGGTTGACAAGATTTACTTAGTCGGCTAAATTGTGCCAATCGATTGGTCAAGTCTAATTGTCGACCCTCAATTTCTAATAACACACTCTTGTCTGCAGAATAGAACCAGGCTATCGGGCAGAGTTTAAATCATCGTAATTTGATGAGCAGTCGCCTTGTTCAGGTAGACTACAAATGGCCATGATAGAATTGTAGGATCCGATGGGTTAGCTTCCCCCTTTAGCTGTTTTCATCGTGGGGAATGGTTTGGATTCCTCTGCACTTCGCTTCCGGTTGAACTACTTAGGTTTGAGCCGCTCTGTTGCCTTGGTTAATCTTGTTCGTGATACCTCTGATTAGATAACCGGGCCTCCGAATCTTTTATAGGTGAGCCCTCCTTTGATAGACTTTGTCTCATTTGCGCCATCCTCATCGAGATTCGTGCTGACACTTTTTTTTTCAGTAAACATGTCTGTTTCCCCAATTTTAGTTTATGAGATTAAGCTATGAGCTTGACTATTTATTTGATAAAAGCTAATTTATTCTATTAAATTGTTCATTGGTTCTTTTGAAGAGTGTGCATGTAGATCGATTTTTCTCCTCCGAGGATGAGTATCAATCCTATTAGATGGGCGTATCGAAAAGACATAAATAAATTTTTTTAATGAGTAAAATTCAAGATTTTAAAATTTGGGATATTCATGAAAAAGCAAATGCTATGTGGGAAAAAAGTAACAGATACTATTAAACAAGTGACAAAAGATGTATTTGAAGAATAAAAAAAAAAAGTTTCTATAACTAATAATAGTTGTTGGTGGAATAATAATGTGTAAGAAAAGATAAAGTATAAAAAGTTATGTTATAAAAAATTGGTTTAGATGTAAATGCTTAGAGAACTGAAAAAAATATTAAACGACCCGCAAGGAGTCTAACAGAACAATCCGTGACGCCAAAAAATATGCTTTTAGTGATCTTTATAATAGATTAGATACTAAAAGAGGTGAAAATATATTTATAAACTAGACAAACAAAGTAAAAAGAAAAGTAAATATTTAACTCAAGCAAAGTGTATTAAAGGTGAAAAATCAAAAAATACTTTTCTCAGAAAAAAGATACTTAACATAGGTGGATGAGTTATGTTGATAAGCTTTTTAATAAGTTTATGAAAATACGATCATCCTTAGTGATCTTAATATCATTAATAATAATAAAACGTTTCATTTTACCACCGCATTAGTAAAAAAAAAGTTGAGGAGACTTTAAAGAAAACCAATGGGGAAAGTCTGTAGGACCCGATGATATCCCAATTGAAGTGTGGAAATATTTAGGAGATTTGAGAGTTTATTGGCTTACTAAACTATTTAATATTATTTTAAAAACTAAGAAGATTCCTGAGAAGTGGAGGAAGAGTATTTTGGTCGCCATTTTTAAGAGTAAAGGGTATGCACAAGAGTGCAAATTATAGTGGAATTAAATTAATGTGTCATGCTTTCAAAGTATGGGAGAGGGTAATTGAACATAGGTTAAGACATATTACTAAGATTTCCCATAATCAATTTGAATTTATGCCGGGTAGGTCTACTATGGAAGCTATACATTTATTGAGAGGTTTGATGGACAAATACAAAGATAATAAGGAGGATCTACATTTGTTTTTTATTGATTTAGAAAAAGCTTACAATAAGGTTCCATGAGATATCCTTTGGAGAGTTCTTGAGAGGAAAGGTGTTGATATGACTTATATTCAAGTTCATTAAAGATATGTATACTAGAGCTATTACTTGCGTTCAAACTGAAGGAAGGTTGACCAAATAATTTCCTATTTCTGTTGGATTACATCAGGGATCGGCTTTATGCACATATCTTTTTACTTTAGTTATGGATGGTCTTACTGGACATTTACAGGTGGATGTACCTTGGTGCATGCTTTTTGCTGATGATATCCTTCTCATGGATAAGACGAGAGAAAAAAGCCCAGGAAAAACTTGAATTATGGAGGTCTAGATTGGAGTCTAAAGGCCTTTGTTTGAGAAGAACTAAGGTTGAATACATGGAATGTAATTTTAGTAATATTAGCTCTAGTGATAGAAGTATAACTTTGGGTGATCAAATTATTAAAAGGTGTGAATGATTTAGATATCTCGGGTCTATTATTCAAAGCGATGGTGATATAGATGGGGATGTTAATAGTAGAATTCAAGTTGATTGGTGGAAGTGGAGGAATGTTTCAAGCTTACTGTGTGATAGAAAAGTACCTTTTAGACTGAAAGGAAAATTTTACAAGATGGTGGTGAGACCTGCAATGTTCTATGGTGCTGAATGTTGGCCTTTAAAAGAGAAGCATAATACTAAGTTAAGTGTTGCCGAGATGAGAATGATCAGGTGGATGAGTGGCCTTACATTTAAAGACAAAATGCGAAATGAATATATCCATGATAGGGTTGGCGAAGCTCCAGTGAGAGACAAAATTAGAGAGAGTCTACTTAGATGGTTTGGTCACATTAAACGTCGACCATCTAATGATCCGATTAGGAGAGTAGATGTTTTAGATTCGACTTATGTTAAGAAAGGCAGAGGTAGACCTAGGAAGACTTGGGCTTATTATATAAAAAATGATCTTAATTTATTAAATTAAATGAAAATATGACACTAAATAGGATGCATTGGAGAAAAAGGATTCATGTAGTCGACCCCACTTAGTGGGATTAAAGCTTTGTTGTCGTTGTTGTTGTTGTTGTTGATCATGAGTATCAATCTCACTTTTGTTTTAATGTCATAGTTTTCAAATTTTTGATAAAAACCTTTCATTATCATTATTTCATGAAAATTAGTGACATGCATAATTTCAATAAATTTGAAGATTTTTTGATCATTAATCATGCATGCAAAAGTTCTCAATGGATAACTCCAACTGCATATGAGGATAATTGTGATTTCAAAGCGTAGACATATTCAAATGGCTTGCATTTAAACGTATGAGCTATTGAATATACCTTGTATGCAATACAAAGTTAGGGCTTTTATATACTTAACACATAATTGTTATGTATTTACAGCTCTCACATCTAAACTTTCATATCATATAAAAATAACACTATTACAACTTTTTAAAAGTGAAATACACCTTTTAATGCATAGGTTTAAAGCATCAAAGTGCTATGTTTAGTCAAGATATATGTAAATACATATGAATTGTATACTTATATAAATTTCTCTAAAAATTTGTAATCGATGGAATGCATGGATAAAGCTTGACATTAAAGAGTTGTATATACTGCCCTATTTTCCTTATATATTTTTACATTGTTGATGAATGGTTAAATCAAATTAAAATTTGTAGAACTTTAATACGCATGTATTTGTATATTGTAGATCATAATCACTAGTGCGATCTTCATTTTGAAGAATATGTAATCACAGACAAACATAAAATTGTTAGGAGAGTACTCATTCACCTCATAGGAGGAGAAAAAATAATGTGTGAGAGATAGATAAAAAGAAAGGGATGAGAAATGCCTACTCTCCCTATAACATTCAATCACTGGATGAACAATTTGAATGATGAGATTATTTGTTCTTGCAGAATGTTGGAACACGTGTTATGACATCAACAACTGCTATTTTCTTTCATTCATGCTGAGTGTCGAACATGTCTTATTTTATAATAAATTTAGTTGTTCAAATTGTAGATTTAACTGTTATCTTTTTAGGAGATTCTTCACCAAATTAAACTTTGACATTTTGATACTATGCCCATGAGCAAATGTAAGATCAAATTCATCTTTTTTATTATAAGAATTAAAACTAGTATCATGCATATTGATGAAGTTTATGATCATTTGATTTCCATTTCGATGCATAAACAAAATCACATTGAATGCCTATTTTTTGCATGAGAGTTGAATGTGATTAAAAGAGTGGAGACTTTCAAGTGGCATTGACTTAAAGGCATATTTTGGTGATGGTATTCGTAGATTATTTGGTTTTGTTTTATGAATGCATTGGTAAAATTAAACTTTTAAGAAGGATTTTGTATATTCACCAATCATCCTTATTTTTATGCACTTGTTGGTTAAATGGTTAAATTATTATGAAAGGCGGCAAAAATTGATCCATATATAATTTTCGTGGTGTACATCACATTTAGATGTGGTCTTGAATTAGGAGATTCATTAGAAATCCATCCAACTGTGGTCTGGATTGGGTTGACTCTATACCGGTTAGGATTAACCTCGCTACCAAGTCACATTAAGACACTAACATGTATTAAATTGCATCCAAACCGGTTGATATGGGATTTCCCTTGCACATTAATGTTTAAAAGAAAAATAAAATGGTATATCAAGTATTTATCTGTAAATCAATGCATGGCCTGTTGCATCTATATCTTTTTTTTTATCACTAATTAGTACTTACTCGCTGATAGATATATCCTACTTTATTAATATTCTATAGCCGGTACTTCTGCATTTTTCTCGGGGGTTTATCCAAATCCAAGCTGTCAAATTTTTTTAGTTACATGTTTTTTATTCTGCCATATATGCTGCTAATAATGATAAAAATGTTCTATTAGGATGACATACGAAGGGAAGCCCAAACAATGAGTTTGATAGATCACCCAAATGTGGTCAAAGCATATTGCTCATTTGTTGTTGAACGCTTCCTGTGGGTTGTCATGCCTTTCCTGGCAGAGGGTTCATGTTTGCATCTCATGAAAATTGCTTATCCAGATGGTTTTGAAGAGAATGTTATTGGGTCCATTCTTAAGGAAACTCTCAAAGCTTTGGAATACCTTCACAAGCATGGACATATTCATCGAGATGTCAAGGTTAGTTTTTTACAGAAACGACGTAGAAATTTTGGGGTGCATGGATTTTTTCTTTCTTTCTTTCTTTTTATTTTATTTTATTTATTTATTTATATATTCTTTGTGGGGCACACCTAAGCTTTCATATTTAAACACTTATCACTCAAATCTTGAATATCACATAAAAAATAGCAATTACAATTTTTTAAATGTGAAATGCACTTTTCATGCATAAGTTTAAAGCACCGAAGTGCTATGTATGATATTGAAGTTTAGCTGTGAAATATGTAAATACATAGGAGTTGTGTGCTACATATGTAAATTTCCCCTTTTTTTTCATTTTATTTTTTGAGTAAATCTTCAAATTGCAGGCTGGAAATATTCTTCTTGATAGTTCTGGTATTGTGAAGCTTGGTGACTTTGGCGTTTCAGCTCATTTGTTTGACAAAGGTGATAGGCAACGTTCAAGGAATACTTTTGTGGGCACGCCTTGCTGGTAAAATTTTGTATAATTTTTGTGTTTTGACATTTGATAACAGCACGATGATTATGTGTAATTACACCAAAATTTATGAAAATTTTTTTATTTTTTATTTTTTGCTAGGATGGCACCAGAGGTTTTACAGCCAGGAGGGGGATATGATTTCAAGTTAGTATTCTTCTTATTTAAGAGGGCGTTGAAAATAATATGTACTTTTCTAGTGTAAGAAAGTGATAGCTGGCTAACTAGAAAGCATTGTCTGATATGCTGAGCATTGCTTCTCTTTTGTTATCGTTTGCTTATATTTAGTTTTAGTGGAAATGGTGCCAAAGTTGTAATTGACTAAACAAAGAAAATACATTTATTCATCCAATTGGCCAGTAGAAAACAAACCCTCAGGCCAAGCAGTTAACCTTGCCCATAATATTAAGGTGTAGGAAAACCATCATTGTTGATAGCCTTATCATAACTTTTTTAGGGTCAGTTTCTCTGCATTTTCTTTCCATTGGGTGCTGCTTATAAGTTTGGCTATAATTTTTGTACATTTTTGCTTTTTTGCATACGTTTTAGTGATCTTACCTCTGGATTAAAAGGTCCATATTCCTATCATATTAGGGTTATAACCCTATGAGACCAATCTAGGTTCTTAGAAAGTGTGGGAATATGAAGAGATGGATTAGGAGAGTTGTAAGATTAGAGATGAAGGGGGAAATGGTGGTGGCTGAAAATCCGGCGCAACCAGTTGCTACACCAGTCTAGACAGCAGTCTGGAAGCAGAAACAGCAGGTCAGTAGTCGGGGTTGGCAGTGTTGGAGGGCTTCGGATGCCAGGGAGAATTCAACACCTAGATCCAATTAGGTTATTGGCACACCATCTAAGAGCAATCCAAAGATATAGCATTCCGACAAGGAAACATTTCAGAAATAGAAAATCTCTAATGCATAAATAAACATGGAAGTGTCCAAAACAGAAGTTTACAACCTATATAAATGTACTTGAAGGAAAATAAACTTAAGTAATAGCCTAAATAAGGTAAAAAGGACCACTAAGAGGGCTAGCTAGCCCATGGTGGCTAAGAATGTTTGAACTGGTCCAGTCCTAGACCGATTCTTCTTGGGTTTGCCTGGGAGGGCTGACAACGGGACACCTCATATTGCTTTCCCTGGACCGGAGAAGGCTTGCTACTTCACAGAAGCATCTGGATCCTAATAGTATAATGACAAATCAACATCGTTGAAATTAGCAGACATGTTGTAATTTCTTTTTAGGTTAATCTTGTATGCCATGTTAATAATCTTCCTGGAAATCTTGAACGGGCCATCTGCTTTTAGTTTGAGCTTCCCAAAAAAATTTGTGGGAAACTCCTCTTTCTTCAACAAAGTCCTTATTAAATCTTATTCCTTAAAAAATTTGGATCTTTTGGACTTGTCAGCCTGCTTTTGGTAATTGGTATTATACTTGATATTTCTTTTCCCACCTACTCATGAAGGGCCTAAATCTTTCTGATCTGGCCTGGACATTAGTGCTAAGTAGTATGGAATATCAATACTAGCTCCAAGGTTGTGAGTGGTTTTGTCCATATACAATCTCAGAAAGACTGACTGGTGGAGTGATTATAAGCAAAATCAACTTAGGAAAGGATCAAGTTACACTACCTGATATCCTTGGCCACGAAACACTTAATTAGGTTGTCTATATTATGATTCACTGTCTTGATCTATTCATTCGTCTGCAAGTAAGCTGGTATTGAATGGAAGCTTTGTGTGAATATCACTCCATTAAGTCCTACATGGATGACTTATAAATTTCACATCCCTATCTGTAGTGTTGATCTTGGACACAACTTGTAGGTGAACTGCCTATTTGAAATACAAGTTTGTAATATTTGAAGTATTTATTGTCTTATGACAAAGTACAAAGTGAGTCATCTTGGAGAAGAGATCTACCTATACCATAATAGAGTTTTATTTTGTTGTGTTTGGCGCAAACCCATCAGTAGGTCACCCAAAACACCCTGAAAATAGGTAGTGGCATAGATAGAGCCGTATTTTGTCCTCGTATTTTAACCAAATGACATATGCTCTTATGTTTGAATATCTTCTGCTTCTCCTACCAATCTGGGCATATAGATTTTTTTTTCTTAAAAGAGAGATTCTTAACTTGCCAAAATGTTTTGCCATCCATTTTGATGCTTTTATAGAACTTCCAGGAATATTGCTTTTTCTGATGGAACAATTAGTCATCTAATATATACAGTCTGTCATGACAGTAAAACCAAATCTCTGAAAATTCTTGGCATTGGCATTAACATTTTTTAATACTTCAAACCCCACTATCTTCAACTATATGATAGTTATTAATTGGTGTTGGCAATTCAGTGCATCAACTATATTGTTATGGCTCTCGACTTTGTATTTGAGCACATAATGGAATGGCAAAAGGAACTAAACATAAGGGGTACTTCTGCCTTTAGTTTGCTCTGACTGTCAGGAACCTCAAGGCTTCATGTTTCGTGTAAAGAGTAAACTGGCTCGTCAATAAATAATGACTCCAGTGATTGAGGAATCACACAATTGCTTAAAATTCCTTGTTGTAGGCAAAGTCCCTCCATTTGAACTCATTCTATTGCTCACTAAAGAAGGCAATAATATATTCTCCTTGACTCAACATTGTTTTAAGTCTCACGTTGGTTGTATCATACTTCATCTTGAACATCTGATGAAAATCTGGAAGAGCTGGGACAAGGGTCTGAGTTACATATTTATTCAAAGCTAACATACACATTATTTGATCAAATGAATCGACAAAACTTGAGTACTTCTTCAAGTGTGATGCTATCAACTTGAAATTTCTAATAAACATCTTATAAAAAGGAGTAAATTCATGAAATTAGCTTACTTGAGTTAATGTTTGTGGATTTGGCTAGTTAATGATGGCCTTGATATTAGCTGGATCCATCTTAATGCCAACTACTGATACAACATACCCACGAAACTGAGTTTATGTAGTCAAGAAGTGACTTTTTTGGTTGATCATATAATTGGGCTATCCAAAGTACGTCAAAAACCTTGTAAGTATTGTAAGTGGTATTCCGTAGTACCCTTATTTACCATGGTATTATCTATGTAAAAAGGGATTTTTTTAATGAATGCTTGAATAATCTAGTTCGCCAGCTGCAAAAAAGTGCTTAGAATGTTGGACAAATCAAAGTGCATGATGGTCCACTAACACAATCCTTCTCGAGTCTTGAAGGCTTTCTTCCACCATCTTTTGGTATCATTCAGATCATTTGGTAATGATTGCATAAATCAAGCTTTGAGAAGAACTGTTTCTATGCAATTAATCCAACAAATCAATTAGTTGTAGAATAGGAAACAAATACTTGATGGTAATTACGTTTCATAATTCTACTATATATATATATATATATATATATATATATATATATATATATATATATATATATATATATATATATATATAATGGCGTCATATATATATCTCATGACCTCGCTTGGCTCTGTTAGGGTTTCGCCTCATGGCGAACCCTAGCGACTCATACTCGCATCTGTCTCCTGTGTCGTCTCCTGGCGTCGTCAATCTTTCCTACTCTTCTCGACACTTCACTGCTCTTCGTCTTCGTCACTGTCGCAGTCTGCGTTGACTGGTTTGCTGCGGCGTGGAAGAGCTCGCGGTCTGTGGTGCTTCGCCTCTGCGGTGCGTCCGCATCTGTAGAGCAGTCTAGCCGGTCGACTGCTCCGGCTGCAATAGCGACGCAGACGCTCCGCCCTGCTTGACGCAAAGGGATTTTGCTTAGTTGTATTCGAACCTGCTCTGTTTTCTTTCTATACCGCTACTTCTCTGCGAAACAGCTTGGCTTGCCCGACGACCAATCTGTCCGCAGGGCTTAGTTCGCCCTGCGTCTTGACAGCGGGTCTGCGCACCTACAGTCCCTTCAGTCGGATTTGTGCAACGACACAATGGTTTCAGGTCGTTCTTACGCCGACGCCCTCGCCGGTGATAAGCCCGCCCGCGCCCCCTCACATTCCAACATGTTCCCGCAGATATACCACGGCGTATTCGCGCAAGGCATTGAAACTGGGTTTCTCAAAAAGACATCTCGTAAAGATGGAAAACCCGCAATCTTTCTCACCAAGGCAGAGATTTCCACCCTAGCTGCACCCTGCCGACTGTTCCTAGTAGGTAAGTTCCTCTACGGTAATCCTAAACTTGAACTTATCCGAAGGGAATTTGAGCAAATGAAGTTGAATGAAAGTTGAAAGATTGGTAGACTGGATGGGTGACACGTCCTCATCCAATTAACAGATGATGAAGATTATGCCCAAGTATTTGCTAGAAGAATCATTCGAATAGATAATCGGGTGATGAAGGTGCTAAAATGGACGGTGGATTTTGATCATCGTACTGAACCTCCTATCATCCCTGTTTGGCTGCGCTTCCTAGATCTGCAGGTTCATATTTACAATCAAGAGCTTCTATTCACTTTTGCAAAGATATATGACACACCACTCCAATCCGACCCGCCTGCAGAGTATCTGAGTCGACCTTCTGAGGCTATAATACTGATAGAACGAGACATTACGCTACCTTTTCCGAAAGAGATATGGATTGACACACAGCATCAGGGATTTTGGCAACCCGCAGAACTTGAGCAGATACCACTTTACTGCACCCATTGTCGTATGTTTGGACACCTCATCAGTGTTATCACTTGCATCCGAATCTCAAACCTCCACTTGCAAATACCACTGAGCCACATCTTCCTGCGACGACTATACCTTCTTCCTCACCGTCTGTGATACCTACTACTGATTCTGAACATATTGAGAATCATCAACTCTTGGAGAAGTTCAGGTGGTTGCCTCTGATAGGCAGGATGAGGTCATTTCCTAGCCTTCTTCTATTGGAGCAGCCATATTACTATCTCAGGTAACATCCACCGTAGAGGGAGATCAAACTCCCCACTATGACATGTCTGAAGATAGGAAAGAAACAAACACTCACATTCTGAGGATGGAAAATGTGCATAGTACTATTGAGGAAGAATTTTTCGTGCCTACTATTACTGAGGAAGAACTACTGCCTAATAGTAGCTTGGTTGTTCTACCCGCTCAATGGGTAGGAGATTCCTAAGTATTGGAACCTATCACAGCAACAACCTTTCCCACTTCGGATCAGACTGTCATGTCTACTGAAGAAGAATGACAAGTGTATACCTCCCGGAGGAAGAAGAAAGCTGGGGTGACTATCCTCTTGGAAACTTAATGGATGATATTTTGGTCTCCCCTGGAAATAAAGAAGCCCTTTAGAGTGTGATTTATGGATGCGCTACAAGAACCAGGGGTAGAGGGAAGCCTTGGCGACCTCGTCCTCTTTAGTTGCTTGTTCTTTTGTTCTATCTTTTGTATCGCTATGTTTGAGCTTTATTTGTTTTTTGTTTTTTATGAGTCGAGCTCAATTTTTTTCAGCCCTCTCATACTACCTGGTTTGTACCCCTTTTTATTTCAATGAAATAGGCCATACAACTCTTTCTTAACAAAATGTATATATATATATATATATATATAATGGCGTCAACAACGGACTTCCCACTAGGTTTTCACCCGATGGCGATTTCCGGCCTTGATATTATCGGCTTCACCCACAGTTTACGTCGGAGACGACGACTTCGATTCGCGCCTTCTTTGTCGTACGAAGGTTTTTCTCTTTTTCGTTTTACTGGCATGTCGCCTTACCCGCCCGACGACACGCTTCTGCTTCGTAGGTCGCGATTTCCTGCCAACGACGATCATTTTGCTCGCAAGTCTCTTTTCTGCCCGATGCAGATAGTTCTCAACGACGATAGACTTCACAGAGCCTTCGTTTCTTTCTTGACGCAGTCCCCTGAAAGTGGGGTTTGCGTAGTTTGCAAACTCTAGCCGTGGTGATGGCCTGAGCTTCGTTCTTACACTGCCGTCCTTGCCAGTGACGACACTCCTCGCGTTTATCTCTTGAATATGTTCCGCAGCGATACCATGATGCTCTTGCTCTTAGCATTGAAGCATATTTTCTCAAAAAACATCCCGTAAAAATGGTAAACATGTTATGTTTCTTACAAAGACCGAGATCTCCACTCTAGCTGCGCTCTACCGGTTGTTCTTAGTAGATAAGTTTCTTTATGGAAACCGTAAACTCGAGCTAATTCAAAAAGGTTTTGAGCAAATGAAGCTGAAGGGGTTGAAAGATTGGTAAATTGGATGATCGACATATTCTTATTTAATTATCAGATGATGAAACCACGCCCAATTATTTGCGAGAAGACTCCTTTGAATAGACAACCAGGTGATGAAGGTTTTAAAATGGACGGTAGATTTTAACCCTCTTATTGAACCTCCTCTCATTCTTGTTTGGCTGCATTTCTCAGGTTTGAAGGTCCACCTTTACAATCAAGAGTTCCTTTTTGTCTTAGCTATGGTATACGGTAAGCCCCTCAAAATTGATACTCCCACAGAGAAGCTGACTCGGCCTTCTGAAGCCAAAATTTTGATAGAACGGGATATTACTTTACCTTTTTCAGGAGAGATATGGGTTGACACATAGCATCAAGACTTTGTACAACAAGCAGAACTTGAACATATATCTCTTTATTGTACCCACTGCCGCATGTTTGGACACTTCATTTCTCATGTTATCATTTACATCCAAGTCTCAAACCTTCAAGTAAAAATGCTATGGGATCTGCCCCACTTCATACCTGTCCATCTTCTACTCCCGAGTGCATTCCACCGACTATTGAACCACTGGTTCACACGCCGCCACCACTCCCTCCCACTACCGGAGCCAATATTGTTTCTGTTGTTGTGACTGATGTTTGACAGATGGTTCAGTTGGGCAACCTACAGCTTCAATCATTGTTGAAAACAATATTGCAGAATCCTTACCTCCAAAGGATAGTGTTCAGTTCGATAATATGGAGAGCATCGCTGCTCCACATCATCAGGAAGCGTCAGGTGTTGAGGAGACATTTCTACCACCTCTTCAGAATGAGAATATTATTACTGTTAGTTAGGAGCAAGGGGTTCATCTTCTTCTACATGCCCGACCATCTGTTGACCACACTGATCAGATGAGTCGGTCTTCGGATGAGGAATGACAAATTTACACATCTAGGAGGAAGAAGAAAAATGGAGGCACACTTCAGCTTGGGAATTTAATGGATGACACTTTGGTTACTTCGGGCAATGACATGACACTCAACAATTTGTTAGCTGGCTCCGTTCCTAAAACTAAAGACAGAGACAGGACTAAGCTGGTTCATCCCTAGCTACTTGTTTTCTACGAGTTTTAAGTTTTTGAGTTTAACTGTTTCTTCTTGTTTGGGTTGTTTGTGTGTGTTGTATAGTATAGATAAGGTGTCTTTATTGGGTTCTCTCATACAACCTTTATGTATCTTTTTTTTAATATAGTTAGCCGTTGAGCGTTTCATATATATATATATATATATATATTTAAAAAAGGCAATTTCATTGATCAAAAAGAAAGGTTACATCTAAGATGGGGTATGTCCAAACAATCCCCATTCAGCAAAAAAGACGAAAAGGGAGATGATATATTATGACAAGTAAGTAATTGAGAGGAAGAAGCTTCATATGCGAGGTGGTGAACCGGTTTGTTGCCTTCACTAGGAACATAGGACTGGATGATTTGAGTAGAAATCGCCGGATGCTTGAATTTTTTCATCCAATATATCGATATCTTAGGGGGAGGTCTTCGGTTGAAGGATGTGTAAGAGTTGTAAGCAATCCGATTTCACATGTATATTGTTCGAGCTTTAGAGACAAAGCCAATTTCAGCCCTGAAAGATGCATGATTTAGACTTCGAGGGCATTTAGAGCCTTAATAGGAGCAGTAAAGTACCATAAACAATGCCCTTTAAAGTTCCTGCAAAGGCCACCAATGCCAGCCCTGCTACTAGAGTAACTTCCATCAGTGTTTAGTTTCACCCAATGCGATGAGGGGGCCGTCCAAACAACTAACTGGACGAGCAGGAGGGGTTGCTCTCCTGGGTGAATTAGAAGATGAACCATTCAACTTTCCGATAAAGGACTGGCGATGTAAGACTATCTTATGAGAGCGCGATAGGAAGGGCTTGATACTTGGCAGACATTCTGCCAACCGGATAAACCGAGAAGATAATGAAAGGAATATGTTTTTTGAATGATGTTACCAAGAATCCCAACAGTCTTGAAGATTGGACCAGTTGGTAATAAGATCCAGCAGCTGTTCTCCTGTAAGTACAGAAGCCCAAACACTTTTGGAGACTTCACAATGCAACATCAGGTGAATAAGGTTTTCCTCAGCAAAGTGGCATAGATGACATCTGGAAGGTCCTCTGATACCTTTAAGTTTTAAAATGTCATCAGTACGAAAAAATTTTCTAAACAACCTTCAGCCGAAGAATGCCATGGATGGAGTTATGTTAGCTTTCCAAACACTTTTTCCCCATCGAGTAGATTGCCATTGGTAGTGAGAGTGATAAATAAACTTGGACAAACTTTGATGGGGAGCCATTTTTGGTAATAAGTCTATCAGGAGCAGAAGGATTGATAGGGAGATCTGAAATACTTTTAACAATGTGAGGGGAATTAACCTCACTAACCCGGGAGAGGTTCCACTTACCATGCACCCAGCAGTCAGATATATTAATTATACTAGAGTTAACAGGTTGATATTCCTTCAAAGAATGATTCCCCAACCAGTTGTCAAGCCAGAAATTGATTTGGCCTTCACCCACATCCCAAATGAAGAGAGCTTCAGCAGCATCTTTAACCTGGAGAAGAGCTTTCCAGTTTCTAGAGTCCCCCAATTTAGGATTTACTAGTGATGGATGAGAATTAAGACAATATTTACCTTTCATAAATCTTGCCCATAGAGAACATTGTTGTCGGAATCTAACCCATTGCTTACAGTAGAAGATATGCTTCATGTGTGCTAAATTTTTAAAGCCTGAGTCCACTGTAGAGCAGTAGGATGACGATTTTGTTCCAAGAAGTCTAAGTGATGTTGTTTATGTTGACCAAGCCTATAGGAACTTGTTGAACGACACTTCCAACATTCTTTGAGTGTTCTTTTTAACTCGATCATTTGAAGGATGTACGAGGGGTAAGTAGTGAGAACCGATTTGAGGAGCGTCAATCTTCCCTCCTTAGACGTAAATGAGGTGGTCCAGACATCGGATCTTGGAGGTCACCTTTTTCACCACCTCATCATAATGGGATTGCTTCCTTCGCCCTTGATCAAAGGGAATCCTAAATATTTGAGGGGATAAGTAGTAGTGGAGAAACTCGTGAGATCTTTAATCCAGGTTAACTCGGTTAGGTGGCGACTTGTTGCTTAGGAAGGAGTTGGCATTTTGATTTATTGAAAGAAAGTCCAAAAGCATTCTGAAATAGATCCAACAATTTCATAACCTTCCTAATAGCGAGCTTTGCTCCCATCGGTGAACAAAATGACATCATCCGCATATGCAAGATGCGAGACGATACGGCTTGATTTGTGCAGGTATCTCGGATAGGGTGACTCACTGTCGTGAATGGTTAATCAACCTCGACGGATAATCAAAAGCTAGTATGAAGATGTAAGGGGACAAAGGATCCCTCGCTTAATGCCCCCAGAGCGATAAAGAAGCCATGACACTCTCCGTTGATTAATATGCTATAGTGAGAATTATGAAGCCACCTTTTGATAAGTAAACAGAAATCCTCAGGGAAGTTCCTAGCTTTAAGAGTCTGTAGAACAAAATCCCGCTTTATTGTATCATAAGCTTTAGCGATATCCAATTTAATGATAAGATTGGATCCTCTACAGCGCTCGTCAATCTCCAACATTAATTCCTCGTGCCAATAGAACATTGTCGGTAATGCTTCTCCTTGGACAAATGCGGATTGGTTGGGTGAGATTAACTCATCCAACAGAAGGTTGCATTCTGAAACAATAATTCTATCGATGACCTTAGAGAAAACTGTGGTTAGACTGATTGGCCTAAAGTCCTTCCATGTAGATTTGTTATTGTCCTTAGGAATGAGAATAATTGTGGTAGCAGTGAAATACTTGGGTAATGCTGTACCACGGAAGAAACATTGAATAGCCAGAGTAAGATCTAACTTGATAGTCTCCTAAGCCTTCTGATAGAAACCAACAGTATATCCATCAGGTCCAGCCATTTTTGATGGACCCAAGGAGAAAAGAGCCTCTTTGATTTCATCTTCCTCGGTGGAACGGATAGAAGCAGTACCATCAAACTGGTTTTCGGTTTGGGTAAGATCTCGAGTTGAAGTAGAGGACCGATTGGAGGGCCGAGGTTAAACAACCGATGAAAAAATTGTACGACAGATTAGCGATAGCTAGGTACCGATCAACCAATCACCCCGTTCCCTTTAATTTTAGTTATTGCATTTAGCTTTCTCTTATAATTTATAACAATATGATAATATTTAGAGTTTCGTCCCTCGTGCAAACCACTCGACATGCAAACTTTCTGTTTCGAGAATTGTTCTTCAATATCTATAGCTTCCAAGAGTTGCCGATTAGCCACCATTAAATCATTGTCATTAACACTACCTTCCAGGTTAGCCTGCTCTAACTGATTCACAATTTCCTCAGCAGCAGAAACTTGTGAGTGAATGTTTCCAAACACCTTCCAATTCCAATCCTTCAACTTCTTAGCTAATCTTTTTTGTAGCATCTTCAACTTAACAATAGGATTGCTAAATGTATAGGGGAAGGGTTCCAGCCAAGAAGATTGAACAACATTATGGAAAGTAGAGTGAGAAGCCCATACATTCAGATATCTAAATTGGGCTTTACTAAGAAAGCTCCGGAACGACAACTTAACCGGTAGGGGGAATGATCCGATGCAGCCACGGGAGATGTTTCACACTCGGTTGAGGTAAAGAAGTTAATCCACTCTTGATTAGCCAAGAATCTATCCAAGCCTTTCCCAAATCCTCGCCTCTCTTCCAAGTAAAATCCGATCCTTCATAACCCAAATCAAAAAGTCTAGCATCCGAAATATTATTGGAAAAATCCGTCATTTTCCCGATATCGAGTGTCCTTCCTCCTTTCTTTTCACCTGGATTAGCTATACGAATTGAAATCCCCACCAACTATCCACATATCGGACATGTTGCTACCGATTTGATGTAATGAGTTCCGGAGATCATCTCTATCGACTTGGTTGCACCCAAGCATAAATTAAAGTTGCCAATCCAGTCACCTGCTCAATTTGAAAATGGATGTGAAGGAACTGAGGGTGGTCTAATAAAACAGTCACTGTCATTTCTTTTCCGCTGAAAAACCAAATTTTGTTTGAGCAGTTGGCAACAAAGTTAAATTGAGGAAATTTATTGGTAATTCTTGTGGTGTTATATTGAACCATAGGTTCCAAGAGAGCAAAGGCCCAAAATTTATGAATCCTTTCAAGATTCACCAATCTATTAAGGAGCCACAGGCGACAGCCCTCTAATATTCCAACACAACATGTTAATCATTAGGAGTCATTCCACTCCTAGTGAGTCTAGGAATGGAAGATACATGTTGTTCTTCGAATTAGCTCTGGGTTGAATTATGTTCTCCGAAGATAGGTTCCTCAATTCTAGCGGTAGCTTTTTCTTTTGGAATGGTAAACGAGTTCACCCTTCAACAAAGTCAGAAGCAACATTATCAAAACACACTGGTTCAGAGCTAGGAGAGGAAGGCAACACAATGGGATCTGGATATGAGGTACTTGGTGGAAGAATTATTTGTGTAGGTAGAGGTGCTGACTCTGAGAAAGCATGTTGTCCTGGGTCCAAAGGAGACACGAGTAAGTGTTCACTAGAACCATCTCGCCGGAGGGTTACCGGGAAGAGGTTCGAGCGATAGAAGAATATGGTTCAGCGAGAGGGAAGACAAGAGGGGGTGTCCGACGAACTCAATATCAGCAGGATCTGTACCAAGATTACCAACTTTCTCAGCATTCTCATTTACAATAAATCCTTCCTTTTCAGCAGGTGCCAAATGGGCAGGGTTCAACTGGAGGCCAGGCTTAATGGAGATAGGAGGAATTGCTGGGGCAGAATCAACAACTAGGTCAGAGGGGGCCACCACAGGTGGAGGTTTTTCCTTAGTTCGAGGCTTCAACCGTAACACTCCGTCCATAGAGTGACCAAACATTTTGCAGTGTGAACAATAGTAAGGCCTCTTCTCCATCACGGTTGGTTGCCAATAACCATTGTGTGCGATCCCAAGCCACAATTCTTTCACTTCGGTAGAGTAACATCTCTTTCAATTAACATTCTAGCACTCGAAGGCCCAGTAACTTCGGTGGTTGGGTCATCAACAAGTAGAGGTTTGCCCAAGGCTAGCCCAATATTATAAAGTGTATGCTTCTCATAAAAGTACGATTAGTAGTTCGAGCAAATTAAACCGGATGAGGGCAATAGGAGGTTCAAGAGAGGGTCAAAATCGAGTGACCATTTCAATATCTTCATCAATTTTCCTTCAATTGTAAGAGCTTTCATGGAGAAAACCCTAGCATAATCATCTTCCAAACTTAATTGGATAATCACATGCCTGCCATCAAACAGTCCCACTTTCCACGAGCCAAAAAGTTTCAAATTTTCAAACACCTTTCTGATAAGCTCCGTTTTAGGATGACCAAACTGAAACTTTCCAACCAAAGTAAATTTGTACTGTCGACCAAAGTATTTATCTCCTCGATGAAAAAAATTGCGGGCTTCCCATTCTTCTTACCGATTGGCTTAATAAACTGACTATCAGCGTTAGGTATCCCATGAGCAGCATCATGAAAGCTCTGTGGAAAAACTCCCTTACCACAAGATGAAGAAGAAGCCACAACAGAGGCATAAAAAACTTTCCCCCCAATGGAGGGTTACATTCCATTGTAGGATCAGAGAGGGCGCAGAGAGGGTAGAGAACGGAGCAGAGAGGAGACGCTAAAAAAAGCGAGCGCAGCAGGGAGCGACTGGCGCGACTCGATGGCGAGCCCAGTCACGAAGACACTGCGACTGGACGAGGCGAGGAGCCGAGCGGCCTTACCTAGCCGGAAGCCGCAGCGACGAAGACGAGGCGAGGAGGCGAGCGGCCTTACCTGAGGAAGAAGCCAACCCAAACGTCGTCGTCCCGGGTCGAAGCGAAGACGACGGAAGCGCGTGGTCCTCGTGCTAAGTGGAGACGACGGAGGAAGTCGCCGCCGAGCAGATTGGACAGCCGGAAAATTACTGCCGGGAATCGCCATCGCGAAACCCAGGCAGAGCCCTCATCGCGCTTTTTTTATTATGTTTCATTATATATATATATATATATATATATATATATATATATATATATATCCCTAGAGTCATATTTTTTGGCATAAGCTATAACTACACACGGGCTAGTAATCTAATGAATCGATCTTGTAGCCATCAAGTTTATAACATGCTTCTACAACTCGTAGTACTTAACTGGTCGCATCCAGTGGGCAGGTCAGTTTAAGAGAACAAATCTTAAAATAAAATTTGACATGTTGAATCTTTCTCAAGATTTATAAGCAAGAGATAGACTATCAGTCATAACATTTTGAACCTCCTTTAATAGCGTCTACATTTTATTTAGTATCAGTTTCTCGGATTCACTGCCTTCTAGGACCATTAATGTCAGCACTACTGATGTTTCTCGTACGATTTGAAAAAAGATAGTGCATGGAATCATGATCTTAAACTCTACGTGAAATTCTATTATCTTGGACTTTTTTCAATGTAAAAGTATGAGCTTTTCATCCTTGTTGAAGGAATATGCAATTTTTGTAATCATTATAATGTATATATATTCATACTACCAAGGGTGACCTATAGGATGTGTCAAGCATCCATAAATATAACGTCATATCACACCTACTCCTTGAACTTTTATCCAATAAAGAATTTTGCTAAATATCTTGTCAAGAGTGTTCTCATTTTCTTGCTTCAACCATGACAGAGAATATAATTGATCATGTTTCTAGGGGGCAAGGCTCAACTTATCTACAGTTTGAGTAGGCACCGTATTCTCACAACTTTCTCTGTTAATAAAAAGGCTGCACATGCAATGAGTATAAAATATGTTGTGGCAAGGCTATTGTTGGTCTCACTTGGCCTCAATTTGAAGGATTTGTCAAACCATTAATAGTAATGGCTCTTTCTCATGTGCAGGAAGTTGATAGTACTCCATCACCCCCATTTTTTGTGTGCCCCTAGTGCCATTATTTATTTATTCCACCGTTCCATATTATTCATTTATTCCACCATTCCGTGTTAAGTGAGAGAGATAATCCCTCATTTTTTGACAATCATATGTTGTGTATCCAAAATCATGTCATTTGAAGAACTTTCCTACTGAATAAACTTATGTATGTTGCTGCCCTCACATTTTCTATACCCTAGGATGATTTCTCCTCTCTGGTGTTGCTTTGATGCTCTAGTGGGTGTGCTCTTGATGGCGGATCCCAAGGTCAAGCTATGTCTGTAAGGTGTGGTGGTCCTCTCATGAGTCTTTACATCGAGTAGGTACCAATAAAGTTACGAGTGTATCACATTGCCAATAGATGACTTTAGCTCTCCAAGATAACTTGCCACTTTGTCTTCTCTTTTGTTTCATCTACACACATTTTAGCATCAAATGATCAAGTATGACTGTGTACTCCAAAAATGGATCTCTTAGGTGCATATTATGGATTTTCAGGAATATATTCTACTGCTAATGTGTGGGAAGGCATTTGCGTTGCATCCATGTTTGGCAATATGGTGATCTTATTCTTCTATTTTTGCTGTCGTCCTTTCATTTTTGCCGTTAAAGAGGTTATAAAATTTTCTACCACAAGGAAGTATTTTTTTTCTTGAGTTTGATGACTACTATTTTGACTTTTTGTCTTGGAGAATGTCTTTGAACTAAAAAATTTCTTTCATTGTTTATAGCCACTCAATGAATTCGCTCGGATGTCCATCAAAATCTGATAAATCAGTCTTGACTCCAATCCTTGCCTTTTCTTGGATTCTCAACGCTAAATCGTTTGGATGTTATTTCATCCCTGGAAATTTCTTGGTAAAAGAGCTTAACTTCCTTCCACTTGATACGATGAGTTACCATTATGGATATGGATAATCTCTTTGAAATGCCTTCTTTCAATTTGGCAAATTTTTATTGTAGTTGGAGAATTTTTCTTCGCATATCCTTCATTGTGAACCCTTGAACACCCCTTTGTATGTTTCTTCTAGGAAGCATGGTGTCTCTTTCCCCAATTAGGGTCTTGGCCAAAGTAAGGAGGGCAGTTCTAGGAAAGGTTGGAAATTTGAGGGAGTTTTTTTAGGTTTAGGGTTAAGTATAAGAATGGAGAATAAAGTTAGGGTCATCGCGAAGCACTGCCATTTTGCCTCCCTCCTGAAACTCCATTGTCAGGAGATTCTAATTCATTTTAGTCTTCTCTGAGGACCGCAACCATTTCATACCCAATATCATTGCAATGCTCCCTAGATCCAAGAGAAGAAATCCTCCAACACTTGAATACATTGTAGTTTTAAAATCAACCATTTACAAACTCCCATGTTCTTCTCCACTTGTCCATCCCCATCACGAATCCAAAACTTCTTGGGTAAACCATCTCAAGCCTCAATTGCTTTAATACTTAAATAGAGATGAAATTGTGGATGTTCCCACTATCTATCAACACCACTACATTCCGCTTTTCGATCTGTCCTCGAAGTTTCATAGTGTGGTTCGATATTAACCACACCATTAAGTTCAATGAGACTTATGCCACATCCAAGTGAGGGCGCTCTTCCTCCTACTCCGCTACAACCTTTTCTGTTTTTTCTTCCTCATCTCCTTCTCATCACACACTGTAAGAACTTATAGGGTTTGCTCATTGCAATGGTATCCTGGGGCGAACCTCCTCACACTGAAAACATAACCGCTTGGCTCGCTTTTATTGAATCTCTATCTCTGTAAGTCATTTAAATGTCGCTCACGGTCGTCACCCACCAGGGGCGAAATCAGCCTCTTTTTCTAGGGGGCAAACTTTTTATGAATAGATTTATTAAAAAAATTGCACATAATTCAAAATTAAAACGTGAATTTTATTATCATTAGTAAATTAATTATTATTACAAGCATTTCAATCTATTTTGTATATTTTAATAATTAAAAAAATAATTACATGTTTTTACGAAAATATTCATATTAAATATAATTTTATGAAAGTGCAAGTTTCATATGAAACTCAAACAAAAAAAATTATTAAAAAATCTAATAAATAATTGTATGCAAAATAATTAATAAGTATATTTACACATTGAACCTAACTATAATTTTATCTCATATTTTTATTTTTTATTTTGGTTTGCTCAAATAAATGAAATGTAAAAATAAATTAATATAGATGAACATTAGGAGTATACAAAAATGATTTTTTTTTTAAATATAGGGGCATTTACATACATACCACCCAATCCTTATGTATATACACATCTCATATATAAACTTCATTTTTTATGTTTATTCTACCGTCAGTTTACATATATTAAAAGTATCATTATTTTAATTTTTGTGATATCAATATTTTAATTTTCAAAAAGTGAAATATATTTTTATGCATTAAAAAGGAGGTATGCATGTAAAATTTGAAGTTTAGGTGTTAGATATGTAAATACATAGGAATTTAGGGGCATGTATTATGATTTCACAATAATATCACATTCTTGTTGGAATTGCTTAAGCGCCTTAATGAAATAGTCCCATGTTGGTTTATCAGCTGATTTTAATACTCTTTAAATTAAGAAATGTCTACATTTAGCCAATAACAAGATACTTGGCATTGCACCCTATTACAATTTTGCTAAAAGTTTTAAATTAGCATTAAAATCCTTTTAAACAAAAGATTTAATACTAGATCTTTAAGTTTGTCATTTATATATATATTTAATTACTCTCTAAGAGCTTGATTAAGCTGTGATTCTT
Source organism: Papilionanthe hookeriana x Papilionanthe teres (assembly GCA_022702705.1). Taxonomy (NCBI): domain Eukaryota; kingdom Viridiplantae; phylum Streptophyta; class Magnoliopsida; order Asparagales; family Orchidaceae; genus Papilionanthe; species Papilionanthe hookeriana x Papilionanthe teres. The sequence continues at coordinate 63,017,687 of CM040426.1, read as the reverse complement.
TTAAATTCAATAAATTAGAAAGTTAAATGAAGGTTTTTGTGGATATGGTTTCTGTTTGTTTAGAGATCAATGGGGGCAATTAATTGAGAGGGAGTAAAGTGATTAAATTATATATTTTCTTAATAAATTTTCAAATTGCCCCCCCCCCGAATAATGCGTAGATCCGCCTCTGTCGTCCATTATTCTTGTTTTGTGGTGCTTTCTTATGGAATCCTTCTGTTTGAGTTTTTGGTATCGTCAAGGTTGTAGCATTTCAGTATGACACTCCACTTTTGTTGCTCCTATTCGTTTGTCCTATTTCATTTTTATCTTCAACCAAACATGTGAATTCCATACTTTCCCTCATTCTTCGTGATCTCAACAGACAAAGTGCTGCTCGAATTTTTAGCCTCACCTTTCATGAAGTTTTATTCCAACACTTCTTCTGATATCCCTCTCAAATGGTTGCATAGCATCTCAAATTTATTCCTATAATCCATGACGAACTCTTCCTGGACTAATGCAAAAAACCGCTTGTGTAAATTCCCAATTTGTGTGGTTTTGAAATGCTCCCACAATTGGTCATTGAGTTCTTCTCATGTTCTAATTGGTTGATGTTGTTCTCTTCATTGGTACCATGCTAGATCCTTTTCTTTGAAACACAGGGTTTTCGCCATTTTTTTTTTCTTTCTCCATCAACCCATCTAAAACAGAATATATCTCCAAACAATGAACGCAGCCATAGGCATCTTATTCTTCAAAGATTGGCATCTTCGGCATCTTTATGCGCAAGTTTTCTCACAAATTTCCTCAACCGAAGTTCATTCCACCCATAAAGCGGGGGTTGGGTTTCCTTCGTTGACCCATATTAAATTTCCTTCTTCCATAACTCTGGCTTGCTTGAAAATCAGTTCTTACGTCTCCATAGGCTCCTAAATTCCTTTCTGCCCCAAAGACTTTCGCATACAAAAGGCACTGGCTTAGTTGGATGCATCCCTCGGTCGAGTTCCCACCCACTGTGGTTCCCTCTTCCATGCTGAAATCTTTCGAATCAGTCTTCTCCAACCCCAAATCACATGCCATCTCGTTCCGCCTGCTGTCATTACTCGCAATCGTCCGGATGTCGCGCTATTCCCTTCAAGTGCTGCCGCTCGAGTCCACTTCCGATCCCTTCCTTGATATCGCAACTCCAGATTTGCCTAAGGCAATGACACCACCCTGATGTTGTGTGAATTCTTCTGATTATTGCCACTGGCATCCACTACAGACGCCATCGCTTGAACCCTAGGTAGGCGACAATGGGTTTGTTGAAATTCCACGATCTTCTTAAACATTTCTTCCAGGATCATGAATCTTCTCTTGATGGACGAGAACCGCTCCCAGAATCATGAATCTTCTCTCGATGGACGAGAAACGCCCCTCCATGGACTAGAAATGTTTCTCCATTTCAAATATAATTTGGCTCACCTCTCCCTCTAATTTCTCCTCAAGAGCATCTACTGTCTTGGTCACCATTACTCTCATGATTGTTTTTTTATTTATTAAGTTCAAACTCATGTACATTTAGATCATGTCGTTGGCTTCCCAGGTAGTTTGAATCGCGACCGTATCGAGAGATGTGGTCATGAAGGTGATGCCGCAATCCCATTGTTTGCTTCCCAACTATCATGAATCGCGATTGTAACGCGAGGTTCGGTCACAAAGGAGACACCATGATCCAATTGCTGGCTTCCTAGCTATCTCGACTCTCGACTGCATCTCGATGTTTAATCACAAAGGCAACGGAGGCGAGGCCGTCACTGAGATCGGGAGGGCGCCTCTATGATTTCAGAATGATATGAGGCAGAGTAGCGACCTCATATGCGAACGAGAGATTTCTAGCAGAGCAATGACTCCAATTTTCTGGTAACAATTTTATGTAAACACGACAAATTTCCACAAAAATTAGGTAAAAATAAAATATCTCACTTATTGACACAAAACAACACAATCCAAATACATAAATATAAACTACAATTAAAGAGGTAAGCCATCTCTTACAAACCTTAACCCTAAGATTCAAGACAACAATCACATAACATAATCCTAAACATATTAAGTCTTATTTATACTCACAATAATAATTAACAAATGACTAAATTGCTCTTTTAGTTTGCGCCTAGCATAAGTCTTCAACTTAGTTTGCGGGCTTAGCGTCAACTCAATGGAGCACTAGGTGGATGGCGCCATAGACTCTGTTCTAACATATGCACAAAGTGCTAACGTTTATAACCTTTTGTTTGAATGACTTCTATTCCAACACTCGATTATGATTTTAGCGCACATTATCCATCATACTTTCCCAGACACTATCTTGACATGTTAAAACATTGGGAAGATCATTTTGAAAGACAATTCTAAAAATTGCAGACAAATAATTTCGTATATTAATTTTAAATTATTTTAGTTAGAATAACCTCTTCATCCATGTCCCTGCACCATTTACTTGCTGATAAAAGTGATGGTTAGGTTTGAGTATCGGATAGTAAGAGTTGTGTTAGGTGCTATATCGATGTTGTCAGCATCCATTTGTTCATATGCTTATCTTGTTTTTTTCTTGAACATGAAATTGGCATACTGAACTTGATAGAATCTTTTAAACTGTTAGCCTAAATAGTCGTAGACTTCAACTACTAATAGTTCTTTTTCTAAGTATCTCCCAGCTGCTGCTGCTTCACCCTTGCCAGTCATTATTTGTGAGGCAGAGTAGCACATTTGGTTACATTATTGACTTAGCACTGAAGCTTTCCATTAACTTTTCTGTCGACAGAGCTGATATATGGTCATTTGGAATCACTGCTCTTGAGCTGGCACATGGTCATGCTCCTTTTTCGAAGTACCCTCCAATGAAGGTAAGCACTATTATTTCATGGCTGCTTTTAATCTATGAATGTGGTTTCGAAGACCTCTGATAGGCACGTGACCTTATCTTCTCCATTTGGCCTTAGGGTTGGCTTAACCTTCTCCATTTAGCCTTAGAGTTGGCAATGCAAATTACATTTTAAAATTTTAGATAGATTTTTAAATAAGTTATTGAAATTACATTAAACACCACAATCACTATCTTTCATGCATAGGTTTATGACATCAAGGTGGTATAAATGTAAATATCAAATTTTGGGTGTTAGATATGTAAAAGCATTAGAATTATGTGGCATGTATGTAAATTTCCTTAAAATTAATTTATTTATTTTGAAATTTTGATATTCTGAATGAATTGAGTCCTACATGAATTTGACCTGGTTTCCTTTTAGGGAAATTACACATATACCACACAATTCTTATGTATTTACATATGTAATACCTACATTTTCATATTTATAGTTACGGTATCATAAAGCTATGCATGAAAATGTATTTTTCACTTTTAAGTAGTAGTGATATTTTTTATGTGATGTTACAGATTGTGTGTTATGAATGTAAAAATGAAAATTTAAATGTAGATATGTGAATACAGAAGAATTGTGTGGTATACTGGTATGCATGTAAATGTCCCTTCCTTATATTACATGTAAATGCTTTCATCATATTGCTCTGCTTCGTAGTCATATTGTGGTGGGTAATGCTCTTTGGTCTGTTCAGCATGCAACGAAGAACAGAAACTAAGACCAGCAAATTTGGCTTTTCTAAGTCTCATGCTATATTAAGTTCCGCTACTTGCTTATGCTATCCACACATCTGGAATAACGACATAGAAACCATTTTAATCTAGAGGTATTTATTACTTTGGCATCATAATTCATTATTATCAAAGCATAAGGTCATCATTGATGAACATTATTAATAAAGGTATTTGTATGAATGTTTTTGTATTAGTTGAGAATGTTAACAATATGAATTTTTCCTAAAACATGTGAAATTAAATTTATAATTGTCTATGAAGAATTGTGAAAGATATTTATATCTAATAAGTTCCAGTGAGAACCAAAAGTGAAAACTTTGATTTGCCTGGCATTTCAAAACCGCCAAATGTTACTGGAATGTGTGATGTTGTGTTCTATCAGGAGCACTCACTTTAGGTTTCCTTATTTATTCTATTGAGCTTTTTGCTGTACTATAAATCTATTTTTTTTCAAGGACATTTCTGCTTTGATTAAAGTGCTGCTTGATATATGAATTCTTCATTAGGTATAAAACACTGAAATATGATTCTATTTAATACCCTTATGGTTCACACAGGCATTGTCTTAGTGCATACTAAAGGCAACATATATAGTTCTGTTGAGGTCATGAAGTTGTGTATGAGCCTAAAAATTTTTGAGATTGGATGTGCCTTGCTGTCTTTAATCATACATAAAATCTAGATATTTAGCTGACTCAATCAGTTGAAATTTTTCTTTCTGTTCTATTGTTCCATCACAGGTTCTTCTGATGACCCTCCAAAATGCTCCTCCTGGACTTGATTATGATCGGGATAAAAGGTTCTCAAAGGTATTATGGCAATTTTTTAGGCTTTTGTGTACGGCAACTATTCAACATCTTTCAGCTTGGGGTGTCTTTATAAACTTTGTTATATAACTTAGTTTCTAACTTACATAATCAGTGGCGTGCCTCTGGAAATAAAGTCGGATAATATTGTTGGTGTCATTATTACTGCTTTTCTAATAAAGGATTTTCAGTGGCTATCAGTCTTTTAAAGAAATGGTTGCAATGTGCTTGGTCAAAGATCAAACCAAAAGACCAACAGCTGAAAAATTGTTGAAACACTCATTTTTCAAAAATGCAAAGCCTCCTGAGATATATGTGAAAAGCCTTTTGGTAGATCTACCACCGCTTTGGGACCGTGTAAAAGAACTTGAGGTTATTCATCAAAGATGTACATTTTTGCGTAGTAATTAAATACATCTCTATTTTGAAGTAGCTATTTTTTCTTCAGATTAAAGATGCTGCACAACTGGCATTGAAGAGAATGCCTTCATCAGAAAGGCAAGCATTATCACAGGTTCGTTGTAAATAATATTTTTTTATAATTTTTTCAATTTATTCCGAGCAATTGATTGAAAGAACTAATTTTGTCCATTATTACTTGCACGATAATGGAACTAAGAACTTGGATGTGTACTTGTTTGTTTAAAAATGAATTATTTTTAATGTTAGCCTCAGTAAAATATGAATTTTGCTTCCTACTTTATGTTTTACTTTTAAATTTGAGGTTTGGAAATAGTTTATGTTTGGGGCGGGAGGAAGCTTTTGGTACGCTGGTAGTCATGCTAAATCAGAGGAGGAAAGAATAACAACGAAACGGTTAAGTTTTCAATATCTACTTCTCACTTGTGGGAGGGTGGAAAAAAACAGAGAGCAAAAAAGAAACAAAAAATGGAGGACAATGCAGGAAAGTCTTGGGTTTGGAAGGTTCCTTGACTGCAAGTTTGCAATTTTATAAGTTTCATAGAGCCATTTTCACTGATCTTGATTGAGAGAAACTTAAGTCTGGCCGCATCGAAGTGTGCAGAGTGAGGATTATGCACTGCTTCCGTCACTCCATCACTTGCATTTTTTTTATTTGTAAATTTAATAACACTGCTTTGAACTTTAGCATCGCCTAGAGGATCTTTCATTATCCGGGTCTTTCCTTCTAGTCTTTTTATTGCATTAAATTTTTTGCAGTTTCTTAACGAAAAATCTTGTGTTTTTAGCATGCTAATGAACTAATGCTTAGGTGTCTGTTTTGTGCTTAAAAATGATTTTTGCTTGTGAAAAGAGATTGTATCGTTATTGCTTAAAACTGACTTCAATGGAAATTTAACAGTTATATAAGTGAGTTTGAAAACTGTATCGATGCGTTAGAATATTAGTCTACCAGCCGGCAGGATGCTCATTTTGTTGTAATCTATATTTTTGTTTGGGGATCTTTTTTACTGTTATTATGGCAAAAAAATCAGCTAATAAAAATTAGCATTTGTCCGGATGCAACATTTGCACAGCCTTTTTAAAATTTATCTTTAAAAAGCTGCTTTTGGAAAAATATATTTGAAATTATGGCTGGAAAAGTAGCTTTTAACATCAAAGTTAGAAGAGCATATGCCTTCTCAAACAAACCTAACAGAAAGGTGGTTTCTAGGAAAGCAGATGTAACATATGCATGACTTTTTTTTTAATCTAAGATTTTGTGGATATTGTTAACAGAGTGAGTATCAGCGAGGAGTTAGCGCATGGAATTTTGACATTGAAGATTTAAAGGTTCAAGCATCATTGGTATGGATCTATATATGATCTTTTGTTGTTGATGAAGCTGAATCCTTGTTTTCTTTTTAATTCTTCCGAAACTTTTTTTTTATTGCTCTTCCAGTTTATTGATTGATGCATGTTACTAATTTTTACTGAAAATTGTTAGATTGAAGATGATGAGGACCTTGTCAATGCAGCAAAGGAAGATGATGGTAGCTTTAGCCATTGCATCAATAATGAGGTTTTGTTACCTTTTATTCTTATTTCCGGTTATTCTAAGCCATTATTTTATGTTTATTTTATTTTAGATATGTTTGTCCCTTTCTTTTACATTTTGCAAGCCTCTTCGGTGAAAAAAAGGTTTCCTTAGTTAATTTAGCTTTAATCTTGACAGGAATCATCCATTAGTAGATGTTCTCCTGGAAAGACTTTAACTGCTGTTGAAATTACACACAGGTGGGCAGTCTTCTTTATGCAAGCAAGCTCTTCATTCGTTAGAATTCTTTTCACGTTTCTGCAGTTATTTTTTCAATTAATCATTTTCTATTAATGTCATTAAGATGATAAATGAGGCTTATGCAATGAAAGTCTCATTAGTGATACTACATTTTCTTTTATATTTTTTCTTGCTTGTTAAATCTTGAGATTTACACAATGATTTAAAGGATTAATGCTATGATTTTTTGATAAATATTTTATGCTTGTTGTTGACCACTTAACACTGACCTTCATTTTTCGTATCCAGAACTTGAGACCAAATAATAACAACGTTGAAAGATAACTTTGTAAAATTTTTAAGAAGTATAATTATAGATAAAAATTCAAAATATAATGTTGTAAAAATTAATATAATTTGAGATAGAATTATACCCCTAAAGGTTGTTATTGATATTAAGATTCTTAATATTATTAGTGCTTATGTGTCTCAAGTAGGTTTAAATGTCTATTCAAAAGAAAAGTTTTGGAATGAGCTAGAATAATTAATATAAATGATACATCTTGAAGAAAAAATTTATTTGGAAGAGATTTAAATGGACATGTTAGTAGAGTGATAGAATATTTTTAAAATGTTCACGGTGGCTATGATTTTGGAGTGACTAGTAGGGCGGTAAATTTAGCTCTAAAATTGTTAATCGTTCAAAGATTGATTCGAATTTTGGCTCGAATCGAAATAAATGAGCTGAGCTACGAGCCAAAATTTTTTGTTCAAATTCTTTACGAGTCGATTTTGAGACAATCCCAACTCGGCTCGAAATCGGATTGTTAATAGCTTATGCCTGTGAATTTAGCAACTTTAGCTTGAGGATTGTTAATCACTCGAAAATTGATTCGAATTTTGGCTCAGATCAATATTGAATCGAAATAAATGACCCAAGTTACGAGCCAAAATTTTGGATCAAATTTTTTTCGTGCCGATTCTAAGCCAACCCAAGTTCGGCTCAAAATCGAATATTGAGTCATATTGGATTTTGTTTTAGTTTATGATTTTATTATTGTTAACACTTTATTTAAGAAAACAATAAGCATATTATCGCTCATAAGAATTGATCTAATAAAACAAAATTTTATTATCTTCTTATGAGAAAAAGAGATCGTCGATATTATAAAGATTTTAAGGTCATTCCAATCAATAATTTAAGTACTCAACATCGATTGTTGGTTTTGGATTTTATGATGAAGGGTTTGAAGATGAAAAATACAATGAAAAGTTGTCATAGAATTAAAAGAGAGCACTTAAAAGACATAAATAAAATTATTTTATATGTATACTTTAAGATCTTAATATTTCGGATGTTTTTGAATAAGCTAATGCGTGGGGTAATGTAATGAGCACTATTAAAAAGATTACAAAAGATGTACTTAGAGAATTAAAATGAAAAACTCTTATAAATAGAATATTTGGTGGCAGAACAATAATGTTAAAAAAAATGAAATATAAAAAATTTTGTTATAAAATTGCTAAATGTAAAAATTTAGAGAATTGACAAATTAAGTGGCCTGTAGGGAGTTTAAGAGAATATTTTTTTACGCTAAAAATTCTACATTTAATAACTTTTGTAATAGATTAGATATTAAAGAAAGTGAAGAAAATATGTATAAACTAGTCAAGTAAAGAAATAAGAAAAGTAAAATTTTTGTTAAAGTAAAGTTTATTAAGGTTAAAAAAAAAGGGTGTTTTTCTTAGATGAGGATATTCAATATAGCTAGATAAGATATTTTTATAAACTTCTCAATATGCATTTGAAATATGATCTACTTTAGTGATCTTAATATTTTTAACAACAATAAAATTTTTTATTTTCACCATCGCATTATTAAAATGGAAGTTGAGAGGCTTTCATGAAAATGATGGGTGAAAAATCAGTAGGACTTGATTGTATCTCAATAGATGTGTGAAAATGTTTAGGAGATTTGAGAATTTCTTGACTTACTAATTTTTTTAATATTATTTTAAAAACTAAAAAGATTCTTGAGTGGATGGATAGTATTTTGGTCCTTATTTTAAAAATAAGGGAAATGCATAAGCTAGAGTGTGTAAATTATAGAGGAATTAAGTTTGTGTCATAAATTAAAATTATGAACGAGTGTAATTGAATATAGGTTATGCGATACAAAAATATCTCAAAATCACTTTGGATTTATGCCAGACAAGTCTATTATGGAAGGTATATATTTCTTGAGAGGTTTGATGGAGTGGTGTAAAGAGATTAAGGAGGATTTGCATATGATTTTTGTGAATTTAAAAGAACATACGATAATATTCCAAGAAAAGTACTTTAGAGATTTCTAAACAAGAAAGGTAGTGATATGGCTTGTATTCGAACAAAAGGAGGATTAATCAAGTATTTTTTTATTTCAATTGGATTGCATCAAATATCAACTTTAAGCCCATATATTTTTGCTCTGGTTATGGATGTTCCTACTGGACATTTATAGTAGGGTGTGCCTTGGTGTGTATTTTTAGTTGATGATATCCTTCTTGTGGATAGGACTAGAGAAAGAGTTTAAGAAAAACTTGAATTATGGAGATTAACTGTAGAGCCTAAAGGCTTTCGTTTGACTAGTTCTAATACTGAATATATGAACTGTAATTTTAGTAGATCAAGGCATTAAAAGAAGTGGCGTTTTAGATATCTTGGGTCTATTGTTCAAAGTGATTGTGATATGGATGGAGATGTTATTAGTAGAATTCAAGTTGAATGGTTGAAGTGTAAGAATGTATTGGGCCTGTTGTGTGATTAAAAAAATGTAATGAATAGGCTTAAAGGAAAATTTTATAAGATGATGGTGAGACTTGCAATGCTTTATGGTGTAGAATGTTGGTCTATAAAGGAGAGACATAAAACTAAGTTTTGGTAAAATGAGAATGCTTAGGTAGATGAGTGACTTTACACTTAGAGACAAAATGTGAAGCAAATATATCCGTCAAAGAGTTGGTGTAGCTCCAACGACAGATGAGATTATAGAGGGTCGTCTTAGATGTTTTGGTCACATTAAATATTGACCATCTGATTATCTAATTAAAAGAATAGTTTTTTTAGATTTGACTTATGTTAAAAAAAGTAGAGGTAATCCAAAAAAGATTTGGGCATGTTGTATAAAAAATGACCTTAATTTATTTGAATTAAATGAAAATATGGAGGAAAAAGATTCATGTACCGACCCCACTTAGTGCGATAAAGGCTTGTTATTGTTGTTGTTGTTGTTGTTGTATTGTTAAATCCTGAGATTGATCTAAAAGTTCTTGAGCTTATTTGTTTCAAGTGTTTTGTCTCTTTTGACATTTATATGTGCTATCTCTTTCATGATTTGAGAAGTTAATAAATGGACTAAAATGATTCTATCTTAAAATTATAATCTACTTCTAAATCTACTTATGAAAAGATATGGGAGGAAGATGAATTTAATTGTGTGATAAGCTCTGCTTCGACTTATAGTTCTAATGATTTTTTTATTTGTTTATCAGTATCTTGTGTTCATTGATACTTGAAGAGAGTGGAAGTTGGCCCGCTTATTCTTACATTTGTTTTTCATTATGCATCTTTTTATGGTGGAAAGTCAGACACTTTGTGCTTGATTCAATTTTGGCGCTTTTGATGGTGGAAAATAAGACACTTAGTGCTTGTAGTCTTATCTGTTTGCTAGACTAGTAGTGACATTGCAATGGAATGAGTCGTCCAGAGGCAGCTTTAACTCGTTTGTGCTGGGTCAGAAAACTTCACTTGTGATTATGAAATTTATTCAAATTATGCAATGACTTGGACTCAATTTCAACCGAGAAACAATCTTCTAATTTCTAGTCAGATTATTTTTCTGCTCATTGGGTTTTTCCACTGAAAAGAGAGTCAACTAAAAATTTTAGCTTTGAGTTCCATTGTGGGAAGGACAGTCTTTTGATCTCGTGTAGACAGTTGAGGGCTGCTAGGTGAATAGAGAGGAGGCATTAATTTGGAAGGGGATGAGGCTTGCCTGCTTGGAGAAAATGCAGATCGTTTGAGAGAACTGCCAAAGAATGCCTTTAAAAGTTCAACTATCAGAGAGCTGGTGCTCCCTTCAAAGCTTAAATCAGAGAGGTATTCCTTTTTGGTGGACGGTTATCTACTTCTTTTGAGTGCCAGGTGATTGGGACAGATTTTAGTTTCATAGACTGGATATTTGTGATGACCTGGAGCATTCAGGTTGATAAAATATTCAAACTCAGAACTTGTTTATATTTAAGCCGAATCAAACTCCACTTGAAGAAGTTCTAGTCGATTTTTTGAGTTAGGGTAGCTGGCTTGAAATTTGGTTCAAGTCTACAATGATTCGCTCAAAATTTAATTTCATTTTGGTTGAAATCATTGTATATTGTATGTATTTTGATATAAAATTTACAGGAAGTAATTGTTAGTCTAATTGGTTGGAATATAGTATCTCATGGAAAGGGCATAGGTTCTATCCCCATTGGGAAGCTTATATGCTTTTGAGTATAGCTGAAACCAATTTGAGGTTGCCTAAAATTGAGTCATTTTGAGACAAGCCAACCCTACTTCAAAATTAAATTGATTTCATGCCAATTTTGAGTTGAACTGAACTTGATAACTGTGAAACGTCGAGTAAAATGAAGTTAAAACTCTTAAACATCATGACATCTTTGGGTAATGGTTGGACTTTCGATTTAAACTTCTAAGTGTGCTCGTGTTTGAGCACTCTTGGGATGGGTGACCTCCTAGGAATTTAGGTACATCAATTGGGAAAAATCGTGCGGCTACCAGGACAAAGCAGATAATATCTTGATGGATGAGAATTCGTGCTGTTACAAATGGTATCAGAGCATTACGCCAGCCATAAGATGGGAATTAAGTGGCATATAGAACAAAGTGCCATGTCATGGGAGCCGCGTCTTGACCTAAGATGGGTCAAAGTGCTATATGGTGGGAGCCACCTCATGAATTGGTAAGAGTCACCTCTAGAATCCTATCTACTTGGTGGATGATTCTGAGTTTAGAATACTGACAAGGATGTTAGTTTAGGGGTATAAGAGAGTCAAGCAAGCTCATGAGCCAACTCAACCTCGACTCGATAAGTGGCTTGTGAGCTGAGCTCGATGAGCTGATAAGCCAAGCCCATGCCAACCCCAACTCAACTCGTTAGCTCGTGAGCCGGCTCGTTTAAATCATAATTGATGTAAATTACACTCAAAATATATTGAAATTTAAGTTTTTCTCTTTTAATTTTTGAAAAGATGTAAAATATATATTTTATATTCTGTATCGAGTGATTTCTTATTAAGTATCATCTAATACTCATTCTATTTATCATTTTAATATAACATTAACTTGAATTAATTTTTTTTTCTTTATCGTAATAATCACGAATCGGTTCGAACTCGTAGAAATTGAACTTGAGTTTGAACTTGATTAAGTTAATCAAGCTCAAGCCAAGGGTGGCTCAAGCTCGACTCAACTTCGTTTACATCCCTATGTCAATTGCTTAAGTGAGGGAGATAGTGAAATCACTCGAGTAAAATGACTTTCTTATGATCTTATTTGCCTTTTCTTGGGAAAAAAAAATCTAACTTTATGTGGAGCTTTCTTCTTCCAACCTTATATTCTGTTGATTAACTTGAAATCAATTTTGAGCTTAGCCCAAAATGGAGTCATTTTGAGACGAACCAAATCAACTTAAAATGAAATTTATTTCAAGCCAGTTTTAGCTGAACTTAATTTAATAACTTTGAGTTCAAGTCAAGCAAAACTTGCTCAACTCGTTATAAGCATTTTCCAGATTTCTTTTGCTTTAGTGGGATGCCTTTGGTATTTTATAGCGCCAATGCTTAATAACATGATAAATTAACACGTGGCTTTTGGCATGCAATTTCTTTTATGATTTCTTTCATGCAACTCCCCTTGCACTATTGAATTGAATATTAGGGCTAAGATGTTTAATTTTAGATTGATTTTGCTTGCAATTCTATATAGCTTTAGATTCAATTTTTGTTTTTTAAATCTTTTGCAAAAGTAGGTTGTGTGATTCTTTGAGTGTTAAAGAAATGTGGATCTCTTATTTTAGGTGGAAATCATTTTCTTATATCAACGTGAGGCTTAATATTCCATACTTTTGCTAATTCTGTTCTAAACTTAATTTCTTCTAAATAACTTGTTATTATCTTGCTAATATTCGTACAAATTTGATTCGATTGGGATTCTAATTACGGTGAATAAATTTTAATTTTTTGTTGATTTTATTTGGTGAAATGCGAAATGAATATATCTATAAATGAGTTGGTGTTGATAAAAGTAGAGAGAGTCACCTTAGATAGTTTGGTCACATTAAACGTCGACCACCTGATGATCCGATTAGGAGAGTAGATGTTTTAGATACAACTTATGTTAAGAAAGGCAGAGGTAGACCTAAGAAAACTTGGGCTTATTGCATAAAAAATGATCTTGATTTATTAGAATTAAATGAAAATTTGACACTAAATAGGACGCAATGGAGAAAAATGATTCATGTAGCCGACCCCACTAAGTGGGATTAAGGCTTTGTTGTTGTTGTTATTGTTGTTGGTCACAAAAAATGATCTTGATTTATTGTTGAAATTTTATTTGGTGAAAAAATTTCACTGATTTTATTAGCTTTATTCAATTTTGTACCATTAACTGGGTTTTAATTCTCATAATTACCGCTTTGCACCTAAAAAAAGTTAATTTGTGCATTAAGTAGTCTTTGATATGCAAATCCTTATTTTCCTTCTGTGATATTTTTCATTACTCTGTTCGAATTGCATTAGAAAAGCTATACCTCAAATTATGCTGTATCATCTATATTTGCGGCATGTTGTAATGCTGCTGGTGCTTCTAGTAAAAATACCTTATGATCATTGTTTCATCCAGATGCGTGTTGATATGATATGATTACAACCAGAAGTGAATTATCTTCACTGCATCGCTTACTATAATTGTCATTTTGATGAAGAGTAGGGTTGTGTTTAAATGTGCTGTTTCTTTTTCTTTTACCTTGCAGACCAAGCAAAAATGGTGGCAATGTCGGTGATAGTAATGGTTTAATAATGAAAGATGAGTATGTGAGAACAGGTTTTCTGGATACCAGCAATCAAGGTGGCATTTACAGATATGACACATTCAGACAAACAAATGATTCTTTGCCCTCAACATCGATGCAACATGCTGAATCACAATCGAAATTTCAGGCTGAGAGAAGGAACCAAACATACAGTGATTCTTTTATGCCCTCTGGCGTGCAAAACAGTTCATCAGAAAGAGGGCGAGCCTCCGAGAGGTTTATTTCCTTATCTTCTTAAAGTACTTCTATTGTTGGACTAAATACTACTTTACTCTGGATGGGTGCGAGGAACCTACTCAATTCATAGTATTTGTTCATTAAAGCATATCTATATTACCATCAGCACTCAGTATATTAGTGCTGCTGTTCATGTATGTTCATAAACAGCTACTTTATTAACAACTCTGTTCTTTGATAGCTCCTTTAACTTGCAGTGACATTTTTTGAGATGTGTCTGGGTAGCATGAGTTCGTGCAGTGAACAGAAAACCTTTCAGACAAAGTACCACATAAAGCGCTTAAACCTAGAAACATGAGTTTAATGATTTATATGATGGGATAATAAAATAAATAGATAATATATTTTGAGAAAATCAATTATCACCGAATCAATGCCAAGAACAAAGCCACCAACCTAAGTTTAGTATAAATTAACTTCTCAAATCATAGTTCAGCATAACCTAATCTGATTGTTTACTTTCCAACACATATATAGCACTTCTAATGCCTAAATGATGAATGCATATTAAAAGACATAGGGGAAGGTCAACGGCCACAATGCTTTGAGACATGAATTCTTCTCCGAAACTAAATGCATCCATTTGTGTGCCTAAACTCCATGGCTGGCCTAATTTATGTGTTATAATGAACCAGGCAAGGAGAAATGAGCATTCTTCTTCAAGGAGGATCAACCTAATCCATGTGCATGTTTCTTAACATGATGTGTCACAAGAAGCTTCCAAATATCTATTTTGTATGTGATAGGTCACATGAGCTTCCATGAACTGAAGTTTGACACTTCATTACCCATCCGCTTGAACCATAATTGCCAGTTTGGAGGAGTTGGAACCATGCTTGGGCTGCTTTTTTTGCATGGAACTTTCTTAGCTAGCCTTTAATGTTTGACTTTAATTTGATTAGAATTATGCTGGCTTGCATGACCATCTTTGCATATAATAAAAGACACTACTATTGTATCACCTTGCATTGCACCATTACTACTATTCCTCTTCATTATATTAAAATATGCTATTGCAAATTAATAACATAATATGATTCCATAATATTATAATATAATAATATAATAGATATGATAATATCAATAAACTTGTGGAGGAGGTGATCCATGTAGTCTCACCTTTGGCTTCCATTCTTTTCTGTCATTAATGCCACTTTCTTCTGTTGCATCAATAAGTCCACTCATACAGTGATATTATCATTTAGCCTTTTTTTGTGAGTTTTTGTCCCGTGTCTAACTTTTTCAGACCACCTTATGGAACTGAAATTAACACTCTTTTAAGTAATGCACATCGAAACAAATACATGATCATTCCATAGCCTACTTTATGTCACTGGATGAGCTGTCATGACTGCGGCCAAAAATATTTATTAGAGTTTTTCTCCTTGTATTCATGGCTTCATTGGGCATGTAGAATAGTAAGCTTGTTAAGTAGTAAGGTTTGATTTGCTTAGATCAATAACATTTGATGTAATTTATTCTACTTTTGTTAGGATTGAAGGTGAAAAGAAATTCTCGGCGGAGAGATCTAAACATGATGCTAGGAAGCCTATAAACTTAATTGGCCCTTCATTACTTCCAAAACGTGCTTCTTCGAACAGTTTGTCCGTTCCCATACCATCCAAGAAAGGTGAGAAACTTTTTAGTTTATCCATAGGTTTTATCCTGCTATCTCATGTAATTTGTTACATTTTTTTGGACATAAAGTCCTTGTAAAAGTGGGCCAAATGTAGGCTTCACGGGAAGATTTTATAACTAGGTGATGGAATTAAAACTGCTTGAATCATTAAATCTCCTTAGAAATTTTTGCGATTTTCTTATCGTTTATTAAATTGACACCTCTGTTTTGTTTAAAGGATATGGAGATTCTCTGGAGGATAAGTCCGGGTCTAATGTGGTGCAAATAAAAGGACGGTTTTCTGTTACATCTGAGAATGTTGATCTTGTAAAGGTTAGATCTAACGTTTAGACTTAGGTTCTCTATTAGATGAAACGGATTTGATCCATGCAACTTCATTTGCATATCTAGGATGTTCTGTTAGGAGCAGTTCCACAAATTCATCCGTTTTCCATTTCATTATAACCATGGCTTTAGCTGTTTTACAAACTAAAGTTTTTTTTTTTTCTTTTTTTCATTTTATTGACGTCTCATCAGCGCCCACCACTAAGAAGATCTGCAAGCTTTGGTGATTTCTTAGTTAATCCTAACCCAGTGGTAAGCAGGATTTTCATCTTCCATCTTTACTATCCTTATGTTCTTTGTCATGATGTGTGTGTGAATGTGAGTGGACAAGGTCAACCCTGAAAGTCTGCTTTTGTGTCTGTTTGGATTACCTGTTACAAGTATACTTGATAATTTAGTTGAGGCTAGTTTGACATAAAACAATATTGAACTCTATATAATCAATCTTTTCCAAGCGCAGTTTCACCAAAATTATGTTTTTTCGTCAAATATTTCTTTCCAAAGGTATGTAACAGCGTAAACATCATCAAATGCTTAGTTAAGTTGCTTATCAATATTAAAGATAAAGCTTAAAGATATTATTTTTTTTCCATTGACGTAAAAGGCTTAGAGAGAATATATCCATGATAGGGTTGGTGTAGCTCCAGTGGCGAACAAAATTAGCGAGAGTCGCCTTAGATGGTTTGGTCACATTAAACGTCGACCATCTGATCATCCAATTAGGAGAGTAGATGTTTTAGATTCGACTTATGTTAAGATAGGAAGGGGTAGACCTAGGAAGACTTGGGCTTATTGTATAAAAAATGATCTTAATTTATTAGAATTAAATGAAAATATGCACTAAATAGGACGCAATGGAGAAAAAGGATTCATGTAGCCGACCCCACTTAGTGGGAGGAAGGCTTTATTGTTGTTGTAGTGATGTGAAAGGCTAATGGGACACGCAGACAAATTAGAAAATATTGCCTCGCATCTTTGTCGTGTTGGTAACATTGCTAAGGCATGCCAAGGCAAGTAATTTGCCTTAAGGAGAAATGCTGGGAGGCTAGCACCTTGATTTTAGAAATATGTGCTAATACTATAAAAATGCGAATGATGAATCAATTCTAATGATATGTAATTTGACATGAGATGGTCTAAAACTCATAATTAAAGTTTTAGAAAAAAGATGTCCACTTGGAAACAAGTTATCTTAACTCAGGTAGAGGTGGCTCAAATTTTAGATTAATAAACCTTGTGGTGCGAGGAGATAGAGGGAAAGATGCAGAGCAAGCATTTTTATCGATTAAAAAAGGGGAGTGTGAATGATTGAAAGGATGTAATAAATATTGAGGAAGATTAAAATATTCCTTGGCCAAACATTCTATGGACTTTATTATGTACTATAATTACTCAAAATTATAAATTTACCTAGACAATTGATCTTGCTGGATAATAGAACTTGAAAATTTATAAATTTATTTGCTTTCTTTTATATGATAAATATCAGCTCATATTATTAAAAAAACACTCATCATATTTAAATTTATTTAATAAGTAATATTACAGTTCAAGTGCCAAGGGTGGGGTTGAGCTTATTAGGTGTTATAAATCATAAAATCTTGAAAGTACCTGTCACATTTTAACAACAATGCTTTAACAGTTGTCTTGTGATGTGCAATCCTTTCTTCCCATCCGAACTAACAGCTAGGGGGAGGGCAAAAATAGATGCACTTGATACTTGATGAAGGCTCTTGCTGCGCCTCCTACTTTTTCTAGCACCTTTGGTGGTTAGATCTAAAGTATGGAATGATCTACATAATCTATTGTTTTTTCTAGCGCCTTTGGTGTTTAGATCTAAATGTATGAAATGATCTACATAATCTAAGAGTATCTACACACGCAAGCAAGCATCTCTAATCAGCAATTGATTCCCTCTACCATAACTCCTTCCTTGGCTAGCCACCTACCTATTAATGGGATTATAATTAGTTTCACATTAATTTCAATAAATCTTCAATTATATTTGAAAATTTGAATTCTAAAATTCAAAGTAATTGAATTTTAAAATTTAAATTTTCAAGTTACAACTATTAACCACACAAGTATATTAAAAATAAATTATATGCACATGATGTTCACATAAATGAAATAAAATTCTAATAAAATAAAAAATTATAAGTTATTATTTTTATTCTACTTATGATGATTGGATCTCATTGATTAGTTGTAATTTTTTTTTGGAGTGAGCTATTGTGACCGGTCTAATCCTGTAACCATAAGCCTCATGTGTTACATCAAAAATCCTTGGCACTACATATATTTCTTTCTTGTATTTTCAAGGATTCACCATTTTTTTTTAATTCCCAAAAGATAGAATAAATGAAGATACAATTATGGGATGTTTGGGGTCAATTTTAATTTTATTTTTATCTTATTTATTTATATTTTGATTTAAATTAAAATATGTTTGATTGAGATGGTTGTTTTTTAAAAAACTTGAAACATCTTTTAGGATTTGAGTGTTTTTAAAAACAAGTTGATTTTTTTTTAAATATAAAAAATAAAAAAATCTAAAATTTAAACCAACAAAACATATTTTCAAAACAAAACAATAACAAAAATAAGAAAAAAAAAATTGATATCAAACCGGCCCTTAGTATTTCTTATTAAGAATCCTTTTCGAGGATATTATATGGAATCACCTTTCTCATGATTTTTTGTTTTAAGGATGTTTGTATCATATTTTTTAATGATATACATAGTTACTGAAGATGCCACTTAGTTCTTAATGCGGGGTTCCTCCTTAGCTGAACTAGCTGAAAGGCTAAATTGGTTCAACAAGGATGGTTTAGGGGTCGACCACCATTTCGATGGGATTAGGGTTGCCGCCCATGGATTATTGGTTAAGGTTCAGTTTTTGCATCAGTTTCTCTGTCTTCGGCGTCTTTCTCTCTTGTTAGAGTTCTATCTAAGAACAGGTGGTTCTCCGGCAATATCCTGCTCCAAGGTGGTGGTTATCTCCTTGAATTTTCTCTCCCCTACTTTCCACCGACCCCTCCTGCCCTCCCCAGCTTCCCACCGACCCTTCCAATGCCCTCCTGCTAGTTGTCGACCCCTTCCCTTAATCACATGCTTGTTGTTGGACCCTTACAGCCTATGAAGCACAAACAAGGACACTAGGATATAGGCATGACACAATACAATACAATGACACAAACATAATTGCAAAAAATAGAACACATGACATGGACTCGTTTTAATATTTTTAATAAATTATTGATATAAATATATATTTTTAATATTTTAGACTATGAAAATCACAAAATAATAAATGCAATCATTAAGAAAACTCTATAATGATAAACTCATAAAAGTTGTCTTTAACAATATCAAAATATAAAAAAAACTATCAAAACACTTACTACTAATGTCATCCATAATAAAATAAAGCAAATATAGCAAAATTCAAAATATAACAACATATTTATCACTAATTAGAGTTAATGCATTGAACATTGGTGTCATCATTTGTGCTAGCTCCATTGCCCTCATTTTTTGTGCTAGCTCCATTGCCCTCATCTATGATACATTCATCTACATCAATGAAAGACACTATTTCTAAGCATTACTCATCAAGAGAAAGCTCAAGAACTTCAACAATTCCAATATCTCCCATTGTAGCCAAGACATCTCCACCAGCATCTCATAATATTGTGTTTCCCTGAGAATATTCTAGGTTCCTCTTCAATAGAAGGTAGAGATTATTATGAACAAATGCCAAATTTTCACCTCTTTGCGGAGTGATTTTGTTCATCTTAAGTGAATTGATAAAAGAAGATTTACACCAACTTCTTTCACAAAAGGAAGATGAACACGATTGAGCCAATAATCTAAAAGCTAAACTTTGCAGTTGTGGGTAATTTGCTCCATAAATCATCTACCGCATCTTCCATCCATAATAGCTATAAAAGCTATGGAGTCATGATTAGTGAAAGCATCTCTAAATCTAAAAAAATTAATAAACTCTAAATTAACAATTGAGTTTTCTTTAATATTTGGGAAAATCTTCATTAAGTATTTATTTCTCTCAATTGATATCTCCATATTCTTATGTGGAGCAACACAAATTGGAGTTCCACTTAGGCAATTATGAATGTAATACTTAATAAAAAATGCACCTTTAAGTGACAATTAACACAAGTTAGGATTAATAAAAAATAAACATCAAATCAAAATATACCTTGGATTAAGAGAGTGGGCTCAACTGTGACGATAAGCGTTGCTTTTTATTCCATCTTTTTATTAAAACTCATATACAACTTTATAAAAATTGGGGTTTTCATTCTCTCTTTCCTTCGTGTCAATATATAATACTTTTCACATTTTCTATCTTAGAATCTCATATCTCGTAAATAAGGTGGAGACAAGGTTTATTTGTATCAGCCAATCCCAACATGTCATATACAGGTTCAGCGAAATCAATAACTAATTATTTTTTATCTTGCCACACATCTGAGATTTTTTTCCTTCATAATTATTTTGCTTATATCATCTCCGCAACACATATTCCATTCCTCACTTATTATCATTATTTGTAGCCATTGTTTTATTTGTTTGGAATATCCTAAACATGACTATACTTAATGCAAAATGGATCTCTGTAATGACCAACATTTTCAGTTTGTAACTCATTTAACTTTGATAATCTCATTGAATGATTATGATAACACTTTAGTAAAATTAACATCTCCTATAATGTCAGTGATCCAACTGCATTGCTCATTAGTTATCTCATTTTATTCTATATTCTTTGGAGCTTATATTTTTATCAATGCAAAGTTCAATGTATAAACAACGCAAGAAGTCCAAAAAATATGAGGATATTGAGTCTCAATCAATGCTCCTGCAACTCATCACACATGTGCTTTTTCAGTGATTACTTGAACCACTTTATCTGTACCTATGTCTGTAATTACTTATTTAATTTCATTGACAATGTAAATCTTATCTTTATATTACTCTTCACAGTTAGTAGTTTTTATAAATATTGGTCTAGATTCTGTGAGGTCCATGAAATTAACGAAATGTCTTCTCTGCGCATCTATCAAACCATCACAAATTATGGTAACTACTTTCTTATTTCAAGTCTTTTTAATAAGCTCAAACATTCTCTTAACATATACTTTCTTTATGAAGTAAGGTTGTTATTAACAGATTATAACAAGGAGTATATCCAGTGATTGTGTTGTCGGATGCATATGAGAATGCACTTAAATAATATAGATTTCTTACCAAATGAAAGGAAAGAGCTATAAAATAAAACATTTGAGCGATTTCATGTAAATGATATCTAGTCTTGTGCGTGAAACCTGGCTCATTGGTAGTGGCCTTTGGCATAAGACCCTCGGGTCAGGGGTTCAAATCCCACCCCTATCGAAGATTTGAATAACACACAAACCTGAAGGGGGTTCGTCCTCGGTCGGCTCAACTTATAGGGGTTGATCGGCGGTCTCCGATCGTCAATCAACCTTTCAATATATATATATATATATATATATATATATATATATATATATTAAACAAGAAGCTCAGGGCCATTTTCATTAAGATAAAAGAGGGGGATACAAAGCATATGAGAATGCACTTAAATAACATAGATTTCTTACCAAATGAAATGAAAGAGCTATACAATAAAACATTTGAGCGATTTCATGTAAATGATATCTAGTCTTGTGCGTGAAACCTGGCTCATTGGTAGTGGCCTTTGGCGTAAGACCCTCGGGTCAGGGGTTCAAATCCCACCCCTATCAAGAAGATTTGAATAACACACAAAACTGGAAGGGGGGTTCGTCCCTCGGTCAGCTCAACTTATAGGGGTTGATCGGCGGTCTCCGACTGTCAATCAACCTTTCAATATATATATATATATATATATATATATATATATATATATATATATTAAACGAAGCCTCATGTGCCATTTTCATTAAGATAAAAGAGGGGATACAAAACAAGTAGTAAAAGAGGGCCCATGATGAAGCTCTAACTCATAAGAGACAAAAAGCAAATAAAATAAAAAGTACAAAAGATAGTGACTAAAATAAACTTGCAACTAAAATTTTTCGATGGACGAGGTCGCCGAGCGCCTTCCTCTTCCATGGGTTCTCAAGCGCATTCAATAACGAGCTCCTGAGTGATTCCCCATCGCTGTGAGATACCAAGCGTGTCATCCATAAGATTTCCAAGTAGCAAAGTACTCTCGCCTTCTTCCGCCCTGGAGGTATACACTTGCCATCGATCCTCCGAAGTGTGAGCCGTCCGATCCACAGTGGGAGAGGCCGCCGCAATGATAGGTTCCATAACCACTCTGGCCGATCAGTATCACAGGAGGAAGGGCCACCCTTCCAACTTCTTCGACAATCACGTAGCCACGACGGGTGACAATCGGTGCAACCTGTCGAGGTTCCATAACCACTCAGGCGGTTTGTACTACAGATGGGAGAGGCTGCTGCAGATGACCAGTAATCGCCTCTACGACCTTGTCGAGTGAGTTTAAACTGTTGTCAACATCAGATGCTACATTAATCTCCTGAGCCAGGGTAGCATCGACATTTTGGTAGGAAGTCCCAACAGCAGCAGAAGGCCCAGAAGTCCTTCTCCTAGAGGGAGGATGCAGTCTATAGCAAATGTCCCTGATGTGTCCGAACATTTTACGAGTCTTGTAAAAGAGAGCCCGTTCTCCACCACGGCCTCCCGCTAAAACCCATCCCGACCATCCGTAATCCAAAAACGATCCACATCCTGGAAGAGTGAAATCCTCTCTACTCCGAACCACGACACCATCCTGGCGAGACCCTATCAAATGTAGGTGAATCAACTCGAGAGGTGTATCGAGAGCTGGCTAATGTCGTACAAAGCGCATGGATTGTACAAATGAAATGGGAGTCCCGGAAGTTTGAACCACATAGGAACGATAGGAGATTCCTTAGATGGGTCAAAGTCAGGAGTCCATTTAATAAGCTTCATGTGGGTTCCAGCAATCAAAACTGATTGTTGAGCAAAGATTCTGACATAATCTTCTTCCATCTGAATTCTATTAAGAAAGTGTCTGCCATCAAAAACTCCCAACTTCCAACCTCCAATGAGATTCGGACTCTCAAAAAAATTTTCTGACTAAATCCATTTTGGGGTGACCGAATTGAAATTTCCCGACTAGAGTGAACTTAACATAATCAGATAAAATCTTCATTTCTACGAGTGATGAAGATAACGAGCGGTTATCATCTTTAACACCAATATGCCCGATAAAAGCATCTTGTCTTTTTCCAGCTAGCGATGTCATAAAATTCTTGTGGAAAGAAGAGATGATCCAAGTTCTTGCGAGAATTGTCGCCACGACTCCAGCGATAAGATGACTTAGTTGCCATGAAGACAGACACAGTTCGCTGATCTAGCAGCCCTTGCCGTTACTTCCAAGAGCAGCACAGAGCAGCCCCTGCAGTAACAGTAGTCGCTATATCCCTCTTCTCGCACAGTGCCAGGATCAGATCCCGCGTACTGGAGACCCAATGACGGGAGGAACGTGCGAGAAGGAACAGAGGCGAGAAGGCTCGAATGCAGTTCAACTCAGTCGAGGATGCGACTGTGACGCTGAAATTGGGACGCTGGAATCCTGGCCGAAGAATGCAGACCTGGACGAAGAAAGGCCGCTCGAACAGGAGGCCGGGACGAAGCAGACCTGGACGAAACGACCGCTCGAAGTGGAAGCCGATCGAAGGGCGGTCGGAACACCGGACGCGAGACGCCGCACCGGGACGACCCGGCGGGGACGAGGACGAAACGAGTCGTAGAGCTCGAAGAGATCGAGCGTGCAGTGACGAAGCGCGCAGACCACGCCGACGCCGAAGACGAGCAAGCCACTCGACGCTGGAGTCCGATCAAAGGGTCACCGGGAATCGCCATGGCGAAACCCCAAAGCTCGGGACGCCGTCATCTCGATCATATATATATATATATATATATATATATATATATATATATATATATATATATTCAATAGCACTATTGCTCGACATTTTGTTTTTCCTATGTTTATAATCATAAGCTTCTGCTCTAAATAAAAGTCTACTTGACTGAGAGCTACAGCAGATTATAATCCCTTAGAAGGAAGTGAAACCTTTTTAAATGCAACATATTTCTTTTTCTGCTCTATATCAACGTCTAATTTCTGCATTTCTTAAATTTGTGTCGAATTTACTTTAAGACATGTTTGTATATCAACTCTAGGTTGTGGAAATAAGTGTGTTCTAACCATAAAATATATTCCCTTGAACTTTTCGTGACAAATGAGACATTGAAATTCTACATTGTCTTCTCTTCCAATTGGTCTCAATTTCTCAAAATTTTTGACATATGGCCATAAAGCCTTTGTCTCGTTCTCTATGAGATTGTTAGAGGCACTTGTAGTACACTTAATCCTATTAATCAAATGTACAATATATATATATATATATATATATATATATATATATATATATATAGAGAGAGAGAGAGAGAGAGAGAGAGAGAGAGAGAGAGAGAGAGGGTAATGGGGCATTTACATACATAGCATGCAATTATTTTGTATTTACATATCTCAAACCCTATGCATAGAAATTCGGTGGTATTTATGTATATTTTGTGTGGTTTTTTCAAACGTTAGAGACTTAGTGTTGATGCCCACATGCCTACATTAATCAGTGAAAAAAGATTTCAAGATTTCAACATAGAACTTAGTTGTAATTTCTTTTCATATTTAACCCGCATACCACTCAATTCTTTACTATCACATTAAATTTATTAAAAAGCACCACTAATTATAAGGCTTTACAAATCATTGAATCAAATCCATCTTTTCATGCACAGATAAAATGTTATGCAGACAAATATCAAAGCTTTGGTGTGAGGTAGCTAAACGTATAAGAATTTAGTGTTACCAACTTATCATCGCCAAAAAAAAAACGATATTTAAAAAATAAATAAGGGGCAAAGCACACATATCCAATGCTAAACTTGCATGTGTGGATCTTCCCTAGCTCACGTCGAGGCTCTGGATTGTAAGAGAGATTGCGTGGAAGCTTTGTATCATGATTTGGATCGTGCCCTAGATAGAGTTGAAGCTCTGGATCGTTCCCTAGCTTGCGTCGAAGCACTGGATCACGTCGAAGGTCACATGAAAGCTTTGTATCATGCCCTTGCTCGAGTCGAAGCTCCAAATCGCGTCGAAGACTCGCTCGCTTTGATTATGGTTGCTCGACAACTCCTTTGCATTGATCGGGGTTGCTCGGCGAGTCCCTTGCTTCGATTAGTGATGCTCAACATTAGCTTCCTTTGGCTTCGACAGGGCAACTGAGAATGATTGCGAGGTGATGGTAAGACGGTAAGATCTACAAAAAGTCGCGGCTTTGTACTTTTGTCTTCACCGCTTCGCTGCCGCTTGAATTTATCTCCACGTGTCGGTGTTGAGAGGTGTTCAAGAAGTGTCAAATTAATTGAACTCCAACACGTTTGGTAGTGTTAGACACATATCAGCCCGCGTCAGAGATGTGTCTGTGTCCCTTACGTGACCGACATGAGTACGGCTTCAATTTGGAGTTGTTGGTGCTTCATAGCTTATAGCTGGGTACGTGACCGACATGAGTACAACATGTGTCAGCGTCAGAGTTGTGTTCGCGTTCGGTACGTGACCCACCTGCTCATTGCTGCACTTCCAGCTCCTCCTGTTGGCTGCCGCCCCTTCTTGTAACCATTCTGCATTTTGTCAGCCTCTCATTGCCATCCCTTTCCTTGTAGTTGTATAGTTTCTATCCCCCGCTCTTGTTCTTGCTACCACCAAGTCACCAACTATCCCACAGCTTTTGCCACCACCTTCCCACCACCCTTTGTTCAACCCTAGTTAGGTGTTCACGTATGTGGCGTATTTCCTATTTTTTGTTATTTGTTTGTAACAGCCTATTTGAATTTCAACAATAATATCATCTTTTTGTTGTGATTTTGGGATAACTCCGGTATCATTTGTTATCAGAGATAGCCTAACCCTAATCTTATGATAGGGTTTCTAACATTTGCCATACCCAAAATCTACTTTCACCCCCAAAATTATTTTGTTTCCCATTCCAATACCCTCTTCCATTCCCATAAATCTAAATAGTAACTATGCCACCAAGGAGATAAATGTTGAAACTTGTGAGGGAAGAGATACAACGAGAGAATCATTAACTTCACCAGAGGCCTACTTAGATTGATGATGGGACCCCAGAAAAAATTACCCTCGTTCGTGATACGAAGTGTCAAAGAGGAGGAAAAGGCAAGAATGAGAACCCTTTCCGCAGGGAGGACTTCAATGATAAGGAGGACAAACCACGATGCTTCGGAATTCATTATCAGATGAGACCAAGAGAATAGGTGACATATGGAAGACATGGAGATTTCAAAGTGAAATATTGGATCTATTAGAGTTTGAAGGAGGGATGAATCTAAATGATTTCATCAAATGGTTGCAGTCAGTCGAGAGAATCTTCGAGTATAATGGGGGGTACCATAAGACAGGAGGGTGAAGTTCACCGTCGTCAAATTGAAAAAGAGTGCTTCTTTGTGGTGGAAAAATTTGCAGAGGCTAGATTATCAAATGGTAGAAGATGAGAAAGGAGATGCAAAGAAAACACTTAACCTCCTCACTATAGTTGGGATATATTTTTGGGCTCCATCACCTAAAACAAAGAGACCTATCAGTGGAAGAGTTCACGCCACAGTTTGAGCAGCTTCATATGAAATGCTAGTTGGTCGAGCTAGAGGAACGCACTATAGTCAGATATTTGGGAGGCCTAAAGCCAGCTATCAGTAATGTTGCCAAACTGCTTCTCTATTGCTTACTGGGAGATGATGAGACCTTAGCATTAAAGGTGAAGAGACAGTAGAAACAAAGTAGGCATGCACCCCAATTTATACAACAACCTATAACTACAACTATCAACAAGTTTACATCTGGAAGAGTTGGGAAGACAGGGCAATGAAGTGACAAGATATATCTATGTAAAGAAGCCCAAGAAAAGTAACACGCCCAATACAGTGCATGTTAGGAGATATTTTAGATGTCACGACTAGGGACACAACCTCCAACTGCCCTACAAGCCAAGTTGTTTCCTTCACTGAGTAATGTGATGTTGAGGAAGTGAGCGAGGAAATAATAGAGGATCAGGAGGAACATCAACTCCATGGAGATGAGGGGGCGATGCTAGTCGTAAGGAGCTATAGATTGAGCTGGGAAAGGATCATTCATGACTAATGCATAACACTTTTCGCACCGGGTGTACTGTGAGAGGAAAGTCTGCCGCCTGATTATTAATGGTGGGATTTGTGGAATGTGGTTTCCACTCTGATGGTGACGAAATTGGATTTGTTCACATAGAAGCAACCTTAGCCCTATTCCCTTACCGGATTGAAAGGGGAAATGAGATACGTGTGAATCAACATTGCTTGGTTGAGTTTTCTTTTGGAGATTAGCTACAAGAGCAAGTATAGTGCGACGTGATACACATGGATGCTTGCCACATTCAGTTGGGGAGGCCGTGATAGTTCAACCACAAGGCCCAATATGGCTGGTTCAAGAATAATTTTTCGTTCAAGAAGGATAGAAGATGCATAGTTCTTTTTCCCATCAGGGACTCGAAGGGAGTAGACATCACAGGAGATGGTACTCTCACGGGCCACCTTTATGCAATCAGTACGAGAGGCTCAGGTGACAATGACTTGTCATGTTAGAGGAAATTAAGGAGATTGAGATACCATAGCCTATGCAGCCACTGCTAGTTGATTTTCAAGAATTAGTAATTGACAGTCTTTCATAGAGGTTGCCACCATTGAGGGAAATTCAACATGTCGTAGATCCCATTCTTGGATCAGTGTTACCAAATAGGTCTCCCTATAGATTGAGGCTTACAGAGTATGAGGAATTATAACGACAGATACATGATCTCTCTGCAAGAGGTTTTGTGAGAGAGAGTGCTAGCTTGTTTGCTTTCCCCTTCTTGATGGTACTTGAAAAGGACTGATCGTGGAGGATTTGCATTGATAGTCGAGCTATCAACAAGACCACCATCAAATACAGGTTCCCCATTTCTCGCATGGATGACCTCTTGGTTAGTTGCATGATTTACATAGCAGATATCACCAGATCAGGATGAGACCAAGGGACGCATGGAAGACTGTTTTCAAGACCCGGGATGGATTATACGAGTAGACAATCATGCCTGTTGGGTTGTCTAATGCGTCTAGCACGTTCTTGAGGTTGATGAATCAATTTTTCTAGGCTCACTTTGAGAAGCTTCGAGGAATGAGGTCAAAGCTCCTCCAATCCCTATAGACTGACGTCTGGCTTCTCCCTAGCTAACTTGGGTGGGTGGCTAAACCTGTTTAATAGGGATGGTTCAAGGGCCGACTGACCCTTTTTATATGGGGTTATGGTTGTCGCCCAAGGGGAGGGACTCCACTTTACTTAAGTATTATTATTTATATGTTGTTTTCTTTGGTTAGGGTTCAATTTTTGCTTCAGTTTCTCTTCCGTCAGCGTCTTTCTCTCGCATCTGAGGACAGGTGATGCTCTAACTTTATCCCTCCAAGGTGGTGATTATACCCCCGTATTCCCTTCCCTTTCCTCCTCCCCTACTTGTCGTTAACCTTCCCGCTCTTCCTAGCTTGCCGCCGAGACTTCCAGACCCCTACAGCTAGTTGTTGACCCCTTTCCAGCAAACTCCTGCTCTATGCTGATCCCTTCCAGCCACTTACTTGCTCGTTGCCGCCATTCCAACCACCCACCTGCTTGTTGCCGCCCTTCTAGCCCCTCTCCTGTTGGCTGCAAGCCCTTTTCTGCAGCCCCTTCCTTTTCGCTGTATATCGGCTGCCCTCTGCTTTTGTTCTTGTTGCCACCCAATCACCAACTACCCCACAACTGCTGTCGCCTCCTTCCCACCATCGTCGGTTCAACCCTAGTTAGGTGTTTGTGTACGGGACGTTGTTATTTCCTAATTTTGTTGTTTGTTTGTAATAATCTATTTGAATTTCAACAATAATATCATCGTTCTGTTGTGGTTTTGGGTTAACTCCGATATCAGTTCTTTTCTTTCCTTTTTTTTCTTTTATCATTTAGACTTTCTTAGGAATTTTAACCATGTTTTTGAAATATATATATATATATATATATATATATATATATTTATTTATTTATTTTATCTTTCTAAAAGAATCGGTATTTTGCAGAGGCTCAAATACCGATTCTTTATGTGCTACAGCCCTATGATGGAGGCTGACGTCATGTGTCTATTATTCTAGAACCCTGCGCCACAGTGGATCGAACTCGTGACCTACGGAGACTTACAGAGAACCCCGCCAACCAACAGCCTATGGCTTGCGGCACACACGCGTGCGCGCACGCACACACACTCACAAAGGACAACCATTCTGCATACAAACATAGGATACATGTATACCAAAAAAAACCAAAATAAAAAATTAGACATAGAAACTGAACAACAAAAGTCTGCCAATATTCACAGAATTAGCTAGCTTGCGAAATTCAATTTAGCCCTGCCTCGGCTCCTGGTTCTAGGACGGGAGCTAGTTAACAAAATATTAAGTTTGCTTTCATTACCCGAATTAACCAATGTATCATCCCTCATGTTTGGTAGTAGGCCGTCATTCTTCTTATTCCTGGATGTATAAACCTGTCATTCATCATCCGAATGTTGACTCATCTGCTCCGTGGATTGGTCCAATGCTTGACGGACAGGTGTAGGCTATATGTCTGAGTCACTGTAACTACTCGCTCTATCTGATATATATATATACATATATATATATATACATATATATATATATATACATATATATATATATATATATATATATATATATATATATATATATATATATATATAGATAGATAGATAGATAGATAGATAGATATATTTGTGTGTGTTTCAGGAGGGCATATTTATGTTTCTTTGCATTTGTCACCGAGAATTGACACATGGGTGAACTTCTTTAGTTTTTATATTCCAATGGTAGGTAATTTTATGACATGAAATTATCTATGATTAGTTCTTTTGCAATTTCGCAGCCAGTTGATCATCTCCCAAAGGAAAACATTACTTCATTAACTGCTTCCATTCTAATGCCTCACCTCCAGAATCTTTTTCAACAAACATCATTTCAACAGGTACCATACCGGTGATTCTTTACCCTCAAAATTTCATTAAGTCCTGCAGCATTTATTTTTCCCTAGTAATGATACAGTTTTTGTGCTTCGCCATCAGGATCTTCTTACAAATCTTTTAAGTAGCCTGCAACAAAATGATCTTGTTTCTAGTGAGTGCAGTTTTGCTTTTGCTTATTTAAACCATAATGAAACGTTTATGCTTTGACACTGGACACCTTGCAGCTTTCCAGACTGGAGTGCCATCACAAGCATGCAGATCTGAAAGAGATCGTTTGGTTAGTCTTGCCTTCTTTCTAGTAATTTCCATATGGAGAAAACTCCCTTTACCTGTTGAAGGATGAAATATTTTACTATGGTTTTATAACTTGTAGAGGTGAACTATACTTTTCTTTCACAAACTTATCCTTTTCGTTAATGAGATAGTCTAAACTTCTAAATAATACTTCTTAGTGGTAATTTGAGGTATTGTAAAAATAATTATTTCATTGATGCAAAATCAGCATTTTCTTTTAAGTGGATTCTAGTATTTCCTTTGCAATTGCTGCTCTACTATTTCGAGTGCAAGAATTGTTAAAATAAATTTTGGGAGGAAAAAGTTCTTGCGTCATTATTCACATTTGGGTTACATATATAAGGAAACCGATTTCTCCTAATTTATAAACTTACCGAAAATATCTAATATAAATTTGGAAAGGAAATAGTTATGAAATAAAATTAAAGAAACATAAATAAGAAAAGAATAAACTAAATAAGAGGTTTCTAAAATTGTCTCTAATTAGACGCCACAAGATCTATAAGGTGTCGGACTGGCCCACTTTTCTAACTTGCCACACTCTCCCTCAAGTCAGGTCATATATGTCGTAAAGTTCTAGCTTGGTATTCAACTAACTGAAGTTGCTGTAGAGCTTTAGTGAAGACATCAACAACTTGAGGATGAGTTGGAATGGATCAAGTGAATAATGTCACCATTAATCTTTTTAGAGATAAAATGTCTATCAATTATAATGTTTGGTCTTGTCATGTGATTCTTTGCAGTATGAATGGCGGTTTGGTTGTTACAAAATATCTTTATAGGATTGACTATGGAGTATCCTGACTTATTTAGTAACCTTCGTATCCACATTCCTTAAAGAGTTTTTCTGCCCTCCTAGCATCAGTGTAAGACTCTACCTCCCTTATCTTATTTCTTAAACAGTAAACCTCTATCAAGGGTCTTCTTAATAAACCTCAATATCCGGTTAACTATCTCCAAATAATTTTTATTCAGACTATTCATTTGTTGGCTCATAATGTCGATACAACAACAACAACAAAGCCTTAATCCCACTAAGTGGGGTCGACTACATGAATCCTTTTTCTCCATTGCGTCCTATTTAGTGTCAAATTTTCGTTTAATTCTAATAAAGTAAGATTATTTTTTATGCAATAAGCCCAAGTTTTCCTAGGTCTACCTCTGCCTTTCTTAACATAAGTTGTATTTAAAACATCTACTCTCCTAATCGGATCATCAGGTGGTCGAAGTTTAATGTGACCAAACCATCTAAGGCGACTCTCTCTAATTTTATCTGTCGATAGATGAAGCAAAATCAAGTCTAGCGTGTGATAGGTATATAAGCTTACCTACCAATCTCTGGTATCTCCCCTTGTGACGCTTCGTTTCCAATACCAAGGGAATTGAAGAGGGGCATAGGAAGAGAACAGTTAGGCAACTAAAGTTGGGGGGGGGGGAATAAGCGAGGAGTCGGGAAGCCAAAGATGTGGGATATGAAGTGAGAGGGTTGGGAATTCAAGGAGGTGAGTTTGCCCTATAAAATGGTTGTGAGATGGGGAAGGGATCGAGTGAATTTGTAGCAGAAGCTAACTTACTTGGGACGGGGACAGAAGCGAGTCGGGAAGCCAAAGAGGTGGGAGATGAAGTGAGAGGGTTGAGAATTCAAGGAGGTGAGTTCGTCCTATAAGTGGGCGTGAGATGAGGGAGGGATCGAGTGAATTTGTAGCAGAAGCCAACTTATCTGAGAATCGAAGAGCACGTGCGGGAGACGGGAACTTAAGCTAGGGCTTTCACCTAGCCGTGGTCGACGGAAGACATCTCTGCTGCAGAGGAGTTGGCATCGGTGTCATGCGGCTGATTGAAAGAAATTGAGAGGAAGGAGCCCTAGTGCAAAGCAAGGTGGCAAAATAGCATGTAGAGGGGAAGAAGAAAATTTTCACATGGTTTAGGGCTTGGGGGGATTTTAAAGGTAAAATTTAATAATTTTATTGATATAATAAGTTTTATATATATATATATATATATATATATTGTAATTTTATATACATAAAATGGCGGCAAGCTCTGCTAGGGTTTCGCCCGATGGCAAAACCCAACATTGACCTCCGGCTTCTCCATCGTCCTCGTTGGCTCCTATTTCGTCTGCTGCTGGCTAAGTCATCTCGCAAGTATCCTCATTCGGCGTCGCAGACTGCGCCTCACTGCTTCGTCGTCATCTGCGTCTCTTCGTCGTCAACTGCTGCAGGAGTCGCTCGAACTTGCTCGACGCCTGTTCGTCAGCTGTGTAAAATTCGACTGGACCCTGCGTCTCCTCGGCAGAACACGACGCCGACTGCTCAGCCAGAGTCGCTCGAACCTGCTCCTATTTCGTCTGTTTGCGCACCTTAGTGCAGTCCATTAAGTGGGATTGGTGCAGCCGTAGCAATGGCCTCTGGTCGTTCTTACGTCGATGCCCTCGCCGACTATAATCTCGCTCGCGGCCCTTCAAGTTCTAACATATTCCCGCATAAATACCACGATGCATTCGCGCAAGGCGTTGATACCGGGTTTCTCAAAAAGGCTTCCCGTAAAGACGACTAACCTGCAATCTTTCTCATAGAGGCAGAGACCTCCACCCTAGCTGCACCCTGCCGAGTGTTTCTAGTAGGTAAGTTCCTTTACGAGTAATCCTAAACTTGAATTGATCTGAAAGGAATTTGAACAAATGAAACTTAATGTAAGTTGGGAGATTGGTAGACTGGATGGTCAGCACGTTCTCATCTAATTAACGGATGATGAAGATTACACCCAATTGTTTGCCAGAAGAATCATCCGAATAGACAATTAGGTGATGAAGTTGCTCAAAATGGACGGTGGATTTTGACCATCATACTGAACCTTCCATCATTCATGTTTGGCTGCGCTTCCCAGATCTGCAGGTTTACCTTTACAATCAAGAGCTTCTATTTACTTTTGCAAAGACATATGACACACCACTCCAAACTGATAAGCCTACAGAGAATCTAACTCGATCTTCTGAGGCTAGAATATTGATAGAACGCGACATTACATTACCTTTTCCGAGAGAGATATGGATTGACAAACAATATCAGGGATTTTGGCAACCAGCAGAACTTGAACAGGTACCTCTTTACTGCACCCACTGCCATATGTTTGGACACTCTCCTCATCAGTGTTACCACCTGCATCTGAATTTCAAACCTCCACATACAAATGCTACTGGGTCAGACATTCCTGCCACGGTTATACTCTCTTCCTCACTGCCTGTGATACCTAATGCAACGCCTACGCCGGATATAGTGCAAAAATCTACTGATACTGATTCAAATCATGTTGATAAAGATCGATTGTTGGAGGTGTCAGGTGGTTGTACCTAGAAAGCAGAACACGATGATTGTCCCTTCTTCTCAGCCTTCTTCTATTGGAGTAGCAGCTACCGTGGAGGGTGCTCAGGCTTCCTTCCTTGATGTGATTGAACCTAAGGGAAGAAGCGAACATTCACATTCAGATGACGGAAAAGGTGCCAACTACTATCGAGGGAGAATTACTGTCAAACAATAGTTTTATTGTTGTTACTAATCAGTTGGTTGAACTACCCATTCGTAGGGTAGGAGATCCCCAAATATTGGAAGACTGTCCTACACAAACACTGGAACCTATCCCTGCAACTGCCTTTCATTCTATGGATCGGACCGACCAGTCTTCAGAAGAAGAATGACAAGTATACACTTCCCGGCAGAAGAAGAAAGCTGGGGGTAATATTCAACTTGAAAACTTAATGGATGATACCTTGGTCTCTTCTAAACTTTAGAAGAGCCGACATCAATTAACAAAATAATTGACATCGATGTAAGTACTTATACTTTTAATCTATGATAATAGTTTTGTTTCTTCTCGATTATTTTCATTAGTAATTAATAAACTTGTACAATCTTTATTTTGATTGATATATTTTTTTCTTTATTGGTCACATTGTTATTAATATTATATGTCTGTAATAACTTATTATTATGTATTTGTTAATGTTATATATGTATATAATATTCAATTGAATGTCATGAACACATGAATGACATGTTTATATTGATTGCGCGTATATGAATGATTGATTATGTTGGAGTCACCCATTTTATGGTACTAGTGCGGGGTGCTAAGATACCTGTGCACATAAACGAAAAAAAAATATTGATATTGACGTACCTTAATTGGTATAATTTTTAGAATGTGCTCATGTGACGGTTGTGCAGATATAGAATGATATAGATATGCGATTGATATACTAAGATTCATTGAATGATGTCATATTCTTAAGATATGAAATGTTTATATTGATTTATTAAAGTCTTAATTGACATGGATATTATTTTATTTTCCCTTATATCATTAAGTTTAGATGTGTAAGTGTTCACTCGCTCGGTTAGCTTATAATTATTTTAAACTAACTCTTCAAGTATAATTAATTTATTAAAATACGACCAATAGAAGAGAATATTTATAGAATATGCGAAGATGTGCAATGAGGTAAATTTAATATACTATTTTAATTTAGTTTCATTAATGACTGTCATTTGTTAATAATTATAGAAAATAAATATGAAAAATTTAATTCTCACCGTCCGATTATCTGTACCCGTCTTGGTTAATTCTAAGCTTCAAGTCAGGTCGTGATAAAAATGGTATCAGAGACAAGGTTTAAGATTAATTAAGGTAATCTTGATAAAAGAGTCAATTTAGTAATTATAAGAAAATTTTAATAATAATAAAAATTAAAAATTAAAGTTAACTCATTAATAATTATATCCATTCA
This sequence comes from Papilionanthe hookeriana x Papilionanthe teres, assembly GCA_022702705.1. Taxonomy (NCBI): domain Eukaryota; kingdom Viridiplantae; phylum Streptophyta; class Magnoliopsida; order Asparagales; family Orchidaceae; genus Papilionanthe; species Papilionanthe hookeriana x Papilionanthe teres. Next base: position 62,982,424 of record CM040426.1, on the reverse strand, counting down.
GACATAGAGGTACAACCGAAATTATAGAAGAAGAGACTTTGATAAAAAAATGATGAATTACAAACTAATATAAAAGTGCATTTGGCATAACTGTTTCATAGTTTTTAGTTTATAGACCATTGTCGCAGTTATATTTTATTACAACTTATTTATCACTGAAAAATTTTTGTGTTGAGAATATGCTTTTCACGGCCATATCTGCTTGTGTGGCTATTGCAAGCAGTTGGACGTTTTCATCTGGGAAAAAGTATATAATACCACCAACAATTTTCAAGACCTATGTTTTTTTTCAGAATAGTTTCTCAACTAATTTTATGGACAGATGTACTTGTCCCAAATGGAAAATTAAGCATCCAAATAAAAATAGGAAGTTTAAAGGTGCGTTTGAAATGATGAATTGTGGTTTGAAAATAAGAAAAAATTTGGCCTATTTCTGAAGGGTGTCTCATTGGGTTCGTTGGTTGGATTTGATGGCCGGGTTTGAGTTTGGCCCGAACATGACCAGGATATTCAACATGTCAGAAAAGTGAACTCGAATCCAAAAACCGTCTTCAACCCACTAAAACCTTACCTACCCATATAACACGCTTAACATAATAAAATGACAACTATTTGGGTCAAATTTGGGTCAATTTCAAGTCAATCTCAAGTCAATTTCGAGTCAGTTTTGGGCTAGCAGTTCAACTTCGAGTTGAAAGGTCAACCCAAACCCAAACCTTCCCCAAAAATTATTCGGTTCAAGCCGAATCTGAATTTTCTGAGTCGAGTTAGCATGTCTGGTGAATAGTAGTTTTGTTTTATTGCTAGATCTGTCGCTGCTAGAATAGCCAGAGCGCTACTTTCTTTGGTTGCCATAAATACCATGTTGTACCTCGGTGATGTCTTCTCACCCTAGTATTCACCACAGCATTTCTCAACAACTGCTGGGCCTATGGAATTGTGCTTTGTACATTGAAATATATTTACCTAGTGTTTCATGCTACAATTCTGACTGATGAAGTAAATCAAATTCAGAAATTGGCTTCTGAATTACACAATCTATGTCACCTACAACTAACTAGTTATTGTCCCAGAGCTGAGCAAAGTACTGCAGTAGTGCTGTACCTTAGAAATGAATAATGAATGATTTCTTTAAACAGGTCAAGGGTGAAACGACTGAAAGGGAGCATCACTTGCTTCGTAAGATTGCAGAGCTTGAGGCCAGGTATGTTAATAAAACAGTTATTAGTTCAGTTTGATTTCTAACGATGACAATAGTAGTGTGAGACACAAAACCAACTGTTTGTGGGGAAAAAGCATGAAGTCGTCAACTGTAGTTAAGACATCAATCCTAACTATAAAAATCAAATTTTTTGGTATCGTTTTCCCAAAATCGGGCTTCAATGAATCTAAAGCTTGATGATGTCCCCAATTATGAAAATTGGATTTAGGCTCATTTGGCAATGATTTTGGTTGCATGTTAAAACTACCGAATAAATTTTGTTATGAATTTAGTGAAACTGTTGTGTAGAAAAGTTTTACCAAGCTAAAATATAGGGACTTCGAAAAAGTTGAGCAAATATGCTTTCTAAAAATATCGTTTTATTTGAATAAAGGCTAGTTTTTGAAGGAAAAAGTGACCCTAATTTATTCTGATGTTACCATAAAAAATCAATAGTTATGTATATTATTTTTAAAGTATCATGCTAAATGCTTTTGATAGAAGGTCGTGAAGTTTTCTTCTTCATTGAAGAATAATTGTTGTTATTGTTGTTGTTGGTGTTGTTATTATTATTTTTTATTATTATTATTATTACTATTATTATTATTTTATTTTTCTAACGAGAACTTTAACTTTTATTTTATTCACAAATACATAATTTTTAAAATTTAGTTTCATTAATTATTTTAAGATAAATATAGTTGATATTATTTTTTTCATGACTATTTTTATCGTTTAAACAGTTTACACCACAACTAGATAACTTTATCCATCACAATATTGACATCCATGTTTCAAATGCCAACAGAGTCAAACACAAAAATAACATCAAAGCACATACACAAGATCACATATGATGTCTTAACCATAATGAAATAACTTCTCTGTCATTTGTTTCACAAAATGGATAGCATCAATACATGTAGAATTTCAAAATTATCTAAATAAAAAATTATCTCTAGTAATATCTAGTTATTTCTGTCTATTTAATCTCAAAAATTTAGTGAATTTCTACAGCTTTCCAAGTCATTGCCACTTCACATGCACTACACCATGCTACACACTTTCCTAATACTCACATCTCATTATCGAACATAGCCAGCACACACTATTCATCTCTCATGACTGATGCACTTCCACGCGCTTCTAACTCCACCTCACTTCTTCTCATAGTCACTATTATATCATACTCTTTAACTCCCGGCTGACAAAACCACTCACAGCACCCCACACAATCCCTTTTACCCTCAAAAATTAGAATTTACAGCCAAACTCTCCTGGATTTCCCTCAAATCAATAGGTCCCATCCCATCTTCCTTGTCATGCGGCACATAGAAGATCTGTGTGATTTGCCACCAATCTGGCCCTCGCCCTTTCACAGCTTGGCCAATACCCGCCACGCTCTGTCGTGTTGCCTCATGAACTTATCGAGTGTGATTGGTTTATTAATCTGAGTGCATCGGACCATCCCTTTGCAACACAGTATGATTTGTTGCATATTTTCTCAATTCTGATGTGGAATCTGAACTTTACCGATCATACAATTAAAATTGGATGGAAAGGTTTTCAGAGGGCAACTCCAATGATTGTTGACCCAATACTGTACATCACAGAAGCAGGATGCTTTATGGATCACCACTCATCGGAAGAGGTGTACCAGTTGTCTTCAAGTTTGTGACAGGTTGCGTCAAGGTAGGTAATTCAAATTCAACGACAAGCTCAGCTTTATGCCACCCTAACCCCATGTTCACCCTCTCTAAGCCGTTGATCACCACTCATCGGAGGAACCTCCGGCAACTGATCTCCCATGTCAAATCTCATGCGCATTCTCCATTCTGTAATCCTGATGACGGCTCTATTTTTATCTCTCTTTCTCCCTCCCTCTTCCTATCTCTAAGAATCATCAATCTTATTGTTTCTCACTTATTTCTCTTCCCCTTTTCTCTCTGAATATATAGAAAGACAAAAGGAGAGGAGTTTGTATTTTCTCCTGTGTGCTATGTATTTCTCATGCAGGTGAAGCCCCATGCATAGAGGTATAGTCAATAAAATTTATAACATATAAAAAGTTTAAATAAACTAAAATGATACCCAAATCATAAATATGGTCATCTAGATATAGGGGTATAATTGATAAAGTCTGCAATGAATGTTCAAATGAAATTAAATCATATTCAAATCATGAACTCGACAATTGATGAGACCTGCAGACAATGAGTTTCCAAATGAATTTAAAAGGCACATGAATTTATGAATTTGATCCTGAGTGAAGAAGCAGAGTTGGTGTAGTTCAAAACAATGAAGTTCAATGAATCAAATACCCATATGATGGGCATGGCTACTACATATCATTATCAAAGGGGTTAACAAAATATCAATGAATGTCACAATCGTAAATCGTATGACAAATTTTAATCTAACACTATCTTCTTCCTCCAACTTGAAATGTTCTTATAATTATACTTCTAACATTAGTTACTAACAGTTAATGAAATTTAATTTAATAAAATAATTTGTATAAATAACATTCTACAAACCCCAACATTACCTCATAAAAGCTCTCATTTTGGAGAAATATTTAGGTACGAAATACGCACGCCGAATTGCGTGCGGACGAAGGTTATTGAGAGGGTATTAGGGGTTATGTCTGTGTTATTGGGGTTAATACATACATCTCAATAACCTCACAATAACCCTCATTAACGTATAAATATATTAAAGCAGAACCAGAACCTTTGAACTTCATTGTAGGTTATTGGTATTTCTCCTCTGTTTGGTACCTCTGCTCTCTTCTAGCCAGATCTTGCACGACGACACAGCTAGTCAAGCGCAAGCCTGTCGCATGAGCCTTCCTCTTCCTTCATTCGTTAGGTTAGGGCTCGACTCCTACTTCGTACGAGACTACTCCTGCACGCTCCTCGGCTTGGTCTTCCTCCTCTCCTGCCCCCGACGTCAATAGTACGCGAAGCAGCAAGGCTTGTTGGGGCTTCGGCTTCGGCTTCGGCTCCAGGTTACCCGCACCAAATCTTCTCTTCTCTTCCTTCTTCCTTCGCACAAGACAAAGCTACAACCCCTGCAATGATTTGGCTTACTCCATCCATCTCCCTGGCTTCGTCTTTCGTAGAAAATCCTTGGAATATCGCAACAGCTTCGTTCCTCCGGTAAGAGAAGCATGTGACGCCCCTTCTTCTCTTCTTCTTCGATCAGCTAGCGAGCAAGGCTTCCTCTCACACAGCCGCTTGCAAGTTATTCCGCTTCTTTCTTTCTCTCCCCCCTCTCCTCACCTCCGTCTCTCTCTCTCGCTCTCTTCTGCCTCATACCCCCGTCTTCAAACTACGAAAATTTTATTTTAATTAATCATTTCCTTATTTCTTCAGTTAATAAACTATCAAATTGAACAGAATGCGTAGTTTTTGATAAGAACTGAAAATTTGATCAGAGGCAAAAGTTTCAGAAGTACTCAAAATCTCTCTAAACGCAGTTCTTTAATTGAAAATATTTTGAAGGTTGCATACTCAAAACCTAAAATGTGGAGTGTGAGCTGCCAACATAATCTGATCCCTAATTCAGCCTTGTTAATGATTATATTTGTAATTCATCAAGAATGTACATTTCTTCTGACAGGATGATCAAGTTAATTGGAGAGATGACAGAAACAAGGTTAAAGCACATTCAAGTACGTTTTCTTTAGCAACCATTAATTCTGATTGCCCTTTACATCTCCCTGTTTGTAAGTTTATAGGCGTATTACTACTGACATCCAGCCTAAATTTCAAGTCAGTTATTTTAAGTACGTTTTTTAGTTGAGATTTTCACCTCTACCAAATTTGTAATTCGTATCAATAAATATGTTTATCCGCTTGAGGGGTGCAATAGTTTGTTTGGCGAGTTGTTCGTTTAGCTTATTTGTTCGTCCGGTCTTTTCCAGTTTGTAGCATATTAGAGTTTGTTTGGGATCATTTTTATTATTATTATTTTTTTTTATGTTTTTATTTTAAAAATATTTTTACCTGTTTTTGTTTAAAAAAATTAATTAACTTATTTTTAAAAATACATAAAAAATCTAATAATTATTGAGATATTATAACATATCAAATATATTTTAATTCATGAAAAACATAGGTACAGTGCCGCACCGTATTTTATGACATTTGACAAAATTATATTGTCTACTTTCAGAAAGTTGTGGTAAGCTGCATTTTGTAACCTGAACTGACTGTGCAGTGGCTGTCAGATAAATGCACTCTTTAACTTTTTTTTTAAAAAAAAACTTAATAGCCCGTGCAGTTTTTTAAAGAGCATTTTTTTCTGCAATAGCTACACAACTGTTCTAGAAATAGTTGTAGTTGCCCCCAAACAAGCTCTAAGGCTCATTTTAATTATATTTTAATCAGAATATCCAATCATATATTTTTCTTCTTAATCATCATCATTTAATTCTCCTGACTTTTTTTTTGTTGTTGTTTGCAATCTCTATTATAAGGCCATTTAAAACTACTTACCATTGCAATTTATAAATGCCAACTGACATTTTCGTTCTCCTTTTCTTTATTTGTAGCTTCAACAACAGTTAAAACATCTTTATTCTCAAGAAGACCAAATAGAAGATATGCCGAAAAGGCCTGATCTCCCAGTAGTCCTCTGAACGTTGTCTATACACTATAAATACAAATACAATACCTGCGATGAGGTAACAACCCAATCACAAATGTTGCCTTTGTTCATCTTATTCGGATCCTCCTTAATTTTCATCATAATTAAAGCAGTAGAGTTTATCAAATATCAGCCTCCATTTTACTACAACTATTCTTTAATCTTGTAAAAAAAATTCATCATAGTTAATCTCAGCCTTATATGGTCGAAATTTTTAACTTTGCCTCACCAATTGCTATCACAATTGGAGAGATTCGGATATTTTGTTGAAAGATTTATGATGAGTAGCTAAAGGTCTCTCATGTTGTAAAATAGCCCCCTTTTTAATATATATTTTAGTCTTGTCTTGTGTACATTATATATAAACATGCACATTTGGAATGGGGATTACTTCTTATTGTGCTTTTGAGAGGTTTATTTAAATCTACCATGTTTTGCATCCGTGAAGTTCGAACACAAAATTATGAAGGAAAGTGTCAAAATAGTATTGAGGTCGTTTTAATGTTAAGAGTTTATAGAAGTGTCAAAATAATCATTGATTTTTTTTTAAGTTGAGCTCTAATGATTCTTCTTAGGGATTATTTCAGCCCCAATTTAAAAAGTATGTAGACTATTCTGACAATTTTATAAACTCTAGGATGACCAATGTATATAGTTGGCGATTATTTTAGCACTTTACTTGAAAGTTATGGTATTTATTTTCATCTTTAGCATGGAAAATCAAAGAAGAATTATTCTGTGGTCCTCTACTATCTTATGTTTTGTGTGTATATATATATAATGCTTTTTAGCCACTTAAATCTCTCAAATAATTATATTTTATGTGCAATAATAAGTAGCATATTGTTTGGAAATAAAATGAAGAATATCAATACATCTGTTTAGAGTACTCGACCTCTAAAAAAAATATATATATATCATATTTTATTTATTATATATTTATTTTGATTCTTCAATTGATACAATTGGATTCCTACACAAGTCAAATGATTTACATTATTTATATTATCCATGTGCTATACAATAATGCATTGAATGTGCTTTAAGTATACAACAATGGCAATAAAAAAGAAAACAAAAGTGTGCACAATCATATGCATTGATTATAAGCTATCTTGGAGGTTATTATGTCTTTCATTTTTAATTAAATTAAATCATTGGAGAAGGTATTAATTATATACATCTATCTGTGTGTGCGCGTGCGTGTTTGTGCAAGTCTTCTCAGGTCGAGGGTTTGAATCTATCTCTCGCATCAGTTACCTTATGGAAGGTGGTATAATAGTTTTTGGTCAATCCTTATATATACTTATATATATATATATAATAAATAAATAATAAATAATAAAATCTTCCTTATTTGGCAAACAAAGAAACTTTCAATGAGATGATCAAGAACATCATGATCCAAGTTAGATTTGTCAATCCTAATTGTGGGACACCATACACTCAATCATATAGGTCCAATGTATGTATAAGACATTTTTTTTTGTTAAGTGTGCCTACATATCATAGAATTCTTAACGTATTTGTAAATCTAATAATTACATATTTATGTTTACTAAAATCTTTTTTTTTTTTTGTCTAAAAATGTTTCTTATTTTAAATTACTTAATATTTGTGGTGTTTTATGTGATTTAAATAATTGATTTTATATAAATAAATATAAATGTACAAGTATTAAAAAATAAAATACATAAAAAAATTATATATATATATATATATATATATACTCCCCTATAATTTATACTAGGAGATATAAATTAAGGGGCATTTAGGCATATCATACAATTCTTATATATTTATACATCTAATGTTTAGACTTTTATATTTACACTCATACAAATCAAATCTTTAATATCATATTAAAATTATTATTATTATTAACTTTTTAAAAAGTGAAATACACTATTTTATATATAATACCAAAATATTATGAATATAAATATCAAACTCAGGTGTTAGATATGTAGATACATAAGGATTGGATGGCATGTTTGTAAAATTTTTAAAATTTAAAGAAAGCATTATATACTTTTAAATTTATCATTTTAAATGTAAAAATATTTCAGCATGAATCTCAAGTTAGATGAACGGTTCAGGAAAAAGATGCGTCCAATTGAACATAATATTCTACCCTCGACATCCCAATCAGCACATTGCTCTAGTATGCTCAGTTCTGCCATATCTGCTCCCTCCGCAAAAATCCGTTTCAGATTCACTCCTCGACCGCAACTTGGTCCATAACCGAAACGTCAACCTCAGGACCAACGTCAATATCCACTGATACAGAATCAACAATCATGACTTTAGTTGTTGCACTAGGAAAAAAAGATGCAAAAGGCGATTTAAGTTACCAAGTATATGCCTTCATCAGCTGTGGTGTAACAAAAAAATGTCTTCACCTGCTTTCCCTTGTCTTACACCTTCAGAAGAAAGATTGCTCTTAGTCGATCGAAGCCTTGTCTCAACCTCAGTGGCAGCCTACTCCGGACCTCTCTAGAAAACTGCGGCCCCCGTAGCCAACTGAACGGACAATCTCTCTCCCGCAGCAGGAACACTCACCCTTGGTGAGTGTCCCGTAGGATTATCGTCAGGACGTCCTCTAGCCTGCCCCACAACCCTCTCCTAGGGTGAGCCCGCAAGGAGACCGGAAGAAACAAGTTGGCTCTCATGATTGTCGGTTCCATTTGGGCACAACTCTCTTCGTACTCATCCCTTCCACAGGTACCTCACTCGGCGGCTTACGCTTCACGACAAACTTAAAGGATACATCCGCATATCACTCATGGCTTTAAGGATAATACTCTTATCGGAAGGCGTCTCTCCTTCGCCAGATATCGTGAAAAGCACGGAAGAGAAGGATACAAGACAAAAGGAGCAAGAAGAAACGAAGACGGTGTAAACCTCACTTGTCCCAAAGCCTATTTGTAATGGCTCAGGCACATAAATTTAGGGAAGTTCGTTATTGCGCAATAACGTCATTTAGTTATTTCATGCAATAACGTCATTTAGTTATTTCATACATCTTATCTTATTCTCATGCAGTGTACAGCTTCTGAGGAGCAAGAAATACGAGAAACAAAATATGTTCATATAAAAAAAATGTCAGGACGAATCTCAAGGTAGATGAATGGCTCAGGAAGAAGATGTGGTCAATTGAATATAGCTTTCGATGATCGCTTTTTTGTTTTATATTCGCAAGAGAAGCGCGATCGGCGCAAGGTGCCAAGAGAAGCTCCCGCTAGACCATAATCAGCATTCAAGACAACCGATAGGGTGCACTTTTTGGACTATATATCGATCAAGTCAACGCTTATCTGTCAATCATCAACTTTCATCGATCAAATCAACCATTGTCTTATTATATGAGAATAATTTTGTAATTACCAAAAAGTTCCTCTTAACAGCTAATGATTGTACTTTTTGTAATGTTGGAATCTATGTCTTTAAATAGGGTCCATGTTATAAATAAATAGCACTCTTTTTTACTGTTCCCTACTGTGTTTTCTCTCTAATAACTTCTTAGCAGAATGCTCTATTTTTTATGTGTGTTTCTGGGATACTTGTGAAGTCAATAATCATATATGAGTATGATGCACATTTTTCTATTTAGAAAAATTTACATGCATATCATTCAATTTTTATTTATCTAATATCTAACACCCAACTTTAATTTTCACTTATATGTCATATTTTACATGAAATATATTTTCACATTTTAAACTTTAAATAATGATATTTTTGATATAATACGAAAATTTTGGATGATATAAAATGTAAATCATAGAGTTTAGGCACTGGCTACTTAAAAAATTAAAAATTGGGTGCATGTGCATTGATGCGTGCTAGAAAATTCGCGGCGGTAGAGTAGCAGATTATCGTCTTAGCGTTGTACGAGATTTCACATGACGCACGATGATGAAAAGGAACAAACGGTGACTCCGGAAGTTTTTACGTGGAAAACCGTAAAGGGAAAAACCACGGGCTTAGCCGGTTGCGAGAATCCACTATTGATTGGCGTTTACAGAACTCCCTCGTCCCACAGACGGGAAAGGGTAATTATATGATATAGATTACAACGTCGACTGATGGTATATGGATGATGGTAGTGGTCGACGATCGACGGTGGTCCACGACGATCGGCAGTGGTCCACGACCTTCAGCGGTGGTCGACGAGCTATCGGCGGTGGTCGACGGCGGTCGGCGAGGATGCAGAGGCGCTTCTTCTCAAGTCTTCGGACTCTCTCTTTGGTCCTCCAACTCTCGTGAGAGTTGGGGTCATTTATAGGGTTACGGGTGCGATTAATGTAGTCGTTTCGATCGGACGGTTCGGAAGGTTTCCTCGATCGGACGGCGTCTAAGGGCATTTGATGGCACTTAACGATGTCGGAATTGAAAGATATTGGGCTCGTTGGATTCGTCTTGTCGAGACGCTCGATTCGAGTATGGGCTTTCTAGTGTCGACATCCATTTGACCTTCCAATATGTCTGAAAAGCTTCCAAAAATGGTTTAATGACTTGACCCGGGCTTGATTTGACTTGGATTGGACTAGTTTTGATATCATTGGGTCCGTTTCATCGAGCCGGTCAGTTTGTCTATAGGTCTGTTGAAATCAGAGCTCTTTATGACTTTTCATCAACATTTGAATATTACTTGCTCAAAAGATTGCATCGAGATTCGTGCTAGATGATGAAATTTTGTTGGTGGCGTATCAGTTGCCCCCCTATTTTCGGGCGAGATCATTTTTATCGTCCGAAAATATCAATATATAAAACATCTCTGTGGTGTGGATATGTTATTTCATTAATACTAGTATAAAAATAATTTTTATTCTTATTTATTAAGAACTTAAACTCGAACTTAAGTGGTTGGTTTCTTTATTTTCATAAGGGAGGTCTCAAGTTTGAATCCTATGAAAAATATGGTGGAAATTATTTTTTATGTGCCGGGTTGAAAATGTTTGAGTTGGCCCAGTTGGGCAATTAACGGGCTGTACTGAGACAGACCGTTGATTCAAACGAGCCGCTGATTCAGACGGGCTGAGAGAATTCGAATCAGCGGGTTGTGAGGGTTGAATTTAAATGGAGAGAATTCGAACGGGCTGCTTCGAATGGGTCGAATAGAGGGAATCCGAACGGGCTGAGGAATATGAAGCTGAATGGTTCATATATGTTATGAAAATTTATAACAGTTATAAACTGTTAAATATATTTAAAATAGTTATAAGTATTTATAACTGTTAAATATATTTATAACTGTTATATATAGTTATAAATATATTTATAACGCCTATAAACAGTTATAAATATATTTATATTTATAAACAGTTTTATATATATATATATATATATATATATATATATATATATATATATATATATATATATATATATATATATATATATATATATATATATATATATATATATAAAGAGTTATATTTAGGGATTCAAAGAGGTTTTTGTAAATATTAATATACACATATAATATATATATATAAACTGCAGCAGTTTTTCTTTTTTTTTTTTTTTATTCCAATTAATTTCATATATAAATGCAGAATATGAAAGATCGGGAGAAAGAAAAAATTTATTTTTTTATAAATGACTGAGCATTAAATGACCCAATTCCTTTTTGAGCCTATAAATAGGCATAAGGAGAGGGGTAGAGCTGTCGCGGCATAGCGTTGCGGCGGAGAGTCGCTGCGGCGCTTTACGGCGGAGCATCGCGGCGGGTGTTGCGATGGGGCGTCGCGGCGGGTGTTGCGACGGGGCGTCGCGGCGGAGCGTAGCGGCGTGGCGTCGTAGTGGCGTGTTGAGGCGGGGCGTTGCGACGAAACGTCGTGGCAGCTCGTCGTAGCGGCACAACGCAACGATGTGTTGTGGTTGTGAGTTGTGGCAGAGCGTTGCGACGAAGCCTCACAACGGGGCATTGCGATGAAGCGTTGCGGTGGGGAGTCGTGACGGAGTGTTGCGGTGGCGCGTCGCGGTGGCACATCGCGGCAGAGCGTTGTGGCGGAGCGTCGTACCGACACAACGCAACGAAGTGTGGCGGTAGCGCATTGCGGCGGCATGTTGCGGAGAAGCGTCGCGGTGGGGCGTCAAGGCGACGCGTTGCCGCGTGTCGTGTCACATTGTAGCGGTGCGTCACGGTGATGCATCGTAGCAATGCGTTGAGGTGGGGCAATGCATTGTGATTACGCGTTGTGGCGGCGCATTGCGGTGCAGAGTTTGCAGCGCCAAATTGTGTTGTGGTGGTGCGTCGCAGCGACTCGTTGCGGCGGTGCGTCGCAGTAGTGTATTGCAGCTTCTTAATTGTGTAAAATTCTTCCAAGGCTCTTAGCTTTCTTTGGAATTTTATACACTTATGTCTTTTGAGGCTTGTAACCTTCCATGGACTTTGATGTACACGTGTCTTATGAAGCTTGTAGCATTCTGAGATCTTTGATGTATCCGTGCCTTCTGATGCTTGTAGCCTTCTGAGGCTTCGAGTGTACCTGTGCCTCATGAGGCTTGTAGCTTTCTCGAGATCTTCGAACGTACTCCGTGCCTTCCGAGGCTCGTAGCCTCCGAGGTATTTGAATGCACTCGTGCCTTCGAGGCTCGTAGCCTTCTCGAGGTCTTCGAATGTACCGCGCCTTCCGGGCGCTTATAGCCTCATCGAGGTCTTCGAGATACCGTGCCTTCCGGGGCTTCTAGCCTTCGAGGTCATCGAGTGTACTTGTGCCTTCCGAGGCTCGTAGTCTCTCCGAGGTCTTTGAATGTACTCGTGTCTTCCGAGGCTTGTAGCCTTCCGGGGCTTATGCCTCATGAGGTCTTTGAGATACCTGTGTCTTCTGAGGCTTGTAGCCTTCTGAGGTCTTTGAGTGGAGACCCTGTCAACCACTTGCTCTTATGGAGTCTTTCTAGTGAGGATTCTGTCCACCACCAGCTTCCCATCGAGCGCCTCTCGGGCTCGTCTTCCATGGGCATAGTAACTTCTCATTGAGTCTAGCCTCTTGGGCTCGACTTTCGGGAGTATCGTATCTTCCCGTCGAGTCTTGCTCTTGGGCTCGACTTCTAGGGGTATAGCACCTCTTTTCATCAAGAGGACTTTCTACACAAAATTCTTTCATGAGAAAATAAGAAAATTTAAATGAAATGACATTTTAAAGCAACGTAAAGATTTTGCTAAAATTAAGAGTTTATAAGCCAGTTTTTACTCGGATAAGATGAGTTGGAAGTATACTTCTCATTCGATAATTCCAACGATTCCGTTCTGGTTTCCCTCATACTGTTCTTGTAAGTAGCGACCCAGATGTCTTTGGCGTATCAGACGTTCGATTTCTTCCTTTAATTGAAAACATTTTTACGTTGAATGTCCCTTTGCATGATGGAAATGACAATATTGAGACTGGTCTCCACCATTTGGATTTCTTAATGGCTTTGGCCACTTGACAGTATCTTCATCCTTGATGGCCATTAAGATGTTAACACGAGACGTGTATTCTTTTTCTGATCGTTGCTCATGAATCCCTTGTGGTTTAAACTTTTTTTGCTGTGAAATTTTGGTATCCTCAACGTTATTCTTACGCTTGCCCCTCAATCGCTCAAATTGTTCCTTGTGAGCAATGATGGCCTCATCTGCAGAGATTTGTACCTCAACACGGTGCACAAGGTCAGCATAAGAATGAACTGTCTCTCGCATCGGTGATGAGTAGAAGGGTCCTGGGCGGAGTCCCCCAAGAAAGACTCCCCTAAGCAACTCTGGATCTACTCCTGGAATTTGACGGGCTTCAGTAGAAAACCTGCGGAAGTAGTCTTTGAGTGATTCTCCTTCACTTTGACCAATTCCTAAGAGATGAGATGAATCCTTGATGATCCTTCGATTTGCTATGAACTGTTCCACAAATAGTTTGGCAAGCTTGTTAAAGGTGTTTACAATGCCCCCCGGCAGAGAGTAAAAATAGGTCCGAGCTTGTCCTTTAAGAGTAGCAGGGAACACTTGACATAGAAGCGCGTCAGAGGCACGTTGAATGTGCATGATGGTTCTCTAATGATCAATATGTTCATAGGGATCAGTTAACCCTTCATATGCGTCAATGTTCGGCAGCTTGAAGCCAGTTGGAATGGGGTGTTGGAGGACTGCATTCGCTAAGGGAGAAGATTCATTGATGTTATGATGAGTGTGGAAGCGATCCTTCTTCTCAATGGGGAACTCTTCTCGGACGAGGCGACGTAATTCGTTACGGATGACATCATCCGAAACGATAGCAAGACGTGTCGGTGTCAGGTGAGCTGCATGAGATGGATGAGTGGAACTTGCGAGTAGTCCAAGAGTTCGACATCACGACCCAGTACGGGAAGTGTTCCTTCATGGGGAGGGGGGGCTGGTACGACTTCTTCCGGGCATGTTTCTCATAGGATGCTGATTCAATGGTGGACGATTTTCATTCATCGGCGGTTGTTGGGTCCCACTTAAAAATTGTAAGATCTGCAGTTGAGCTTCCTCCATTCTTCTCATGCGTTCTTCCATAGAAGGACCTGAAACCCCCTCGTTGGCAGGATAGCGTGTTCTAGGACGGGAAGATGAAGAAACATATCGCCCTTGACTACGAGACAGATTCCTGGAACGATGGGTGTTGGAGCGAGCTGCTCCGTTGTCCCGAGTATCATTTCCGTTTGCCATGTAGGAAATTGAAGAAGTACTTCTGTGGTGGGATTGAGAGTTTCCCACAGACGGCGCCAAATTGATGTGTGCTAGAAAATTCGCGGCGGTAGAGTAGCAGATTATCGTCTTAGCGTTGTACGAGATTTCAGCACGCACACAGATGAAAAGGAAACAAACAGTGACTCCAGAAGTTTTTACGTGGAAAACCCGTAAAGGGAAAAACCACGGGGCCTGACCCAATTGCGAGAATCCACTATTGATTGACATTTACAGAACTCCCTCGTCCCACAGACGGGAAAGGGTAATTATATAATATAGATTACAACGTCGACTGACGGTATATGGATGATGGTAGTGGTCGACGATCGACGGTGGTCCACGGCGATCGGCAGTGGTCCACGACTCTTCGGCGGTGGTCGACGAGCTATCGACGGTGGTCGATCGGCGGTCGGCGAGGATGCAGGATGCTTCTTCTTCTCGAGTCTTCGGACTCTCTCTTTAGTCCTCTCCTCTCGTGTGAGAGTTGGGGTCTATTTATAGGATTCTGGGTGCAATTAATGTAGTCATTTCGATCGGACGGTTCAGAAGGTTTCCCTCGATCAGGCGGCGTCTAAGGGGCATTTGATGGCCTTAACGATGTCGGAATTGAGAGATATTGGGCTCGTTGGATTCGTCTTGTCGAGACGCTCGATTCGAGTATGGAGCTTACTAGTGTCGACATCCATTTGACCTTCCAATATGTCTGAAAAGCTTCCAAAAATGGTTTAATGACTTGACCAGTGCTTGATTTGACTTTGGATTGGATTAGTTTGATATCATCGGATCCGTTTCATCGAGATTCGGCTTTGTCTCATAGGCTCATTGAAATCGGAAATTTCTTTATGACTTTTCATCAACATTTGAATATTACTTGCTCAAAAGATTGCATCGAGATTCGTGCTAGATGATGAAATTTTATTTGTGGCGTATCATACATAAATGCTCCTTTTATTTATAAATCATTTTTTCTCCATTTTATTTATTTATTTTTAATTTTTTGTGTCAAATTTTGAAACCTTAAGCTTAAATTTGAATCTTATTTATATTAATTTACGTATCTGTCAAATATTGTTAACCGGTTCGGCTCATTCTCCGGTCTGGACGAACCAATCTCCCGGTCGCCTTCATTCCCCTGTCGCTGGCCTTCAACTTCTCTTCCCTCTTTCAAATCCCTAGCTATGATCGTTTCCTCCGCCGCAGGCGCCTTCACCACCACCGCTCAGCCGCCTTCTCACCCACCTAACAATGCTATCGTCCTCGACCATCGCAGCACCGCCCCACAGCTCGCCGCACTAAGATTCTCAAACTGGAGGAGAGTGAAGCGAATCGGGAATCAGGTTATTCCCCTTCTCGATTCCCTTTCAATTTATTGTGGTTAGGAGAAGGAAAAGAAACCCTAATCCTCTCGCAGGGTGTTAGGAGAGGGAGAAGCTTGTGCAGGGCTGAGCTCGTACACGACGCCCCTTTCGCCGCCGCGATCGGTGCCTGCGTTCTCACTTCTCTTGTAGCTCCCGTGCAAATTACCAGACCTGAAGATGAGGATGGCGGCGGGGCAATCGATTCTACTGATACGAGATTCGCCGTCATGGGGATCATCAGCTTCATCCCTTACTTTAATTGGCTGGTGAGTTGATTCTATTGCACCTTCCATTCAATCTCAATCTTACGGATGCGTGATTAAGCTGTTATTTGTGCAACAGAGCTGGGTTTTTGCTTGGGTTGATACTAATAGACCGCGCTATCTTCTGTACTCCATTGTTTATTTGGCTCCATACTTGAGGTATTGATTGCTTCTGTAACTTTGAATCTGATCTCTTTTGATTGATGTTTCATCTTCTTGCGTTTTATGTTAGAACTAGAAGAAGGGTTAGGGTTTGTTTGGGCTAGTTGCAACTCATTGAATAATCTGTTGATAAGTTGATTAAAAATAATTTGTTGATAAGCTATGTGCGGTGGCTATGAATTTTTTTTGTTTTCTTTTTTTTTTTTGAAAAAATCAAACCGCAGCCAAAAAGCTGCCACCATACCAAGATATATGCGGTGCGAAAATGCTTTTTTCAGCATTTTGAAAACACAGTTTATCCAAACAGGTCTGATGCTTTTTCAAAACGCCACCACACTAAATAAATTGCCCTGAATGAGCTCTTAGTCTTTTGTTAGTACAGCTACCTCTATCTCTGAAAGAAATCCCGTTGGCCTGAATGAAAAAATGAGGCTTTTTTTCTTATTTTTTTAAGAAGCTTATTTTAAATAAAAAGAAAGAAAATTTACATACATACCACATAATTTTTATGTATTTACATATCTAACTAAAATTTGATATTTATATTTATACTTTAGTGTCATAATCATATCAAAATCTATGAATGAAAAGATATATTTCACTTTTCAAAAGTTAGTATTAGTGATATTTTTAATGTGATGATAAAGATTTAACTGCTCTGCATGTGAATATGAAAACTTTGATGTTAGATATATAAATACATAAGACTTCTGTGGCATTATGTACATGCATCATAGAAGCCATTTCCATTATTTGTGTCTCCTTTGTAGATGAAAGAG
Organism: Papilionanthe hookeriana x Papilionanthe teres; assembly: GCA_022702705.1. Lineage (NCBI taxonomy): Eukaryota > Viridiplantae > Streptophyta > Magnoliopsida > Asparagales > Orchidaceae > Papilionanthe > Papilionanthe hookeriana x Papilionanthe teres. The sequence continues at coordinate 62,965,319 of CM040426.1, read as the reverse complement.
GAGCATAAACGTTGGCATTTCATAATTTGTGATATTCTTACCAGTAATTATTACTTGTTTAATAGATATGGTGTGAAATCAAGTAAGTTAGCCCGTCAATTATCGTCATGTTAAAATTAAAATTGTAAATTAGATATGGTGTGAAATTCATACGATTGATTAGAGCATCAATTGTATTAAGAATGATTTTTATAACCGATCTCTCTTTTCTGTGATTGTACAAAATACACTCATGTAAATAGGAGACAAAAATACAAATAAAAAGATATGTTACCGACTCTCTCCACAGGAAACTCCTGACTTGCTATTATCTCTTTGTCACTTTCTTCCTTCGTTCAATCAGAAACTCCCAGGGCGGGTTCACGAAGGACAATTTAGAATTAATATCCTAAAAGGTGGTGCAGTGAACATGGATATGCCACAGACAAGAAGTGAAAAAGACTACGAAGGAGAAACTCCTCAAAGAGAGAGCATGCACGGAACCAATAGAAATGCTACACAACCAGATGTTCATGCACAAGTCCAGGCCTTACAAAGCCCAAACGACCCTCATGATGGAGCAATTTGAGATACTCCTGTGTAGCAATCACCCAGAGGAACAACCATCCGGGTAGCAATCACCCATAGGAACAACCTCCGAGTAGCAATCATTCAGAGGAACAACCATCCACCCCGTTTAGAGGCGGAACTTCAGGGGGTCCGTCCTGAAAGGGCCCACCAGGGAACCTGTCTATTCCAGATAACCAAGTCAGCAACCAACAGATGGAGGGACAAGACGAGTCTCAGCAAACCGACGGAGCCGCATCTGTGCAGGCAAACAAGTGATGAATTGTTGAATGGCATACTCCACCCCAAAGTTTCAAGTGCTCTGCCCGACCATCTTTGTATTGTTCTGAAGACCAATGAGGCGTCCTTTTTTTGCTCAATGTTTTCCTTCTCCAGAGTCACTATTGTGCCAAGGGACTTTGTTGGCCCTTACGAACTTATCGAACTTGAGCTTCAATAGGTTATGATCGTCGCGAGCCCTTTAAGATCCGTCTTCAACGAAACTTCCTTCTTCTGGGCTTCCTCCAGCGACTGCACCACCTCGAGCAAGGCTATCCCCAGGAAATGGGCGCTCTTTGTCATCATTTAAATGCCACATGCCCACGTTTTGGAGAAGCTCTTGGCGACCGCAGCCTCCCATAGCTCGGTCGAGCCGTTTGGGCCACATCAGATTCAATAAGGTAGGGGGCAGTTCTCTGTTGACATCTGTCTATGGGTAGCAATCCAAGGATCGCCAGCAGACCGAACCATTTGCTGGCATCTTCCCATATCCTTCCGGCACTCTCGGGCACGAGCTCCCAGAGGGCCCCCCTCTTTCTTTTTATATGAGGGGGTGAAGTGTATGCTCCCTCCATCTGTTCCTTCACCCGCCAACGTACCTCTGTTCCCTCACGCGAAGGCGACACTTAACTCTCGAGAGATGAAGTCGACTCCCTTAACGAAGAACTAGACGTAGAAGAAGGGACTGCTTGACTCGTCTTGTCCCTCTCCAACAAAGAAATGAAGGAAGAACCACCGACTTGAGGATCCAGGTGAGCGGCAACGGTCAATGATGTACCAGCCTGCACGCTAGCGGCAAAAGAAGAGGGAGTTGCGGCTGCTGCTCTGCCCAGAGTCCCTTCAGAAGCGAGCTCCCTCTCATCACCTTCCCCTGCATTGACAAAGTAAGAAGAGTGTTTTTGAGAAATAGCAGTGGCATTTCCATTAATCTGGTCTTGAATAACAACGCTATGGGCAGACACAGAGACAAAGTATTTTGCAGCCACATTGTAGAAAAATTATTCGGTCCAGAGTCCGGACGCAGCGCTGTGTCCGGCCTCCAATGAGAGATCGGTGGCTGGTTGGGCCGCTGAAAATAAAAAAAAAATTCTTATTTCAGCGGCCCTACCGGCCGCCGATCTCTCTTAGGAGGCCGGACTCAGCCCTGCGTCCGAACTCTGGACCGAATAATTTTTCCACATTGTAAGGGTGTGAATGCTCCTCTCCTACAAGATTTTCTTACTCTGAGGGACGCTTCTGCTTTTGGCTCTTATTAGCCAAATTTTCCTTTGCTACCTCGCTCAAACATCCTCAAAATTGTATGAATCACGCCACAACACTTTCGTCATCTCACCCGCTAAAGCACGAGTAACCGTCACCTCTTCAGTATATTGCTGGACCGACAAATGATGGTCGGTCATCATCTCCCCAGCGACCCCCATGCTCCCTGGGAGAGACCTTGGCTTGGACACCGAGCATCTTATCAGCTCGTTCCGAATCCCCAGGCATCAAAACAAGAACCAACCAATAACTTCTTCCAATCCTTTATTTTGTTCTCCACTCCTGTCAAGTGGAGCAATTTTTGTGCCGAAAACATGGCAAAGCCCACCTTGTCTACTTTAAACGAGAAAAAAATACTTAAAAAGGTTGATATTCCATGAGATACACTCCCGCCAACAAAAAAAAACGAACGTCATTATCGCGGCTATGAAGTTCAGCATTACTTGTGTTGGAATAACCTCATACGTGTTAAAGACACTCTGGAGCTCATTGCACAGAATTTGTCTTAGTAAAAGACCAGATCCTTACCTAGAAGGTCCGTTGTTCGCGCCGATCTCGACAACTTCCAAAGGGTGACGTTGTCATACATAACATATTTCCTCTGCAACTCCTTCACTTTGTTCTCCTTCAAGAATGAAGGATCGACGCCCTTAATGGAGCCGAAGTGGGTGTGGGTGTGGGAATACTTCAAGGCCATTTCAAAAAATCAAAGACGTCCGAAAGAACGAAATAAGAAAAGATGAGGAATCAAAAGCTCGGAAGCAAAAACCTAAGAAACAATGGTCCCGCACCCTATTTATAGGGTGAACACAAAAAACAAAGTATCATACAATAATGAGTAACATACCAAACATCTTTTCAAATTTATTCAAATGTTTTTTCATTTCCAAATAATATTATTACAGGTCTAAAATAAAATATTTTATGAGCAAGTCTTCCAAAGCCCCAAGCGGGATGTATCCTTTCTGAGTCAACTTTCAGAGGACCATCTCCCCTCCTATCCTAAGCCATTCCATTCGATTGGCCTTGCGGTGGAATTTGGACAGGTCGATTGACTCCCGAAGTGTTCCTAGCACACGCAACACCTCGGCCATACCATCCCGCAAAGCAGCAAAATCCGCTTGTAGGGTCGCCACGACCAAGCTCATGAACACTGGAGGGACTGAGACCTCCTACAAATGATAGGTGACCGGGCCTCCGGTCAAACCCACCATTGAACCAACCCTCATCATCAAGGACTCAGTCCCTCCTATCTGTTGCCCCACCGCTCCAAGGGAAGGCGATCGATGTTCCATTCGCTCATGTCCAATACCAAAAGCGGGCAAAGAATCGGGCGTCTGGTGTCCTACCGAAATGACTGCTGATATGACTCTCATGAGCTCTGTCTGCAGAGTGGCCACTGCAGCAACAGACTGCAATGTCTTTCGACTACCCGCCGTCCTGGTGGCCCTCTGATTCATCCAATTCATCTACATATGAAAAATATCAAGGAAGTATTAAAAATCTGCGGCCGGCAAAAATACTATTTACGTACTCATAAATTTATCTATTGAAGAGATAGTCTCCAGACATCTTCCCCACTTTGATTGTGGGATTTTGGAATGCGAGAGTTCCCGTGTCACAATCACGTAAACGTTAAATACAACTTTCCATGCATAAATTTAATTCACCAAAGGGTTATAAATTTAAATATGAAAGCTCTGATGTTTGATATGTGAATATATAAGAATTGTGTGGTATGTGTATAAATTTCTCTTTTATTTATGCATAATTTTGGCCATAACTGTTGTTCGTCCGTTTAGAGTTTATTCAAATGGCGTATCAGAATTTCTAGACTTTTGTCTAAGTGTAAACTGTGCGAAGATGGAAAGACTTTTGGCCTTGTTGCTGTCTTTGAGAAAAAAAAAACTTTGATCTATTTTGTTTGCCAAGAATATTTATAGGATAGTCAAATTACAGTACTTTCTCATATTTTCATATAATATGAAAGCCTTCATGACTGAATGATGCAAAATATCATATTAAAGTTGAGAAATCTGAAACACTCTACTATTGTTCCAAGGCCTAGCTAGTCAATAAAATGTTCCTCAGAAGCATATGACTTCTATAAATTATGAAGGGGTAATCACATACTCCATTCTTTAAGTTCTTATATATATATTGAAGTTCATAGACCCTATTTTGTAGGGCTACAAATATACACATACTTGCACATATGTATACATATATGTGGTGTATGTTTGTATATATATAGATATGTGCGTATATGTGTACACATATATGCTGAGCAAGTGGTTGTTGAACTTCAAGGGCACATTTATAAACAAGCTTGGTGTAAGCTTGAATCAAGCTTTCTTACGCTTGTGATTAAAAAGCTTCAAGTGAATTGCTTATTTAAAAAAAATTAGCGAATATTATCAAACCAAGTTTATTGTTTATAGCAAGTAACACTTTAATTGAACAAACCTAATAAACAAGCAGTACAATATCAAGCCAAGCTTTCACATTTTGCTTCTCTTGTTGACGCCTTCACGAACATCAAGCCTTTAATCCAGCTTTATATTGAGCCACTCAAATTTGTTCACGATTTTAAACAATATCATTTATAATCATAAATCAATGGAACAATAGATTGTTCGAACTTATTCATTTAACAATCTAGTACTTGTAATTGTGCAGGCTTATATAAGTAGTAAATTAGACAATTATGAATAGAGCAGGTTGTTGAACGCTTAGTTCATTTACAGCTTTGCCAATCTCTCTTTTCTTTTTTCTTTTTTTTTTCTTTTTGGTGCTTCATCCAAATGTTTGATGATTTGATTGTGATGAGATCATATATTTCTCAATTATTAAGGACAAATCTGTCACTATCTCTGGATGAAAGTTGGATGCCTGTTGCCAGTATACTTGCCTGCATTATTCACATTCAGGTGTAATCTAAACTTCATTTTATGCTTTTAACACCTCATTACTATTATTATTTCAAAAAATTATAACCGTTGTACCTCTTGTAGCTGGAAGCGAGCCTCAGAAATGGAGATCTTGAGGGCTTTGCTTTCTTTAACAAGGCTTCTAATTTGATATCCCCCTTCTTCACATCGAAGAAAGATTCTCTGAGAGGTCACGGCAAATCATCAGAGGTATTCTGCCCCATTTTCTCAATATAGATATAATAAATACTGCTTGTTTCATTCTCCTTCTTGACATCACTCTGCTACTTGTTAGCCTGGGAAGAAGCAATAAGCATGTTCTATCATCAGCTTGCTGAAGAAACAAGCAGCAGGTTTGCCACCGAAGAAATTGATGTATTAGAACAGAATGAAGACGGAGTAAACAAGGGAGGACTTGTGGGAATTGTAAGAAACATATTTGTAATGTGAGAATTATATAAATTGAGTATCTAAGGAATCATCTACCAATTGAGCCCTTACAAAGGTTTTTTTTTTCTCACATTAATTTGCATGAGCAAATGCACATACATCCAATAAATCATGGATTTGAATCCAATCTAAAATTAAAAATTTTATTTATTTATTTTAAAAAAAAAAGGATTTACGCACATGCCACTCAATTTCTAGGCCTTACACCGAAATTTCAATTTTTACATGCATGTCATCTTACATTGCATTAAAAGAAGCATTTTAATTTTTAAAAAGTTAAAGTTATGATAATTCTAATGTTATATGAAAATTTAAGTTGACATAAATATAAAAAATATAAATACATAGAACTTGGGTGGTTTGTGATGGAAAAGCCCTTTGAAAATACTCAATGCTAAATAAATCGATTGGAATCCTGCAAGTAAATTTGGTTCCTAGGTTTTTGAATTCAAGTTCCATTCAGCTTCTTAAAAGGAAAAGTGAATGTTTATAAAAATTTATAACATGTTAAAACTATAAATATATATTACGAGGCGGCCCGCTCCAATTTAGAAATTAATAATAATAACAAATCTTTCAGCATTACAATTTCTAGTCCCAGATATTCAATAATAAGAAAATTGCATGCATATCGCACAATCCATATATATTTACATATTTAACACCTAAACTTTCATATTAATATTTATAACACTTTTTTTGTCAGAAACTCACGACATTAAAGATTTGAATACTTCGTATAAAAATATATAAGAATTATGTGGGGGTATGAGTAAATTACCCTCAAATTTCTGCATCCTTTTGAGACTTTGTACTGCTGCCATCACCATCAACATAACCATGGCCCATTTTCTTCTCAGCTCGGCTTCCTCTCTTACCACTGCCCGTGCCAACTCTCTCTGCATATTTAGCTAAAGCAGCATCTAAAGCTGAACGAACAGTGACGCTGCTCTCCTTCTCGGCTTTAGGAGCATCACACCTCCCCTCGTCCATTTCTGGCTTTGCTTCATCTGCTTTCAGAGGCTCATTAACTTCTCTTTTGGCCTTTTTACTGAAAGCCTCGGATATTGTAACGGTTGGGGGCCGAGTGGAAACTCTTCGGAATGGCTCGGCAAATGTATCGTAAAGCCGTTTCACCTGCAACAAAACATGTGCAGCCCAAACATGGGATAGCCTCATAAACTATAATAATATAAAATAAATATTTTACATGTAAATACATGTAATGATTATATAAATATAGGGACATTTAGGTATATTACCACCCAATACTTATGTATTTATTTTTACATAAACAATTATATCACTAAAATCATTCATATTATATTAAAAATAACATTATTTTCACTTTTTTTTTAATCACTGAAGTCATTTTTTTGTAGCTAGCTGTGGGGATTTGAACGACTGAGTGAAGGCCAATTTAGACCATATAATCAACGTAATATGCCCTAATTTTTCAAAAAGGCAGATATTGAAATATAAAAGCAGAAGAAGCAATTTGCAATTAACGGGAATTTTATTTTCGTAAGTGCTGTCATAGTTCTAAACAGAAGAGAATACCTTGCGCTCACCGATTCCAGGGCAACGAGCCAAATCTTCCATAGAAGCATCCATTATACCTGCAAGTGACTGCATCTCACAAATCAAAGTTGGGAACAGATTTATGCTCTAATTTTATGGGTTGCTAATGAAAAATTGATATAATTATTCTAACTATAATTATGGAATTTTTATATATGACTTTAAATAAGTATCAGGATTCTAGTTGGTGGATGCTTTATTAACTAATTTATTTTGGATCATTTGTGTTTTCTCGCATTTAATTCTAGTTGGTGGATGCTTAAGACATACGGTACATATTGGCAGGGCTTCGTGCCTTTTCATCGAATTGGAAACCAGAAAGATAACTGAATGGTTTATTTTTTCATTGTCTACTTTTTATTATTGGGATATATACAGGCATACCACCTGATTCTTATGTATTTACACATTCAATACCTAAACTTTGGCTTTTTAACTTATGAAAAATGAAATACACATCTTCATGCATGGGTAAGATGGCATGCATGAAAAAAAAGATTGAAGTTCAGGTGTTAGATATGTAAAAACATAGAAATTGAGTGGTGTCCATGTAAATCTTCATTTATTATTATTTACTAGGATGTTCAAGAGCATCATAACTCTGTCAACTATCAAGACCATTATATTGACATATAGAGCTAAAGATGAAAAGAAAATTCATAAAAGTAGTACCCCAAAAGTGGATCCAAGTGTCACTACGTCCGTCTTGTTAACATGTCGAACTGTTGTTAGTGCACGAGTCAGCTGCAAAATGACAAACCTTCAATCAACAAAAGCAACGTGAAAATCAGAAATCAAGATAATTAACCTTAAACCTAAAATAATGAGAAAAGTATAGAAATGATCCTCCAACTCTGTCAGGGCTCATCTTAGGCCCAAAGTCTATAAAAGTGTTAATTTAGTCCTCTACTCTTCTAATGGGGGTTAAAATAATCTATTTTAGCTCATATTAAAAAACTATGGGGACTAGTTAAATAATTTTATAGACTATGGGACTAAAATGATCCCATGTAAATAGTCAAAGCACTACTTTGACACTACACCTAAAAAAATGATATGGGTTTTAGGTGATTTTGTTAAGAACAATATGAAATGGGCACAAAATGAAATAACAGAGAAAAAGCCACATGTGCACGGGAATTGAGCCAAAAGCCTAGAGACTGTTAAAATTATTGTTTATAATAATCATTTTATGTGTGACAGGAGAGGCTCGATAGATTGCACAAAGTAAAACAAAAAAATATGTTCGTAATTATGTAAAAGGATGACTATCAGAAGGCGCGTCAAAATTTGAATTATCCCCACTAATTGGAGTGGCAGATACATACCCGTGATAAATAGTCCGTATCTGTTTGTTCACGAATACTATCTGCAGGTTTGTTTTCATATACTTTTATAGTCTCCAAGTATCGGCCACATTCTTCCAAGCTGTAGGAAAAAGAAAGATCTATCAAGAGAGAGAATCGTGAAGATTTGAATTGAAAAATGAGAAGTTTGTAAACTAAATAACAAATAAATGCAAATATTTTAAAACATAAAGAAACTTGCAAGAGTTTTCTTGTCATGGTGAACCCTATTTTAAACACTTTGGTCACTCTAACATGACATGTTTGATGTCATTTTGCATTACTCATTTATCTTTCCAGTAAACTTCTACACTTAAGATCACATATTTAACTAATTTATACGCATGTTGTGTAGTATGTTTGGCTTATAAAGTAAATCTTATTGAATTCACTTATTCTTCCTCTGTAATTATGGCTAAATAATGTTGTCACTTCAAGTACTCCTAAGATTCATGCTTCACTACATTATAACAAAAAACAACTTTACATATGCTGCTATCTTCAGCTATCATACTTCGAAAATTATACTTAAATATGCATATGTATCATACTCTATATCATTTTAAGGTTAAGTTATTATGATTGTGTCATGTGATTTTTGTCCCGAACAGGGAAACTAAGTGTTATTCTTAAGCCAGAAAAATGGACTCAAAATCTCCACTAACGTACCAAGCCATCACAATTTCTCTCAAAGGTTATACTGAACTTAAAAGCTTCTTAATCAATTTAAAATTTAGAAGCTGATAATAAAAGCTACTGGTGCATCAAACAAATCAATGATAATAATAATCCAACGAGCTTTTTTAGATACACAATTGACAATTTATTTTAGAAAAATAATACAAGGCGTGATATATTAAAATGTGAGCAATCTAATTTATGCACAATAAAATTACTATATTACTTAAACTATAGCAACAAAAATTTCTACTGAATTAAGGTTCCAAAAAAATAGTGATAGTGAGCAAAATGATTATAAGTTCAATTATATGAATTTTTAATATCAGATACTTCTTGCAAACACCAAGACACAAATGTTTACAATAGAATATGGAAGTGATATAAAGAAAATTACGCACAAAAATTAGTAGTATACTTGTTAAGCATAATGATTATATTTACTCAATAACTTGGCATAAAAATCATTAATCAAGTAGATCACCACATGACAATGAAGACATATTAATGATAAGTAAATGTGTAAAAACATAAACTACAATATAAAGCAATTGGAGACAATCAAAATTTATGCAGCTCAATCACCCTTATCTACAACAATGCCTACCCAAATCAGCAGTAGGATCCCTTTTAAAGCTTACCATCAAAAAATATTCTCCTTCGCTCTACAAGTAGACAGTCACTAGATAAGACTGACTATCAGAAACCACACTCTATGACACAACAAGTAGGGGAACTTTTTCACGCTTAACTCTTTAACAACTAATATAGACACGCCCTATATTTCTACTTCAACGTGCAAAACCAGCTATATCTAGCCTTCTCCACTAGGTCATAGCATTCATCTTCAAGATGAGGAACCTATAACTCATAATCCTCTTAACGAGGTCACAATAGTCCCGCCTCGTAGTGAAAAACCTACGACTTTTAGCACAACCCGTTAGATAAAAGTTAACACTAGAACCAAATCAAACAAGTGCTTTGGAGGCGACTCAATAGCTATTACCTAAAATTATGGTTTAAACAATCCATAATAAAAATTAATTGCACTACAGACACAATAATAACAGTCAAGTACAATACAACTTCTATAAGATTTGAGTAAAAGGTACTTTACAAAAAAATAAGGGAGATTTTGAGTTGATGAAGATTTTTGTAGCGTTTATCCAAATTCTCTTCAAAAGATATCACAATATATTCACCCTGTTGATTTGTGCAGTAGATTATTTTCTTTGGAAGCTCTTAGATATTTATAACCATTGGCACTGTTAAAACCTGCTCCTAGTTATCATTCCTAGTAATTACACTTAATAAACCATTCATAATCAACAGAAGATTGTATGGTATGAAATATATCATACTGTCCAATCATCGGATTGTACCCTTAAAAACATACAATACGATTTTCAGCAAATTTAAACAATGATGATGTATAATCTACTCTATAATCCTTATAATACTTTTACAAACCATTAATTGCATAATCTATGCATTATGTACAATCCGGATAGTACTATGCAAATGAACAGGGCTGATAATCCATGAAATAATGTCGTATATCTCGCAATGAATTTTAATAGCCTAAATAGTATATTGAATGACATTAAAATACAAAGTTATTGATTATTAAAATAAAAATACAATTTAAGTATTTTAGCATATTTTATATTATTATGTTCAGCTCTCTTTGATATATTTAATAAATATACTCTTAAGCAATTTTTTATGAAAATCAGCTCTCTTTGATATATTTAACAAATATACTCTTAAGCAATTTTTTATGAAAGCCTAAAGTTTAATCACAAGATTTGGCACTTTTCAATTTGCACCTAAGCATTCATGATAAGTTTATGCATACGATCTCCAAGTAAAAAAAGCTCTAACTAGGTTTATCTCAACGTGAAAAGGGTCTATTTGGGACAATTTTCTGTCTGCTTTGCTTTTCAAACTGCCGTTATAGTTTTGCTTGAGCAATTGTTTTCTTGTTGCTTTTTAAAAATTTTTGTGGTAGAAAGCTAATGGTTTCAACCTGAGCTGCTAAAGTGTGATGGTTGTCAGAAAGCTACAGTTTGACTATTTAAAAAAAAAAATTGTAATAACTACCATAACTTTTTGAACAACAATTTCTTCTACAGCAGCTTCACAACTGCTTCTTCAAACAGTTGTAGCTGACCAAAAATAGGTCCTAAAACTCCTAACTAGTTTAATACATAAAATAATTATCATCATAATTGTTATTGTATGGATAACATTTAGCCGATAGAAACACTTGCAAATCACATTAGATATTCATTAAATCAAGAGTAAGCTACACACGAGTCATCATGAGGCCATGGAGTCAACATTTGTTCTACTATATTTGTTAGGAGTTATCTCTATTTCAAAATTTTCATCAATTTTGACTTTGTTCATCGTGTAGATGAAAAGAATTAAAAAACTGAAATATATATTTTATTCTTTTAAAAAGTAACTTCAATAAAATCAATATAAAAATTTAATACTTAAACTCAGCCTATTTTATTAGGATAAAATCATCATTTATTATAAAAAACCATCTCACTCCACGACCAAGATCATCTTAATCCACCCCTACTATATATGAAGTCCATTGTTAGAAATTAGGTTTCCAAATATTCCAAGAAAAAGATGTGTAATCCAAAATAACTTAATTTTTAATTCAATTTCCATTATTTTGACTGTGGAATTAATTTGGCTACTATTTAAGATTTCTAAGAATTAAATGGGACATGTAATACTATATGGGGCTAAAATGACCACTCACAAACACATAGATGATTATTTTAATCATTTTCCCAATGCTAACTGTTGGATTTGAGAATAGAGCGAAAAAATCTTATTGAGCAGTAAAAGGAGTATAAATACATTATACAAGGGTACAAGAAAGGAAAGATCAAATATCCAAAACTTTCCTAATAACACCTAAAAGCAAAAAAAGAAAAGCATAAATAAGAAAATACATATAAAAAATTAACAAGAAAGACAATATAATAAATAGAAAAATCTTCTAATATCTTCTAATAAATTTTCTGATATCTTCTAATAAAAACTATCAACTTAAATTAAGCTAAAACCACAATGAAGATATGCAGGTCAAAACTAGAAAAAAAAGAACGTCTAATACAGTAAAAAAGCACTGTGATGAGATATGACGTGCTTCATACTGATAGGACATGGGCACAAAGGGGTTCTTATTGATGTCAACATCATGGCATTCATCGTCGATGACATACTTCATACATCGTCAATCACGAACAAACTTCAATGCAGTAAAACTAAATAAAGGGAATCAAATAATTTTATTTAGAAATGAGCCGAACAATGCATGAAACTAAAAAGTTTACTTTAAGCAGAAATTTAAGAAGCAAGCTGGTGAAAAAAGAGGAAATCATGTGCCCCATTTACAATTCCTGCAAGATTGCACAACTTACAAGAGCATATAATCAAAACAAAGTAAAAAAAATTATATATTCACTCGCAACGGTACTATCTCCCACGCCCTGATCTTATCGAGAGCACCAATTTTCTTCAAAATGGCAGCCTTCAACTTTCGATCCTCCTTAGCTACCTGCCAACACTTTAACATAGAAACAGTATCCAAATATACAATGAATGCTCCGTGTATAGGCAATATGACAGAATATAAGACAAACTGAGCAATGTCATCAGAGAAACCAAAACAATCAGGAGAATAAAGATAAGGAGAACGACCCGCATTGCTGCAAGAGGTCCTCCTTAAAGCCATGGAGTGTGAGAAGAATGGAGAGGAATCATATCACCTGGGTAGTCGGATTCTGAAGTGGATGGTATGGGTGTCTCAAGAGTCGCGGTAAAATGGGACAAGGGATTTGATGTCATGAGTGGAAAGACATGCATTGTTCCCTCATTCTGCCACTTCCTCCTTGTATACACCCTCAGCTCCCCTTGGGCTTGAATCCCTCCATCTTCGGGATCATTTTCTTCATTTTTCAGTTTTTCCTCAACATACCATTCCCACACAATAGAACAAGACATCGTTCTCACATGTACCAATCTCTAACAACCAATGTTCTCCCCTTCACTTCTCATACCTTCAGTAGCTGGTAAGTCAGAGGGTGAGGTCACATTCAGGGTGTAGCATGGTTCGAGTCTCTAAAGGATACATCCATACTCACAAATAATCTCTTCTCTATCAGATTCCAACAAACAGACCCCTTCTGGGTAGCAGAATAACCTACGAAAACAAACTTCACAGCTCTAGGATTCAACTTCCCTACTGATGGTTTGTTGTCCCTCACAAAACATACAAGGCCAAAAACCTTCAAAGGGAGGATCCTGCCATTATCTCATTTTAACAACTCACAAAAAGATTGCCACTACTCTTGAAAGCATTCTATTGATCAATTGAGCGGCTATGAAAAGTGATTGCCCCCATAGGTGTCTTGAAGCATTCACCGAGATCATCATGCTTCGAGCTACATCTAGAAGGTGTCTATTCTTCCTCTTCGCTACTCTGTTTTGTGTCAGTGTATGGACAAGTGGTTCGATGTTATATCCCCTGGGCTGACACGTACTCCCCAACGCCTTATTAGTATCTTGTCTCATTATCATAGTTCAATATCTTCACTATTGTACCGTATTCAGTCTGAATCGTCCTGTGAAAGCCTTTAAGCAGAGAAACACATCACTTTTATTTCTCATCAGATATAACCAAGTAACATGAAAAAAAAAATCAATGAAAGTTACAAAATATTTATAGTCATTCATCGAAGTTATAGAACAATGTCCCCATACATCTAAAAGCACTAAATCAAAAACACAAGAACTCCTATTACCAGAACTAACATAAGAGTTCTTGGTATGCTTACCCAACTCACATTAATTACACACAAGTTTTTGTTTATTTGCTTTCTTATATAAAGATGGGTACAAACGACTCAAAAGTCTAAACGAAAGGAGTTTCATGCGCCTGTGATGTAGCAACAACACATCTTCTACACTCCTCTCAAATCCTCCTACTCCAACACTCTCTACGATAGATGTTAGTGCTGAGTCAATCCCCTTTATCCAAATACCAGAATCCACTATGCCACGTGTCAGTCCCTAGTCTCCGGTCAATCCCCTTCTCTTAAAAGATCACCTTAGGATATCAAGAAAAACAATACATTTTAGTTGGAGGTAATGACACTAATGAATAAAATGTTCACTGGAAAGAAAAAAGCATGCAAAATATCGGACAAATTCATAGAATTAGTACATCTCACTGTACTCTTACCAACTACAGACTGTGTTGTAGCATCAGCAATCTGAATACTCTCTGAAACCGTTAGATGAGTATAAGAAGCAAACTCACTAACGTTATTATCACGTGTCGAGATGCACCAGAATCTACTATCCATTTTGGTTATCTTATGGTGGATATAGACACAAGATCATGTGTATGATGAGTAATTTGGCTGAGTGAGTAAAACTAGCAGTGTTTCCCATTGATGACGATGAGATGGATGCATTCTCAGTGACATCACTTGTTTTCTGTTTCCTCTTTAACATCTCCAAGAGCTCGCGATCCTCATTGGTCAAGAACACTCTTATCTCTCCCTCATTCTCCGCTCCCATTAGATTTGCACGATAGCTCCCTCTTCTACCCATTTGGCCCCTAAGATTACGACCACGGCCTCTAGACTGCCCACATCCATCTTCTCACCATCCTTGGGTGGTTTGGGACAAGCCTTGCTCAGTTGTCCCACTTCTCCACAGTTGTAGCACCTGTGAGTCTCCTCCTAAGCACCTGTCATATTTACTCCAGGCGACCAAGGCTGATCGCATACCTGAAAGTCCACTCAACCCAGAGTGTAGCCTCATGCAACTCTCCTTCAGTATCATCGTTTTGATGGCCCCATCCAGTGAAGGAATCGTTGTCTGGGCTAGGAGGATCGATCTCCTCTGATCAAAGGCTGGGTTTAGTTGAGTAAAAAACTGCATAGTCCTCATCTGTGCAAAAATTTCCCCCTTCTTGCACACTAAATCACCACAGCTCAACATAGTTGAGAAGTGATCAAGATTTTTCCACGACCGCTCCAGCTCTATGGAGTACTCCTGAATTGATCTATCACTATGTATCATTGTCTTGATGACATGTTGAATCTGGAACACCCTCATTTGATTTTTAGTACCAATATAGATTCTCTTCAGCTTTGCCCAGATGTCCTTCACTTGTCGAATGTCATCTACTGATGAGGCAATCAATCGAACCATCTAGTTGAGAAGCCAGGTGTAAAGCAAGGCATGAGTTTTCCTCCACGCATCCCCTTCAACACCATCATCCTCTCGCTCGGCCTTGAATTCCTTCATATATACATCTAATCTCTTGCCCACTTAGAAATAAGTGTTGCTGTAGTGGCTCCCGTCGAGACGCTGGCTCTCTGTATGAGCCCAACCAAGACCATCAGAACTTTAAAATCAATATTTCCCAGAAGCTCCAATACTTTACCTTCTGTACTATCATAGTCTCCTGACATGCTTAATCACGAGGATCCAAATCTAGATCACACGCAACTTCCTCTTTCTGGCTTGACCTTGTTCTATTTCATCATCAAGGATCAAACTTAATTTAACTATTCTTTACTTTATATGTCTGGTCCAAAGCCCTTGTCAGATTTTGTTCCACGCAAAGTCCCTTGAACCTCACTATCCCTAAACACATAGGAATCTGCACTTCTCTGCTTCATAGCAAACGAAAGAAATCAATCTTCGAAGCTCCCAATTGTCATGATTAGGGTTCGCTCGAAAGCAAAGACCAAATCGTCAATTTGTTGTTTGCGCAGTGGGAGCTCCTCCGCTCGGTATGCATGGGAAGTGTGAAACCTCCAAACTGCCCTCTTTCGCTCCTATTCCAAGGAGAGCAGAGAATAAGAAAGACAGAAGCTTCACGGCCCTTCTGTGATCCCATCGTTGCTTTCCTCGTGTGAGTCATGGCCCTTCTACGATCATGTGATCCTGTCGCTACTTCACTCGTGCGGGTCGCGCCCTTTTGTGCTCCCGTGATCCCATCGATGCTTCCCTCATGTGAGTCTTGATCCTTCTGCGATCCCGTCGTTGCGGTGCTCTAACTGCTCTATCCTCCCTACTGGAGGAACCACGACAACAAACAAGAATTATGAAACTTGGCTAAGGTTTGGCTCTAATACCAAATAGAAATTACTGTTAAAAACACCACCTGCATTTTATTGATGAAAAGCTTATATAGAGCCTTACAAGTTACAATATTTACAAATAAATTCCTAGACTTCATCTACTTATAAATAAGACCCGACATTATATACAAATCTCAACATAAATTAAACCAAATACTAACACCAGATGACCGTCTAATGCGCCTTCGGTGAGCTCATTTAAGAAGCCACTGGCTGATAGGATTGTCTAGGAATAACATGTGAAATATGAAAGAGGGCATTTACATACATAGCACACCATTATATATATATATATATATATATATATATATATATATATACATATATATATATATATATATATATATATATATATATATATATATATATATATATATATCACACCTGTCAAAGTGAAATACATATTTTCATACATAGATTTAAAGCATGAAAGTGATTTGTAAATATCAAAGTTTAGGTCTTAAATGTATGTAAATACATATGAATTGAGTGCTGAGTATCAAATTTTCTCAATATAAAAACAAAAGTAGAATATGAATTCCTAAATACAGTAAGAATGCATTGTCTTCGCATGTATCTCAACATGTCATGCACAAGCGAACGCCGCCTCTAAACGTTTATTCAAAATACTGCTCAGGCGCTAAGGTTTCAGTAAATATATCATTAATAAATGATATAATCAAGAGAATGGTAGCAGCGTTACCTCCAACCACATAAAAGGCTACAATCATGAAACATTGCTGTCTTAGTGACTTCCAACAATGGCTTAACTACATCTTCCTGAAACAAAGAAAAAACAAATTGATTCCAATCCCAAAAGAAGTGAAACAACTGTGAAATTGCAATTATCAGTAATAAAACTTCATCCAACTTCACCTGATAAAAAAAAATTAGAGTAATTGCCCTAAGAGCATTTGTTAAAGAAGTATAATGTATGCACAAGAGATTTCAAGCACGCCAAAGAATGAATACAAATTAGATGTCGATCACAAAATAGATTTCTCTTCATACTTTAGCATTAAATGTCTTTCTTCTCAACATTCATTAGGTGCTCCAAAATTTTAATGCATCGAAATGCTTAATAATCACTACCACCCACAAACATTATCACTGTAATCAAAATAAACTGAGCAAAAAAGACGCTATAACTTCCACTTATGTAAGGTTATAACAATGACGCATTCTTTAAGGCTTACCACATCAATATGACACAAAATGACACGAAGCTTGAAGACCTTTTGCAATTCCCTTATTCGATAATACAAATATTCTGGATGAAGTAGATGATAACGTAAGCTGCGCATTGACAAACTTAATCAAAGAAGTTCAAATATTATAGCATCAATGTAATTATAAAAGCAAACAAAATGATAAGAATAAAGACGATTAAACAATATTTTCAGCCTTGCAAAATTAGGAAATAAGATAACAAATCCTTAAGCAAAAGACTTGAATGAATTATGAGCATATTGCTCCTGAATGATTTAAGGCTTTGAAATGAGAATTAAAGCATGGCAGTGAAAGAAAAAACATAACTCAATCTGTTAACTTCTCGATTAGAAAAAAGCATTCGAACCAACTGGCAACGGCTCCACTAAACCAACGCTAGCGATGTCTCAATTATTAAAGGAGACGGCATCAAAATGGGACAGACAAAGAGGAAAGGGCAAGAAAAGGCAGGCAAGGTGCCAATAGTGTATATAGAGGGAAGAAAAGAAAGTAGTGTGTGAAGGGGAAAATTGATACGATCGCAAGTCGATCAAATGTTAGGGCAGGACTCACGCACGATACAACTCTCATAGGAGATGATGTCAAGCAGGCTCTAACAATGAAACAGAATCAATAGGAACCAGGAGAGCAAGAAGAGAAAAGGAGATATGCTGGAACAAGCAACGCGGGCTAATGCCAATTATGCACATGGTGTATACGTGAGATCAAGCAACAAACGACGAGAGACAATCGGCCTAGGGCCATCGAGTGCTTCGTGCAAAAGAGAAAGCCGACCAGTGATCGAGCACGACAAGATGAATAATAGGAGCAAGCTAGCTCGATCAAGGAGTGAATCAAGCCGGCAAAGTCATATGGCCAAGAGCGACGTTAAGACTGCGCATAGGATTTCTAGGTAAATTTATTTAAATTTAAAATTGTAAATACTTAAGGAACAATCCGTAAGTTGAAAGCATAAATATAATTGAAATTCAGATACAAAGTTATCCAAACATATTTAAAAAAGCTAAACCTCATTCAAGGGACAGTTTGACACTTCTTTCCTTTTTTATTGATGATTAGATCACACTGATACTGGAATTAACTCGAGTCACAATAGCGAAAAAGCAAGTGTTAGTACCGGAAGCAAATAGACGATTACAATCAACACACTCGAAAGGTATAATACAACCCACACAACACAAAACTCGCATTAGTGAGGATCCCGAGGAATGGGGGTGACGGTTAGGGGGCTTGGAAAGGTGGTGTCAATTCCCAGACTGTGGATGAGGGGTGGTAGCAGTTATGGCAGCTGGAATAGCAGGACAGCATGGGGCGGCAATCCAAACAGCAACAGGTTGCTATTTGGGCTGTTGGATAGCAGGAAAACAGCAAAGGGAAGACGTTGCATTACGGCAGAGAAGGTGGATGGTTGGGACAGCGAGGGCAGTGAGGACGAGGGAAGAGAAGGCAATGGGAGCGGCTGGAACTGCAGAAAACAACAATGAAATGATATTGCGGGTCGGCTGCAATGACGTACGGCGGCAGGGAGCGATGTGGGAAGATACAGAAGGGGACAGGAGGAAGATGATCATCACCTCGGGAGAGAGATACAGCTGAAATACCACTGAATCCCCCGGATATAGCCCTCGAAGGGGAAAACGGATGTCAGTGACCGTCCTGACAAAAATATGAAATAAAACTCACCAAAAGCTCACCCTACAATATTAGTAATACAAATATAAATTAGTAGGATAACAATGACTAGCCCAAGGGGGCGATCGACTCCGCAAAAGTGAAAAAAAACATGGACATATTCGACCAAAGCGTGAAAACGGCAACCCGAATTGACGGCGGGAGTCTAGTAGATCGCAGTACTGTAGCAAGCAGCGAAAACACAGTCCCTGGGTAGCTCCCGCGTCAATTTCCCGAAATTGGGGCAGCTTCGACCTCATCTGTCAAAGCTCTCATCTTATCATAATAGTCAAATCAATCCTGTTGAAAGTAGTCGCAATGTTGCAAGCTCTTGCTAAGTCAATCTTATAGGAGGCGTCGTTCCAAGGAACGTCAAGATAAAACAGGTATCCATCCTCTTGGAATAATTTGAGTCAAAAGTACATAATGATTTAGGTTCTCACAAGCCAACTCCTGAACAAGTAAATATATAATATGCATATTCCATTCTTCATACTCAACGGAATGTAACTGATAAACCAACAGGTGGGTATAAATCAACTCGGGCGAAATCTGTGGCAGATTGCACCACTCTCACATGCAACCACTCAGGAGATATTTCTTCTTCCCTAAAAGGATCAGGATCTCATTAAACAGTTTCCTTCCCCATCAAGCTCCTAAGTCAAATTCTAAAGTTGGGATTCATCTTTCTAGTTTCAGCATTTGATGATAGTTATCATAATAAACTGAATCTAAAATATAAATAACTCTCTGAAATCTTCCCAACATGACATAAAAGTGTCTCATTTCTAACATACAGGACCTCCTTCCGTATTGGCAACTCAAGAGACAGACTATATATCTGAAATGTTTGAAATCCTTTTATCTAAAATTGACGTGTCTAGTATCGGCTTCTCAAGCTCATGAACATTTTGGACATCCAAAGCCAATAGTGTTGACGTTCCTATCAATGTCTGTCAAACGGTACCTCGAGGCACCAATATCTCATACTCTACATGAACGCCCATTACATCAAAATCACCACCTTCTAGAATAGTTGTTGTTATCTCAGCTGGAACCTCTCTGCTAAGATCGTCTGGATTCGATAACACATGTTACTTGTTGGCTGCATCTCACTCCCTTCATTTCTTTCTTTTATCTCTTCATACCTCCCTTTCTCTGCTGTGTGCTCTCTATTCTCCTCTTCATTACTCTATCTTTAGTTAGCTGATGGAGTAGAAAAAACCCAAGAGCAAGATGCCATTTTGTCTAAATCAGCGCATGTAAATAATTCAGAAAATGAAGGCCCGTTTTGGCAAATTCATATAACTGAGACACATAGAGAGAAATCTAACATTCCATGAAAGCATTAGATGCATGAAGTTAACTTTATAGTGACAAGGTACTGAAAATATTTCTTTAGCTTTCATGCTTACGATTAGCCCATGACCTCATATATCCAATTACAAAAGATAAAGTAAGATCATAACTTCTTTATGAAAGTCTTCGTTGATGCTATGTACCTTTGAGAGATGCAAATTCATAAAATAAAATAAAAAGAGAGAGAAAGCACCACATAATGACAGAATTAAAAATGCCAATCCAGAGGTCTAGCCTTAATCTATCCTTTAAAAATACTTCAAGGATAAATGACACGCGAATCCCTAAGTAGATTTGGAACCCATTCTAGATAGCAGAAAATTTAATAATCCTTCCACTAAAGCATTGAATTGAAGTTAAAGCTGTAGTTAGGTCTATCTTTATGAACTTTCTAAAGAAACAAAAGGTCACTGATGGATAAAAATAGAAGTAAAGACAGCCATTCAATCATCAAATTGACAAAATCAATTAAGGGGGGTGAAATATTTATGAAAGGAAATAAAAAATAGGCCGACTTGAAGCAGATTAAACCCCATCACAATCTTACCTTATATAAAGAGCACATGAATTCTGTCCCAGCAAATAGTCGCAGACTATATCAGCAAAAGCCCACTTAACATTCCTTATATGCTTGAGCAGAGGATTCCCCTTCTATACCAGGAAAAAAAAAAACGTCAAAAACCAGACAACAAACTAATCCAAATTCCTTTAGGAAAACACTTCGCACCTGCCTATGGCTAACAAGGATAGCATTTCGATTCTGAGCGGATGGACTCGCTGAGGAGTATGAATTCGAAGCAGAAATCGGGGTATAGGAAGAAGAACACGAAGCCGCCGCCGCTGCCGAATCAGAAACTTCCCTGCGACAAACAATCCCATCGCACCGGATCAAGAAACGATTTCGCGGCATCAAATGAAAGACTAAGGAAATGTCTCACCTCGGCGCTTGCTCCAACGGAGGTGGAGGAGTGTAGAATTCGGAGGATTTGATGAAGGAAAAAGCCTGTGAGAAAGAAGCCGGAGGCGGAGGATTATAAGATCGAGATGAGGAAGACCCATCGCCGCCGCTGATGCCGAAGACTTCCTGGTATGAAGGGATCTGTATCAATCCCTTCTTCTCCTTTCTCCTCTCCTTGGGCTCCTGGTCTTGAGTTTCCTCCATTCTCACCGGAGAGCGAAGTTGCGGCGGGAATGTAGGGCTTTGGGAGACATAGGGTAAAAAATGTTTAGGAGGTTTTGGTAAATTTTCATTTCAAGCCCAAAATTTTATCAAAAACATTTAAAAGATTTACAGTAATAATTTTGGAAAAAAATTTGTGTATGTTACGGGTACATGAAAGTTACATGGATGTTACATGAGATATTTTTGTGTTTTATCCCTTGTAATCTCCTTGTAACATATCTGTAACCTTATGCTACCTCCTTCTTTTTGCAGGATTCGGATAGGTTACATGGAGGTTATTTGTACGTGGCATACTTTTATTGGATCACGTACACGGCGTTGCATACGTTTTACGTACGCAAATTTTTTCCCTTATTAAAGGACTTTTTCACAATTGTTATCACAATTGAATAAATTTATCTAGTTGTAATATGTCCCAAATGCAGTGATAACAATTGTGAAAAAGTACGTCTATGGGTTCAAAGTTTTATGTGCAATATATTCCATGTTGTTTAAATCCTTGTGATACCAATCTAGCTTTGAGCTACTTATTCATCAGCTTTATATTTTGTGTTGAATATTTGTTTACACCCTAATACTTTTTTATGGTCAATATGAGACTAAAAGCAAAGTTCCTTAAGATTGAAGTGCCTGAAATTCTTTGGACATAGCTTGTCTCCAATGTGATTGTTTATTAGCAACAAAAAAAAAAAAAATTATGGTTCAGAGTGTTGAGACTAATGAGTGAGGTTGATAATGTGTATAGACTTAAGTTTACTTGACTGCTTTCAAGTCAACATGGGATGAGGTTTGATTGGAGTGGAGGATGGAATCAGAGTTGTCGAAGTTAGATTTGTTGGAGAGCATGATATGTTACGTTTCATATATGACACATGAAATTTGATGAGTTGAATTGAGGATAGAGGTGTTATGTCTGGAAACTGATATGATGTTGGCTTGATTGAATGTTGAATTTGTGTTATGTTTGGTGGATTGTAGAAAGGATGTGGGAACAAGTAAGAGTGGTGGTAAAGGTGGGGAAGTATGTGAAGTGAGATTTTGAGGTTTAAAAGTCATGTAATAGGGAGACCGCCTTATTGAAGAGAACATGTTTAGATATGTATATTTTCACTGTCTGGGGTGTATATATATATATATGATTCATATCTAAGAAAGACACAACTCTTGGAAATAGGAAACTGTTTATGCTTTGTATAGGGTCTAAGCCGAGGAAAACATTAGCTATTAAAACTTTCAAGTGATTGCATGTTAGTTGTTCGCCAAGGAGAAGCTCATAAGGTGATATGGAATGAGTTACTTTGAAAGGTAATTTGTTGATAAAATAGCATGTTGTAAGAGGAGTGTCGGTACATAAACGAAGAGGCAAGGAGGCATGAGTTAATAGAGCTTGGATGATTTCTATGAGATGGTGATGCCTTCTTTCAGCAATGTTGTTTTGTTCACATGCGTATAGATAAGTATATTGATGTTGAATGCCCTGAGAAGATTAGTGCCGTGATTATTGAGATACTTACCTACACCCTCAGTGCGAAGGACTTTTATGCATGTATTAAGTTAATTTTCCACCATATTTTTGAACTATATGAACTTCTCAACAACTTCATTTTTACTGCGAATCAGATAAACACATGAGAAGAGAAAATAATTTTTGCAATTTTTTAATCTAAAATTTTACAATTATATCATCTATCTTTAACTAAAATAATAAATTATAATGATAATTTTTAGGGAAATTTACATACATACTACATAATTCTTATATATTTATATGTCTGAAACACAATTACCTTTATAACGCATTTGTATCATAAACCCAATCTACCATATGATATTGTTTAAATCCTTCTGTCACCAATCAAGCTTCGCGGTCACTGATTCACCAGCTTTATACTTTGTTTTGAATGTCTATTTACACCCTAATATATTTTGATGCGGCAAAGACGGGACTAAGCCCCAAGTTCCTTGAGATTGTAATGCATGAAATTCCTCAGACATAGCATGTCACCATTGGGATTGTTTACTGGCAACCATATAACATGATGGTTATGAGTGATGAAGCTAATTATCGAGGTTAATAATTTGTTTAGGCGTAAGGTTATCTGCCTATTTCAATTCAACATGGCATGAGTTCTGATTAGAGTAGATGATGAAATTGAAATTACTTATGAAGTTAGATTGTTGGAGAGCATAATATGTTAGGTTCACAGATAGATGGAGCAATTTGATGAGTTGCCGAAGTTAGAGGTGTTATGTCTAGAATCTAATATGATGTTAGCTTGATTGGATGTGGAATTTGTGTCTTGTTTGGTGAATTGCATATAGGATGAAGGAATAAGTAAGAGTGGTGGTAAAGATGGAAAAATATGTGAAGTGAGATTTTGAGATTCAGAAGTCATGTAATAGGAACACTGCCTCATTGAAGAGAACATGTCTAGATATGTCTATTTTTAGGGTAGGATGATCTAGATAACAATTTTCTTCTTCTTCTTCTTCTTCTTCTTCTTCTTTTTTTTTCTTTTGTGAAAGGATGCACATCTAAGAAAGACAACTCTTGGAAAGATGAAAAAATTATGCTTTGTGTGGGGTCTAAGCTAAGGAAAAACATTAGTTGCCAAACAAACTTTCAATTGATTGTATGTTGATTGTTTGTTATGGGGCTCATAAGGTGATACGGAAAGATTAGCTTTGGAAGGTAATCCGTTGATCAAATAGCTCGGTCCATAGATAAAGAGGTAAGGAGGCCTTAGATTGAGAGCTCGGATGATTTCTACGATACTCTGATTTTTTCTTAGAGCAATGTTGTTTTGTTAAGATGTGTATGTATACACATATATATTGATGTTGAATGCCCCACTACGAGAAGATTGGTGAGGTGGTTATTGAGATACTCACCTCCACCATCGATGCGAAGGATTTTGATGCGAGTATTAAGTTAATTTTACACCATATTTTTAAACTCAATCAAAATATTATATATATATATATATATATGTATGTATAAGATTGATTGAGGGCGGAACCGCCAACAATCTCTTCAGCTTGCAATACTGCTAGGTTTAAGATTTGATCCCGTGAGTCAAATCTCTATAAAGCAGACAACTAATCTAAAGAAATTCAAACCCCTGACCTGATGAGACTTACACTGAAGAACAGATGCTCTATCAACAAACCGATGACGTAGCTCTATAAATATATTCAATCATCATATTATCATCTCATTCGTAATTCAAAACATAGTTGACGCAATTGCCTGATTAAATGCATTTAAAATTTAATTTTGTCTAACATTTGTCAATTTCAATGTCTAAGTCAAATAGAAATTAAGCAGACAAAGAAAGCATTTAATAAGGCCCCTATGACTTTTTTCAAATTCAATAGTCATGAGTATCCGTTCATATTTATATATGCAAAATGTCAGTTTTTTTTTTTTCAAAACAAATATTCAGCATTTTTTTTTCAACATAGCACAATATGCTTCTGTATTTATATATATAACACCTAGCTTTATATTTGCATTCATAACACTCAAATGTTCATTGTAATATTAAATTATTTTCATTATTAACCCTTTTTATAAGTGAAATTCTAATCGGTAATGGCTATGTCTAGTCATAAAATGGCTTTAAGAAGAAAATAATATGTTACTAAAAGTATTTGTTTTTAAACAATTAGAGACAATTTTTTTTAAACGTATATAAGTTAAGTATTTAAAATTGATACTTAACCACTCCAAATTCTTCCAACATAGCACTTTAGGCCCACCAACCGGCCATCTGTGCTTGAACAATCAAACCGTCCACATGTGTTTAAAGAGGCCAATCGGCCACCTGTGTTGGAACTGCCGACTGACCACCTCTGCCGACCACCTTAGCCAGACTCCATAGCCGGTCATACCAGCAAACTATCAATCAAACTACCTTAGTCGATCGACAAGCTCCTTCAAGTTTTGAGCTCTCGAACGATAAGCTCTAATGATAAAAAAAAAACAGTAAAATCATGTAAGTCTCTTCGTAAAACGAGTGTAATTATATACTTTATAATTTTTTTTTTCTATCATCTATAAATAAGAGGACTTTTTCATGTACGAGGGGACGTTTGGACCATTCTCTTTGGACCCTTCTCATGTAGGAAGAACTCCCTCCCCACCTCAATGTAACTACTTCATTAGATGAAAAAAGATGGGCCACAGAACCTCCCATTCACCCCTACAGGACAAGTCGTAGTGTGCATCCTCTCTACTCTCCTCCTCTCACTTTGTCCCTCTCATTCGGTCTCTACACTCTATCTCTTGGGTATGATCTGCAAGACAAATTTGGATTCAACAGAGACACATTAAAATAAGTAAAAAAACTGTATAAATTTTAAGACAAATTTCAAAATCTAAAACCCCAAAAATAGCATCTGCTTAAGAGCACCAACATGAGTAAGCACATAGAGTGCTCTTATTTTTCAAGGAAAATTATCATGATACCCGCTCTCATAAATCTATAAATAACTTACACAAGTTATCTGAAAATGTTAAGGATAATTAAGTATTTCACACTACAATTATCTCATTATGCAAATATCTTAATAACAATATTGAAAATTGTGTCGTGCAGCACATCACTTATAAACTAAAAATTGTTTTGTATATAAAAATACTGAAATACAATAAAATTTGATCTATAAGAAACTAAGCTCATTTGTCGAAGTGGTTAAATTGAGCCCGTTTGCCAAAGTTATTGAACCAAGTTTTTTCTCAGTTTTTTTAAAGACTCAGAGTCGTCGGCTTGTCTATTTATATGTCATCGTATACTTTCCTTACTCGAATAAATCTCCCTCCCAAATCATATCAATGATTTGAAGAGGTGAGAAAAATAAAAAGAATGATATACAACAACAAATAGACAAATGAAATGCTTATATATGAGTATTTCCCGTATGATTGGTCGAGAGCTAACGTCCTAACATGATCAAATCGAAATATCTCGAAACACAACATCCACGAAAAAAATACCTATACAAGTCACCCGTAACCAAAGAAATAAAAAGTACATTTTTGCTCTGGGGTCAAGAGTCTCCTAAAATAATGTATCCCTCTGATTAATTAAATCTTAGAGAATACTTACAAATACTCTCGATGAAAAGAGTTTCACTTGTATTATCATGAACCTGGAGAATAAGCAATCAAATGAGGGTTATTTCGTATGAGAACACACTGATGCTTCAAAGCTCTCCTAAGCCACCAAACAGAGAGAAAATTCCTCACATCCCAAATGGGTAACAGTTCGTTAATATCAGAACCTACGACATAACTAAAATTATTTTGACGGTGTTATACCTATATGTTAGAGTTCACCAGGGCATAAGAGCAGAGGGTGAATCACAGTTTCTCAAACGAGGATGGGGGAATCTCATCATTAATCATGTCGTTAAGATGATGTCAATGAAGTCGAAGAAGTGGCAGGGCTCAATAACAGGAAGGGTAGAGTAATCATAAACAGGTAGAGGTAGTCGGTCGGGGTACCATGAACCCATCATCCCAAGCTATTAGGAACCTAAGTCTACCCAATCATAAAGGTAATCGACCCAACACGTCCAGAGATCCCCAACCAGCAACACGTAAATTGTGTCGTCCATGGGGTTCTCAATATCCCTAAGTTCAAAAGAAGGAAACTCCAGTCCTATGACCTACAAGGTGAAGCTTAAGAGGTGGGACTTACGCTCGCTAGACAAATAACACAATTGGCTCAAGAGAGAAATGAAAGAATATGATCAACTACAAAGCTGAAAAAATTGCTCTCCATAAAGGGCTTATAACCCGTCTGGATCGAGGCAGCCTCTTATACCCTAAGAACACTAGACAACCACCTAAGTCGAATTTTATATTAGGTCAGTCGGGTTAAAGAAACTTGGGGGCTTCTCCTCGAGACATACAAATATGAATGCATTTATCTACCACAGTCCTAAGCGTGGAGCCCTTATTATATGATTTAGGAAATATCCATACATGCAACCTATTTTAAATTCGGCTTAAAGGCCATACAAGAAAGTAAAAGTACGAATTTTGAAGTCATCAATATTTTAATCCTAATATTTTCATTATCTTGAGTGTTTATTAGGATTTTGTAGCAAATTTAGAATTTTAAATCCCGAAGTGTCTATATTGCATTCTTGATTTCCATACAAATCACATAAAAAAAATAATGAAATTCATTTCAAGCATTCAAGCATGCAATAAGACATAAAAACAAACCAAATAAAAAAAAAGTGGCCGGTGCCGCTGAGCCGATAACATATTCTAGAAAGGAAAAATAGCGGTTGGACTCCGCATATATATGCTTGGTCCTAAATCTATACATCAATATCAAATGCGGAATTAAAATACGGGACACGAGCTATTGTTCTTGGTTCCCTTCCCCTTGATTCCCGCGTCAAAATGCCTCTAAACTCGTTCCGTATTTTATCTCCACTATAGGACTCTCCTAATGACTCTTAAAAATACATTAAAACATAAAGAAAGACTCGACATGCACTAAAATATGTTAACGGGAAAGCTAACAAACATGCAACGTATAATGAGTCGTGTCTATTATTGGGAAAGCTAACAAACATGTCGTACCAACCATAACTGGATCTCATCCTTACTAAAATTGTCACCATATGAAACCATAAAAAGTCGACAAGAAATATGACATCAATTATTTTATTACGTTGGTTTTTCATGTATAAAAAAGGAGCGAGCTTTTATCTCAGGTGATCTTTTCTCAGGCTCCAGCTCTGATGGTACCTTTCTCCTAAAAGCCTCTCAGATGAACTTATTTCTTAGACTAGTAGTTATACTCGTATCACTCTAAGTTCTTTCCAGGGAATTTCATCTATCTCTCTCTCTTTCTTTTCCTGTCATCTTCTCAACGTTATTGGTTTTTTTACTGGATTATTGTAAGAAATTCATGTGTGAACTTTATGACACAAATTCCAAAGATACATAATAGTCAAGATCTTTTAAATTTGTGATTTTTACATATCTATGTCGGCATATTTTAGGTTGTGTGATATTTTGAAAAGGGGTCGCCTAACAGAAGTTGTCGGCGAATTTAAATTTTAAATTTAATTTAAATATATATATATAATTTAGAAAGTAGTATTTGATTTTGAAAATAATTTTTAAATTTGAAAGTTTTAAGATATGAGATTAAACCGATCTCACATCCCAAATAGTTTATATAAACGAGCACCGCGCACAAGCCGTGTATCTATCACTAAAGATAGACACACTTTGCTGAGGGTGGGGCTCGATCAAATAAACTAGAAGTTTTGTGACATCCGTTTGGTCTGCGAACCAATTTTATAAGCCGACAAATTCCACTGCTTAATATGAAAGTATCGAAACGGGGTTTATATTACTCGGGTTCTTTAAAATTCCCTATAAGGGCAAGCCACTATAGTTAATTACATCTTAAGTGACGGGAATCACCTAAGAAAACTCTCGATAATAATCGATAACTCGCTTTCAAGAATTTCAAAGTTTAAGGTTTTCAAAGATTGAATTTTGGAATTTCGATAGGGAATGGATCAAATTTTGGAACATTTTGTTTTGTGAATCCAAAGGAAGAAAGGTAGGAGAAATCACCGATTCGAAGTGAACTTCGGTAATTTCCCGACTATCCTATCGTTTGGCTTGAGTTTAGGAAAGTCCTAATACTTATTTAAATGTTTTGATCTTGCCAATTTTAATTAATTAGGGCTTATATTTGTATGATAAAATCAAACAAATAGCCTAGAAGATGTGAGGGTTTGTTGTCGTATCGGACGACTACCTCGGAATCCTAAGACCGGTTAGGGCTTAATTTGCATAAAATGATTATGCAAGTGCCTAACGAAAAGGTTGAGGATTTATGTTGCACTAGGCAAACTACCTCGAAGTCCTATGGCTTGGTTATTTAATTCTAGGAAAGTTTTCTTGAAATAGGTTCAAGTTTTGCTGACGACGATGGCCGTGCTGCCCACCATTCTCCAAGCTCCTTGTTGTTGCAGAGGTTTAGTTTTAGAAATCATAAATCAGAGGATGAGAAAAGTGTTTTGGTTTAGAGAAAATCTTAATTTCCAAGTGTTTTTTTTTTTTTACGTTTTAATTAAAACAAATCTTAAAGTTGATTATAACGACACCGGTTAAGATCCCACGGTTCCATCCTTCCGGCATCATTATTTTTATCGGATTCACTTAGTCCAGATGAATTTGCTAAACTCAGCTAAATGAGTTCCACACTTTCATTTAGGCACGTGGGAAATCCCGTTAGCAACACGTAGGTTACATCATTCGAGGTATTCCCGATCATCCAACAGGACGTTTTAATTTAGTTGCAATTGTAGTTTTGTGTTCTGTTTGTGATTAAATTTTGAGTTGTTTTATATTTTGAAATGTTGTGGCGGTGAATTTTATCTTGCAATGACTTTTAACTTAGTTTTGGTTTCGGTTTCGGGACTATCCTAAAGGTGTGGGTTTTCATGCAACGGTTGTTTTATCATGCAGAAAAGTAAAGTGCATTTGCGATAAAGTAAATTGCGAGGAAGTAAATTGCAAGAAAGTAAATTGCAATAAAATAAAAGCGTACACTGGAGGGTCTTCCCGTCATCCCAAGCTACACTTAAAACACGATTAGAATATTTAAGCGAGTTCTCAGGTAAAAGCTAAGGGAAGGGTTATGGTTTTACCAAATTCTAATCCTATGGCTAATCGACTCTTATGACGTCTAGGTTCTTTGTGTTTTTGTTTGAGGACGATTTTCTTCATCGAAGGACGATTAAGTCCGATTGTTCTTATAAATATCCTATCATATTGAGGAAGTGCTTAAGAAGAATCTTAAACATCTTTTCGATATTTTCGGGATTGTTTTAAGTCCAAATGAATTTAATTATATAAATGAATCGATCGTCCAAGGTTTTCAAGTCTTGTTAACTTGCTCAGTGAACTAGGACATTTGAATATCCTATGAGTGAGGTAACACTTCATTTGATGTTCCATTTAGGAGTTATAATAATCAAAGCTTTCAAGGGTAAATTAGTATGCAAATGATTTGATTTAAGTTAAAGGGTTTAAATTTGGAATAGTGTTCAAGTTGCTTTACATTTATTTTGAATTATTTATGTCTTAGGTGATGTTATATCTAATTCAACTTAATTTAATTGAGTTTTAATTTAGTTTAACATAGTTGATTTAATTTGATTTGGTGTTTAATTAATTTGATTTGATTTAATTTAATTTAATTATTTAATTTAATTTAATTTAATTTAATTGTTTAATTTAATTGTTTAAATTAATTTAATTTAATTTAATTTAATTTAATTTAATTGTTTAATTTAATTTAATTTAATTTAAATTTAATTTAATTTAATTTAATTTAATTTAATTGATTTAATTTAATTTTAATTTAATTTAATTTAATCCAATTTAATTTACTTAATTTAATTTAATTTTTAATTTAGTTTTATCTTTAATTTTAATTGAAATTTTTGAAAGAGTTTAATAATTTAATTTTAGTTTAATGATTAAGTCTTTTTAATATTTTGAATTTGAATTATCATTTTAATTAAGAGTTGAATATTAATGAGATGATTAATTTAGGGATTTTTAAATTAAAGAATAAATCTCTTCCTAATAAATATCCCTTATTTTAATAATTCCAATTTTATTATTCTTCCAAATTTAATCCATTATTTAATTAAAGTTTAATCATTTAAAAAAATTGTTTAATGAGTTGCTACCCTTTAATTATTTAAATTTCAATCATCCAAATCAGATTAAGATCAAATATTTTACTTGTTAATTTTATTAAACCTAAAGTTTTAATTAAGGGTTAAAAGTTTAATTACCATTTTACCCCTTAAGCTTAATAATTTCATAACTCACTAAATTGAACTTAAATGAACTTGAAGTTTTTATGTGACTTCACTCATATGTCAATAAAGACATGAGAGGAGAAAATGTGATTTTTCTGTATTTAATTTATTTATATAATTATTTTTGGTGGAAAATAGAGATTTTCAAGGAAAATTTGATAACATGACCAAAGGAAAGTTTCTGTCCTTAAGAAAATTAGGGGACATTCCTAATGACCAGAGAAGCACTTGGACCAATTTTGGTGATTTTTTGAATTATATTATTTTTATTATAATTATTTTAAGTTTTGGAGTGTTAATTAATTTAAAAATAAAATAAATGTTGAAAAATGGGTTTTATATTTTTCAAAAATCTCTCTGATATCAAGGAAACCAGAGAAACAAATTTTGCAATTTTCTAATTTTTCTATGATTTATTATAATTATTTTAGTGAAAATGCTAGAAAATACATTTTTTTTAATTTTAAAATTACCCTAGGGCTTTAAAATTCAATATCTCACTAAATAGACCTAGGAAAAATGTGGGATTTGCTCCTAAGTGATTAAAATTCAAAATGTGACATTTTGGTGACTTTTATTATTTTTGTGATTTTTATTATTTTTTAATTATTAAAAATATTAAAATATTATTAAAAATCAACTTTTTCAGAAAATTGAAATTTTAATTTTCTTAGATTCCCCTGATATCAGAGAGGCTCCAAAACCAATTTGGTGAATTTTTGAAAAGTATTTTAAAAGTTATGAATTTTTAAAGTTTAAAATGGCTAAGTGACTTAATCAACCCAATTAGTAGGGCTAACCAAGTCCAATTGACCTCAAATTTTTATGGTGGATTCCTCTGATCCTAAAGATCAGTGGAGAATTGATTTCAAGTCAATTTGATACCTGGTTAACTCTAATTAATTAAAGACCTATTTTGGGTGTTTAAGTCGATTAGGGTTGTTTTGAATGAACTAAGCCAAAATCTATTTTTCCTAGGGTTCTCTGGTCATAAGGAACATCACCAAATTTTCCTAGAATTTATTTCACAACATGCTAATTTTTGGAATTAAAATACTCAAAACAGCAACATGCATTTGAAAAATAAATAACTTTTCACAGAGATGGCCTCCGACCTTGGAAAATTCGGGGAATGTTCCCAAATTCGGAGGCTTCAAAAGCCCTATAGTCTCATGCCATGGTGAATTGTATGCATGCATGGAGAATTAAAACAATGCAGAGAGTAAATAAATTATAAAAAATAAAATACTTGATGAAATTAAATGATTTCTTTTCCACATTATTCTCCTCTCTTCATCTGAGCAAGAGGTATTTTTATTTTATTTTTATGATTTTCCTACACAGAGATATGAATTTTTGAAGTTTAGGGAATTAAATAAATCGGAAAATACCCTATTTATCTACTTATCCACGCGGCGCCGGCGAAACATCGGCGACTCCGAAGGGGTACGTGTCGCGCCGTGATTGGGCGCCGCCATCCGAGTCGGCGGCCGGGCCGCCGGTTCTCGCACCGTTTCCTGGTCCGACGCCATCCGAGCGCGTTCGTCCGCGCGTGTATCGAATGGACGGCATCCGTTCATCGTCCCCGAGTGTTCTCACCCGAGAGCCGTCCACACTAAAACCCTAAGATCTCGCTCGATTCTCGATGGATTTTTACGTTCTTATACTCGCATGGATTCGTCTCGAAGAGACGAACACATCTATATGGCTAACATGCATTGAAACTAAGGCATTTGAAATAGAGAATCTTCGAAGCTCGGGATGAAGAGTTAGCTCATACCTTGGCTCGGAGAAGTGTGGCTTCGATCCGAGAGTTGTTGCACCTTCGATTGGGTCCTAGCAAGCTCCGGATGAAGTCTCTCGGTGCAGTGAATTGTCCGGATATGATTTCGACCAAGCCCGATCACAAAGCTTGGAGGCTGGAGCAAGCCGGGTGGCTCGGAGATGGGGCTTTTGATGGTGGACACCTTCCCTTGGTACGGTGAAGGTGTAGAGCCAATCAATTTGAGAATTGGCTCACTGTGGAGAAGTGTCCTGGTTTTAGGTGGAATTTCAACTCTGAAATTGAGCTTTCAGAGGAGAAATGGCAGGGGAATTCCACTGGGGATCAAGTGCCCTAAGGGTGGAGAAGGGTCTGGAACAATTTTGGCAGAGTTTTGGCAAGGTTTATGCTTCTCTCTTTTCATGGCCGAGAGGGGTGGAGTTTAAATAGGAGAGGGTGGAAGGCCTCTCAGGGGAGTTAGGGCTTGGGATCAGCTTGCTACGGTGAGGAGAAGATCGGCCATGGTAGCCACTGGGGATGGGGCGGCTCGGCAAGTGAGAATTTCAATGTTGG
This sequence comes from Papilionanthe hookeriana x Papilionanthe teres, assembly GCA_022702705.1. NCBI lineage: Eukaryota > Viridiplantae > Streptophyta > Magnoliopsida > Asparagales > Orchidaceae > Papilionanthe > Papilionanthe hookeriana x Papilionanthe teres. Next base: position 62,931,399 of record CM040426.1, on the reverse strand, counting down.
CTCACATGTGAGCTCTCGGCCATGGTGTTTTCCGGCGGTCCGGTGGCGGCCGGCCGAGCAATGGTCACCATCTTGGTCGAGTGAGTCGAGTGCGGGGTTTAGTGTAGGCGATTGGCAAATGCCATGTGTAAAGGCTTTGATTCAAAGTGGAATGGGGGCATGGCTAAATTTGAACCTAAATGGGTCAACCCACCCATTTGGGCTAGGTGCACCACCCAAGGCCTGGTTTTGGGCTGAGGGAAAAGTGATTTGGCTCGAGCATAATCGGTAGGGTCAAGTCATCATCCAAGCACGATTAGGCTTAAGCATGGTTTAGTGGAATCATGGAAGTGGTTAATCACCTTTAGGAATTAAGGAAAGAGCCTCCTCCTTTTGCCCAAAATGGCATGGTGACATGTAAAGAGGCTCTCATGGCTTGCATATGGCTTGTGCATGGCTCCATGGCTCCATTTGGCTTGGGAAAAGGTTTGGTCGATTTCATAAAAAAGGATTTTAAGGATTTTGGATAATTTGGTGGAAATTTGGATGAAGCTTCATTTAGAATTATTTGATGATTGGTTTAGGACTTAGGGATGATTTTAATTGAAAATATGATGAGGGGAAATGTCATATGGGCTTTGGAAGAATTTTTTGGGGTTTTGGATTTGGTGGAAGTGGGCTTTTTTTTTTAAAATGGTTTAAGGAATGGGCCCTTAAGTTTAAAAATGAATTTATGGATGGGAATTTTGTAAAGAGGTTGGGCCAAATAATTATTGGGTTTAGCTCATGGATGTGTCATGAGTGATTTGAAACAAATTGGGGGTGATTTGGATTTGAATTGGGTTGAATTTGGGTTAGGTTTGGGCTTAGGTCAAAAATGGGCCTTTTAACCTTGGGTTGAGTTTGAGTGGGGTTTGGGTTCAAATTTTGGGCAAATCATGTTAGGGTTTTGTTTGTGGGAATGTTAAGGAAGATTTAGAAAAGATTTGAGGTTAATTGGAGTTGAATTGGGTGAGTTTGGGTTAAGTTTGGGTCATGGGTCCAAATTGGGCTTTAAGGCCAAAAGTGAGATTGGATCCAAATGTCAATCAAATTGGACTTGGATTTAGTCTAAATTGGTATTGGGAATGTTGAATTGAAGTTTAGAATTGAATTGGACCAAAATTGGGGTCAATTGGGTAGGTTTGGTTTGACATTGGGTTCACTTAGGGTTAAAATGGGTCAATTTGGGGGTTTTGACAAAAGTAGGGTAAATTGACAAAATTGGCCCATGGTGTAGTTGGACAAAATGAAATTGGGAATATTTAGGATTTTCTGGAATTTTCTGGGAATTTTCTGAATTTTTGGATTTTTAGGCCAAGAAGGGTATTTTGGGTATTTGGAGGGTATTGAGAGGTATCTTTGGAATTTTTGGTATTTTTGGGTATGGATGATCAATTTGAGTGATGTGGAGATGTTTGAGATTGATTTTGGAAAATTTTGGGTAATTTGGAAATTTTGCAAAAATTTGGGTAATTTCAAGGTTTTGGGTAGGTTTAGTAGGTGTAGGGTCTCGGGGGTCAAAAATTGAAAATTTGGAAAATTGGAGATTGGGTGAATTTAGGTGGAAAGAAATCATTTTGGTTGAGCCATGAAACCATTTCAAGCCCATATGAGCCATGAAAGGACTCATTTGAGGCATTCATTATGTTGTTCCTAACCCTCTTAGCCAAGGGCTTAAGGGTTAAGGACCATCCATGTGAATCACCCACATGAGTCAGGAGGTTAGGTTGGGTATGGGTGTGGTTTTAGGAAGTGTGTGAAAATGTAGTGTGTAAGTGTAATGTAAGTCAGCTCCTCATCGGACCAGAGCCACCTGTAGGCGGTCCTAAGGCGAAAGAGTCCTATAGGAACTCATCCTTTAAACTTCCACATTTGATTTCAACCCTCTAGGTGATTAGGGGTTTATAGTCGAGTTTGTGGAGTTTGCAGGGAGTTTAGAAGTGGTTTAAATTTCTAAAATGTGGGTCCCAATTCTAGTCCTCTAAGATAGTCAAAGGAAAAGCCTAAGGCTAGATCCTAAGCACTAAAAAGAAGAAGGGAAGACCTCATCAAAAATGAGGTCAACAATCTATAATAAAGTAACTCATACCTATATTCATGACGAAGAAATTTGATCTTGAAAAAAAATTGATCCTGAAGAGATGGAGTTTCTCTCTCTAATCCCTTAAAACTTTCTGTACTTTCTGATGGAGAGAAATGTACGTGGTGTGTTGGGTAGAGAGAGGACCCATTCTCACTTTCATGCTCTATTTAACCACCATCCATCAAGGGGGTTACTAACCAATAGGATTTATGATAATTTAATAAATTAATTGATTTTTATTATTAAAATCAATGACATAAGTTAGTAACCTTTATTCATTTAGGGGTTACATGAGTTAACAAATAAATATCATAAGTTATCATAAGTTATGACATAAATAACATAAGTTTTCATGAGTTATAAAAATGAATAACTTAAGTTATCATTTATTATGACATAAGTTATAAGTTAAGAAATTAAATAACTTAAGTTATCATGAGTTATCAAATTAAATAACTTAAGTTATAATTCATTATGACATAAATTATTGATAAATTATTAAAATGAATGTGAGTCACAAAATTAAAATTTAACATTCTCCCACTTGGCTCACTTAATTTTAATAGCGCGTAACATACTGCATAAAATGTAAAATAAATCCTTCTTTATATTGGTTAAATCATAAATTATTTAATAAGTACGAAATTAATATGAATCATGACGGTTGTGCATCAATTTATCGACACAGTCCCTTCCATGTATCACAATATCAATTACATACTTAGCATAATGAGAATTAACATCATGGTCCCATAATGTCTATTAGAAGACAAATCTTGTTGAACATCAAGTAAAATAAAGTGTACACTAACGATAAAAACAAGATTTATAAATATCAGAAACAAGAAAAATTGAGCTCAATGTGTCAAAATATAAGGAGCATAAAACTAATAAAGGGTTTTGGTAATGCTCATTCTCTCGACATGTTCTTTAAATGTCTTCGGTGGCAATCCTTTCGTTAAAGGATCCGCAATCATGAGATTGGTGTTAATATGCTCAATTGACACCCTATGTTTCTGAACTTCTTCCTTAACGACAAGGTATTTTAATTCCATGTGTTTAGCACCTTTGGAATATTTGTCTTTTTTGGAAAAGAAGACTGCTACGGAGTTATCACAGTAAATTTTCAGCAGCTTGACAATTCTGTCGACAATTTCAAATCCTGAAATAAAATTCCGTAGCCATAAACCCCGAATTGTAGCTTCGAAGCAAGCCACAAATTCGGCTTCCATCGTAGAAGCTGACTATGATAGTATACTTCGCACTTTTCCATGAGATTGCTCCTTCGACCAAAAGGAACGAGATAGACAAATATTGATTTTCTAGTATCAACACATCCAGCAAAATCTGAATCTGAATATCCTATCACTTCAAGATCTTTAGATCTTCTATAAGTGAGCATGTGATCCTTCGTTCCTTGTAGATACCTCAAAACTTTCTTTGCAGCTTTCCAATGATCTATTCCTGGATTACTTTGATACCTGCCCAGCATCCCGACAACAAAGCTAATGTCCTGATCCAGTACAAGTCTGAGCATACATTAAGCTTCCAACAATAGATGCATAAGGAATTTCTTCCATTTGTTTGTGTTCCAAATCATTCTTTGGACACTGCATAAGGCTGAATTTATCTCCTTTTTGAATTGGAGCAACACTTGCTGAACATCTTTCCATATTGAATCTCTTAAGAACTCTTTCAATATATGTTTTCTGAGACAACCCTAACAATCCTTGTGATCTATCACGAAATATTTCAATTTCAATCACATAGGATGCCTCACTCATATCTTTCATTTCAAAGTTCTGAGAAACAAAATTCTTGGTTTCATATAATAAACCAAAACCATTAGTAGCCAGCAAGATGTCGTCAACATACAGAATGAGAAATATGATCTTGCTCCCACCGATCTTTAGATATATACACCGATCAACGATGTTTTCTTTAAATCGAAAGGACGTAATGGTATCATTGAACTTAAGATACCATTGTCGGGAAGCTTGCTTAAGTCCAGTATATTGATTTCTTAAGTTTACACACCATGTGTTCTTTTCCTTCAACCGAAAATCCTTCGAAGTTGACTCATGTAGACCTCTTCATCTAAATTCCCATTCGTAAAGGTCGTTTTCACATCCATTTGGTGTAACTCAAAATCAAAATGAAGCTACTTAGTGCCATGATAATTCTAAATGAATCTTTCTTAGAAACTGGAGAAAATGTTTCTTTATAGTCGATGCCATCTTTCTGAGTAAAACCTTTGGCAACAAGTCCGGCTTTATATCGTTCAATATTGTCATTCGAGTCGCACTTAGTCTTAAAGGCCCATTTACACCCGACTCTTTTACAACCTTCAGGTAATTCAACGATATCCCAGACTTTGTTGTGCTCCATTGATTTCAACTCATCTTTCATTGCATCTAACCATTTAGAAGAATATGCACTTTCCATGGCTTGTGAAAATGAAACTGGATCTTCATTGACTCCTAAGTCAAATTTAGATTGTGTAGATAAACCACATAATCGTCAGAAATAGCAGACCGTTTTTGTCTTTGAGACTTTCTAGGTGCTACTTCATGTGGTTCATCTAAAGTAGGTTCATTAGTGATAGTTTCATTATGGGGTGCTTGATCATTTATCTGTTTTTCCTGTAAGTTGTGAGATTGTTCAACAACTGTAGGAATAACAATTTGAGAAGAAATTTCAAGTAAAAGAACTTGAACTCTAACTTTTTGGATCTTCACTTTATGTGGTTCCAAACTCACACCAACTTCACTATTTTCAATGAACTTAGCATTTCCGGCTTGATGATTCTTGTATTATGGTTAGGACAATAAAATCTATACCCTTTAGATTTTTCTGGATAACCAATGAAAAAACCACTGATTGTTCTTGAGTCCAGTTTCTTTTCATGTGGATTATATATCCTTATTTCTGCCGGACAACCCCAAACACGGAGGTGCCTTAAACTAGGTTTCCTTCCTGTCCACAGTTCAAAAGGAGTCTTTGGAGCCGCCTTTACTAGGAATCTCGTTTAACAAATATGCGACGATCTTTAAGGCATGCATCCACAATGATGAGGGTAAAGAAGAATTACTCATCATACTCCTAACCATCTCTATTAGAGTACGATTTCGTCTTTTCGCAACACTATTTTGTTGTGGTGTGTGTGGCATAGTGTATTGAGCACATATGCCATTAGTTTGAAGAAATTTAGCAAATGGATCCGGACATTGTCCGATTCATTAGTAACTTCCATAATATTCACCCCTCTATCGGACACGATAATTTTCACTTTTACGTACTAATTGTCTCTCAACCTCGGTTATATACACCTTGAAGGCATCTATAGCTTGAGATTTTTGATGCAATAAATAAACATAACCATAACGTGAAAAGTCATCAATAAAGGTGATAAAATATTTTTCTCCACCAAAATATGGAACATCAAAAGGTCCACAAATATCGGTGTGTATAATTTCAAGAGTCGTGTGCTTCTTGTGGCGGCTTTCTTAAGTATGTGGTTTGTATGCTTTCCTTTAATACAATCCACACAGAGGCAAGATCAGTAAAATCTAATTCATTAAGAATTTCATTTCTTACTAATCTTTCAATTCTTTCTTTAGATATATGACCCAAACGTTTATGCCACAAATAAGCTGAATTTTCATTCATAAAACCACGTTTAGTACCAATATTATGATGCAAAGTTATCAGAGTCTCAGCGAAAATGCTATCAAGTTTAAGCTTATATAGGCCATCACAAAGAATACCAGAACCTATAAGATGATTGTGTTTAAATAAACTGAAACAACCATTTCCAAATTTAAAGGAGTATCCAATAGAATCAAGTTTAGACAGTGAAATCAAATTACGAGAAACAGAAGGGACATAAAGTGTTTGAAAAAGGTCTAAATGATGTCCAGTATCTAAAATTAACCGGTAGGTTCCAATGGCTTCAACTGGTGCTTTGACTCGGTTTCCCATGAAGACAAACTTTTCATTTGGGTTAGGGCTGTAAATGACTCGTGTTCGGCTCGTTCGAAATTAGCTCGGCTCGTGTTCGGCTCGTGTTCGAAATGGCTCGTGAAAGGTGTGTTCGTGTTCGAGCTGGTGTTCGAAATGGCTTGTTCGTGTTCGGCTCGTGTTCGGCTCGAAATTGGCTCGTTAAAATTAATTGGAAAAATATATGTCTAGCGCCGGATTCGAACTTGGACCAAATGAATGGAATCAAGAAGCATAACCACGCTACCACACAAGCAATTATGATTTAAACTTAAATATAAATATATATAATATATTAATATATAATAATATATATAATAAATTATTATATAAATAATTATATGATTATTTTTTTTATTTCGAGCCAATTCGAGCGAACACGAGCGAACAAACGAGTTGTTTGTGTTCGGCTCGTTAACATTTCGAGCTTAAAAATTTGTTTGTGTTCGGCTCGTTAGGCTTAACGAACGAGCCGAACACGAGCTACTTAACGAGCCGAACACGAGCTGTTCGCGAACAACGAGCCAAATTGCCAACCCTAATTTGGGTTGTAAGGAATCCCTGCATCGTATTAGAAACATGAGTGGAACAACCAGAATCAATCCACTAGGTATTATAAGGAACTTCTGCCAAATTTGATTCGAAACATACAGAAACATAAGGTTTACCTTTCTTTTCGAACCAGTCTTTGCGCTTTTGACACTCATTTTGATAGTGTCCAGGCTTTCTGCAAAAGTGGCACTTAATTCTTTTATGTTCCTCTTAGTGAATTGGGACAGAAGACACATTAACCTTTAGTGGTCCTTGTTTGCCCTTTCCATTCTTCTTTCTAGGTTTCTTTACAGCTCTTCTTTGGTGACCCATGAGATTAATGGAGTGATTTGCTCCTTTCTTAAGCCTTGCTTCCTCTTGAATGAGCATACATTGTAGTTCATTCACATTCCACTTATCTTTCATGGTGTTATAGTTCATGTGAAATGGACTATACTCGTGGAGGCAAGGAGTTAATGATAAATTGCACGAGGAAATTTTCATTCACTTCCATTCCCAGGGTCTTTAGTCTTGCTGCTATGTTCGTCATTTCAACGACATGCTCATGCATAGTACGAGAACCATCAAATTTCATGTTGGTTAACGTACTCAATAGTGTCCCAGCAAGAGACTTATCAGCAGAGTCAGATTGAGAACAATTCTCAGCAAATTTCATAAATTCCTTAGCACTTTTAGTGTTAGAAAATGTACACTTAATGTTGTTTGCTACAGTCATTCGCATAAACATTAAGCTCAATCTGTTCGATTTTTCCCAAGCTTTATAGAAAGATACTTGCTCAGCATTACTAGAATCAGTAAGAGCAGGGGGTTTCTCAGTCGTGAGTGCCAAATCAAGATCCGAACACCAAGGTGAAACTGGACTTGCTCACGCCATTCAGAGAAATTAAGCCCATTGAATGTTTGAACAGATGTAGCTTGCGAATGAAGAGAAACAAGAGTAGTTACTGCAAATGAATAAAACATGCTCGCACATTAATGCTTCGAACATTAAACTTACATAGATATTCATATGAAATCAGATTAAAATAATAATTGTAATAATAATAGTGTATTGAAATCTCCTTTGGGTGATATAACAATATACGAAAATAAATATAATTGATGTTTAACTTAAATTTAATAATTGATAATTGTTTATACTCAAATTAGATATGTTTATTATCTTTGGATATATAAACATATCTTAACTAAGTATATAAATAGACTACAATTATATTCAAAGATTATAAAACAAATGATTGACCTTTGAGCGATCCAGAAATATTTTATAATCAATGAATTTTAATATTTTTGTGATAAAATATTAAATTATTTCATAAGAAGCATCACAAACTTCATGAGTAATTGAATTTATTTAATTTGACGTCTATTAAACTTACTAATTTGGTCAGCTTTGGTGACTAACAAATTAAACATAACATCGACATCGAATAAATAATTTCAATCACATCAATTTACTTTAAGCGGTATAATTCAAGATTTAATTCGCAGCGGAAATTTAATATAATTAACATAAATAAAATTATATGAAAAATCATAAATTTAGTAATCGAGAGCTCCGATACCACATGTAAGAAATTCGTATGTGAACTTACATGACACAAATTCAAAGATACATAATAAGCAAAGATCTTTTAAATTTGTGATTTTTACATATCTATAATAAAGTAACTTATACATGTATTCATGACGAAGAAATTTGATCTTGAAGAAAAATTGATCTTGAAGAGATGGAGTTCTCTCTCTAATCCCTTAAAAGCTTTTCGTACTTTTCGATGGAGAGAAATGTACGTGGTGTGTTGGGTAGAGATATGACTCGTTCTCACTTTACATGCTCTATTTAACCACCATCCATCAAGGAGTTCTTAACAAATAGTGATTTATGACAATTTAATAAATTAATTGATTTTTATTATTAAAATAAATGACATAAGTTAGTAACCTTTATTCATTTAGAAGTTACGTACGAGTTAACAAATAAATATCGTAAGTTATCATAAGTTATGACATAAATAACATAAGTTTTCATGAGTTATAAAAATGAATAACTTAAGTTATCATTTATTACGACAGAAGTTATAAGTTAAGAAATTAAATAACTTAAGTTATCATGAGTTATCAAATTAAATAACTTAAGTTATAATTGATTATGACATAAATTATTGATAAATTATTAAAATGAATGTGAGTCACAAAATTAAAATTTAACAATTATATGTACTCACAAATAACAAGGGGTTCTAAGTCCGAAAAAGATTCAAAATGTTTTATACTTTGCTCACTACAGGACATCCAAATTTTAGAGCAGTATGCTTTCAAATCATACAAATATATTCAAATCATACCTATAATAATCAGACAAAAAAATGAAAATAGTCGTTACATCACTTTCTCAACAAGTTAGCTAAGACTTACATAAATAGACTCAGGTCATTTGCATTTGATAGAAATGAGGAATACGGGCTGAGGTGAGAATTTGAAAGGTGGACAAAAGAGGGGGCTGATATTGTAAATAACAATGTTTAGAGTGCTAATTATGTAATTGCCCTTTCTTTTTTTTTTTAACTTTGATCTTATCCTTAGTTCTTTTAATTTCTTTGTTCCAAGGGCTGCAATGTTTGACCAAGCTGGTAGGCAGCTCAATATGTTCGCATGTGAAAATTTTATTGAAAAGTCGAAAACACAGTTATAATTTTTAAATTACAATATTTTAATATATGCTTTCAAAATAACAGGAAGTGGTCAAAAATTTTTTCGTGAAAAACCCGAAAAGAAAAAGACAACGGGGCCTACCTCAATCATAATGAATCACTATGGGGTTGTAAGAATAAATAGAAGCGATTTTCTCGCAATCTAAAAAGGTTATAGAGTTCCTCCCACTGGGGTTGTCACCAAAACTTTTGTACACCATATTCAAGGAATGTCGTCACACGGTATTTAGGACATCGTGCGTCTCCTTATAGTGCTTTTGTGACTCCGTAATGTACGTTGTTACTTCTCATGTCGTTCCGTTGTAAAATATGTTGTTACTCTACAATGTTATGGATTCGAAGACCCGATGATAACTTTCATTCCATGTAATTGTCGACCACCGTCATCAACCACTGCTCACTGACCATCGTCAACATGAAGGGAGTAGGCCTTTATTGATTCTTTGAGTGAGATGTCCTGTGAATAATGTATGAATCATAACCACTCCAAGAGACGGCCCAGAAAGATACTTTTGATTGAAAAGTGTTTTATGGAATTTAAGTGCATTGATAGTGTCATAATTAAGTGATGTGCTAGTTAGATTCATCTCATCGATACCCTTGATTCAAACTTCGGTTTGTCAAATATGGAATATATTTTATCCTTCAATTAATCATCCAAAGCTTCCAAAAGTGGTTTGATGGCTTGATTTGGGCTTGATTTGACTTGTATTTTGAGGTCGTTGGGTCTGTTCGTCGAGTGGGCAAAAATTTGGGATGTTTTTTTTAATTTGTGTTTGGACATTTTCAGCCTAGAAAAGACCTCGAGATTTTTGTTGAATGATGAAATTTCTTTATGATGTATCAGTTGCCCTATATTTTTGGGTGAGACTGATTTTATCTTCTGAAAAGACCATAAATGCGTATTATTTTATTTGATTTTATTTTTTTTTTTTTTTTTGTGGGAGCGACATCATTTTTTTTTTCTCTTTCGAGTTTTCTACGTAAAAATTTTTGGTATCACTTCATATTATTTCTAGTATTTGAGTGTATGCTAGATTTTAATACAACATTAAGTTGTAAAATAATCACTCTACCATCACGAATCCTCTTACACGAAAACATTTTAGTGCTATCTGTGGAAAAAGCAATCCTACAATCAAAGCACTTGCAAGACTTGCTAAATTGTTACTGGATGCAATACTCATAACAAGAGAGGATCTTATTATAACCCCCACCATTCCATGAAACAATCATGAAGCTGGGGAAATCAAGCCTCTGCGTCTTCATACCCTAGAAGACATTATCTTGTTGGTGAAGGCACCTCAGATCTCTCTTTCGAAGACCAAGTGCACTATATGAAGGAGTCTCAGATTAAGATTCTTCAGCTTCTATGTGAGTCTCGGTAGTTAAAGCCCGTACAACCATACGGAGCATACTTACCACAAGGTCAACAACCAAAAGAAAAACCCTGCTTGAACATACTCGCGTTAGAACACTTCCTCTGTCATGCCCAAATGTCGACCTTCTGAATATAATAAGTTCCACTCATCCATCCCATATAACTAAACCAATCGGTAACCCTCTGATAGGGAATTGAGCCCAATCACATCTTACTACCACTCTTGAATGTGTAATATGCAACGAGTTAAGACATATGATTCAAGAAGAGCTCCTTCTTGTGAGATAGGTATAGTTTAAAAATCAAATTTAAAATTAGAATTTATGATATTTTCATACAATAAAATCAATCTTGACAAAAATAGGGGCAAATGATACGTCGTCAACAAATTCTATTATTTGACACGAACCTTGGGTCATTTGGCACAATTCTCTTTGCTTTTTTTGGGTCTACAAATGTTCAAATAAATTTTAAAACATTCAAAGCTCATATTTCAATAAATTTGTAGACAACTGACTCGCTTGAAAAGACGGACTCAATGACATCAATCTGACCCAATCCAAGTCAAATCAAGCCCAAATCAAAACATTAAATCACTTTTAGAAAATTTTGATGGTTAATTGGATAGTCAAATGGATTACAAATCTGACAAGTTTATAGTCAAATCGAGTAACAAGCTTACAGTTAAATCGAGTGTATTAGTGAGACGCACCTAACCAGCCTAAGATTACTCAATTCCTACACCATTAAGACACTTAAATATCTATAAAATATTGTTCGAACAAAGAAATCTCTCTATGACATATGGTGAAATAATTCGGTTTCTCATCTTATTTACAAGATACGTCACTCTCAAAATAGAGCTATATTCGCTTCATGAGAGTGGACTAGCCCTGTAGGAAGAATAAGTAAATAAGTAAAATTTGAGAGTCGTTCTGGATATGAAAACACGACAATAACTTCTGTCGTAGCTACTGACCACCATCGATCACCGTCGTTGCTCACCGTCGACCACCATTAGCCATCTCTCATTGTGGCCAGTATTGGACCTTACGAAATAATGACGTACTTTGCTTTTGCACTGTGCCAAATAACAGCGTACATTGCGGACTAATGGAGCAGCACAATGTTTGAATATTGTGTGATGATGTACATCCCCAATACATGGCATACCCAAGTTCCAGTGATAACCTCCAATAACAACTATTATCCAATGAACTCATTTGCATACTGACATTGTACTCAGAAGAACTCCGTAAATCTTTCCTAGCCGTGAGACAATGGCTCATATTTGTACTTGCAAACCCATAGAGAATCATTTTAATCAGGCTAGGCCCCCTCACATGAACAAAGTTTGACTATATTTATAAATTATGGGAGTGGCTTATTATATAAATAAGGCATGAATTCATACCACTCTATCAGACAATCCAGACGGCGCTTTATAGACATTTAAACGCTTTATAGACATTTAGATGCCCTAATAATATTAAAATTGAGTGATATTGAGTTTGTTGGATGCATCTCATCAAAACGCTTGATTTGATCATAAGCTTGGAGATTTGAAATCCATCTAACCACTTCTATTAACCACCCAAACTTCCAAAAGTAATTTAATGGTTTGATTCAAGCTTAAATTGGCTCGGATTGGCTCAATATTGGTATCAATTAGTCTGTCCGTCGAATTGGTCAATTTAACTGTAAGTTTGTTGAAATCAGAGTTCTGGATAATTTTTTATCTTAGTTTGAATATTTGTAGCTCCAGAAAATCTCAAGATTCATGCTGAATGATGACATTTGTTGATGTAGCATCAATAATTTTTTGAAATCTAAGAAAAAAGTTATTATTTAATTAGATTTTAATATATATATATATATATTAATTGCTCATATAAATATAATTATTAATTATCTAAATCTTTCAAAAAACAGCATTATTAGGGTGCATACTTTTGTAATTCCTTGCAATTATACTCAGTTAATTTTTCTTATTTGACAATTTAAATCACAGAAAAAAAGTTGGGAATACATAGGGAATTGGATGGTTGGTATTAAAACGCCTCTTAAAAATATAGAGTCTGCATCAAGCATCTTTATTTTCCAGTTTCGTTATTAATTTTAAATATATTTTACGGCTTAGAAATAGCTTCATATTATATCATAAATTCTTAATTAGTGCGTCTGTTTGTGTGTGTCTACACACACTAATGTTCGATATATATTACGTACAAGAATTAGTAGGTATGACTCATATATCAAATAAGGGATAGATGTTGGAGCAGAACGAAACGAGCTAGCGAAGTGAAGCTCGCGAGCGAAAGCATCTGTCCAATTGAGGATTTTTGTTAAGTGGGTTGGGGGTACGAGGATAACGCTCCCGCACTACCGTACATGACTAATTTTGTAATTACATATTGTATATTAGGGTAATATATATGTTGCATTTGTAATCATAAGGGGATGTACTATTTTTTCATGAGATCAAGATGCTGTCGCTCTTGCTCCCGAGAATGTAGACAAAATTGTCGAACCTCATTAAATCCTTGTGTTTGTTTTTCATTCTTGCATTTCTCAACACAAATTAATCATACTGGGTCACAAATAATCAATCACACAAAATCTTTTTTCTGCTTTTAAATAAACTCAAATAATTATAAAAAAAAATCACATGGCTCAAGTCTGAGGGGGATTATAAAAAAATAACTTAAAATATAGAATTAGTTGCCAGAGTGCTGAAAACTCCGAGCAATTAGGAACTAATCCATTAGTCTGTTGAATAAGGAAATATATATATATATATATTTTTTTATTTTTATTTAAATCCAGGATAGCACATGATGCAAATAGAGACTTAATAATGAAATATTTATAAAAATTTTGAGAAATCAATTTATTTGAAAGCATCATTAATCGTTCCTGTTAGGTATAGCTCGTATATCATATAAGAGATAGATGCTTACACCAGAGTTTTATATATATATATATATATATATATATATATATATATATATATATATATATATATATATATATATATATATATATATATATATATATATATATATATTATATTTGTAACCCTAATGGGATGTATGATTTTCAAGAAATCGAACAAAGACGTCGACGCTTATTTCTTCCGAGGACATAAGCATACTACCGAACGTCGTTAAATCTTTGTGTCCGTTCTTGATTGTTCTGCTGATTCTTACATTTCTTTGCCAAAATTTCTCAACAGTCCCCCTAATAAAAATCAAAATATTTTGACTTAATTTTATTTGAGTAAAGTGTTAAAATAACCTCCAAATTCTTTAAATTGGACCTGATAATCGGGAATTATTTTGATACTTCTATAAACTTTAAGATTAAAACGCTCTCACAGAAGGGGACTATTTTAGCACTTGACTCAATCTTTTTTTTAAGAATGAATTTTTAAATTACTAAAATTTTGTAAGCACAACTGTAATATAATTTTTGAATTATCTAATAACTATATGTCTATGTTATAAATATACGTATGTATAAGATTTATATACATAACATTTAAGTTCCAATTTTTACATATTTCCCATCTCAATTTTCATTCTTTAAAAGCGCAACTAGTGGTGTTTTGTATGTCACATAAAAGATTTAGATGGTATAAATGTAAAAAAAGTGATGTTTGTATGTAAATGCATAGGAATTGGATGGTATGTATGTAAATCCCCTGATTTATACATATATGCATGGAATGATTGTAGCTATTGTGAAATTATTTCTGAAATTATTGTGAAAAATGTAAAACTTATGGAGGAGTTCAAGAGATTTCTCTCTAATTATGATACTCCGAGTTTTAAATATTTTTTTCATTAATTTCTAATCTAGTTGCTCATCACCATTATTCGGCTCGTTATACCGAACCTATTCGCCTTCCCGGATGGCGGATGTTCTCGGCGGGAGACATGTTGGTCGCGTCCTCGGTTGCGCGTGAGGAACGACAACATTAGGGTTGTGGTATTTTGTAAAGAAATACGATGTTTTAGGTAGTAGAATAGTAAATATAATATTTTTGGTGGTAGATTGGTAAATACTAATGTTTCTTGTGGCATGTATGCAAATTTCTTTGACCACATCATTTGGCCACCTCCAACTGATGTATAATCACCATCACTTGATAGTCGTCATTGTCATCGCACCACCATCGTTTTATAGTTGCTCGATCACTAATGTCATTGTTAGACCGTCGGCAACCAAATGGATTGCAAGCACTCTACTTTCATTATCATCAAATCATTGTTGTTTGGCATTTAACATTGTAGCCAAATTGCCTTTTTTGTTATTTGTTTGTCGTCACTCTACCACAATTACTGTAGGATTATTGTAATTCGATCGTCATGCCATCGTAGCACGTATGCCATCATCATTGTCGGATCACAACCACTCACCCACTACTTGCCATCAAACCGCTATCACGTAACCATTGCCACTATATCATTGCCCGATTGCCACGACTGTCGCGGGATCATTGTTGGCGAAGATGCCATCAGATCTTTAATAAAATATTATTAGATAATAACTCATTTGCTAGTTTGAAAAATATTTATTTCTAAATATATTAATTAGGTGAAATTTCATCGTTTGATTTATCAGATGTAGTTGAGCCAACCTTTTTTGATAGTCTGATATTAAAATTAAAATTCGTTAAATTAATCCTATCGAATACTTTAATTATATTTCTTTTTAATATAGCTAACAGATTGATTAAGATTTGCAGAAGATATAAAATTTCAGAGTATAATATTTATAAAAAATAGCATTTTTTTTGCAAAAATATCCCATTTAAACTTATTTTTCCTTTTTCATTATTATTAAATAATTGTAAGAATAATATATTTCTTCATAATATTTTTTAAGTTTTGGTATCTCTTTCGTACGTTAATCAATATACAGATTACTTGCAATTTTAGCTATAAAGTTTAGGAAAATAAATGAAGATCGGATATTAATATTTCTATAGCAATTATTTATTTTGTTTAGTTATTTAGGGCATTTGCATACATAACACTTAATTCTTATATATTATTATTAATTTTTTAGGAGTAAACTGCATATTTTCAATGCTCATATGTATAATACATTGCTTAAAAAAAAGTAATAAATGAATTCATTTTCATTGTCAAAATGGGGCATTTTAATACTTCGGCTCAATTGCTTATATATATATATATATATATATATATATATATATATATATATATATATATATATATATATATATATATATATATATATATATATATATATCACATCAAAAATATTACTATTTTAATTTTTATAAACTGAAATATACACTATTCATGTGTGTGTTGTTATATATGTATGTACATCAAGAATAAATCAATGCATATGTCACGAGGATCAAACGGTTCAAAACAAGTATGATGAAGGAAGTTTCCCTGCAAGGTGATCACGGATCAGTCAAGCTCATCAAGAGAGCGTCTTTGTCTCCAACCAAGAGAAAGTAGACTTGATGCAGAAGCTTTTCCAGCAAAAAATCCTACCTAACTGAATGTTTGGTTCCACGGAGCATCTTTGACTATGCTAAGTCGGCCAACATAATCGACCGAGTGAGCCAAACCACTTGAACACCACTAACCAAGAAAATCGTTTGTATTGAGCAAAAGCAAACCCAACTGATTGTGCTGAAATGATCGACCAAAAAAATGATAGGAGGACGAATAGTCATCATTTTTAAAATACTTAAAATATCCTGTGTAAATCTAATTTAATGGGGGTCAAAATAACCACTATTGAATTAAATTATCTATAAATAGAAAAAAACCATTAGTACGAAGAGACTAGCTCTCTATTTTATTTATCATTCATCAAGTGATTAAGGGCCTGTTTGGAAGCAAGTTATCTTTGCTCAACTTTCAGTACTGCTATTGCTTCTATAGAAGCTTATTACGGAGAAGCATTGCAGAAAGTTCTTGTATGTTTGGTTACGAGTTTGTGGAAACAGCATGCAGAGCGAAAAATGACCGACTGCACTTGTTTATTAAACTGTTTTAATATTTGGATATATTTATGTAGGATGAAATATTTGAAAGTGAAATAATTTTTTTTAAAAAAATTTTATATTTAAATATACAAATTTATAAATTGAAATTAGATTTTTTTATTTTTATATCTTTAATATATATTTTCTATATATATAGTGAACTATTGATTCAATTCAATAATTCACTATATAGGTTAAATTCTTTAAGTGTATTAACAAAATATTTACGAGCTTCGTTATATTTTAATTTAATTGTAAAATAAAATATTTAGTTATCTTTTAATTTTATCCAACAGTACTTTTCCTCTTCTTATCGATCCGGGGCCGCTTCATTCGGTTTGTAGATTGCATTTCAGTTTGATCGTATATGCGGAGTTCTGCTGAATCGTTTGAAAGTTCTACGGCGACCTCCTCAGGGGTTGTATCAACCATTGTTTGGCTAGGTGCAACTGCGTATTTCCCTGTGGCTATTATCCCACCAATTAAAAATACTAAACAGTTCACAAACTTCACTGCACCACAAGCTGCACTGTACTTCACTACACAATACACTGCACTACACCCAGAACACATTGCACTGCACTACACTTCACACAACGATCGCACATCACACACATTGCACTCTGCAAAAACACACACACACCGCACTTCCACGAAACACACGAGCACTACACTACACATCACACACAATGCACACTACACAGCACCACACAATGCACTTCACTACACTTCGATGCACCGCACTTAACTACACTTCGAGTGCACCGCACCACACAACTCAATACACGCCCAATTAAAAACACTAAACAAGTTCACAAACTTCATCTGCACCACAAGCCGCACCGCACTTCACTACACAATACACCGCACTACACCCGTAACACATCGTACCTGCACTACACTTCACACAAGACCGCACATCACACACATTGCACTCGCAAAACACACACACACCGCACTTCCACGAAACACACAACACTACACTACACATCACACACAATGCACACTACACGACACCACACAATGCACTTCACTACACTTCAATGCACCGCACTTAACTACACTTCGATGCACCGCACCACACAACTCAATACACGCCCAATTAAAAACACTAAACAAGTTCACAAACTTCACCGCACCACAAGTCGCACTGCACTTCACTACACAATACACTGTACTACACCCAGAACACATTGCACTGCACTACACTTCACACATCACTGCACATCACACACATTACACTGTAAAAACACACACACACTGCACTTCCACACAAACACACAGCACTACACTACACATCACACACACTGCACACTACACAGCACCACACAATGCACTTCACTACACTTCAATGCACTCGCACTTAACTACACTTCAATGCACTTGCACCACACAACTCAACACACACAATATATACACACACAATATATATACACACAATGCACTTAACTACACATTCGAAGTTAAGTTTTGGCGATAGTTTTGAACCGAATGACAACAAAAGAAGCTCTATAATCATCATTAACCATGCCAATTGAAATGATAGCCATATAAAAGCAGTGTTTAGTGCGATGCGATGCGAGAATCAAATGGTAGCCATAAGCATACCATTCTAAGCAATCGATCAAGCCAACTACTGTAGAACATGCTAACATCTCTATTTTTCACATGCTTAAGTAATAAACACCCGTAAATTTAAGCAAATAATCCATCTCACTGGCACATGAGTGCCCGACTCGATAACCAAACAACAGGAAGAAACGAGGTCGAGTAAAGTGAAGCAAACCCAAGCCACACCAAGAAAAGCAATAGAATGAAACAAACACCAAAACCGAGCCCAAATAATGGAAGCAAATACAAGCACTTCTTACCCGAGGCACGGGGTAAAGATGAGTCGTGGAAGAAGATAGTCGAGGAAGATGAAATAGCAAGTCGAGTCGCAAGAAGTGCTAGGACAGTACAAGCTTTTTCTTCGGGAAATCTTCCCGCAAGAGCGGTCGAGTCGCGAGAAGGGCTAGGGCGGCAGAAGGGTTCGGGGAGAGCAATGCGGCGAGGGCACGCAGGAGATTTTTCGGCCGAGTCTGGTTGAAAGTCGGAGCCGCGGGGTATAACCCGCGGTCCGCTTCATCTACCGCTCGCGGCCCGGGTCGCGATACTCCGCGATTCCGCCAAAATAATCGCGAATTCGCGGTGCGGAAAGCGCCGCACCGCGACTTGGGCTTCCAAACACGCCCTAAGTGTCCGTTTCGTGACAGATTGCGAGCTTAGTGAAAAATAAGTCATGTTCGTCGAAAACTAATATGATATTAAAAAAAAATAGCGGTGGCTATTACAATTTTTATTTTTTGAAAAAAGTCAGATCGCAACTAAAAAACTGTCATCACATCTAATCAGGACCGAAAAAAAAAACACAAATTTTAGATGTGAAAATATTATTTACCCGAACAAATAAAATTGTGATGAGGTGCTGCGACTCCAAATATGAATCCTACCGCATTTCTTTTACGTAAATATTAAAATTTAGGTGATAATTAAAAGAGGTATAAATGTAAAGATGTCATTAATTAAATGGAGATGTTACAGTTAGGTTGTGATGGCCAAATAAGGTGGAAGGACATGATTGGTCATCAATGTAATGGCTCCAACTGCGAGGTTCCTAATGCTACCTGTCAGCTGGAAGCGACGGGAATGCTCTTTTTTAATCTTTATTATTATTATTATTATTTTAAAGAAAGAGCAATGGCTATATATATATATATATATATATATATATATATATATAAATAAAAGCTGGCCAACTTGAAAAGGTCTGACTGAGCAGCTGTAATGGGTAAATGCTGAGTAGATGAGTTATTATTTGGTAAATATTTTAATTATTGGAATTTGTTTGCTGAGTTTAAAGAGTATATTTTAGTTAGGAAGTTATTATAAAAGTAGTTCTTTTTTTTTTTACAAATTATAATATTATCATTTGCAAAAAATTGAACTTTATTTTTTTTTAATTACAAAATTTTAGTAGATTTGATTTTAAAAGTTTTATTTTGATATGGTATTACGTAATTTTTATCGAACATTAATCTCGACATATTTTTTATTAAGAATCTCCAAATTTTAAATTAAAGAATTTGTATCAAGAATTTAAAAAGCATTAGTCTCGATTTCAGTAAGATAACACAATGATAGCAAAATTGGTTTAATTTCAGTCCAATCAAGCATAGATCATTTCATTGGAGCACATTTGGAGGATTTGGATCGTCAATTAAAGAGTAGAATGAACTTTAAAATTGACATATCCATAGTCAAATCAAGTGTCTCAACGTGAGGAATCTAACAAGCCCAATATTGCTAAATTCTTAGCTTGTTAAGGATTGAAATTCTTAATAAAACATCTAGGATCAAGGGGAGTCAGTATGAACCTTCTCATAGAGTGGTTTGAGAAGTTATGCATTAAAATGCCAAAATGCTCCTCCCCAAATGGTTATAAATAGACCCCCATCTCTTCTCTTGGAATATGAAGAAGAAGCGAAAAAGAAGTAGATGATTTCATAGCATGTTCTACAGTGAGGAGCGGGATAATCACTGAACTCAATCGACCATCGATAATGGCCATGCTCGACCACCGCCGACCATCACCGGCTTCCTTTGGCAACTTTTGCTTTCAACTGTTGTATGCTAAATACAACTGTTATATCTAGCACATTTATAGAAGACCTAGCTATAACCATTGTCCTCCATAACTGTCGATCATCATTGATCACTGCCTGTCGGCTCTTCACCTGCCTTCGCTAGCCACCGGCCTCGATCGACCCATGATTGGAACTTTTTTATTCCAAATACAGCTTTTGTATCTAACAATTATATTGAAAACCTAATGAGTACTATTGGCCCTTGTAGTCAACTACAGTCGAATGCCGCTTGTCTCGACGATCTACTATCCCTAGTCATTGCCCTCAACGATCCCTGCTTGAAACTATAATAGCTAAAATACGATCTTTTTGGTTCATTGTTGTTACTGCAGCAACAAATTATAGCTTTTATGACCAACAACTTTATTTATAGCAATCCATGACATTTGTGGCCAACTATTACTATTAAAACTTCTAGCTACAACTTATGTGACTATTACTATTAAAACTTCTAGCTATGACTCATGTGGCCAACTGTCCCCTTTGTAGCCATCGACTACAACTTTCTTGACCAAACACTACATTTGTAACCACTAATTATGATCTTCGCGGCCAATGACTATTATAACTAACTGCCATTACTACATTTGTGATTATCAACTTTATAATTCCATCTTCTATTATTCACTAGAAGAGTTGTCATATGCACTAACAATTATACAATAATTAGTTTACACGGGTCAAGCCTTATGAATATTATTTTTCCAAGATTTTTTCAAGTAAAATTTATGGCGTCACCTCCTGCTACTTCAATGTTATCTGTGCGCGTGATGGATCTTCATGCAACGCTAGGACATTAAATTATCACTCTTCTACTGTAAATCATTCAGCAAACATCACTTTTCATATATATATATATATATATATATATATATGTATATATATATGAATCAATTTTTGATATAGGTATTACAAAAACTATAAAAAATCTATGTCGAACGCATCAAGATCATAACTTCTATTCTAAGGAATAACTTTTGGAAAATATTTTATGAAAAAAAAAGCATTATCTTTCTCGCTGAAAAATATTGATAATTTCTACCTATAGTTTAAAAATAAGGACAAATTATTGATAATTTCAATGTCTAAATATGTTTTTAGATAAACTTTAGTCAATATTTAATTTTTTTAATAAGCAAAATAATGTTATTTATCTTATATTTTCTTTTGGAGGAAAAGGAGGGGGTCGCGGGAAACTCGGTTTATCGGGAAACATGAATGCAATAATTAGTAGAAAAAGAAAAAAACTGCCTCTAAACGTTTAGGCTCTCATATTATTTTAGACAAATAATATTATTTTTCATCAATTCTTCTAAGATGGAAAATATTTTTATTATGGAGCATTTAAGCAAATTTAATTGAAAATGCACACCGTACGGCCAAAAATGGTCTCACCAATCTCAAGATGAACTAATGGTCCAGATTAAAAGGGACAAATCAAAGAGAATCCGCTAGAAAAATAAGTTATTCATGAAACCAACTGGTTGTAGAACCACTAGTTGATTGGCAACCAACGGACCAAAGTGCGACCTAGACGAACAGTCTCCCCAACAACTCAATAAAGGACCAATGCCCTCAACAATCACAGAAGCATCAATACAGACTCTCTCAGCATTTCATCAAAGATCACCAAGGAACAAGAAAGCCAACTAACCGCTTACTAGCCTTAAAACCGGCTTCCCAGAGCGAAGACTGACCAGTATCTAGACAAAATAACCGACTGACACCAATATGGTTGACCGACTTAATGACCTACCGACCGGAAGATCTAGGAACATTAAAAGACGTCAATATCTTTTGTAAATATGAAAATGCACAACAAAAGTCAATAATGTCTAATAACTCTTTTTATGAAAACTGGGATTGATATGTAATTTTTTACTTTGTGACTCCTATCTTCTACAAATAGAGGTCCAATATATGTAAAACGGATTATTTGCACTTCTCTCTAGAGCCATACTATAGAAGGACACCTCTCTCATATTCTCTTTTGCATCCCTTCAGTTATAATATATAAAATGAGCCATATATGTTTATAAATTTATATTTAGTAATACATTAAGAACATAAATGCATCATAACTCCTTGTGTCATGTGTCCAGAAGCTAGATTATACAATAAAATATATTTATATTTTTTTATTTAGTGGGTATGTCGTGTGATGTGGTGCAATTTCATTAAAGTGCTGATGCAGCATCAGGACTCTTTCTGCACTACTTTTTTCGCGATAGGGTGATTACAATTGCTCGACAATAGACAAATAAGAGTGGTTCGATGAGGACACACCAAATGCTTCAATTGGGTTTATTTGGACTCGGTTGGTTAATTTTATGGAGACATTTAGATTGGTTATAAGTTTAATGTAATTAAAGCAAAAATGCCAATTAACATTGCAAATCCTTTGCAACAAGTCTAACAAAAATTTTATAATTTCACTGTTCTGAAAAACAACGACAATAAAGTAAAAATAGAACGAGAAAATTATACACAAATAAACAAACACCAGAGCAACATACAGATTTACGTGGTTCGCAAATTTGCATACGTTCACGGAGCTGCAGAGGAATTTATTTCTTCGTGGAATTACACCGTAGAGCGTCTCTACTTACAAGAAAAATCTCTATTTTTCTTCTCTTCCTTCCTCTCTCTCTCTCTCTCTCTCTCTTCCTCTCTCTCTCTCTTAGAGGATTTGACTTGGCCCTTGCTTAGCTCTTGCTCGACTCTTGCTTGGCTTGTCTTTCGCTAAGCCAAAATAGACTATTTATAGAAACCAAGAGAGTGGTAGGTGAGATGTATGTGAGTTGTAGATGAGATGTGGTAGGTGAGCGGTAGGTGTGAAGATATGTGAGATTCTTAATTAGGAATCTAATTAATGTGGACTACATCTCTACATTACCTAACATCCATAGATATTTAATTGTATACATAACATAAACATCTTTTACTTAATTTATGATGTTTCTTATATTATTTTGATTGAGTCATTTATCACTGTATTAACTTAAACATATTATAATATTTAAAATAAAAAAATAAATTGTAAAATAAAATATTTAATACATAAAAAGTTTTTAACTAATTACATAAAAAGAGCATCGCTTTTATATAACAGCAGCTGTTATAAAAATCATTTTATGAATCAAGGAATTTTATAGATAGATGACAATAAATTTTCGTATTTACAAATATATCATAGAATGTATAATACTAAACGGAGTCGTGTTTTACTAAATTTTTAAATACTATAATGAAGGGATGATATGATCATATATAAAAAGATTTAGTAGAATAAGTTGATTTATTAATAATTATAGAAAAATAATAATGTATTAATAAATATCAACGTATAAAGATATATCAATGAAAGATCTCATTTTAAAATAAATAAAAATATGCCTCTGATTGACGTCTTGTGCTGAAATTTTCGTGAATAAAGAGTTTTTTTTCTCTAATAAATTAAAATTATTTATCGTGCATTTGAGGTGACGGTACGGTGATGTACCACACTTATTTCTATTTGATAAAGCTACGTTTTGACGGAAAGTTGTGTTTTTAGAACTGATTAAGTGCGGTGGCTGCTAGAATATTTCGATCTGACTTTTTGAAAATAAAAATAATAATTGCCTACAACTTTTTTGACAGTAGCTTCTTTTGCAGTAATTTGACAGCTATTTCAAATAAGTGTAGCAGCCCCAAACGGACCCTTATTCATATGTCAAAGTTATCTTTTAGTTAAGTATAAAATGTGAAATCAAAATTTTGATGAATAAAATGCCAAAACAAAAAATTAAGAGGTAATAAATATTTAAATTTTAAAAATTTTCTCTTTTTTTTTTTTTTTTTCAAAACTTAGGATGCTCCTTAAAAACTAAGTATTGTATGACCTGAATATAATAAAACATGTGCAAGCACCACTGCACCAGTGCTCGAGTGCAGTATTAAATAAACAAGAGTTCTTACATTATAGAATGATGTATGTAAATAAATTAGTCAATAAAACAAATATTAGGATAAGATATTGAAATATATGTACATTCAGAGATAAATTAATAAAATTAGTATATATTATGGTTCATAAAAAAATAAATATTTTATGTATTCAACAAACTAAATAAGTTAAGAGAAAATGGTCAGGAGATTGATAACTTGGTTAAAACTTTGGTGTAGATGTAAGAGTGTTACTAGATAATATTATAGGTATTAATAGGATCGACTATAGAATTATAACCCTAATAATTGTTATTAATAATGAGCTTTTTATTATTATGCTTTTCAAGCAGGTTTTGATATATATTAAAAAAAAGTTGACATAAAAGCATTAATACAAAAGATACCTCTTCAAGAAAGAATATTTACTGAAGAAGATTTAACTGAACATGGTAGAATATTTTAAAAATATTCTTGGTGGCTACGATTCTGAAGTGACTAATGAAGAAAATAAAAACATATTGGATTTTATTTTAGTCTACGCTTTTATTATTGTTGATACTTTATTTTAGTCTACGCTTTTATCACTTATAAAAAAAGATTTAATAAAATACAATTTGATAATTTTATTATGAGAAAAATTTATAGTTGAGATTGTAAAGATTATAAGGTCATTCCAAGAAAAATTTTAAGCACTCACAATCAATTATTGGTTTTAGAATTTAAGATAAATGGTTGGAAGATAAAAAATACAATAAAATATTATCAAAGAATATTACGAGGGCTCTTAAAAGATACAAATAAAATTATTTTTATGAATAAAGTTTAGGATCTTAAGATTTAGAATATTCAAGAAGAACTACTGTTTTGTAGGATAAAGTAATTAACGAGTATTCTTAAACAAGTTATAAAAGTTCTACATGGAGAATCAAAAAGAAAAACTGTTAAAAATTAAAATAATTGGTGATGGGATAATAATATACCAAAAAAATAAAATATGATAAGTTTTATTATAAAGATTAGTTTAAATCCAAGAATATACAAAATTGGGAAAAATTAAGGTGACCTTTAAGGGGTATAACAGAATAATTTGTGATGCTAATAATTCTAATTTTAGTGATCTCCATAATATATTATATGTTAGGGAAGGAGAAATATATGTATAAACTAGCTAGCAAAACAAAGACATGAGAAAAATAAAAAATTAAATCAGATAAAATTTATTAATAATGAAAATTAAAAAGTATATTTTTAGATGAGGATATTCAACATAATTGAGTGAGATATTTTGATATTTCAATAAATAGTTGAATGACCAACTTAATTATCTTGATATCATTAATAATAATAAATTTCTTAATTTTTATTATTGGATTAGTTAAATAGAAGGTGATGAGATTTTAAAGAAAATGAGAGGTGGAAAATCTATAGGGCTTGTCGGTATCCTAATTGAAGTGTGAAATATTAATGAAATATTAAAGCTTTTTGGGCGTACTAAACTTCTTCATAATATTTTAAAAACTAAATAGATGTTTGAGGGGTTGAGGAAGAGTATTTTCGTCTATATTTTTAAGAATAAAGGGGAGGCGCATGAGT
Organism: Papilionanthe hookeriana x Papilionanthe teres; assembly: GCA_022702705.1. Classification (NCBI taxonomy): domain Eukaryota; kingdom Viridiplantae; phylum Streptophyta; class Magnoliopsida; order Asparagales; family Orchidaceae; genus Papilionanthe; species Papilionanthe hookeriana x Papilionanthe teres. The sequence goes on along the minus strand of CM040426.1, from coordinate 62,905,406 downwards.
ATAAAAATTATAGAGAAATTAACTTAATAGGTCATACATTAAAATTGTGAGAGGGAGTATTTTAACATAAGTTAAGAGGTGATTTAAAATTTTTTTAAAATCAGTTTGGATTTGTGTCAGACAACTTTACTTATACATTTATCATGAGGTTTGATGGAGATGTGCATAGAGAGCAAGAAGGATCTTGATATGATTTTTGTTGATTTAGAAAAATCCTTTTATAAGGTTTCAATAGAAGTTATTGTGAGAGTTCTAGAAATTAAAGAGTTTAAATGTTGTATATTAAAGTAATTAAAGATATGTATACTGGAGCTGTTACATGTGTTCTAACAGAAGATGACTTTACCTAATATTTTTCCTATATTAGTTGGTTTGCATTAGCGGTCAACTTTAAGCTCATATCTTATGTGCTTTAGTTATGGATGTTCTTAGTGGTCATCTACAAGAGGATGTACCTTGTATGCTTTAAGCTAATGATATCCTTCTTGTGGATAACACTGTAGAAATTGTTTAGGAAAAAGAATTAAATTATGGAGGTCAACTTTAGAGTCTAAAGACCTTTTATTTTAGTATACCTAAAATTGAATACATTGAATATAATTTTAGCATTAGTAGATCCGGGGACAGGCTTGTAATAATGAGAAATCAAGTTATTAAAAGGAGTGAACTTTTTAGATATATCGAGTATATTGTTCAAATATGGTCATATATATGGAGATGCTATTAGTAGAATTCAAGTTGGATGATTGAAGTGGAAGGACGCATCGGTCCTATTGTGTGATAGAAAAGTACCACTTAGGTGTAATGGATAATTTTATAAGATGGTGGTGGGACTTGCATTTATTTATGGGGGAAACTGTGGCCTGTAAAAAAGAAGCATAAAACTAAGTTAAGTGTTACTGAGATAATGAGATGAGAATGCTTAGATGCTTGAGTGGCTTTACACTTAGAGACAAAATGAGAAAGGAAGATATAGGTGGAACGGTTGGTGTAGTTCCAGATGCAGACAAGAGTAGAGGGTGTTATCTTTGATGGTTTGGTCACACCAAACATCGACTATCTGATGATCTAGTTAGGAGAGTAGATGTTTGTTTTATATTCGACTTATGTTAAGAAAGATAGAGGTATACCTAAAAAGACTTTGCTGTGTTGTACAAAAAGAGATCTTAATTTATTTTAATTAATTGAAAATATGACGCTCAATATGACATAACCAAGAAAAAGCTAAATTTTCTAAATCATTTAATCACCGCTTAAAAAAAATGCTTAATAAACTATCTCGAGGGTTCTAAACTTATCGTGACAAAATCAAAATTTCAAAAAAAAAATGGCAATGAATAAATACAAAATTTTAAATATTAGTTCTTTAATAACCTTTTTGGAATAACAAAGCCCATTGATTCCCTCAACTAATTTCCTCTCCCTCTCAAAAATTCCTTTTAACTTAATTTGATTACCAATTCTTCGTTCATATTTATGCAGTGAGACAAAAGAGAATGAAAAATTCTAAGTTTCAACGAGAGCCGCAAGCTCTAATTAATATATTGCTTCTTCTAGCTGGCTCTCAAATTCCATTAAAAAATAATAATAAAATAAATCCATGGTAACATCTTCCCTTATGTTTTGCTTGTGGTCTTTTTATTAATGATGTAGTTAAGAGCTTTTGTGCTACTTCTAAAAAAATATAGATTTGTCATCAGAAGTTTAGAAAAAAGTATTCCGTCCGGACGTTCGCACGTTCGAAAATTATTTCGTCCGGGCTTCCGCACGTCCGAACGGCCAAACATTGCCTGCCACGTCGTCCGTAGATGATTTGTATGGCGACGTGGCGGCCGATGATTGGCCGGACTTGCGGTGTTCGGGCAGAATATTTTCTCCAAGTTTAAGGGTTTTACTAAATCAAGCTGAATGGAGAGCTGGCTAAAACTCAATAATAGCTGATAAATCATGCTTGATGTGCTATCGAGTCAAATTTAAGTTGATCGTGATTTGACCAGTCTGTTTGTAAGCTTACTTTTTCTTAGAAGTATTTGTTTGATAGTCTGTTGATAAGATTGTAGCGATTAGGTTTGTTAATGATCCGATTGTTAGGTATGGCTCATATCTGGAAGTTGGAGTCTCTTGGTGTGAAGAGGTGTGTCTCTTGATTTAAGTGGGTTGGGGGGAGCAAGGGCATTTTTTGTAATTTACATGTGGGTTTGTCTATATATATGTGTAACCCATGGGATGTAAATGAACTCATCTGAATAGTGAAATTCGTTGGCTCGCTCCCGAGGACGTAGGCAATTTTTGCCAAACCTCGTTAAATCTCTTGTTCTTCTGATCTGTGTCGATTCTTGTTTTTGTTCCGAATTATTTTCATAACAACTGGTATCAGAGCCTCGTTTGAGGGTACAGGAGAAGATCGACGCTGGAAATTGGAGAAGAAAAGAAGATTTGCGTTTGAGGTTAGAAGAATTGTGGTGTTGCTCTGTTAGTGGCAGGCGAGTCCAGGAGTTCACGAGGAGTTGCAGGAGCGGCGAGGCGAGGCGAGGCGAACTAGTATTTCTTCTGAAATTCGTTGCAGCCACCAGGCGAAACAGTTGTCGCGAAGGGATTCGTGACCGAGGCAGGGAACTTCGACTGTTTGTTTGCGAACAGGAGACATTTCGCGTCGCGGAAAATCTGCTCGACAGACGGAGGCTTGCGGCGCGGAGCGGCGGAGGGTCGGAGTCCGGCTCGCCGGGCGGGGTCGGTACCGGTGAAGGGCGGCGGCCGGGCGGTTCGCGAGCGGGAGAGTTCCGGCGGTTCGGTCGAGAACCGTCGCGGCGATTGGCGGAGGCGGGAGTTCACACGAACGAGGAACTACGACGGTTGCATCGCCGCGAGCGGTTCCGGGAAGTTACCGCACGACGGAGCGAGTTCTCGCGGTTGGGAATCGGCAGCGGGAGCGATTGGTGTTTGCGAAAGCGGCGCGACCGGGGCGAGCGGCGGGCGAGTGCAGAAAGGAGGAGGAAAAAGAATATGGGAATCTTCTATTTCTAGAGGAATATTCCATCCATTTCCTTCAGATTTCATGCGTTCGGGTCGGGCTGATGATTCGCTTGCTGTGGAAAGGGAATCCGAGGTTAAGGAATTCTTAATTGCTCTGAATTGCTGTAGAATTAAGGAATTGTTGTGCGGAGGGATTAAGGAAGGAGCTTAAATAAATTCCTTTATTCCTGAAAGGAATTATTAATCCCTTGAAGGTGCGGTGTGAATTTTTTAATTCCAAGCGGAGAGGATTTCTACAAGCAGAAGAGCTGCGCAAGAAATAAAGTTTCAGAAACAGAGGAGTTCGGCCGGTTCAAAAATCCGCGGGAAACAGAGGTTGTCCACCGCAAGCAGGAGGCTCGTTTTGCGGGAAATTGAGATGTTCAACCAGTTAAATTTGTCGGTTTGCCGCGGGAGATTTTGCGACAGGTGGAGTTCGGCAAGGTGCAGGTGGCGAGCAGGCACGATTGTTTCGTGAACAAGAGCTTCGTGGAGGTTTTCCTCGAACAGGTGCGAAAAGGATTCGTGGATCGCGGAAACTGCAATTGGCGCCGAGGTTACTGGTACAAACAGGAATTGTGTTTCGGTGGAAAATTTAATTCACGAATCACAGGAGAATCGCGGGAAAGTTGCTGCATTTGACAGGAAAAATTTCAGGTTTCTTTGAATTTATTTGGGAAGTATTTTCTTTTGTTTTTCGAAGCAAGGTAGGAAAATACAGTGCATGATTAAGTTCGGATGACAATGTCTGGAGCAAAATTTGAGATAGTGAAGTTCGATGGAACCGGAAACTTCGGATTGTGGCAAACAAGGGTAAAAGATTTGTTGGCACAACAGGGAATTTTGAAGGCTTTGCGGGCTACGAACCCTGATAATATGGAAGATGAAGATTGGGAAGAGTTACAACTTCGAGCGACGAGTACCATACGTTTATGTACGGCGGATGAGATTATGTATCATGTTATGAATCCGAAATCTCCAGGAGAAGTATGGAAGAAATTGGAATCTCGGTTTATGTCCAAATCTCCGACGAATAAATTGTATCCGAAGCAAAGGTCGTATGAGGTCGAAGATGCGAGCGTGAATCTGATTTGTCACAGCGACTCGAATGTCTTCAATCAAATAATCACGGATCCGACACGTCTTGATGTGAATATCGAGGATGAAGACGAGCAATGATTCTTTTGTGTTCATTGCCTACTTCTTATGAACATATGGTGATTACTTCTTACATATGGGAAAGAAACAATTAAAATTGATGAGATTACCGCAGCATTGTTGGCTCACAACTAGGCGGAAGCGGAATACGTAGGAAAGCTCTAATGGTAATTGTTTATATGTTAAGGGTAATCAGGATCGTGAAAGTAAGGAGGAGAAGGAGAATTCTGGAAGGTCAAAGCCTAAAGGCAAGAAGATTCGTTGCTTTAAGTGCAATGAACTGAGACATATGAGGAGAGATTGTCCAATGCTCAAGAAGGAGACTCGTAATATATCTTCCAGGGCTGCGAATATGGTGCAGAGTGATACAGATTACAGTGATAGTGATGCGTTTTCGATTACGACAACTCGGCTAAAGGATGGATGGATTCTCGATTCGGGATGTTCTCATCACATAACACCAAACGGAAGTGGTTTTCTTCATACGAGTTATCCGATTCTGTTCGGCCTATCTAGGTGATAATAGACGTTATAATATTGCTTGGTATAGGTAAAGTCGAATTCGGATGTATGATGGCAGCACGTCGAACATTATGTGATGTCGGACATGTTCCGGAGTTGAAAAAGAATTTGATTTCTTGGCACTCTACACGTAGTGGTTTCATTCCTAAGGCGGATGAGGATAGGAAACCATCGAAGTGTTAAGGTGCATCGATCGCGATGAAAGGGAAGATCACCGTAGGTAACATCTATAAACTGTCGGGGAGTACGATTGCAGGTGGAGATCGCTCGTTGGAACATATGATGGAAATGCGGCGAGAACTTTGACTGCTCAGGGTTAGATGGTTTGGTTGCCCAACCCACTGGTGTAAGAAACTCCATGATCTATTTCTCCTAAAGGGCTGGATATTCACAAAGTGGAGATTTTCTCCTAAGGGGCTGGATATTCACAAATGTGGAGATTGTTAGATGTATTTCTCCTAAGGGGCTAGATATTTGCTAAGGTGGAGATTTGTTTGGTAGACACATATACCGGGTGAAGCATTTCTCCTAAGGTGCTTGATATTCGCGCAAGGTGGAGAATTGTTAGGTATGGCTCATATCCTGAAGTTGAGTCTCTTGGTGTGAAGAGGTGTATCTCTTGATTTAAGTGGGTTGGGGGGAGCGAGGGCATTTTTTGTAATTTACATGTGGGTTTGTCTATATATATGTGTAACCCATGAGATGTAAATGAACTCCTCTGAATAGTGAAATTCGTTGGCTCGCTCCCGAGGATGTAGGCAATTCTTTGTCGAACATCGTTAAATCTCTTGTTCTTCTGATTTATGTCGATTCTTGTTTTCGTTCCGAATTATTTTCATAACACCGATTTCGAGCCGCTCTGTGATTGACTCGAAATCACCTCAAAAGGATTGAATGCAGCTCGATCCGATTTAGAAATTGAAATGAGCTGGCTCAAATCTAGTCATTTGGATCTGCTCATTGAAATAGACTCGTGGCTTGTTATATTCAGTTTTATTATATATATATATGGAAGAATTAAATGTACGTAGCATTTATTAAATTTAGAAGAAATGAAAACCGTTAATATTTATGTGAAGTCAAATTTATTGAATTGACTCCACATGTCAATAATTTCACCATCAATTACCCTTTGTTCGCTTTGAGCTAAACTCGTACTCTCACCACATGTCATTGTATAATTATAAATTCTCTTTTTAACCCTTAAACAATTTTCTGCTTTCATACATTCTCCCATATGTCATCCTTAGCCTTTATGATCTAACATTGCGAACCTGTGAAAAGCACTTATTATCTCTATAACCTTCTTTTATTCCTCTTGTCTTCATATCTAATTTTCTATATTATTCTAATTTAATATTACTTAACAAATTTTTTTTTTACCCAAAATATTTCATTTTTTTTACTGTCTTTTATAGTGATAATAATATAGTTATAATGGCACCTTTATTTTTTCTTAGGTATTGTTTATGGTTTTACATTATAGGTTTAAATTTTTAAATTTTTTTTAGACAAGTGAATACAATTATTTTGTATGTTTTACGCAATCCATAAATTTACATCGTCCGAAATGAATCTTAAAGCATGATATGAATCTCAAAATAATTTTTGAATAAGAAAATTTAAAACTTCGATTAAGATTAGCGAAAACTCCAATTTTAATAAATCTACAATCCGACTCGACAAGACGAACCAAATTATACCAAAATTGATTTAATACGAGTCAAAAAGCGGAGATTAAATCATTAAATCAATTTTGAAAATTTTTATTGCATTATTAGAAGGATAAACATATTTTGACATGCTTATAATCAAATTCATCATCTCGACAAGGCTAATCCATAGAGCTTGAGATCACTGATTTCTCACATCGCTAATGTCTACATAACACAATTCGATTGAGGAAACCTCCCGGCTATCCAATCAGAGTCGTTAAGGTTTTTTTTATTATTAGCAACTCAGGGCTTTATACATAGAGCCTTACCCCACATCCGGAAAGGGAATATTGATCCTAAGCCAGAGGATGGTCGAAGCTTGGAGAAAGAGTTGAAGCCGAACATCATTTATGCACCGAAAATCCAGTGAACCTCTCTCGTTCCTAAAACCACTGACCATCTTTGACCACACATTGACCACCATCGCCGCCTCCTACTCTTTGCGACAAAATCACCTGGCGAGTCACAACGTGCGGTCTACAATCCCATCGTGCATTGTGGAACAACGAAGCACCCGACAGGGCAACACGTCATCGAGTACGTCGTGTATTGCCTGGTTCCAGTAAATCTTTCCAACTACAAACCACTCTCTCTCGTCCACTGTACAACATACATCTTACCCTAAAGAACAGTGCAGTCCTTTCTCAAGCGCGAGACAGAAATTTTCCAGCACTCATCAATATTCATACAGACGTAAATTTAAAAACTCTTAAATAGATCTTAATAAAAAGCTGATGAAAATATTATTATCTATTTCTTTCACAAATTTTAAATTGCTAAAACAAAAAATGCTTATATTCAAACCGATACAACATTTCAAGATTATATTAAAAAACTTTCTATTATGATAAAAAGAAACAAATAGGTGCAAAGCTACATAAGAGTAACAACATGGTATTATTAACTATATTGTTCTACTTGATTCCTCAATTTACAATTTACACCCTAACAATTAAATATTGTCATTCAACCACAAGAATCAGTAAGAGAGGACAGAATCAAAGTAATGCCGTGGCGGAACCACAACGCCCGTGGAATCGCTTCTGCTGACGCAGACCTCTCCCAATCCGATTCTATCAACTGATCTCCTCCATCCTGCCGCCGCCGTCCGTCGCATTGCCGGCGGCATCCACCGACATTGTCCCCTCTCTTCTGCTCCCGCTCCGCAACCTTATAAGACCGTAAAGCTTCCTGAACTCCCTCACCGTAGAATCCTTTCCTAACCCCATTCTCCCTGAAGTGCAACCGATCAACTCCGACTCCGATAGCCGCCGGCTTCCGGTTGGAAACCCCGAGACGATCGCCTTTTCGGCCCCGCCGAAAGAGGTGGATCGTTGCAGGGCGTTGATTACGGATTTGAGCGCTCGGCTCGGCGATCCGCGATTAGCGATCATGATTTCGCCAATCTCAGCGGGGCTTAGTTTTGTTCCGGTCTGAAACCCTTCTTCCACCTGCGGGAAGAGCTTGTGATCTTTAAGCCCTAGGTAGCTGCTCGCCAGAGTTTTGAAGGCTGTGAAATCGCAGAGAGGAAAATGGATATGAACATCGAGACGACCTGGTCGAGTCACCGCCGAATCGAGCGTCTCCTTGCAGACGCTTGCGGTGAATACCATCACCCGCTCTTCGGCGCAGCAAGAGAAGACGCCATCCATGAAGTTTAGCATCCTGCTGATGTCTCCGGCGGCGGCGAGGTACCGGTCGAGATCTTCGATTAAGATTATGGATCTGGGACTCGTATCAAGGAGGAGTGAGCGGAGATCGGCAGCATCGGACACGACGGAGAGGTCGAGGTCATAGATATCGTAGCCGAGAAATCGCGCCATGGCAACGACGAAACTTGATTTTCCGGTGCCCGGAGGGCCATGGAGGAGGTAGCTTCGCTTCCACACGCGGCCAAGCCGCGAATAATAGGTTCGCCCCTTTAGAAACGATTCGAGATCGGACATCACCCTGTTCTTGATATCCTGTTCCATTGCCACGGTCTCCATCGTAGCTGGATGAGTCATCCGAACCGATCTCCACTTCCCGCCGGCGATCGTGTACATCATAATCTCCTTTCGACGGTTCTCGATCTCCTCCGCTGCGTTCTCCACATACTGAAGATACGGCCGGAGCACGCGGTACCGATCCTGCCTCCGAAGCCGGAGCACAAGGCACCCCCCATCGCCGCCCCCCGGAAGAAAACTCCATGAAACCCGAGCGCCGAGGAAAAAGTCGTAAACCACCTGTCCGGCTGCAAGCTGCGCCGAGAACTCGTTATGTCGGACGCCTGAGGAGAACAGATTGGTGTGATCAGAATCCTCGGCCGCCGGAAGAGCGGCGACGTAGGATGCCGCTTTCCTATACAAAGGATTCTCCTGCAATCCTTCACCATATCGGGGGACATTGAAGCTCTGGTACGCCTGCGTCCTTTCCTCTCCCCATCGCCACAATCGTCCGAGGAGGTATATTAGGGATTTCAGGGACAACACGAAACGAAGTATCGAAAGGCCGAATAGAACGGCGACGGCCGCTCGGAGGAGGCTCGCCGCCGATGAGGCGATCATTGGATTGGAGAAGACGGAGAGAATGTAGAAGACGGGGTAATAGTTTCGGGGATCACAGCATTCGATTTTCTTTCTTTTATGGTATGAAATTTATAGTGATTGAACTTTCTGCTTTTTGTTAGCGAAGAATCAGAGCGATGATTCTAAGCTTGGAATGAGAAATCGGCGTGCCATTTGGACTTTAGGGGTAGCTGATGAATTGGTCCAATTAAATGGGTATGTATATATATATATATATATATATATATATATATATATAATAAAGTGTAAAAATAGTTTTTAAGCATTTATATGGAATAATTTTATTTCAGGAGTTTGCAGAAGTGTTAAAATATTTTAGATTTGGAAACTATTTTCCTATAAACATTGTGATTAAAACGTTCCCGTGTAAATACTCGATTAGTTGAGGATTATTTTGACAGTTTATGTATATGTATATATAGTCAATTGAAAAGGATGGTCCGAGGCTATTGTACAAGCCTCTTGCCACTCTTATATGTATGCCTGCACTATCGAAAAGTTGGGCAGAGGGGGATTCAAACTAGTGCCCTGAGGGGACTTATGACCTTCAAAGAGGCTGCTTTACCAATGGGTCATGCTTGGTGGCACACCCACACACATCTTATCGTATTAAGCGTCCGTTTGGGGCAGCTTATTTGGTGCGGTGACATTTTGAAAACACACCCGACTTGTTTGGGTAAACTGTATTTTGACAGTTTATGCATTTTCAAAAAGCACAAAATAGCTTTTTCACACCGCACAGATCTAGGTGCGGTGGCAGCTTTTTGTCAATGATCTGACTTTTTCAAAAAAAAAAAAAAATTATAATATTCACCGCATCTAGCTTATCAACAGATTATTCGATAAAGCTGCAATGCTCTAAACAGACTCTAAGATTTACAAACTTATAGGCATCATCATTCAAAAAAAAATTTCATATATATAAATAAATAAATAATGAAATAAATAAATAAAGTTTATTGTTTGCATGGAGTTTATAATTTCCTATTTTGATAATATAATTTATTGTTTGTATTTTTTTTTCTTAATGAAAAAATCATTGTGTGTGTACATAATTGGATGAGGTTGGCTTTGATTGCCATTATGCGGGCTTATTAAAACACGCGGAATAAAAAAAAAAAAAAAAACACATTTAGTGTGTATTTTAAATTCCTTAAATTTATTTTGAGATGAATCTTATATATATAATAAATCAATTTTTATATTCTTATTTTTATATCATAATAGAATTAGGAATTTTGATGGTGCCGGTAGGAAATAAAGTTTGACATAGAAGCTGTGATTTCCCAACAATATATTATGTTTTCATAATTAACTACGATTACATGAATTAATTTTTTTAGAAAATTGTATAAAAATTTGATTTTGATTTTTTTCAGTGCCTTCGGGCATCGTTTTTTTCTCTGTTAAGTAAATTGTGTTTTAGCAGTTTTTTTTTTTTAAAAGTTGATGCTGAAATCTATGTTTCCTCACCAGTCTTAATTAGGTGCAGTGAAAGCTTTTTAGCTGCAGTTTGACTTTTCCAAAAAATAATAATAATAATAAATAATTCACCATGTAGCTCTTTGAATATCAAATTATTATTCAATAGTTTCACAACTTTTTTTTAATAAGCTGCAGCTACCCCAAACATATCCTAAATTATTCTATAGTTTTATTCAATTGGATGATGATTGCTTGTTAATTCAAGCCAAGTTATTAAAAATTTATATGAAGTCAGTATTGTAAGTATGTGGTGGATAAGCAACGTTTTCTTGTGTTGACCCATTGGCGTATAGCAAGAAATGCAAATTTCAAGGTCTCAAGCGACAACATCATCCTATCATAAATGGCCGTTGATTATCTATTGCTTGCTAGAAATTTGTGGTAATAGAAACTTTTGAGTTCACATTTTTATTTCATTTTTTGTATGACAATAAAGGGGGTCAAATAGTCTGATCCAAATTGACATGAGCAACTCATTTTAACATAAAGTATAATAATCATTTGGTCAAATTGTAGGTTAAGTCAAATTTAAGCTCTTGGGTTCAATATAGGTCAAATTTGATTTTAAGGGTCATCGAGAATATGAGTGAAAAATTAAACATATTAAGACTTCAATCTCGAACCGAATCTAAAGGTTGATCAAGTCAATTCAAATCTTGTTTTTTTTTTTTCAACTTGGGTTCACATATGGTCAAATTTTGACATCATTATTATACATTAATAGTTTAATTCATGCAAATTGTATACAACTAAACAAACCTTCGGGCTGTCTAACGTCAAATTGATGAATTGTCTGACTGTCAAATTGTCCGGAAGTCGAATTGATCAAATGTCGAATTGTTGAGATTTCCACTTACTAAATTGTCTAGCCGTCGAATTGCTGAACTGCCTAGTTACCGAATTGCCAAGCTGCTGAACTGTCGAACTACAAATGTCAATTATATGGTAAGACACAACTAAAAACTACATAAACTACATAAAGGTGCAGGATGTGATATAAAGTTATAAGATGTGACATAATATTATGTATATTTTTATATTTTTATTTTGTACCATGAAAAAGGAAAACCGATGACTTATAAATAAATGTTCAATATAAAAACAAGGGAGGAGAAAAACTGGCTCTTTTCTTCCCATGGGTTACTCCTCATCTGCTTCTTTCTCCCTCTTCTGCTCAACGATAGTAGGATTTGGGCATAACATATGGACAATACGTGACTCTACGTCCTAAATTGATTCAACATCATGAAAAGTACTGTAACTGTGGATGTATACCTAAAATCTAAAATTGACTGTAGACATCTCCAAAGGGACAACCAACATCATACTATATGATTTTTCACTAAAAAAGTATCATATCTTTGAATCTTTCATTTTTATCTAATTTTTTATATAAATTTTTCTTTGGTGCTTTCATTTTTTTATTTTTATTTTTATTTGACTATTCACAATCCTGCATGTATAGCCAAATTGCCTCTAGATGATTTCCTATAGAAGTGCTAAGAGGCCACATATAGATGAACAGTCACTATGGAGCGAAATATATACTCTTTTTTATAAAAATTATTTTTTATTTGTAGCTCTGAATTCATTTTTGGAAAAATTAAGTGTATGCTTGCCTTATATAGGAGTAATGCTTGGCTTCATATTTTTATTCAATTTTTGTTTTGCAATTGTCTTTCAATAAGAGAATTAACGATATAAATTTATATACATGCAAAGGCTTTACGAGCTACCTAACTTATGAACTAGTAAAGTGCTAAACTAGTGAATTGTCTACCTATTGAACTGCCCAACAGTCGAATCGAATTGATCAACTATTGAATTGTCAAATTGCCCAGCCACCAAATTGTCGAATCGTCCAGTTGTCGAATCATCTAGTTGCCGAATTGTCGAGTTTCCTAGCACCAAAATTGTCGAACTACCCAACTTCTAAACTACCAAGCCGTCGAATTGCCTACCTGCTAAATTGTTGAACTAACTAATTGTGGAATAGCCTAACTGCTGAACTGCCTAACTATTAAATTAAGCTACCTAGCAGGACATGACATAAGGTTATAGAATATGACATAAATATGTAGAATGTGATATAACATTATATTTCTTTTTATATTTTTATTTTGTCCATCGAAAATGAAAAACTAAAGACTTATAAATAGACGTCAAATATAAAAATAAAAGAGGAAAATAACTCTCTTCTCATGGGCAATGCCAGTAAGATATGAGCATAACCCGTAGATAATATGAAACTCTACGTTCTAAAAAGATTCAACATAAATATATAACTAACTTTGATGATCGATGATAATATCTACATTTATTAGTGTTTTGTTGAAGAAAAAATCATCTATTCAGCCAAATAAATATATTATAATCTAAAGGTTGTGAAGATTTGGGCCAGCAATGGTTGGGCCCACCTCGAATTTGAGGTTGGTTGGGATACGGCCTGCTCAGCCGCAGCTGTGAAATTATTTAAAAAGATTTGTGGAAGAAACATCGTGATTTTCGGCTCCATTTATTGCCCTACTTTCCACTGGGCCCACTTCTGAACTGGGTACCACCGAGCTCGCCAACTTGGAGATTTGTTGAATGGCATCTACTTCCTTTTAATATTCAAATTTATATTTTATATAATTTCTTTCTAATATTTTAAGTTTAAAAAAATGAACTTACTTTTGTGGGAAATAATACAAATGTGACCTTTTTTTTTTAAGGAAGAATTACTTGTTGTGTTGTCAAAAGGGCTCATTATGCGCGAGCAACTTGTGTTTGGCTCGTTCGCTAAGTTAACGAGCTGAACACGAACAAAAATTTATTCGTTCGTGTTCAACTCTTTATATATATATATATTTCTGATGAGTAGTATTTAAAAAATATAATTGACTACAAGGCTACAATGATTTATAATCAATTAAAAGTATTAATTAAAATATATAATAAAAATTATTAAATTATATTCAAATAATATAAGCAATAACTTTTAAATTTTACCGTAATTCTTAACATCTTATAGGTACGTGATTAGGGTTGTCAAAACAACTATTTGTTCATTAACAGCTCTTGTTCGGCTTGTATTCGAATCGCTAAGCAAGCGAGCAAAACACAACAGACATTTTTTGAGCTCAAAAGATAAACAAGCCGAACACGAACTGAGCCTAGCTCGCTCGTGTTCGGCTCGTTTACACCTCTAATTACATGTATGCAACTCAATTTCTATATATTTACATATATACCATATTCATTGCAAATTTTGTATTTATGCAACCTTGTCTGTCCATGAAAAATTTTCTCTTTTTTATCAAAACTTCAAATAATATATATATATATATATATATATATATATATATATATATATGATCAAATACTACTAATAATAATATTGGATTAGAGGCTGCAAGCAGAAGGCAAAGCGCGGCCTGGATCCCGGTGGTAACAGGAGAGCTCTAGTAGTGACCGAGCAAGAAGGTGATGATTAACTGGAACTCATCTTCTTTATTTATCTGGTTCTTCTTTTTTTTGTCAAGATTGGCGGTTATTGACCTGATCCTCCTGCGAAACCTTCGTGGATATGTGTTTTACTCCATTCAAAACCTCCCTTCCGTGTGAGTAAGGTTTGGGGATCTATGAATGAGGAGGACCTAATGAGGGCATGTCCCTCTTGATTAAGGTTGCATAGCTCCTAAGGAATCCAAGTCTAAAAGAAATTTTGGTTCACTTTTTCAAATTTGATAGAACTTTACATAGGGTTTATTCATCTCAGCAGTGGATATACTAATTGTAAATCAGGATTAAGGTGGTCTCATTTGATCAATCATATGAATGCATTTTGACGGTTTTGTTAAGCTATGCCATTTTTTGCTTTGTATGAACGGCATTATCTGTGTGCCAATGCACTATACTGTGTTGGAGAATTAGTAAACACTAAAGAAAGTATGATGAATGACTCGGGGTATTTTATGGCGCGCTATTTTCATTTGTTATTTTACTTATGAAATTGTGACCTTTGTAGAGGAAAAAACTTACTGTGCAAAGTCAGTGGGTTAGGTTAGACTTATATATTATATCAGAAATATTGAAGTGCTCAAAAGTACACATTGATTATCACCTATTTTGTATAATTAGGTATATGAAGGATTCTTAATTATTGATATGTACGCTTTGAAGTGAAAGTTGATCTAGAATGTTTGTCATCTGGATCTTTTGATGTCTAAGGAGGCGAAATAGTGGGTTGACAATCTGAGTCCTAATTGAAATTTGAGGCAGGTGGTCCAAGCTTAATTGTACTAATAATACTTGTTGATGCATGTGGCTTGTTTGCTTAAATTGTAATAGTTCTTATATCGGCTAGATTGTTGATATCTTGATAGCAACTAAACTTTTAACGCTCTATTCTCTATGTTTTGCATTAAAAGCATGATAATTATTGACAATCATGCCAGAAACTCGCTCGTTAATAAAATGTTGCATTCTTAATGAACATGTTGATGGTATGCAAGAAGTAATGTTGAAATGCATAAGGTGCTATCCATTGTGATTTGTATCAATTATTATGTAAAACAATTATGTTTATTACTGATATATGAGCGGTGTCGATGAGCAGTTGGTGTTAGATCGACAAGTTTCCATTGAAGCTAGTGAGCTTGATGGGTTCATTGAGACATGATTATCTCTCCATTCTTGGCATAGATCAAACATTTAGCCGACATTACATTTATGAAAATCTTTATTATGTTTTGCAAAATTTTAATGATGGTGTAGACTAGTTAAAGTTTGTGCAATAACCTTGGTAACGATAGATTTGGTTTGGAAATTACGTCAGAATTAAGCATTTAACTCAATGGGAATACGAGCTTAGTTGAAATTTAGGCAAAGAAGATGGAAAATAGACAAATTTAGACACTCTTAAATCTGAAGATATACAAGCTGTCCTACTTATAGTGGGCAATATTTATGACATAGAATGATGTTTTCCCAATAAGATATTGACAACATCTATGTATAACACATCTTACAAATCAAATAGCTATCTAACAGTATGGTGATGAGGTTCCATTCATTGACTATAAGGTATGTATTTCTGCCAAGGCTAAATTAAAAGCATTTGTTATATGTTGCTCGAAGGATAATGCTTACGGTTGTCACGTGTTTGTGCTGCATCAATTCTATTATGCTTTCAAAAAATCTATTATGGATCGTTAAAGTTGTTGTAGTCATCCAAAGAGTCAAAAGAAATCACTTCAATGTCAATCTTTATCATCCATATGTTTTTAGGAGGTTGTGGAGTTTTTATAACTGGAGGAGCAACATCGAGCAAAATGATTGCAGTTGCTAATAAACTAGAGAGCATATCAAATAGCTCGATCCTTCTTTGTAATGACATGCTTATCAAAATGGATGCAAAAGGGAGATGGGGGGCTAGGGCTATCATGATAAGTGTTTAAGATAAACGGAGGACCAATATCACTAGAATAGGTGTCTGAGGTACATGGGGGGATATGAGCACTTGAATGTCTAAGGCAGAGGGGAATCAACAACTGAGTCGATCACAAACAATTGAAGTTGTGCATTTTTCTTATGGTTGGAGATAGGTTTCAGTGCAAAGCTTGACTTATGTAGTTTCGGTAGCGTTTCCTTATCTCTTAGCTTGATAAGAAATAATTTGATAATCTTATCTTTGTGTTTGAAACTTTGAATACACAAGTATTGTCTTGATTATTGTGCATAACATTTGTGTCTTATAGTCAAGGTTGAACTAGGCATCTAGCTGTCACAAGCAAGGATGTGTTATCTACCCAGCTAATACAGAATGCTTGATGATGTGCTTCAAGTGCAAGCTTGCCCCACTATGTGCTAGAGTATATATGGCATTAATTGTAATGCCGCCTTTAATAAGTAATCCATACTTTTATTTCATTAAATCACCTTTTTTATTACATGTAGTATGCATTTTGAAAAATATTCTTATGCCTTCGATCTTCAAATTTTGATTTTGAAGCAAAAAGATATCTTAATGTTTCTAAAGGTGTATTAATAATCTGATCACCACGTAAGGGTGTATAATCTCTAAGTCTCTTCAAATCATGAAGCTCAGAGTCTCAATCTCATGTAAGAAGAATATATATATATTTTTTCATACACTAACATTGCATAATATTGCTCTCAAAATCACAATGCTCTAGTGTTTCCAAGGGATGCCTTAGTGAGAATTTTAGGATGGGAACTGCAATGGTGGCAAACAAAGAGGTTGTGGGTCTATTAGTAGGACTTAGGAATGCGGATACTGATGAGTTGATTTGTAGGTTTTGAATTTGGTATCATTTTATTCTACATTTATATCAAGAGAGCATCGTGGAGTATATCCTCTAAGGTTAAAGGATTTGAAAGCTAAAACTCATTCTTAATTTTTTTGCCTAAGTCCAATCACAAGTCGTTATCAGCATCTTTCTCAACACTGTTTGTCCTAACATAGCCTCAAATGCGTTTAAATAATTAGCACCCTTCATTGTACATTTTTTAAATGTGATGGGTTGGCCATGGAGTTTCTTCTCATGATATCTTGGATAATATTTTGATTTTAATATGTATATTTTTTTCCCAAATTAATCTATTTCTTCCATTACATACCTTAGCATATCTTATTAGTTTTTGTTTAACAAAATTAATTCTTTGAAAGTTATACATGCTATCCAATAAAAATTCGTCCATCTCTGGGGGCCAAACTAATAATTATTGGGTTATGAGCACCATCAAATGCAAAAGCTTTGTTTTATTCATATTATAGGCCCTAAAATTTTGTCTAGGTTGGTGTCTCTAGATAGTCATTTTTCTAAATTTTTCACCTCTATGGTGAGGATAGTTAGTATCCTTGTGTGCATCATGCCGGGTTTATGTCCTTGGTATTACATTTTGCAATTGATTTCCATATCTTCCATTCTCATTCCTTAGCCGCTAAAGAATTTTGCGGGCTTTTAAATTTAGCATCGTATTATTTAATGCTCTTCAAATTGATCTAGAGATATTGATTTGTTAGGTATGATGTACAACATAGAAGAATGCAATGAAGTGCTTTTAATTTTATGATAGGCCCTAAAATTTTTTCTAGGTTGGTGTCTCTAGATAGTCATTTTCCTAAATTTTTCATCTCTATGATGAGAGTAGTTAGTATCGTTGTGTCCATCATGCATGGTTTATTTCCTTGGTGTTAAGTTTTGCAATGATTTATCTTCCATTGTTAGTTCTTAAGTCGCCAAAAGAGTTTTGCGGGCTTTCATATTTACCATCGTTGATTAATTAATGCTCTTCAAATTGATCTAGAGATGTTGGTTTTGTTAGGTATGATGTACATCATAGAAGAATGCAATCAACTGCTTTTAATTTTCAGAAAAAAAATTGCTAATGAAATAACTTTTTGTATTTTTCAAAAGAAACCAATGCAAGTGTATGAATAAAATATTTGGGGGTCATCAAGCACTTGTTGAACTACTAATTTCTATAAACTAAATAAACATGCATGGACTAGCATCTCAAAAGCAAGTTTAAAAAATATATATAATTTTAGTTCTTTATTTTAAAGCACATTCAATAGCCGATAAAGCTTTTTTTTTTCTCCTTTCATCACACCTTACAAACTGTTGACCTCATTTTTAGTGAGATCTTAGCATTCTTCACGTTAGACCCTAGGATCTAGCTTTAGGAATTCCTTACTGACCATCCTAGCGGACTAGTCATGGAACCCACCTTACATAGAGCTTCGAACCACTTCTAGACCCATTTTGTAAGCACTTCGCATGAGTAGTCCCAAGCACTCGACTCTTTGTTGCAAGGGCTAAGGACTAACATGTAGAGAGCTCGAAAATGAGTTCCCATAGGGGCAGACGGCCTCAGGTAAACCCTTAATGACGTTTGAATTCGCGCACACCGCAATTTGACGCACTTTTTTTGGCCCGACCGTCGGCGAACTTGTCCGGACGACCTCGGATGACGAAACAGACCACACAGATGCGTCCGGGACGTCGACTTTAGCTAGGAAGCGTACCCATATTGCTATGGTTCCACGTGCGCGCGAACGACACGAAAATTGATGCATATTTTTTAAAATTAGCGGGACACGGGTTTGGGCTCAGCCCGGGTTCAATTTGAGCCCGACACAGGCTGAACACGAGCTAGGGCTATTTTGAATTTCAAATTTTAAAATTCAAATTAATCATTTAATTTCATATAATCAGGTGTTAATATTTTCCAAATAAATTTCCCTACATATGGAAATCATTTAATTTGACGCCCTATTACCTGTAACGGCGGAACGGCTATGGCTGGGCGGGATGCTTGATTTATGGTATTCAAGATTGGCTGCGCGGCACCAAGAATTCCCCCCGACACCAAGAATCGAGCGCCCTTACTCCTCTCTCCCGCTCACCTCCTTCCTTCCGGCGCGACAAATCCCCCTGGCCTTCTTCTGCGAACGACGACTTGCTCGACTCTCCTCATTGGCGACAAGTCCCCTGCTCCTCTGAATCCCGCTCGCCTCTTCCACGCGAAGCCGCTCGCACGGAAGACCGACTCGACTCCTTCCTCCGCACCGAACCTGCTCGCCTTATCTTCCTCTCGCCTCTGCTCCTCGGCAGAGACTACCGCTCGCCCCAGCCTCGCTCGCCTGCTCCTCCTTCTCGCGCGCGACGAAGCAGCCTCCCGACATAAACCTTCTCCTCGCCTATTCACCGCTCGCTTGCATTCCCTCACACACGCGACAGAGAGCCCGCTCCTTCAGGCACGACAGAGAGCCCGCTCCTTCAGGCACGACAGAGAGCCCGCTCCTTCAGGCAACGCAGAGAGAAGCCCCTCTCCGCTCGCTTCCTTCCTCCTCTGCACGATAGCACTCGACCGCTCCCTCCTCGGCACTGTAGCCCTCGTCCCTTCTTCCCTATTCGCCTCATCCCCGCTCTCGAGAGATCCGACGCGCCTTCCTCTGCATCGAGAACCCATCTGCGTCACCTTCCCGCTCGCCTCACCATCGAACAGGAACCCCTGCCCGAGACCCTTTTATGCTCGCCTTTCCTGCACCAAAGCCGTCAACCTCGCCTCCCTCTCTCGACCTCTCCCGTTCAGCACCAAAGCCCGCACTCGCCCGCTCCTCCTTCCCGCGCCGAATAGCCGTTCGACTCCTCTGCGCTTGCCGAAACTGCGCCGGATCTCTTTGTTGCCATCCTGTAGCATTTTCTGGACTCCCCGCTCAAGGTCGTATTCTTCTAACTCTTATTTTATTCGATTCTATCAGCTTTCTTTGCAGTGAATTGAGATGCTTGGATTTATGTTAATTTTCACGAGGAGGTGCTTAAATATAAATCATAATACGTTATGATGAATTCTCTTTAAAGTATTGAAAGATTTATATGCATACCACTCTATTCATGTGTATTCACGTCTCTAGCATCTAACCTTTAATCACAAACGAATAAAAATGAATTTGCAATTTGTTTACCCAATTTTCTCATGTCATGAGTAATATTTTACTTTATATTCCTTCTCGAATGCAAGTAATGTGGTAAGTGAAATTAAGTTTAAATGTTAAAAATATAAATGCATAGAAGTTGAATGGTATGTATGTGAATCTTTTCAATCAAAACATCTGCTAATGCTCTCCTCTCTTTGGTTGGATCGATTATTATAAGTGTTAAATGCTTTGTTTGGGAAAGTTTCCATATAATTTTTGAGCTAATCTTGCTTATAGCTGCGGAATCTTTATATGTTGTTTTGTCTTATTTGAATGCATGATTTTGTGACTATTTTGGAGGCATTAAATCCACCATTTGGGGCTTGTTTTACTTCTTTGTTTTGAGACATTAAACTTGAGGTTTTACTGTTGTTCCTTAAGAGCTATGTGAATCACTTAAATGCTTAATTTGTTCACCGTTTGTGGGCTTATTTTGCTACGATCTTTGAAGTGTTTGGCGAGCTGATTTAAATGCATATGATAGGAACCTTTAAGTCGTTGATTTTTTTGTGTTAATCAAATACTTGTTTGAGGTTCTTTTAAATGGTTGTTTGGAGACTTTTAAAATTACTCGTTTTTGGAGCTTTAAAAGTGTTATTTGGTGCATTTATATTTCTTGTGGTTGTTTAAGGCATTTTGAAATGGTTGTTTGGGATATTTTGAAATTACTTGTTTTTGGACTTCAAAAGTGTTGTTTGGGCACATTTCATAAAGATTTTGGGCGTCATTTTAATCATTCGATTCACATGTTGATGGAAAGCTTTAAATGTTGTTATTTTGGGTCGGCGCTTCTTTCTTTTGTTTTGTTTCTTTTTATTTAACGGTTAAGTCATAAAAGGGAATTTCGATTTAAGCTTGAGGAAGGATAAGTCACTCTTAGTCGACAAGCACGAGTTAGAGTGTATGTTTTCTAGACGCTAGGAGCACGCACCGCCAGGTGAGTCAGCCACCTAACCTTAACGCTATAACTTCCTAAGCCTGTAGGTGCACGCCTCGGTGAAGCCTCCGCTACTATCCTCGGCATAGGTTCTTAGGAGTTAGGAGCACGCGCCCAGGTGAGAACCCGTCCACCTAATCCTCGACGTAGAGCTCCAGAGTTAGGAGCACGCTGCCAGGTGAGCACATCGCACTAATTCACAAGCATAGGTCTCCTGAGACCCTAGGAGCGTTCCCATAGTAAGAACCCATTAACTAATCCTCGAATACACGGTGAAACTAGGCACGACCCTAATCCATAGCATTCGAGACACTAGACAGCGAGGACGCACCAGAGGCATGGTTCACCGCTTGCCTAATTAAATCGAATGTTGAATTCACTAAAATGACTTAGCAATATTGAAACCCGACGCCGGGATTTGAAGCTTGAACCCTACGCTCAAATCCTCACGGCAGTGGGGACGTTTGTTCGTACGTATGGATCATCGGACGGGTGTAAGTCCGAGGTGCTAGGTGGCGAGGCGATGATAATAATGCTTTATGTGTCTTATACGAGGGATACGAGAGTTCGAGGGATGATTAGAATAGTATCTCTTACCTCGAGGACACTTGATAAGGGAGAGGAAAGGACGATATATCTATGTCGCCGACGCTTTCAGTGAGATCGTTTCCGACGATTTTGAGTCGTTAGTAGATCTAACACGATTAGATTAGCTGGCAATGTGACTATATAATTTTACAAAATATTTATAAAAAAAAGAAATAATAATAAAACAAAAATCTCTTTATCATTAAAAAGAACTCGCATAAAAAAATCGACAACGAATTTTTGCATGAAAAATCAAAGAATACATTTCTTATAAAATATATAAAGGTTCGTAGTTAATCGCTTGGATTGGGTTAGGATCTCACCTCCTGTAGAAGCGTCAGTCCGTAACTCCTTATCCAAGGTCGGGAAGCCTGCGATCCAGTCTACGAGCCCCCACCTCTGCGATGTCTTATACCTGAGTTCCGGTCTTCGTATGTGATTACGAGTTTTTATTTGTGATTTATACAACTCGTTTCTTTATTTTCCGACTTTCGTGTCCGGTTTTCTCGCTCCGTTTAATTTTCCTGCAAGTTTATTTAAAATTCTCGCGAATGATATCATGTTTCGTAATACAAATCGTGGCAGATAGCAGATGCTGCGTACGCTTTTACGAGTTTATTTATCGCAATTTACTTTCTTGAAGTTTATCTCATTGCAATTTACTTTTCAGTATTTTTCATATACCTGCAATTGTCTATTTTGCATGTCAAACCTGAACTGAAACTGAAACCAAAACAAAATCGAACAACAACACAACCCAAAGCATTGGAACACACTTGATAAAACCACTTGAACCTCGGCGTTGGGATTATTACTTATGTGAAAGTGTGAAGCTAACCCGTTGGCGGCAGACGAAGGAGCATGGAGCGAACCACAATCGGAGGTGGTCGATATTCTACAACAACGTGACGAGGAGCTTGGATCGAGCAACAAGAGGACCTTCTTCAACAAAACATCCCTAGTCTAAACAACAAACCTATAGGACTTCGAGGTAGCTCGCCCAGCGTGACGTAAACCCTCACTCCCTCGTTTGAAGCATCACGCATGAGTCGTGTTGCGGACGTAAATCTAGCTCGGCTTTAGGTTCGAGGTTGTCGTACGGTACGACGTAAACCCTCATATCTTTGTAGGTATTCGCGTAATCAGGTATTATGCGAGTGTAAGTCCGAAATAATAAAATTAGCGAGATTAAACGATTAAATAATATCTTCTCCAAATGCGTGTCGCACGATAGGATAGTTGGGAAGTCAGCTGGGGCATCTGCGGATACTATGACATCCTCCTCTTCTTCTTCCTTTGGATTCCTGAAATAACTGTTCCATTCGAGCCGCTCCATTCTAGCTTCCACGTCACTGCAGTAAAAACCTAAGCCCTCGGATTCTGAAGACGAACACCGATCATTATCGAGAGTTTCTCGATGTGACACCGATCATTTGAGATGTAATTAGCTATAGGAGCTCGCTCCATACGGGAACTTGGAACCAGGGTAAAATAAACCCCACCTAGTATTTCTATTAGGTAGGGGAGCTCGTCGACGCACATATAAAGGTTCGCGAGATCGAACGGATGTCACGAGTTCTTTAATTTGTATGATTGGGTCTACGGTCGCAGAATACATTCCTTCTTTCGAGAACGTGTATCATTTGTGACATCGGGCGCGATTATGCAAGTGCCGAACAAATGAGATCCAGGGCGGTCTCATCTTTCGAAATTAAAATACGACTACTTTCAAAACTACTTTCAAAAATCATATGCCTTTTATACTAAACTAAATCACCAAATTTTTATATTCTTTCAAAGCAAAAAAAAAAAAAATGTTGGCCGACACAAACACATAGCTCTCAAATATCAGTGGCTGCATAGGCTTTATTTTAGGATTAACCAACTTTTAGGTGGTGCATACTGTCAGCCAGCTCTTTCGATTTTGAAAATAGTTTTAAAATCTAATATAATATAAAAGGTGTGTAATTTTGGGTTTTGAAAGTAATATATTTTAATTTTTGGAAAATGAGACCGAATGGATCTAATTTGCCTAATAGTTTACATAATCTTGCCCGATACCACGAATAATACACATTTTCGAAAGATAAGTGTATCCCGCGGCGGTGGACTTAATCGTACTAACTAGAGGGTTTATGACGTTTGTTTGGCCTGTGAACATTTTATATATAACTGACAAATTCCCCTACCTAATATAAAGATTAGGTAGGGTTTATTTTACATGAATTTCAAGTTCTCTATAGAGACAATCCCTTATAATTAATTACATCTCGAATGATTGAGTCACTTGAGAAAACTCTCGATAATGATCGGTGGTTCTGTCTTCAAGAATTCAAAGTTTAGGTTTTTACCGTAGGACGTGGAAAATCAAGTGAGAAATGCTCAATGTGGAATACTTATTTCCAGGAGTCGAAGGGGTGAAATGTAGGGGATGTCACGGATCTGAGGCAAGCCTCAGTGACTTCCAACTATTCTATTATGTGGCTGCATTTTGGAGAGATGTTTATTAAGTATTTCTATTCTGCCAATTTATTATTTGGGACTTACGCTTACATAATATCTGATTATGCAAGTAGCCCGGAGAGATAAGACTGTTTACGTCGTACCGTACGACAACCTCAGAACCTAGCACGAGTTAGGATTTGCGCCGCACAACACGATTGCACTGAAGCCTAAAGGGAAAGTGAGGATTTGCTGAAGAGGTTGCTGAAGAAGCTCATCTTACTGCTCGGTCTGTATTCCTCGCCGTGCTGCCCACGAATTTAGCTCCAAACCTCCTGCTGTAGCGATGGCTCCAGGGTTCAAGTGTTTGAGATTGGTGGTTTATGTTTCACAGTTTTGGTGTCAAAGCTTGCTTTTGTTTTGTTTTCTTGTTTCAGTTTCGGCTTCAGTTTTGGTTTTGTATGCCTACTAAGCAAATTGCACATAAATAACAAGTACTTGAAAAATAAAATGCGGTAAAGTAATATGTTGTAAATAAACTGTAAAAGCGTACCTGAGAATCTGCTACCGCCGCTTTATTAGTATTGCAAGTATGATTTGCAATATATTTAAATAAACTTGCAAGGAAAGTAAGAAAAGAGATAAAAGCAAGCACGAAATTCAGAAAAATGAGTCGTAGAAATCACAAGCAAAACTTGTAGTCACGTATGGAAGACCGAAACTGGGTGTAAGACGTCAGTAGATGTAGGAGGCTCGAAGCTGGGCTCAATGTCTTCCCGATCTTGGAAAAACGCTATCGGCCAGAGCGATCCATGGAGGACGTTCATTAGCCTCAATCCAGTCATTAGCTAATGGACCTTTATAAGTTTTTATAAAAAAATTTTTTGATTTTTCATGCAAAAGCTGTTGTTTAAGTTTTTATGCAGAGTTCTTATTAATAAGCAAAAGAGATTTTTTTTGTTTTATTTTTGTAAATATTTGTAAAGTAGTGGAGTCCACAGGCTAATCATTCTAATCAGGCTACGACTACCAGCGACCTAAGAGCATCGGGGCAGCAATCCCACAAAGAGTCGTCGAATAGTATCATCGGTCATTTTCTCTCCTTTATTAAAGGTCTTTGAGGTAGGAGATACTATCTTGAAAATTCCCACATCGCATCCCTCGTTTAGCACACATTAATATTATTATCATCACCCTAGCCACCTAGACCTCAGACTTATACTCGTCCGATGATCCATAAGTGACAAAAAAATGTCCCTAATTGCCAAGAGGATCTGAGCGTAATGTTCGAGCTCAAATCCCGGTGCATTGAGTTTCACTGTAGGTTAAGTCATGATGAGAATTCCATTATTTGATTTAATTAAGGAAGCATGAACCACGTCTTGGTGCATCCTCATGTCTAGTGTCCTAATCAGTTTGTTAACTAGGGTCAATTGTCTAGTCTCATCATTCATTTGAAAATTAGGTAGATAAACTATCACCTAGGGTGTGCTCTCAAAATCTAAGAAGCCTACACTGGAAATTGGGTGGATGAACTCTCACCTAGGGTGTGCTCCTATCACCTAGGGTGTGCTCCTAAAATCTAAGAAGCCTACACTGGAAATTGGGTGGATGAACTCTCACCTAGGGTGTGCTCCTAAAGTCTAGGAAGCTTATACTGAAAATTAGGTGGATGAACACTCACCTAGGATGTGTTCCTAAAGTCAAGAAAGCCTATACTAAAAATTGAGTGGATGAACTCTCACCTAAGTTGGTGCTCCTAAAATGTATGAAGCCTACACTTTTTTTTGTTCTTGAAGTGATCTTGAAATGATTTAAGGTGTTTTACCCTCAGTAAGTGTTGTCCAACTAGTTCTTGAATGTCTCTAAGTGACTTCCAAATAAATAAATCGGAAATTCTCATTTTGAACACTCACCTAGGATGCGTTTCTAAAGTCTAGGAAGCCTATACTGAAAATTAGGTGGATGAACTCTCACCTAGGTTGTGCTCCTACAATCTAGGAAGCCTACACTTTATCTTGTGCTTGAAGTGATCTTGAAATGATTTAAGTGTTTTACCCTCAGTAAGTGTTTTCCAACTAATCCTCGAATGTCTCTGAGTGACTTTCAAATAATTAAATCGGAAATTCTCATTTTGACTGAACCATTAAAAATAAAACAAGAGAACATAGGAGGCCGACCCACTTCTAAAACTCGCAAAAGCCAAAAAGGGGGGAAAGCAAGTGAATCAGGCCTAAAAACGTTTAAATAATAATCGAATGAAATCCAAATCAGGGGGCAAATGAGCTTCTTACAACTCCAGACAGCGGCTCTGATGCTTCCTACGACATTCTACAGTGATTTGCAACTTGAAACAACAGTTTTGATGCTTCCTACGACATCCTACAGTGATTTGCAACTCCAAACAGCAATTCCAATGTTTTCTACGTCATTCTATAGTGATTTGCAACTCCAAACAACAGTTTTGGTGCTTCCTACGACAACCTACAGTGATTTGCAACTCCAAACAACAATTTCAATGTTTCCTACGACATCCTACAGTGATTCTACAACTCTCCTACAACTCTCACAACACTTACACAACACTTTCCAGCTCTCACAACACTTAACACTTTCTAGCTCTCACAGCACTTACACAACTGTTTCCAGCTCTTACAACAGCTTTCCACAGCAGCTTTCCAGCTCTCACAGCACTTCAAGCTCTCACAACACTTACACAACACTTATTCACCTCGAACAGTCCTTATACAGCAATGGACAACACTTTTAAGCTTCCAAACAGCAATGAACAGCCATCCGACGCTTCAAACAACTCTCCTACAGCACTAGACAACACTAGGCAGCAACCACAACAACTTTGTAATCCTCAAACTACACTTAATCCTCCCCATACTTGCGTCTTTCCAACTAAAGCATAAATTCGATTAACATGAATCAATGAAAACTGTTAGGAGATCTCCAAAAATCAGCCTCAAGGCCCATAGAGTTCAACACAACATTATATCACCAAAACGGTTTTTTTACCTTTTTCATGCATAGGCATAGTGGCATGTATGTAAGAAAAAGCAAAGAAAGAAAAGAGGAGAAAGCAATAAAAACAAAAACTGTAGTTCAGGTGTTAGATACGTAAGAATTGAGTTTTATATATGTAAATCCTCATGTGATTAATGCAAAATATTTGCTACAAAACAACCCCAAAGCCTGCAACTTAAATAGACTGAAAATAAGAGAAATGAATCCCCTCCAAAGCCTGAAAGAAAAATATAGGCACTGCCCTGACTTTTTCCAAAAGGAATTTAAGACTTAATCGAAGTAAGAGTTTTTTTTAGTATGAGATCGTTTAAGCACAACATAAAAAACATTAAAGCTTTTTCCATCATTCGTATCCAACGCCAACAATAAATCAAAGGTATAGCATGAAATAAAATTATAGGCGGATAGCCATTTTAAGAAAACAAAAGTAATAATTGGCATCCTTGATGAAATAAAATTATAAGCAGATACACATTCGCCGGTGAGGAATCGCGGCGGCCAAATGCATTGATCGAGTTTGTTAAAAAAATAATTATACCTGCAGGAAAGATGCTCTGGTGAGACTCAGGTTTCTGTAAGATGAGGAGGAGGAAGGAGGGCTTGTTGCAGGAGGAAGCGGAGTTTCGGTGTAGAGAGGAGAGTGAGCAGCCTTCGGTGCAGTGGGAGGAGTCGAGTGGGGAAAGGGTACTGAGCGGGAGAGGTGAAGCAGACGAATGTCTCGGTGCAGAGGGGAGGAGTCAAGCGAGAGGAGGAAGAGGCGAATGCTTTCGGCCTGTTCAGTGAGTAGGGAGGTGGGATCGAGCGTGAGGGAGATTGAGCGATTGGGAGTTTCGAGCGGGCAAGCGAGGGTTTTGGTTCGCAGGGGAGGAGAAAGCGCCGAGCTACTGTTTTGTCTCGCGCGAGAGAGAAGAGCAGGCGAGCGGGGTCTGAGCGGAGGAGGAGCGTGGCAGGCGATGGTTTTGGTTGAGAGAGGAGATGAGCGGAAGAGGGGAAGCAGGCGGATGGGAGGAGCTGAATCTGTCGAGCGAGGAAGAGGTGAGCTGGGGGGGCCTTCGGTTCGCAGAGAGGAGGAGAATAGACAGAAGACTTGCGGTGGAGTGCTTCGAGCAGGAAGAACAGGGCTTCGAGCAGGAAGAAGAGACAAGGGATGAGTTGTCAGTGCCCCCCGCCCAATTTGAATACCAGGAGAGGTTGTATAGTCGAAAAAGACGTTACCCGACGGGTTGGCGTTGAATTGAATGAATTCCATTGTGAAGAAGGTTTAATTGGAAAAATATAACGCCTAATTAAATTTAATTAAGAAGAGTTTAGGCCGGATAATTTAAAATTTGAAAGTTGAAGTTTCAAATCATAAATTGGGTTGTGAGCTCTACCCAACATAATTGGGCTATGTTTAGCCCGAATCAAATCCGGGTCAAGGCTAAACTCACCTCCTTTAATTAAATTTAATCTCATCGATTTTTATGTCAGTTGTGCGCATGCAAAACCATAACAATATTGGTGCCTTCCTAGTTAAAGTCGACGCTCCGGATGCATCCTTGTGGTCCGTATCGTCATCCGAGGTCGTCTGGACGAGTTCGCCGACGGTCGGGCTAGAAATGTGTCAATTTCGACTTTCTTCGAATTTTGGCCTACGGTGGATCATCTTGAAAAACTGATTTTAGCGGTGCGGTGTATGTAAGCCTTAGCGACGCGAATTGTTAGGTTTATGTGTGTCGAATGTGTGAATTGCAATGTTCGTGTTGCCGAGTCACGAAGGGTTGACCTAAGGCCTTTTGCTCCTATGAGAACTCATTTTCGGGCCTTCCACATATTGGTCCTTAGCCCTTGCAACTAAAAGTTGAGTGCTTGAGACTACTCATGCGAAGTCTCATGAAAATGAGCCTAAAAGTGGTTTGAAGTTCTTTGTGAGGTGGGTTCCAATACTAGTCCGCTAGGAGGATCAACAAGGAACTCCTAAAGCTAGACCCTAGGGTCCTAAGAGAAAGAAATCAAGACCTCACTAAAAATGAGGCCAACACATACTACTTGGAGTTTATGTATTAAATTAAAAATTTGCCAAGTGAAATGCCAAAAGTTGTATATCTTTATTCAAAGATTAATCTCCCAATGCAAAGTATTAAAAGCGAGGGTTGCTGGTTGCTCACAAGTGGAGACTACATCAACACTTGATGCTAATGGGAGATCTCCTAATTGTTGCAGAGGTTGCTCCTCTTATTGCTACGCCTTTTAAACTTCTTAGATTCTTGTTTGTGGGCATCCTTGGAGACTTAGCTATTATACCAAATTTTATGAAATGTTAGTTGGGGGATCTTGTGATGAAATCCTTCTTTGCTTGGTGGCGGTTATGTAGTGGATGTGGGTAAGGCTTTGGAAGGGTTTGGTGAGGATTGGGGTTAGATTTTTTGGTGTTTTGTGTAGAGGAAGAAAGCTTGTATGGAAGAGGGAATTATTTTGTGGGGATTGTAGGTGATGTAGGCTCGGATAGGTTTTTTTTTTTTTAATGCTTGACCAAGGGAGGGTTAAGGCCTATGGAAATGGTAGAAGTATGGTAGGGTTTTTCAGTAGGTTTCAAACCTGAGAGGTAGTTAAAAAGTATTTGTTATGGAAGGAAGTTGATGTATAGATTAGGCTTTGGGAATTGTTGTAGCCTTGTAGGAAGCTTTTAGGGTTATTGAGGTGAAGAGGGCGACCGCTTAGGTTGAGGGAAGGTGCAAAGCCTTGGACTTAATCAAAGTACCAAACTCTTGTATCAGTCACTAAGCTTCTTCAAAGTAATTATTTATAGGCACATTTTAAGATTTTATTCAACAATATTAAAATAGAGTATATTATGTCCTTTTATAATATAATTACAAAAGTGCATGAATATAAAAACTATGATTTTTAGCTCTTTTATGGTGATGGAGTGGTTCCAATTGCAAGCTTGTAATTTGAGCTCATTTTGAATTTTAATATATAGAGGCTAACCAAGTTATGATCAACCTACGTGATTTGAGATTTAAAATGTTAATGATGATATGTAATCTTCATGTGGTGCTTTAATCCATGTTATAATAATGGATTTTTTCTGCATCAACTTGCCTATATGATCCGACTTCTCTTACCTTTTTAAGTAACTCTTGCCTAAGATGATCACCGACCCTCCTAGTCACTCTAGTAGTGCGGTTCTTTGAGATTGTTCATGTTAAATTCATGATATTACTTGATTCATCTTATTCTCTTGCTGTGTTTGGATTATTGTAAGGCATTTTACTTTGTTTATTTTTGAGCTCGAGCCTCTAGATCTATTAGACTAACATGAAGATTCGTGTTATACAAATGAGTTATTTTGGTTTCCACCTCCATGATGGTCGTCACTTTCAGCCTTTTAAGAGTGGAGTTTTTTCGAACAAAGAGGCTAATGTAAGATGATGATTTGATTAGTTGTGTTGCCTTTATCATATACTATAATATGGTTATTTTTTTTATTAGAGGGTATGCTCCTACATAAAGAGTTGTCTTAGGATGTAATTGTTGGTGAAGGATGAAATAATTCTTTAAGGCCTAACTCGTCTGTCCCTCCTCTCTCTTCATCATTGATTGATTAGACTCAATTCATCTTCCCTCTTCTTTGAAAATCTTCTTTCCTTTTATTTCCCTTCTTTGTTCTTTTTTTCTCTTTTCAACTTATCATGTTGGCTCTTCTGCTAAGCTCTTTTTTTATCCCCTCCTTGGCCAACCACCTTCCCTTAAGCCTATTTCGATCACCAAGCTCTAGGAAACCATGACCAACGCCGCATTCCCATTAGAGGCTTGTGGCTAAAAGCAAGAACGAAGATGAGTTAAGAGTGTTGTCTTGAAGTTTCAGGATATTTTGGTTAGCTATTTGACTAACTAGCAAACCAAAGATGTCCTAAATAAATAGGCATGGTTTCTTTTTTAAAATTATTTTTCAAACGTAAACATTTACAAAACTTTCTAATTTGTTAGCGTTATTTTTATTAGTTTTTATTTATTTTGTCCATTTCATTATACCTTAGAAAATATAAGTTAAATTGTATGTTTTGAAATTGTTGGATGTATGAAAAATAAGATTGAAGAATTTACTGTAGTTTTTTTCCCCTCTAATATATGGATGTTCTCGGCTTCTTTGACTAGGTTTAGCAATTTTGGGCAGATCACATGGAGGAGAGGCGGCTACCAACAAAAGAGGATGTTGTGAAGAAAATTAAGGATGATGGTGACTTTGACACACTTCGGCTCAAGATCATTCGAGTGGTCAAGGAGAATGTTGGTTTGCCATACCTATTAGCCCCTCCTCTTATATCAATGTTATCCTTGCTTATTTTTTGTGAGAAATATCATCAATATTTCTATTCACGTTTCAATTTTTTATCATCTTACTTTTCAAATGAATGAAAGTTCTTGAACGCAACAAAGGCTTTTTCTGTCGTTTCAAAATTTTAATATTTTTTTAATAATCTTATAATTTAAGTTAGTATAGAGATAGGTTGTAACAATGGAAGCATAGTAAAGCACAAGTTTTCCTAGTGCTAGGATATTTTTGGATTTCAGTTTTTAATTGAAATATATTTTTTGATAGGTTTAGTCTTACAATAGCAAATTTTTTTGAACAATCTGATTACTTGATAATCCAATGTACTTAAAGAATACATTTGCATTTTTAAGTCTCATAACGTGATATTAGTGGTGTGTGACTGCGTGTCTAACTTGAATTTTTATCATATTTTTTATGATGTCATTTTTTTTTGGCATTTTCTATTGTGGTTATGAAACTATAAAAAATATCAATCTCATATATATACTATTATTCATGTTGTGCTTTCTTTTCTTTCTTAATGTGTTATTTATGTGAATTTGCAAGGTTTTTTAGTTTTGTTTGAATTTGCCACCTTTTTTTTTACTTAAGTTTCACATGTTAGGACTTCAGACTTTTAAAGCTCGTGTGAAGTAATAGAGGAGGTCCTTCATTGCAGAGAATTCAATGTAATATTTGAGTAGGCTATTAAATCTAGCTTTTTATACTGTTTCCAATTATAGAGCACTATGTGGGCAAATGTATCGGGGATATGAAGTCGTCTCATAAAGCACTGTGAGAAGAAATCATTTAAGTTCTGTTAATTATTGTGAAATTGAACAGTTAAAAGTACCACAAAGGGGCGATTTGAAGGAAAGTTACTATATGAGCGCTCTAATCTGGCAAATCATTTATATATTCTATAGTTGTTGTTGTATGTTACTCTTTGTTATTGCAGTTTCTTTTGATTATTTTAGATGAACATAATGCTCTTAACTGATTAATGATCCTTAAGTATGGGTCAATCTTGTGAGGTAGCAATCTCTTCTTCATCCCACATGTATAGCTAAGTAATTTGGATTTGAGACGGGCACAAACTTGTGGCTCGGGGTCACTTCGCTTCAATTGATAGTGGATGATGTTATTTATGCGTTATTAAGAGAGGGCAACTTTTGTTATTTGATCCTATCTTTTTCTTATCATGAAAGACACGAGCTTTATGGTTGAATTTGGTGCGAATAATTATGCTTGCACTTTTGAGAGGAACGGGTCACCTTTGTCAAGGTGAACTACAATGCCCAAAATTATTCTTTGGTTGAAGGGATAGAAATATGATTTATTTTTTTTGTTAGCTAAAGCACCTATTCAAACTTACGTTTATAAAATGATAGCGGTTTCTATTTGTGATATTAGAACTCTTAATAATCACTTAAGAATGATTTAGATGCTTAGTAGCAGAGGTTTGTTATTGCAACTTCCGATGTAGAGGAAGTAGAATTTTGATGGGCATCCTCAATGCAAGCTTTAAGGAAGCAAGAAGTTGATAGTTTTAGTGGTTATTTTCTATGATTACGAGCAAGCATACGAATTACCTTCATTGATACAAAATGTAGTGTCTAAGCATAAGCCTAAAACAAATGTAATGGTTTTGCACCGCCGCCAGTTGGCATTGCATTTATGCCATCACTTTCTCTTCTTCTAAGTCTCTTTGAAAGAGCCATCTTTTGTAAGTTAACATCCTAGTAAATTATCCCTAGAATACAGTCTTTTGAAGGGATGCCTAATAATTACGACCTCTCTTTTAGGTTTTTTTTTTTAATTTTTTTTATTTCTTTTGTTGCAGAGATTTCAATAAGAGTGCGTGATCCATACACTTGGAGAATTCATTCTAGTTTGATTTAACCAAAACATGGTTGGGATAAAGGAAGCGTAATCATTTTCATCTGTGTTGGGTTAAAGAATAGGTCTTTGCCTCGCCCCACCCTGCCTCGCCCTGCTCATTGCCTCAGTCTACCTTGAAGTATGTTGGAGCACTCATTGATGTCCTTTTTTTACATGATACAATCTTTAACGGGCCTTCTTGTACCTTCTTGTTTGGATGAGCTTTTTTGACAGTTAGGATTCAATCGTCCTTTGTTAGTTCCATGTGGAGGAAGGAGATCAGAACTATGGTTTTAATCTGGTTGGTAGCTTCAAGGCAAACAAATTTCTAGCTTTATATTGATTGCTAGTGGTATGAACGACTTAGGATCCTGACTTGTAATTGGCAGGGCCTTCTTTTAGGATCAATTTTTAATTTATTTTTTATGCCAGCTTGTTTAGAGGAAGAATGGTCTTTCTTTTATGACAATGTTTTAGTTGAATAATTTTATCACGGACGATAGACTCTCCAGCATAAAATTTCTTAAAATGTTTGAAGTTCTTGTTGAGGAGATGTTCACATGAACCTTGTTAATAGGTATACATGGAGAGATGACATTTTTTTGACAATAATCCTACCAAACCATACCAGTCCGTGATAGCTACCTCTGTTTTACGATGGTACCCATCTTCCTTTGTACAAGATTTTCTTACTCGAAGCTTCGAGTTTAAAATATAGCACTGAAATTCCTTTCTATGTGCCTTTTTAATCATATTGCAGATTCGTCTTAGCTTTTATATCTCATTGATTTGGCAAAAAGCTTTACTTCTATTCTTCTCTATGAACTCAGAACCCATCAAGCTTTCAGTTGTTATATTAGGGATGTTGGAAATCATCCGAGGTTTAAATCCTGAGATTTATACTATAGAACTGGCAAACCTATCTTTATTGGACTTCAAGGTAATCATGAGTTCACTCTCAAGCATGAAGATAAAAGGTGCTTAGGATTGATAGTCTAGTTTGAGGAAGCTGACCTGCATACAAGCTCAGGAGTATTTGGTTATGCTCAATTTGAACTTGATTTAAAAATGCAACATGTTTTAGTATGAACCAGCTCGAATTGAAATCCTTAAAAACTGATCCAACAGGAAATTATTTTGAAATACAACCCACATTCAAGGCTACATAATGCAGTATTTGGTTCTATGGATTAAACTGCCAAACAACAAAAATAAATTAAATAGAAGTACAAGAACAAGAACAATAGCAACAACAACAAAAACTTTATCCCACTAAGTGGGGTCTGCTACATGAATTCTTTTTCTTCATTGAGTCCTATTTAGTGTCATATTTTCATTTAATTCTAATAGTTAAGATCATTTTTGATACAATATGCCCAAACTTCCTAGGTCTACCTCTACCTTTCTTAACATAAGTCGAATAAAAAACATCTACTCTCCTAATCGTATAATCAGATGATCGGCGTTTAATGTGACCAAACCATCTAAGATGACTCACTCTAATTTTATCCGTCACTGGAGCTACACCAACCCTATCACTGATATATTCATTTCGCATTTTGTCTCTAAGTGTAAAACCACTCATCCACCTAATCATTCTCATGTCGGGAACACTTAACTTAGTTTTATGCTTCTCTTTTAAAGGCCAAAATTCAGCGCCATAGAGCATTGTTGGTGTCAACACCATCTTATAAAATTTTCCTTTCTGTCTAAGCGGTACTTTTCTATCACACAATAGGCCCGAAGCATTCTTCCACTTCAACCAACCAACTTGAATTCTACTAATAACATCCCCATCTATAAATTAAACAAAAGTACAAAAACAAGGACAAGCATGTTTCCTAACTTAATTTTATTAGAAAACATGAAAAGCTATTGGATGAGGGCTGTTAGCTCAGTGTTAACAGGCATTAATTTATAGATCTTGAATTCACTATTGTACACAATACTTGATGCCAAAAATATTGAGAAGCCAATAAATGAAGAAGCAGCACTTCATTTGATGAAATTACTACTCCAAAATCTTTAGTTGGAATTGACGAAATGTATTGAGACATTTAGCTTAGAAATCCACACCTAGTTGTGCGGTTTTAATCAATGCAACTCCAAGCACCAGAAATTTCTATTCATTTCTTATAGTTTCATGGCCATTGCCATCATGAGCATGTCAACTTGTATGTTAAAGACTTCATGGTATGTTTAAAAGGATAGATCCATTATTTGTTTCTCGAATATTCCTTCTGTATTTTCATAAATTTGTTTTTTTTTTTGAGAATGGAGGTTATTAAATGCACACTAAACCCTTGAAATGAGAGAATGAAATAATTTTATATGATAACCTCAAACTATTTTCCACTGCTGTTCACTTTATCTTAACTGGGTTGCTGTACAAGATTTCAATTACAGTTTTTAATTAGGAAATTCAGAGAACATTTTTGTGGAAGTAATTACGATATGTATTAGGATTTGTACTAAATTTTTAATACAATCACATCCATCAAGAAGGAACTACAGTTGCATATTTGGACTTCTATTCATGATGCATTAGGCATCATCGATAAGTTTATGCCGTCCATCATTCGGTTCACTCAGTAAGATTATTAATGGAAGAAAGCTTGGTTAGACATCGATGAAAGGTTGGCTGCCTCTCCCAATTAAGGCATCCTAGGGGTTGGGATATTTCACCAAAGCGCAAGTCGTAACTTTGGGGACTATTATTGTCTAAAATGTTAGTTGGCAAAATATTGCTAGAAAAGAAACGGTGATTAGTTGCTACAATAAATGTTGTTGATAGTATTGGTAAGCCTATGATCGAGATGCTTTTTTGAACTCAGAAAATTTATTTTATTTCTTTGGTTAAATTTATACATGATGTTAAAAGTCAAAATGGTCAAAAGGCTAAAAAAATAAAATGAAACTATTATGAAAACTAAGAGAATCCAATTTTAAATTGGCTAAGGTTTTATGATTGTTTAAATTTCTCATAAAATGATTCATTTTGATTTTGATTATTAAAATTATTTATTTGCTAGGTGGACAAATTAAAAGGTTTAATTGACCTTGTATATGCAAGCAGGCAACATTAAATGATAAAGGCTATTTTCTTTGTAGAAAGATAAATAGATTAAATAGATAAAAGACCCAACATGTCAATAAGAGAAGATAACTAAGCAGAGAGATGACCGGTATTGTTGCGAGAGGTTGGTATGGTATGAAGAAGGCCATGAGAAACTGATGAGGGTAGCGGAATGATCTTTGCCAAAGTTAGAGGGTTGTTTAAGGAGATCTATTTGTGCTTCTTTATGGCTAGATGAACAAACGACATGCTTGGTTCTTGGAGCGTTCAGGTATGGTTGAATATTATTGGAGAGGAGTTAAAGAGTTATAGTGTAATATATAGTCATGTAATCATGTATAAAGTTTGAGGGAGTTATAGTACTTTTCATGCAAGAATAGGTGGAGTGCCACTTCTACAAATGTAGATGCTTGAGGTGGGATGCAACCGCATGTGAACTTCGTTCGAACAAGAAGTTTTTTCTAATTTTCAGCTAGCTAAACATTCTTCAAAGTTAAGCTTCTATTAAAAAAAGATGAAAAAGAAATTTAAAGTGGGAATTGAATATTTGAATCTTATAGTGGAGTTGGTTTAGTTTCATCATCATCATCTATGTTAGAGCATCATGATTTGGGAAAGCAAGAAAATGACAGCTTCTTGATTATTGCTGACGTTCAAGAATGAAGGAAATGCATAAGTTGAAGGTAGGACTATTGGAGTTTATTTGGTGGATCGATGCCATTTTCATTGTGCTTGCAATGTGACTTGCTATGATTACAATATTTAGTGCAAGGAAACAAACCACTTTGGGGATGGGAACATTCAGATGTAAAAACACTTTCTGTTTTAATGTATTCATCTTAACATAACAGTTAAGTTGCTCAAACAATATCTTTTTGGTGCTCAATGTGCTCTAGGAGCTTGAGATTAATTTAAAGGAGTTACAAAAGAGATCTATAATATACCTTCACATTATTATATGAAGAAGAGGATTGTTAGAGTCCACTTCAAAATTTTTAAGATAACACAAAATTATTGACTCAAATTCTAGCAATGAAAACCACCATGACAACAATTCCTCAATACTAGCTTATTGATATCACTTTTCCTTGCCTCCATTCAGTAAGCACTGCATGGTCACCCTTTTTTGACACCTCTATAATGACTATTAAGCGAGGCATGCTTTATGATTTTTTGCTAAATTGGTATGAGTAAGGATGTGAAGCAATCGAGTCGTTACAAGAAGTGTCAAATGCTTTCATTTCGACCTCTATATTCAAGGTTCGACCATCTCTATTAGTACCCAATACATCAATGTGTTGACCTCACTTTTGTTGAGGTTTAGTTTTTTCTCCTAGGATTTAGGGTTCTAGCTTTAGGAGCTTCCCCGACGATCTTAGATTCCTAGCACTGGGCCTACCTCGTTTTAGGACGTTCGAAACCACTTCGACACTCTTTTGGAATCCCGGACGAAATTCCTGACCTCTAGCTCACAGCAGGTAGATTGGAATTGGCGTTAGGACTCCAAATTGAGTTCCTATAGGACCACTTGACCTTAGGATAGCCTCGTGCACATTTTCTGCACTACCGAACACAAATTCCTCGGACCACGGCCTCGACGCCTTCAAATTCTCCGCAACGGATCGAGATCAGGGTCAGAATGCCAGAATGAGAACCATCAAGGTCAGAATTTCGACGAAACTGAATTTGACGCACTTTCGACTCGACCGACGATGAGGTTGTCCGAACGACCTCGGATCGCGAAACGGACTGCGCCGTTGCGTCCGGAACGTCGTTTCCACCTAAAATTGATATTTGATTTGCGACGATAGCATGTCGGGGACAGAAATTGTGAATCGGGGCTTAATTTAATTATTATAATAATATTTACCTATTTATATACTTATGAATTAAATTAAGCCCTATTTCCTTCCTTCCGTTCGATCGACTCCTCTGCTGTTCGCACGATGAGGAAGCTTCGTTCTCCTCCTTCCCGCGCTCGAGTGAGTCACCCGGCCGTATCCTCTTCTCCCATACTCGTATCCTCGTGGCTTCTCTCGAGCCGCCCGCTCGACGCTATCTCTGTTCGAAGCCCTATCCCTTCTGCCGAGCCTCTGCGGAATTCTTCTCCATCCTCCCGTGCCTACCCCGATTTTTGTTTGGTTCTGCAGGTAGGATGAGGCACTCCTCTCCCTCTCCTTGCCTATTTAAGGCCCTGTTTGGGGCGTTCCTAAGGCTGGCCGATTATTCCTGTGGAGGTGGGGAGGTGCTGCTGGTTCAAAGCTTAGGGTTTCCTATTCCTTGGGGTGTTCTACATTAACGGTAACCCTCTTCTTCTCCTCTCTTCCTCTCGGTCTAGCCCAGGGAGGCCGTGATTCTTGCTGATTGGTTCGGCCCTCCCTGTTTACTGCTTCGGCTGGGTGTTTGTATGCTGTGGAATGATTTGTTTGATTGCTTGAGATGATAATTTCCTGCTGTCGGCCAACATTTTTTTGTTTTTAAAAGAATATAAAAATCTGGTGATTTAGTTTAATATAAAAAGGTATATGATTTTGAAAGTAGTTTTGAAAGTAGTGTATTTTTAATTTTGAAAAATAAGACCGCCTGGATCTCATTTGTCCAGTAATTTGCATAATCGTGCCTGGTGTCACAAGTGATACTACGCTTCTCGAAAGAGTAATGTATCTTGCGACGGTAGACCCAATCATACTGAACTAAAGGACTCGTGACATCCGTTTGGTCCGCGAACGCTTTATATGTAGTCGAAACGAGTTACACTTACTAATAGAAATGCTTATGTAGGGTTTATTTTACGCAGGTTCGAGTTCACTATGAAGCGAGCCTCATAGTTAATTACATCTCAAATGGTCGGTGTCAGCTGAGAAAACTTCTCGATAATGATCGGTGGTTCCGTCTTGAGAATTCGAGGATTAGGTTTTCACGGTAGGACGTGGAAAAGCGAGTGGGAGTGGCTCGAATGGGAGCAGATTATTTCGGGAGTCCAGAGGAAGCAAAGGTAGGGGATGTCGCGGATCCGAGCGAACCCGGTGACTTCCCATTATCTCGTGGTGTGGTTGCGTTTTGGAGATATTATTTAAATGTTTAATCCTGCTAATTTTATTATTTGGGACTTACACTTGCATAATACCGGATTATGCGAATAGCCCACAAAGATATGAGGGTTTACGTCGTACCGTACGACAACCTCGGAACCTAAAGCGAGTTAGGACTTACGTTGCCTGACACGGTTGCGCGGAGCTCTAAACGGAGGAGTGAGGGTTTATGCGTGCACTGGCGAGCTTACTCGAAGTCCTATATGTTGTTATCTAAACAAGGAAGAGCTTTTTTTTTTTTGCTGTTGAAGATCCTCTTGCTTCTCGATCCAAGCTCCTCGTTGTCTTGCCTACGGAGTCAGTCTCCGAAGCTTCTGTAGAGTAATAATCCAATGTCTACAGGTTCGAGCGGTTTTGTCGAATGTGTTCCATTGTTTCGGGTTGTGTTGTTGTTTTCGAGTTTTGCGTACGAGTTGAATAAATTGCGAAGTAAAATTGCTAGAAAGTAAAGCGCGGGAAAGTGGATTGCGGTAAAGTAAATTGCGGTAAATAAGCGTAAAAAGCGTACGCAGGCATACGTTACCGTTGTATAATTTGTATTGCAAGCGTGTATGATTTGCAGTGGATTTAAATAAACTTGCACACGAAGTAAGCAGAGCAAGAAAAACCGGACACGAAAGTCAGAAAATAAAGAAAACAGTAGAAATCGCAAACAAAACTCGTAGTCACGTATGGAAGATCAGGGCGAGTATAAGACATTAGTAGAGGTGGGGGCTCGGGCAGGAGCTGTGTCTTATTCGACCTTGAATAAGAGTTACCGAGCCGACAATCCATGGAGGGTGAGTCGCTAACCGATCCAAGTGATTAGCAATGGACCTTTATATATTTTATAAAAAAAATAGTCTTTAATTTTCATGCGAAAGTTGTTTAAGTTCGAAGCGCTTAACATCCAGTCGAAGGGTCTTACTCTCATCCTCGGAACTTCTTTTTTTTTTTTTTTTGAAATTGTGGAAAATTTGTAAAATTTAAAGGAATCAGAATCCCTGCACCGATCCCGAAATTTGAATTTGAAGGATTCGGAAGCCTTAACATCCACACGGGGGGCCTCACACCGATCTTCAGAGGTTTGAATTTGAGGGACCAGAAGCCTTAACATCCGTATAGGGGGCCTCACACTGATCCTCGAAGATTTGAATTTGAAGAAATAAAAAATGATTTGAATTTATTACATTAGGAAGGAAAGCCTTAACATCCATTGAAGGGGGGACTAACATCCAACCTAAGAGGTAATGAAGGAGTCGAAGCCTTAACGTCCATTGAAGGGGTCTTATACCGATCCAAGAGGAAGATTTGAATTTGTTACATTAGGAAAGAAAGCCTTAACATCCGTTGAAGGGGGGACTCACATCCAACCTAAGAGGTAACGAAAGAATCGGAAGCCTTAACATCCATTAGAGGGGGACTTATACCGATCCAATATGAAATTTGAATTTGTTACATTAGGAAAGAACGCCTTAACATCCGCTGAAGGGGGGACTAACATCCAACCTAAGAGGTAACGAAAGAAACGGAAGCCTTAACATCCATTAGAGGGGGACTTGTACCGATCCAAGATGAAATTTGAATTTATGAAAGACCACATTAGGAAGGAAAACCTTAACATCCACTTGGGGGGTTTTACATCCATCCTAAGAGGCAACGAAGGAGTTGGAAGCCTTAACATCCATTGAAGGGGGTCTTATACCGATCCAAGAGGAAGATTTGAAAAGACCACATTAGGAAGGAAAACCTTAACATCCACTTGGGGGGTTTTACATCCATCCTAAGAGGCAAGAATGAGTTGGAAGCCTTAACATCCATTGAAGGGGGTCTTACTCCACTCCACAAAGATTTGAAAAGACCACATTAGGAAGGAAAACCTTAACATCCACTTGGGGGGTTTTACATCCATCCTAAGAGGCAAGGAGTTGGAAGCCTTAACATCCATTTAAGGGGTCTTACTCCACTCCGCAAAGATTTGAAAAGACCAGCATTAGGAAGAAAACCTTAACATCCACTTGAGGGGTCTTACATCCATCCTAAGAGGCAGAAGGAGTTGGAAGCGCTTAACATCCGATTTAAGGAGTCTTACTCCACTCCACAAAGATTTGAAATTATGAATTTGTGAGAAATTTGTGGAAATCTTATGAAACTTGTGGAATTGAGGAGAGTTGTGTAAAAAAAAATGTCAGTCGAAAGAAATCGGATTGAGGAGGAATGCCGAGGACTCACATCCAACTCGAGATCCGATCAAGAAAATGTCCTTCGAAAGAGGTGCGGTTCCATATCAACGGAACCGACTAACCCTCATTCACACCGGACAAAAGACGAGGAAGAGCATGGTTACATGTAAATAGAGCCGGCTAACCTCCTCCGCGCGAGGAAGAGGACCCGAGTTCTGTGGAAGGAAACTTCGGGCCGAGAGAAGCGACACTAGGGATGGGTCGAGGAAACTCAACATATCCAGGTCGGAATTCGAAGTTTGAAATTTTGATTTTGATTTTGAATTTTTTGATTGTTTTGATTTGATGCTGAGTTCATTTTTTTCGTTATTGTTTGACGTGATTTTCATTGAAGTTTTGTGAGTTTTATGTTGTTGTATTGTTGTTAGGATTTGGACCCAGTCACTTGGCAGAGGATTAAAAGTCTCGTGATATCCTCAATCGATTACTCGTATTATAATCGCACTGATTTATTTTGAATTTTACTTAGGACCCCGTCCGAAATTTTTAAAGTGAAGGACCAGATCATTAGGGCGTTAATTTTATTTTCCATTCGAAATCATAATTTCATCACAACGCCGAAACTTTTTATCTTTGATTACCCTTTCTCGGTTGTCTTCTCATCGAGCTTTCAACATTTTGTTAACCATGCTTTCCAAACATTGAACAGTTTTGCAAAAAAAACAACAAGTTCTTTATTAATTTTATTGCGGTGGGAGGAAGGGACGTACAAATATTGATATCATTAACATCAATTTCAAAAACAAAAGTAGTACGATAGTAATCGAGAGATGTTTCATCCCTTGTCGATTGCATCGGAGTCAATCGAAACATCTGGGATCGACCGAAATCATATTGATAGAACGCTTTTCGGGTTCTTTCAAATATTCTTCGGGATCGTTATGCTCCCATTCTTGACGTTCTCCTCGAACGATCTTTGAAAGTGAAACAATCTTTTATGGTGTGTCCGATCGACTGTGATATGGGCGATATCTTGGATGATCTTTTTTGTCAACTTCGTCCGGTTTCTTCGGTTCGGGGAGCTTGAAGTCGGGTTTCTTTATCGGACTTCGGAACATTTGTTCCTATCGCTTCATCCTCGAAAGGATATACTTTGTTCAAACGATTCTTTATGTTCGGGGTCTCCCCATCTGTTGGATAAGACTTCTGCTGAAACGATTCTTGACCGTTCTGCTGAGGACGTTAGTAGATCTGTTGAGACTCATTCGGCTTGTATATGCAACTGTCGCTTGCCCTTACCAACCACTCTTCTTGTCCCGAATTTCTTCTCGGATATCTTCGATGGTTCTAACTTCCCAGACTTTCTCAAGAAAATCAAGTTGCTTAGCTTCTTCTTGGAGATTTCCGACCTTTTAAGCGAACTTCTCGAATGTCTTGATGGTGAATCCTCTGAGTAAGAAACCCATTTGGACCATGGAGGCTCTTTAGAAGTATTTCAATTGCATGTTGCTCTTGGAAGTATGGCTCGCATTTCATGCTCAAATTTCTCCATCGCAGAATATAGTCCATCAATGTTTCGGATTGCTTCTGTCGTTCCACCACGAGATCAACGATGGTGATATGGTGTTTAGCTCCAGCGAACCGCTTAACAAAGAGTTCTTCCAATTCTGCAAACGTTTTCACTGAGTCATTGGGTAGTTCGGCGTACCGAGTCAAAAACAATTCCCGAAAGATCGCTCGCAAGTCGACGACACAACAACGCATCACTACCCCGCGTTGCGGCAAGCTTGCTCGGAAGTGTGCAACATCGTCGTCGGGGTTTCCCATCCCATCAAATGTCTTGAACGACGGTGGTACGAAGCCCTTGGGGTATTGGACGGCATCAAATTCTTCTGGGTAGGGTCTACCCTTTAGAATCAATGCCCCTGCTTTTGATTGAGTCAGGGCTTCTCTCACTTGTTGTTCAATCATTTGTTTGATGTCCTTTTCTGGTATTGTGTTATGGGTTGACTCTTTATTTTCATTTGTAACATGAATGATTTACGATCGGCCTACTTCTCTAAAGGCCATTACTGGGTGATCGAGAGTCTGTTTTGTAGTTCGGTCACTGACAACCCTCATTTCCTCCATTTCCTTTTTCATTTCGCATGATTTGTTCATCTCTTTGTTGAATGGCCTGTTGCCACTCACAAGCGGTGCTTTCCTCAGCGGGTAATGGAGCATCACAGTGATGATGAGGCTCTGGTCTCAACAACAAGGATTTCTGCGAAATCTTCCATCACATAATCTGACGGATCGTAGGGTTCATCGCCTATATCTTTTCTTTGTTCTTCAGACAATCGCGCAATGTCGGCTCGAAGCCTTTCCAACTTAGCCTCAATCGAGTTTCCTTTGATAACTTTAAGGTCAGTTGGAAGTTTTTTATCAACATCATATTTTTCGTCGAAATCTTCGGAGTAGTTGTGTAGAAGTCATTTGAAACAATCGTGCTCAATCGAAATCATATTGATGGAACCTTTTTCAGGTTCTCTCAAATATTCTTTCGGGATAGTTATCCTTCCATTATTAAAGTTCTTCTCGAGCCATTCTTTGAAGCTTATACAGTTTTCTATAGTGTGTCCGAAGCATTCATGGTAAGGGCGGTAGTTGGGATGATCTTTCTTGTCGACTTCCTCGGTTTCTTTGGTTCTCTTAATCCGAATTTAGGATTCTTGAGCAAATCCACGAACATTTTTGCTACTGACTTCTTCTTTGAAAGAATACACTTTGTTCAATCTGGCAGTATGGATGGACCTCGTCTTTCATCCATCCGGCCCAGCCTCTCGTCGGAATGATTGTTGACGATATTGCTCGAGAAGATTGAAAATCCTCGCTCGACCGA
Source organism: Papilionanthe hookeriana x Papilionanthe teres (assembly GCA_022702705.1). Taxonomy (NCBI): domain Eukaryota; kingdom Viridiplantae; phylum Streptophyta; class Magnoliopsida; order Asparagales; family Orchidaceae; genus Papilionanthe; species Papilionanthe hookeriana x Papilionanthe teres. The sequence goes on along the minus strand of CM040426.1, from coordinate 62,861,065 downwards.
TTGTCTTTGTCGACTCATCCGTCATTGTATCAGTTGCTCTCGAAATGTCATCATTGACCTTGGACCATTATGGAGAGATGGTGATGGTAACGTTGTGGCAACCTTATAGACTCCATCCTCTCCGTAGGTAGCGAGCAGCCCGGTGAAACCTACTCCCCCTGAGTAGAGGTGAGGCCTCACGTAATCTTGCCTCATCCAGTCGGAGGACAGTGTCAGTAGTAGCCAGCTCTGTGGCTTTCACCTTCTCGGCCTTCAAAATCTTCCTGTTGTGCCTCTTTTCCTGTGTCTTAGTCGATCGCACGTACTTTGAATTGGACCCGATCTCAAATACGGAAGACGGTGGGGCAAAAGCATTGGTCGACACTTCTTCATGTAGAATCTCCTTCCCTTTGTTTAGCGGAGCAACTAGTGCGATGAGCGGTGAATCCGGTGGTAGAAGGAAAAACGATCACAGGAGCGATCCCGACATTTATAGCGGCAAACTTTACAACGAATGGTAGGGTTCTTTTCCATCAACACCTCTTTGGAGCGGGAATTCCTTAGAAGATTTCGGGTTGAATTCCACAACGGGCTCGACGGACTTATCCGTTTCGATTTCCTTCTCTGCGACGGCGACATCCCCAAACTTGGCTTCAATATCTTCGAATCCTCGTCCAAACTTTATGATCGCCAAGTTAGGCGACTTCGCTCTTGCTGACAGCAAACTCCATTCCGATGGCGAAAGAAAAGATCAACTTTGGTGAAGGCATTGTCCTTGTCATTTGAAGAATTTCGAAGGTCGGTGATGTCCCATGTTTTTTTTTTTATTTTAATTTCAGCGGAGATACTCAAGTTAACGCACTTGTCTTATGAACTGGGTAGCCTGTGAATTTATTCATGTGAATTTTATCTCAATTTTTTGTGTTTTGGTTGGAGCTTAAATGGAGGATTGTGAGAGAGAAGTTTCAATTTAACTTGTTCACAACAAGTCAAACTCAAAGAGGAATGAAATGTAGGACCCGATCCGAGATTGGAAGGAGTTTAACATCGCATCGAACTCGTTTCGATAAACCGCTCTTAACCTACCACACCTATTGGGGGTCCACCCCACTAAACCCTAAGGATTCCTGAACCACTCTGTTTAATAGTGATTAAACAGATGGCTCCAGAATCCAAAAAGAGTTGACTATACTGGCTCAAGGAAGAAATGAGCACGATATGTCAACGAAGAACAACGATCCGGCACGAGGACATGGGCTCATTGTCAGATGTATGAAGACAAAACCTCCGATCAGAAATGGAGAGAGGAACTAGTCCCACGTGAGTCGCTGAATTTGTCGGCTAACATTTTTTGTTTTTAAAAGAATATAAAAATGCGAGTGATTTAGTTTAATATAAAAAGGTATATGATTTTGAAAGTAGTTTTGAAAGTAGTGTATTTTTAATTTTGAAAAATGAGACCGCCTGGATCTCATTTGTTCAGGTAATTTGCATAATCGTGCTCGGTGTCACAGTGATACACGCATCTCGAAAGAGTAATGTATCTTGCGACAGTAGACCAATCATACGAACTAAAGGACTCGTGACATCCGTTTGGTCCGCGAACCTTTATATGTGGTGACGAGTTCCCTTCCTAATGAAATACTTAGGTAGGGTTTATTTTACCAGGTTCCAGAGTTCCCTATAGGCATGACTCTATAGTTAATTACATCTCAAATGACTGGTGTCACTTGAGAAAACTCTCGATAATGATCGGTGGTTCGTCTTCGAGAATTCGAGGATTAGGTTTTCGCGGTAGGACGTGGAAAAGCAAGTGGGAGTGGCTCAAATGGGAACAGTTATTTCCAGGAGTCCAAAAGAAACAAAAGGTAGGGGATGTCACAGATCTGAGGCGAACCCCAGTGACTTCCCAACTATCCTGTGGTGTGGTTGCGTTTTGGAGATATTATTTAAATGTTTAATCCTGCTAATTTTATTATTTGGGACTTACACTTGCATAATACCGGATTATGCGAATAGCCCACAAAGATATGGGGGTTTACGTCGTACCGTACTGACAACCTCGAACACAAAGCGAGTTAGGACTTACTGCTGCGCGACACGGTTGCAGTGAAGCTTCAAACGGAGGAGTGAGGGTTTATGCCCCGCTGGGCGAGCTACCTCGAAGTCCTATATGTTGTTATTTAAACTAGGAAGAGTTTGATGTTGAAGATCCTCTTGCTTCTCGATCCAAGCTCCTCGTTCTGCTGCCCACGGAGTCAGCTCCAAGCTTCTTGCCGAAGTAATAATCCTAATGTCTAAGGTTCAAGCGGTTTTGTCAAATGTGTTCCACTGTTTCAGGTTGTGTTGTTGTTTTCAGTTTTGCATGCAGAGTTGAATAAATTGCAAGTAAAATTGCTAGAAAGTAAAGCGCAGGAAAGTGGATTGCAGTAAAGTAAATTGCAGTAAATAAACTGTAAAAAGCGTACCTGGGCATCTGTTACCGTTGTATAATTTGTATTGCAAGCGTGTATGATTTGCGATGGACTTAAATAAACTTGCAGACGAAGTAAGCAGAGCAAGAAAACCGGACACGAAAGTCAGAAAATAAATAAAACAAGTCGTAGAAATCGCAAACAAAACTCGTAGTCGCATATGGAAGATCAGGACTGAGTATAAGACATCAGTAGAGGTGGGGGCTCGAAGTCTAGTTATGTCTATGTCGACCTTGAATAAGAGTTACCGACCCGACAATCCATGGAGGGTAGTCCTTAACCCAATCCAAGTGACTAACCATGGACCTTTATATATTTTATAAAAAAAATAGTCTTTAATTTTCATGCAAAAGTTGTTTAAGTTTTTATTTAGAATTTTTTTTTTTTGATAACAAGCAAAAGAGATTTTTTTTTTAATTTTTAATTTTTAATTTTTTTATTTTTGTAATTACTTTATAAAAAAATAGTAGAGTCCACAGGCTAGTCACTCTAATCGTGCTAGGACTACTGGCAACTTAAGAGCGTCGGGGGTAATCTCACCAAGAGTCGGCGAATAGTACCATCGATCCTTTTCCTCTCCCCTTATGGAGGGTTTTTGAGGTAGGAGATACTATTCTAATTATCCCTCGTATCCCTCGTTATAGCACACATAAGCATTATTATCATCGCCCTCGCCACCTAGACCTCAGACTCACACCAGTCCAATGATCCATATGTGGCAAAACAAATGTCCCCAATTGCCAGGAGGATTTGAGTGTAATGTTCAAGCTCAAATCCCGGTGCATTGGGTTTTATTATTGGTTAAGTCATTTTAGGGAATTCCACAATTGATTTAATTAAGGAAGGGTGAACCGCGCCTCGGTGCGTTCCCGTGTCTAGTGTCTCTAACAGCTTGTGAATTAGGGTCAGGTGTCTAGTTCACTGTGCATTCGAAGGTTATGTGGATGTGCTCTCACCTAGGGTGTGATCCTGAAGTCTAGGAAGTCTGCAGTGAAGGATGAGTGAATCTCACTAGGGTATGCTCCTAGGTTTAGGAAGCTTCATGTTGTGGATTAGGTGGGTGACTCTCACCTAGGGTGTGCTCCTAAAGGCTAGGAAGCCTTTGCTGAGGACTAAGTGGGTGACTCTCACCTAAGGGGTGTACTAGAGAGGGGCTTTACCTAAGGTCTATGGAGCCTACACTCTAACTTGTACGTGAAGTGACTAAGAGTGTTTTACCCTTCCTCAAGTTAAATCAGAAATTCCCTTTTTTGTGACTTAACCGTTGAAAATAAATAAAACAAAAGAAATAGGAGGTCGAACACACTCCCAAAACCCATCAAAGCCAAAAAAAAAAAAAAAAACAATGGGGAAACAACAAGTCAATCGGCCCAAACAGTTCCAAAATGGTGACAAACCTCTCTAAAGAGACATATTTAAAGCTCCCAAAACTGCAGCAAAACCGACCCCAAATCAGTGCTTTTAAAGCTTCTGAATCAACACACAATTGAGCTCCAAACAGCAATTAATAGCTCCAAATGACAATCTACACCAATTAATAACTCTCAAACAGCCACCTACGACAATTAACAACTCCAAAACGGCCACCCACGACTCTCACAACATTTTCAAACCTCAAACAGTAGCTTTTCAACTTTCCTACAGCTCTCACAGCACTTTCAAACAGCAAACAGCTATTCTACAGCTTCCTACAGCAGCTTACAGCATTTCAATCAGCAAACAGATACTTTCAAAGCCTCCTACAGCAGCTTACAGCATTCCCAAACAGCAAACAGCTATTTTCTAAGGGCTAGACAGCACTTTCTAGGCTCCTACAGCAGTTTTCCAGTCCAAACAGCAGATTTTATAGCTTTCCCAGCAGCTTTCTACAGCTCTTAAGCCCAAAACAGCATCTCCAAACACAAACAGCAGCCCTAACGGCAACCCACACATCCAGCAACAGCTTTTCAATGCTGGACAGCACTTCTAAACACTAACAGCTCCTCTGCAACAGTTCCAATGCTAAAGAACACTTAAAGAGTGGGTTTAAACATTCTATACAACAAGTGAAACAACCTTCAAATCATCAAGCACATGCAGCAGAAAGCAAGTCTTAAGCTTTCCAAAATCAGCGAACAAAAATACCCAAAACAGTGAGGAATTTGAAAACAAATCAGCCCTTCAAAAACCCTTCAAAACGACAAACAAAATACCCAAAACAGTGAGGAAATTAGCATTTAAATGGGACACAAAGATTTCTAAAGCTGTGAACAAATTGACATTTCAAATGATTATAAAAAAAAAAAAAAAAAAAAAAAACACATATATATCACACAATCCCTATGTAAACACATGAGAATCTAGTGGCATACAAGTAAAGACTAGTGTTCAGATGTTAGAGAATAAATACAAAAGAATTAAGTGGCATGTAGGTAAAACCTCCTTCTGAATTTCATGATAGCTGCAGTAATTCCTAAATCAGACTCTTTTTTTTTATTTATTTATTTTTTATTATCAGCCCACAAGTGGAAGTGCCTAAAAAAAACTAGGTAGATATTTAGTTTAAAGCTAGTAATAAGAGTTTTGAGTGTAAAAAGAAGACCTGAGACTGTAGATTGTGTGTTAATTGAAATGTTGGAATCTCGGATTTCTCCTCTACTTTCTCACTTTCTTCTTCCGGATTTGAGTTAACTCCACAATTCCGATTTTTCTTTTATGAACCAAGTTGGCAGGGGAAGCAAAGCGGCCGTGCGGCTACTTGATCGTGCGAGAGATAGGAGCGGTGCGGGTTTCGAGTGGAGAGCGTGTGAGCGTTTTGATTGGGGATTTTGGTCGCAAAGGAGAAGCGGAGCGAGCAAGGCGAACGGAGCTCTTCAGCGTGGCGAGGAGAGGGCGTCGAGCAGGCGAATCCTCTGAGCGAGCAAGAGAGGAGGCTGGAGCTTGCTGCGCATGGAGAGCGGATTGAGGCGAGGGTTTTTTGTGGGCCACGCGAGAGAGGATAGCAGGCAAGTGTTTCGGTGCAGAGGAGCAAGGCGAACTCGAGCGGAACGAGCAGGGCGAGCGGCTCGTCGAGCAGAATAGGCGAGCGGAGGCGTCGAGCAGGCGCGGGATTCAGACGTGGGAACTTGCGAGGAAGTTGTGCGCAGGGAAAGAGACGAGTGAGGGAGAGACGGGCGAGGGGAAGTAGGCTTGGTTCGTGCGCGAGAGTGAGGGAGGCGGAGGGCTTCAACGTAGAGGAAGAAGATCGGCTCGAGCAGATGGACGGGTTCGGTGCAGAGAGAGGCGAGCGGCTTCTCGAGGGGAAGGAGAAGCGGTGGTTTCGCGTGGGCGGGGTCGAGAGTCGCAGACGAGCAGGATTCTGTCGAGATAGCCGGGGGCTGGGGCCGAATCAAACTGTAAATCGTATATACGAAATTTCGAGAGAGAGAGAGAGAGAGAGAGCCGTTACGCGAAGCATTGGCGAGGAAATCATTACCTTCCAAGCGGGGAAGAGAGGAGGCGGCCAATTAAATAAATTTCCTTGTGTGGAGGCCGCCCAATTGGAAAAACTTAACCTTTAATTAAATCAAATTAATGTGAGTTTAAATGACAAAATTTGAAATTTGAATTTTAAATTTTAAAACAGCTAGGCCCGTGTTCGACTCATATCGAGCTCGAATTGAACTTGGGCTGAGCTCGAACTCGTGCCCCGCTAATTAAAAAAAATTGCATCGATTTTCGTGCCGCTTATGCGCGAGTGTGGAAACGTAGCAATATGGGTGTCCTTCCTAGCTAAAGTCGACGTCCCGGACGCATCCGTGTGGTCCGTTTCATCATCCGGGGTCGTCCGGACAAGTTCGCCGACGATTGAGCCAAAAAAGTGTCGATTCGTGGTGTGCGCGAATTCAAGTCATGAAAGGTTCACCTAAGCGCCGTCCGATCCATGGGAACTCATTTTTCGAGCCCTCTACATAGTAGTCCTCAGCCCTTCGTAACCGAGAGTCGAGTGCTTGGGACTACTCATGCGAGGTTTCACAAAAACGAGTTTAGAAGTGGCTCGAAGCTCTATGGGAGGTGGGTTCGTGACTAGTCCGCTAGGATGGTCAATAAGGAACTCCTAAAGCTAGATCCTAGGGTCTAAGAGGAATATCCTAAGACCTCACTAAAATGAGGTCAACACTCGCTTTTCATCTTTAAATGGCATGCTTGTGTAGTCTTGCATATAGATTGGAGGGAATTTCTTTTTACTGCTTATAGTGAAATAAAATGGAGATATAACTTGTATGCTAGCCTAAATGATAGTCCCTCCTCTTTTCTTTCTAATGACATGCTAGCTCGTTATTATAATTTCGTTTGGGGGGGGGTTTATTGCTCAAGCATGATAAATATTCAAGCATGAATATGTTTTAAAGTTGGAGTTGATTATTTGTTTCAAAATAACAACGGATTGGTATATTGATATCTTCCTTCTTCCTTATGTTCAAGATGAAGATCAAAATCAAAATATGTGGCTTTACATGTGAGTCTGTTTAGCATGAAATGGTGGGGGATTCACTTGGGTCTTGTAAACATGTGGGCCTCATTTCTGGCTTCCTTCTAGCTTTTCCTTATCAAAAGGCATGTTATGGAGAAATTTACTTTAAGTTTGGAAAAGTTCTATGCTTATTCTTATCTGAAATATATGGTGGCCTTCTATTTTGATGTATTAAGAGGTAGAGAATGCTTATTCCCTTGAGCTGGGTGCGGTTTTGGCTTTCCTGTATTCGGTTTTGGCTTTGTGATGCCTCAGATTTCAATCTTTGTGAAGGCTTGATTACTTAGCCTTGGGTTTGGTTTAATGTCAGCTTTTTAGTGGTTTAACTGTAGCTTTGTGCTGGACTTTTGGTGGCTGCTCCCTTTGCACTTGATTTGGGGGGCTCGGTTTTCTGTTTTGCTGCTCTTGCAGCTGCTCCCTTTGCTCTTGATTTGGGGCTCGGTCTCCTGCTTTGCTGCTCTTGCAGCTGCTCCCTTTGTACTTGATGTTGGGGTTCGGTTTTGGTCCCTGCTGTTCCTGCAACCTCCCCCGGTGCAGCCTTTGAATGGCTCGGGTTTGGGTCTCCCCTGGGCTCGGGTTTGTGCTTCTTTTAGGCTGTAGGTGGGCTGAATTGCTTGGTTGCCCTTTGGATTCATTCCTATGCATTTGTGGTGAATTCGAATTAGTACGGGTGGTTTGTTGGGGCTTGGCCGTGAGCCTCATTGTGATGATTTGGATTGTCGGGGCCTTACCTCTTGCTGCCCCTTTATTGTAGCTTAGGCCGTGAGCCTTTGTTCATGTTTTAGCCACGGCCGAGAGCCTTATTGGGGTGATTATTGTGATGGTGGCTTTGCTCTTTTCTTCACTTGTCTATGAAATTGATTTAATGAAATTTGGAAGAGACTTCCTAGCTACTTGTGGGAAATAAATTGAGCACGATATTTGGAATATGTCTCGGAAATTTATTTGGGGGAATTGATGCTAGTTTGGTGGCTCATGGCATTGTTCATTCTCTTTCTTATGTATCAAAAGATTATTGATTCTCCTATCGCTATAACTCGAGTCCCGAGCCCGTGGGAGAACGTACGGGAAGTTTGTGTTTCAGGAATTGAAAATCAATGTGGGTACTTGGAGTTTGGAGGAATCCCGAGCAGTGGTCCGCAGTCCGAGACTTGGTCGATATCTTTTGGTCATGATTTTACGGTTATTCTGGGAAAGGAGTGCGTTCCTGAGGGTCTAGTCCTCACCCTCTCCAAGAGCGTTGTGGTGCCTTTAGGTCCTTTTTCTAGGATATGTGAGGTCGGTCGGGAGTCCAGGGTGACTTACGCATTTTTCTGATTATTGGAAATCGACTCACTTCTTTTCGAAATTGTGTTAAGTGAGCCGCTTTCCGTCCTCCTTTCCTCGACCTCTCGTCCCTGAGCTTCACCTTGTTTTTTGGCTCAAAGCACACACCTACAGGGGACGTATAGGTGTGCATATATAACCTCCTTGGGTTATATATGGAGCCATCAAGCGAGGCTGTAAGTGCGGTGGGGACATGGATGAGACTGCAAAACGAGAAAAATTACGAGAATCATAGAATGGGGCCGCCGACTCGGAGATCTGCAGAGAGTAGAGCGAGGAATCACGGAACCGATTCGATCGTCCTGGGGTTTCTACTACCGAGACGATCAATGTTCGTAGGCCTAGTCCCATTAGGATAGTCAACCCGTGGATCGAAATGTTTTAAAACAAAAAAATACATATGTTTGAAAAATACAAAATTACCTCCACTACTACACTGACCTACTTACCTACAGATCTTTCTGCATGCAAACCAAAAATGAAATGTGTGAAAATTTATAAAGGTCCACGGTTGGCTATTCGAGTTGGATTAGGATCGCCTTCTGCAGAAAGTCGGTCTAGTAGTCGACGCTCAAGTCCGGACATTAGCACGGCTACGAGTCCGAAACACCACCGTGCTTACTGGTCTTTCTTTCCAGAGGCCCATGACTTTCTTATGGTTCGCCATGAGTTTAGCGGGTCGTCTGTGGGTTTCTCACGGTGCTTTTTGCAGTTTTCTACGGTTTTGTTTTGTTTTCGTTTGTGGCTTTTCTCGGAGTTTTCCGCGGACGTTTCTTTTCTTTCTTTCCCGACTTTCTTAGTTTTCTTTTGTGATTTTCCTCGCTTTCTCGCCGTTTTTTTCTTCGTTTTTACTGTTGAGTTTTCAGACTTTACTTTCTTTGTACACACCTATAAGTACTTCGTTTAGTTAGGTTGTTTTCGACTTACTACTTACTCTCGCTCTTTTGGTATTAATAAATCTGTTGCGGAAATAAGAAAAATATAAAAATAAAATAACAATAAACGAGTAACATTAGCATATGGGGATAATGAAAGCATACTAGATCTCTCGTGATGATCTTTACTTTCCTTCATCGTTATACTTGTTTAGGCATGTTCTAACTTTTCGAAGACATACTCCTCGTTGAGTGCTGGTGCATTTACTTTCGATACATATCTTGCTTAGCATGTTTTACATCTCTCGTACTTTCTCCTGCTCGAGCATGTTTTACTTTTCCGTACTTTCTCCCGCTCAGCGATGTTTTACTCGTTATAAGCATGTTACTTCCGCATAACTTCGTATACTCCTGTTTAACATGACATGTCTCATCGGTTAGTTCGCTATAAGCATGCTCCCCGTCTCATCGTTTTCTTTTTGTTACTCATGCCACGGTTACATGCACTCACTCGCAATAAAAACAAAATAAACAACTTGTATGCTCACTTTAACTTAAGACTTTAAATCTGAAGTCACGATTCCCTTACTGACGATGGAGCTTGGAGCACGGTAGGCAGCACGACCATCTTCTTCAATGAAACCCGTGTCGACATCAACAAAACCTTTCTTTAGTTTAAATAATGAGCCTTAGGATTTCGAGGTAGTCCGCCCGGCGCGACATAAATCCTCACCTTGTTTTTTAGAGCTTTGCACCGCCTCGTCGTGCGATATAAGCCCTAACCGGCTTAGGTTTCGGGGTTGTCGTCCGATACGACGTAAGCCCTCCTGTCTTTCAGGTGGTTTGCATAATCAGACATTATGCAAACGTAATTCCTATAATTAATTTCCAAGATTGAAATTAAAATAAATCTCTTTCCAAAACTTAAAGCCCAACCATAAGATAGTCTGGGACGTCCTCGAGGTTCTCCTCGAGATCTGTGACATCCCCTACCCTTCTCTCTTTGACTCCAGAAATAACTGTTCCACATTGCGCCTTTCACCTATTTGATTTCCTACTACCAAATTTCGTTGAAAACCCTACATTTTGAATTCGTGAAGATAGAAACATGCGATCTAAATCGAGAGTTCTCTCAAGTGACTTCGGTCGTTTGAGAGGTAATTAATTATAGGGGCATTGCATACATAGGGAGTTTTAAAGACTCAGGATAATATAAACCCCGTTTAATTCTTTTGTATTAAATAAGTGAATTTGTCGATCCACATAAAAGTTCACGGCACGGAACGGATGTCATGAATTTTGTAGTTTATTTGATCGAGCGATATTGTCGAGTAGGGTGTCTATTCTTCGGAACAGATGCGTTATTCACGATATTACGCTCGTTCATCCAAACTGCTAAACGAATGAGATCCGTCCTTTCTCATTCTAATATTTTAAAATTTAAAAATCTTATTTTCAAAACTAATATGCATATATCCATTAAATTAAATCTAAAAAAAAAAAAAAAGAGACGCATCACCACTCTTAAGCGGCCGACACAATGTTAGGACTCTTTGACCACCATAGAACCCTAGTCACACTTGAGAGAGCATTAGTAGGTACATTAAAACATTGGCTAGAGTTCAAAGTGTAACAAGCCTTGTGGAGTGAATAGAAATGGAAACAAAATTTTTTTTTCATATAGTTTCATGCTCTCTTTATAAACTTCTCTTTGTTTTTTTTTTCATCTTATCCTCCGCTTCTCAAAATACTTTCTTAGTCATATTTTACACAACTCTCATACATGTATCAAAATCTATGTACCAACATAGACGGACATCCAACTCATGTAATTTTTAGCATGTTCAATTTCCCTTTTTTATTCATGCTACTAGCATTGATATATTGGTTTCCAATTTGAAAGGAGGTTTGAAATATGTCTATGATTACCTTAAAACATCTTTTCATCATCATTATTCATCTTCTCTCAACAATTTAGGTATGCCATCATAAATCATAATTTTTCATTGACTCAAGTCTTGCTTCAGGTGTTAAACCTATTATATTCTTCATATATAAATTTTAAAAACTTATAGCCATAATATCCTTGGTTTACTCTTTCGGATATTTAACCCATGCTATGTTTAGACCTAGATATATTTATAATTACCTCGCTTTCAAGAAATATCACTTATTTAACAACAACAACAACAACAACAACAACAAGCCTTTATCCAACTGTTTCTCCATTTTGTCATATTGAGTGTCCTATTTTCATTTAATTTTAATAAATTAAGATCTTTTTTATATAATATGCCCAAGTCTTTCTAGGACTACCTCTACTTTTCTTAATGTAAGCCGAATCTAAAACATCTACTCTCCAAACTGGATCATCACATGCTCGATGCTTAATGTGACCAAATTATCTAAGACGACTCTAATCTTGTTTTCCATTGGAGCTACATCAACCCTTTCACGGATACATTTGTTTTGCATTTTGTCTCTAAATGTCAAGCCACTCATCCACTTAAGCATTCTCATCTCAGCAACACTTAGTTTTATGCTTCTCTTTTATAGGCCAACATTCTGTGCCACAAAGCATTGCAGGTCTCACCACCATCTTCTAAAATTTCCTTAGGGCTTGTTTGGGGCGGCTGTAGCTTATCAATAATTTGCTGATCAGCAGCTGATCTGGATAAGCTGCTGCTTAACAGTTTATCCAAATAAGCTAGCTGGTTGTTTGGTTTGTGCGTTTGTAAAATAAATTATCTGCAGCGGTTTCTGGATAAATGATCATTTTACCCTTGTGTTGTAGTGTTGTTTGCAACAAAAATATAATAGCTACTTATTTGATAGTTTAAAAGCAAAAAAACCACTATATAACATTACGAAAAAAAACATTCATCTCACTTAAGAGTGAGTATCAAGGTCCTAAAAAAAAAGGAAAAAACTAATTAAAATTATATTTAAATTTATGATAAATAAATGCATCTTATAATATGTATTATGCTTCATCATCATCCTAAAACTTGTAAAAGATCGAGAAACTAACACAAAAAATCATTCAAAGAAAGAACGATAAATCTTATGAACTACAACATAGCCATTCTAACAATAATTCAGAGAAACATCCTAGCCAACCATGCATGTTTGAGATAGCATGTATTGACCTCTCTAAACTTAGCAATAAGAGAAATCTTATACCCTTGTTTTACCTATTTTACTCATTTTCACACAAAAAATGGAGATTAATCCAAACATCTACGCAACACCCCTTCTGAAACTTTCTGAGATTCATTTTATGGAATAAAAGAAAAAAAAATATGAGGTTCAATATTAACTTGAAACTAACAAAATGAATAATAGAAACTGCATGGACCGAAGCTTGCCTTTTCTTCTACTGTAATCGTGAAAAGGTGAATGATGACAATAATTAAATTAAATAAAAATCATTTTCAAACTGGAGTCCTTTTTTAGAGTAGCAAGGCAGACTTTTTCAACCCAAAATACTAAAACTGTATGAACCGAAGCTTGCCTTTTTTCTTCTACAAGTGAAACAACAAGAAACAAAAGAGGAATAGTAAATTCATCGATTAACAAAAGAAGAGAGAAATCGTGCAACAATGCCTCTTCTTTTGCAAATTTTAAGCGTTCAACGAAATGCCTCAACATCAGCATTAAAGAAATACCTCTTTCTAATCCATTGTAACAACAGATCGAAATCACACGTGAAGGAAACAGAAGACTTCCAGAGAGATGTGAGATACTTACCTGTTAGGGGCTCGATTTAGGGTGAGAGATGGGAGAGACGAAAGATGTGAGACCCAAAGATGCAGAGGAGAGGTCGGATTCTCGGAGAGCAGACCTGCATGACGCTGCTTGCGAAATGCTTTGATGTTTTGTGAGATCCATTAATTTCTGCTTTTGTACCCTACAATTCTGTTGTTGCCTTCACAACTAGCCCTAGCCAATTTCTGGTTCGTACCTGAATCGAGAGGTTGGTGTCGGGGCTTCATCCGAGCATTTTGCAAGATGAAGGGAATAGGGGGCTCGGCCTCCAGTCTTGTGCGGGGGAGAACGACGCTACTAACGTGAGAGGCAAGAGTGAAGACGCTAGGTCGGGTCGAGGGCGGAGGTGTAAAACGAGAGCGACGAACGACGGCCGCAGGTTCATTGTCGTGGCAGCGTTTATTAAGAACGGAAAATGATGTTTTGAGAAACGCATCACAGACGTGTATAACAAACGAAACAACGGCATTTTAAAAACACCGCCCGCAATTTTAAGTCACCCCAAACACACCCTAAGTATAAGCAACTATCTTATCATTCTCATCTTTCTTACATTCAGCTTAGGTATTAATGATTTTTTGCCACCCAATACTCAAATCTATATAGCAGAACTAGTGTAAGTGCAATTTTATAAAAATTAACTCCTATGTCTTCTTAATATTTTTGAACCGCTTCTTCATTTTAACTATTTAATCTTAACTTAAGATATAATATCCTTTATATCCATATTCTCTATATAATGTTTTCTAGATGCTTAAACTCTCAAACTTACATATTATTTTATTTTTTAGGGTATGTTTGTGGCAATTACAGCTTATTAATAAGCTGCTGCAAAAAAATCTGTTGTTCAAAAAGTTATAGTCTATTACAATTATTATTATTATTATTATTATTATTATTATTTTTTGGAAAAGCCAAATGCAACTAGCTAGGAACGGTGTGAAGAAGCTGATTTCAGCGGTTTGAAAACACAATTTTTTTAAAATGCTGCCAAAAAGTTTACCCAAATGGGTTTGGGTGTGTTTTCAAAATGCACCACACCAAATAAGTTGCCCCAAACGGGGTAGTAGTGTATTATTTTATAATTGATAATATCCCACCTTTTGAAATTCAATATCATATCTCTTTCTACACTTTATTTTGTAAACATATTCCTTACTGTTGGTATCACATTTTTATGTACAATATAATTTTAATAAACTAGCTAAAAGAATGGTTATTTGATAATTGCTTGAGCAAATGTTTGAGTAAAATTAAGCATGACAAAAAACCTTGGATTAATGTCATTGTTTTGACGTTGGTTTTATAACTGGCTCCCTATCAAACGTCAACCAGCAATCTTTCTCATCTTGGTCTGGGGATAGCAACAATGATATTAGAAGAGTTTGTTGCATATTAATAACAACTGCAACAATAGTAGTAATAAATTTTTAAAAATAAAATTGATGGCCACCACAAAAAATATTGGACAATAAATGATACAATGAGAGTTTGTTATACGGAGGGACAGTCTAATCAATAGAAACTAATTTCACAACTCTAGTGCTACAAATAGCCTATGGCCTAGCCATATCAACATGCCCAGTGATGCTTATGGTTAGAGGTCAAGATGATACTTACAATATGTGAACTAAAAGGTTAAGCCAAGGATAGTAGTGGTGAGCTCTCATCACAGGTGAACGCATTGAATTTGGAACTCGACAATGTTTACTATATTATGACATGATGAAGAATAAGCATGACGGCACAACTTGCCATTTTCGATATTAGATATTTAGTTTTCCATTTTACACTGTATCATTATTTTACTATCAGTGGAGTTTTATTTTCGCTCTTCAGTTCTCTTTGTTGGTTTTTTTTCCGATGTGGTTTAGTTAGTATTAGATTTTGACTTCATGTACATGTATCTCATTTTGAAAATGCCAAGTCTTGTCTTCGCCTAGGAGGTCTCTTTGTAAGTGCTTTAAATTAATGATGTGGAGACCAATTTTATGAAGTACAATTTCCTTTTTAATGCAGGAAGAGTTACGAAAAAGCATCATAGACCAGGTTAAACGGTCTGATATTGTCAACAAAGATGGATCTGAGGACATGAAACCAAGACAGCTTTCAGATGCTATTTACGAAGAGCTTGGGTACGTGCAAAGTTTTAAATTTTTATTTTAATGAAGATTTTGTTTCTTAATGTACTCGTATAAGAAACCAACTTATCTTCCATAATCAATCCTAACTGATCATCTAACTGTCCCTATCAAATTTATCAACAATAGTTTTATGCCAACTAGTTGTGGACAACTTTTTAAGTACTCATTTTTCATGTATTCTTATCTCCTGCTATCATAGATGTTAAAATATATTCATCGCAAATGATTTTTAACAATTTATGTCAGTGTTATCATAGTTTTCTTCCTTCTTTTTCCTACTCCAACGCTAATTCTATATATTTTGTATATTAGGTGTATTTTTCACCTTTTGTTGGAATGTCCGAATCACTTCAGTTTATTTTTAATTACCTACATCAATCATTTTCTTTTATATAACCGTTCTTTTATTTTTACTCTCTACTTTTGTCACACATCAATTTCAATATTATTGTCTCTATCAAACTCAATTAAATATCAATTATTTTCTTATTGCCAAACAGTTAGATTCATATCAATTTAATTATAGTTTCATAAATTTTACCCTCCAAATCCTTATGACATCATCTTACCATTTAATACTTAGAAGTTAAATTGTTACTTATATTTACATTATTCTATATATTAGATCCAAGGTACTTGAGTAATCACACATAGTTCATTAATCTTCTCATAATATTAATTAGTGATTTTTAATATCATACCTACTAAAAGTATGCAATATATATTCAGTATTTTGTTCGATTTGTTCTAAATCATTTATTTATTAAGTGTTTTCTCCATTATTATTTCTTTCACTTATTTTGGTGAATTTCTTGTTAATTAAATGGTCATCTACAAGAAACAGATATCAAGATGCTTCATTTTGAATATTCTTTGTAATGATCTCTAAAGCCAATACAATTATTGTTAAATTTGATCTTATACTTTCAAAATATCAGTAAGCAAAATAAATGATCATTTCTTTGCTCTCTGTATTTTTCATAGATATCTTAACATAAAAATCACTTCTTATGTATATCTACTCAAAGTGATTTTTTGAAATTGACATAATTTTTCTTAGTTTATTCAACCACTTCCACTTGTAGTTTCATTCTATAACTCATAATTTTGATTCCTTGATTTTATCATGATCGTGATCATCTCTTTTATTTTTAAATAATTTACCGAAATACTTCTTTTCAAAATTTTTTACATTTTTTTAGTCTTTAAAATTCTATTGAACCGATTTATTAAGCAAACCACTACAATATCTCTCATAAGTCAAAATCTTAATAGCAATCTCTTTTGAATCTATACTTTTACATTTATTTATCTATTTCAATTTTATCTTAATTCCACTTTTTTAGAGTCATCTATCATATATCACGTGGTGATATAGATGGGGATGTTAACTAAAACATCTACTCTCCTAATCGGATCATGAATCCTTTTTCTCCATTGTGTCCTATTCAGTGTCAAAATTTTGTTTAATTTTAATAAATTAAGATCATATTTTATGCAATAAGCCCAAGTTTTCCTAGGTCTACCTCTGCCTTTCTCAACATAAGTTGTATCTAAAACATCTACTCTCCTAATCGGATCATCAGGTGGTCGACGTTTAATGTGACCAAACCATCTAAGGCAGCTCTCTCTAATTTTATCCGTCATTGGTGCAACACCAACCCTATTACGGATATATACATTTCACATTTTGTAAAGCCACTCATCCACCTAATCATTCTCATCTCGGCAACACTTAGCATTATGCTTCTCTTTTAAAGGCCAACATTCAGCACCATAGAGCATTGCAGGTCTCACCATCATCTTATAAAATTATCCTTTCAGTCTAAGCGGTACTAGTCTAAGCGGTACTTTTCTATCACACAATAGGCCGGACGCATTCCTCCACTTCAACCAACCAACCTGAATTCTACTATTAACATCCCCATCATATATCACATTATTTTGTGCTTCAACGCTCTATCATTTAATGCCTCCTTGAAGTGATATGTTCGTATTTCTTTGATATCGTCTCTTTAATTTATATCTCATATAATCTCCACATGTCAAATCTTTTTTTTATCTATTTTTTATATTTCAATTTATTATTTTTCTTCTTGTGCTTTTAGATTTCAACAATTTCAATTTTTCCCACTTAAAAAATTTCAGGAGGAAAATCACAGGTCAGATCTCTGATGAAATATGGAAGACCATCCGACTAAATGAGAGCATAAAAGATGATATCAAAGGCACTGTAGAACACGTTTTCAACGAAATGGTAAACCCTAAGCCCCAAACGAGTTTAGGTTCTAATCCCTTTCTCACCCAAGAAAATCAAATCCTCGGAAGGGAAGCTAATGGCATCATTGCAACCTCAGTAATAACTCCAACAAGCGAAGCAAATATTTCAAATTCAAATAATACATATGAACCCCCAGGTTTTGGTTCCAGTGGTGCCGATAATGGCGAATCTAAAAATTCAGATCTACAGGAGAATGAGATGAGAGTAGGCTTGATTCAAACCCCACAGGAGTTACTGAAACCAATTGAAGATCTGGAAGGCGGCGACGGCGGTGACAGTGGTGAAGTTGATGATGACACTGATCTGCCTCCAGGGTTTAACTAATTATTATATTTGGGCATTTACATACATACCACCCAATTCTTGCGTATTTTCATATCTGACACCTTAAATTTGCTTTTTTACGTATATCAACTCAAATCTTTCATTTCACATAAAATTACCACCATTTTAACCATTAACAGATGAATACACCATTCATGTACATGTAAGGTGGCATGTGAAAATTGAAGTTTTGTATGTTAGATATGTGGCCACATAGGAAATGAATGGTATGTATGTAAATATTCCTTTTATATTTAGTGAGTTGATGAGAGAACAGAGGCACTGCGAGAAAATATTTCGTCCTGTTCCTTATTTTCATCTGAATTTGTTGAAATTAGACTAATGTAGAGAGGGTTGAGCAGACAAAGTTGCTTCGATATGTATAGTCTTGTGATGATTATTGTTCAATTTGATAATATTGTGTAGATTGTTGTCTAAAATATTGTGATAGATGTACCGATTTGCTAAAAAAGGTATTGTTAGTGTAATATTGAGTGTTTATATGTAAACTCTGAAATTACGTCTCCTAACTTTGAAGTGATATGATTGGAGGAGATTAAAATAAACTTAACTACGGCCCTTTCAAAAGTTTCGACTGCCCAAAATATTTGCATACGTTATACACGAACAGAATTGCCTGCGTATAAAGGTTATTCAGAGGTTATGAGAGGGTTATGTCCGTGTTATTGGGCTTAATACCTTCAATAATCTCACAATAACCCCCTAATAACCTAAAAATAAGATATGCGGTTCTGTTTTAGTTAGAGGAGAGTTGTAGTGAGGTTATTGAGGGTATTAAGTTCAATAACACGGTCATAACCTCTGAATACCATCTCAAATCACTCAAACTTTATCTTGAAGCATCTAAAGCATTGTCTGTATACTACATTCGGCATGTTAACTCGGAAAGGGGAGCAAGCAACTTAACAAAACTTACGAATGTTAAACTCATCCACTAAGCACTTGTAATTTTTTTATCTTGCTTGGGCGATAAGAGCATGTCAAACTCTCCTAGCTCACTTGACCGCTTAACCAATTATGTGGAAGACTAGAGTTCTTAACATTATAGCTTTTAAAAGAAGCATATTATTTGCTAGGGTAGCATCCCTCAACGTCAAATGGGATTGCATTTTTTTTTTAAATATAGGCCAAACTTATATAGTTAAAGCCATATTATGAGGTACATGTATATGACTTTTTTGGGATAGGTTCTCACATCTGTTAAGCTTTCAGAATTTTTGAAAGTACGACTGACTTGGATAACATCACATCTAACTTGGTGTATTCCATTGAAATGATGTCGATATAAATCTACTTCAGGGGAAACAGTGATCATTATTGGTTAAGCCAAGATTCTACTTGAAACAGTTATTGATCAGTAGACTTTATTGCACTTCGATCTTAATATTTTTGGTGTCATCTCCCAAAAAAAAAAAAACTTAACACATCACGTCTACTGCTTTGGGATAACTTGGTAAGCCCGGTACTATAATAATTAATGATATGACAAATCTAATTATAATACATTAGCTTAGGGCATTTTTCTTCAAGGTGGTGGCTTTATGATACATTTTTCAGGAATGTATTCTTAAATTGTTTTTTGTCTCCACTTAGTTATCTAAGAGGCTACTTTTTCCGCTCATCTTATCAGATCTCTAATTATGCGGAGATCCTCCAAACCCTAATTTAGGGATATGGGAAAGTTCAATTATGTCAAATATAGTATCTTTGTATCTAATATTTAACATAATAAAGTAACTTTTACTTTCATTATCACCAACCATCAGTAGTAATAACTATAGTACCCTGGAGCAATACAATTCATGATACTTGAAATGAGTAATTTGAGCATTAACAATGGTGTGATTCTCAAATTGTTTAACAAACTCTACATAATTCAAGCAATATAATGGCCCACAACATATATAATCAGAGCAAATATCTGGATAGACAAAAAAATAGATCAATTATGGTAATTCCGAAGAGATTGTAGTGACAAAAGAGTAAAAAGCGAACTATCTCTAAATCATCATCAAGTTATGTCAAATAATATTTAAATCTTATTCAAATTTTGATTAAACATTATTTAAATTATGTTTAAACTTGTTTGGACCATGTTAAACCATCCACAAATGGTGTTTTAATTTTTTTGAATAATGTTCAAAGTGTACATGAATATTGATTGAATCTTATTTGAATCATCTTCAGACCATAATTGAATCTTAATCAAATCTTGATTGAATCATCTTCAAACATTATTGAACTTTTTTCGAGAATAAGAATAAAATTTAAACTAACTTTGAACAAGATTCGATCAAGATTCTAATATGTTTTCAATATGATTTGATCTTGTTTATGTGATGACTGGTGCTTTCTTAGCTAAGTCTTTAAATAATTAAATATATAACATCAATAACTTCGAACAATTAGTTGGAGATGGAGATAAAGACTTTGAATAAAAAAATTTCTTGTAGATTTATCACAAATGAACAACAACCATCGTAGATAAACACATTGATAAGAAGAGGATCGAGCATCTTATTGCTCAAAAGCTCCTATGATTGCTTGCACTAGAATTTCAATTATTATTTTTATAAAGTGAGATTACTTTTATTTTAGATGAATTTTCCAATAATTTATCTATAAATAAAGAGCATGCATATTTGGCAAACTTCACTATCATAAATATAAAGTCACATTTCTCTTATGAGACCTACCATAAATAAAACACATTTATTGTTTACAATTTATTAACTTTAAATGAAATAAAGAGTCAAATACTTTTCTGAGACATTCGTTAGCGAAGTATGCAACTTTATTAAAAATTTCTTTGTGAAGTTTACTTAAAAAATAATCTGATATTTAAAAAAACTATAGTATATTATTATTATTATTATTATTTTTTTTTTGAAAAATTCTGATCGCTTCTAGAAGGTTGTCACTAATTTACCCTCTAACCTTTTTTCTGACTTATTAACTTCGATAAGAATAATTATTAGAATTTAAAATTTTCAAAATTTATTAAATCTAAAATTTCAAACAAAATTAATGAAATTATAAGAACTATGAAGAAGAGGCGTACCTCGCAGCTTAAAAGGCTCGAGGGACATGCTTGCTCATCGGAGCTGGTGGTGGCCGAAGCTTGTGCTTTTACAGGCACAGAGCTGCTTCTCCTCCATGGCTGAAGCCGCTGCTGCTTCGAAACGACTTAGGGTTTCGGACTTCTCCACAAGCTCCTCAAACCCTTGCTCAGTCAGGCGAATAGGGACCCACAATGGCAGCTTCCACTGCGATGAAGCTCTCGGCTGTTTTATGATCCGTCTCACCAATAAGTTTGCCGGCGCAGAGATCGTCCGAACCAGAGATCCTGAGGTATTGCCTTTCTTTTGCTCGTTTCTTTCGTTCATTTCTCTTGTATTTGATGTTCCATCATTCCTAATGAGCCTTCTGCAAGTCTTATTTGTGTTAGGGTTCATTTGATCGATTGGGGCTAGGAATGATGAAATTATTGAGGATTTATTTGGTTGGTTGGAGTTAGAAATCATGTTTTGAAAAACGATGAAGTTTTTTTAAGTTTATTTTTTATTAGATTACATGTAGAGAGACACCAACATGTATTTCGAATTCTACAAACCTTCTCTGGATTTTCTCCAAATTGATAATTTCTATTTACAATAAGTGAAAACAATATCATTCAAATGAGCCCTAAATTCCATTCTTTGATTAGATGCAGTCAGCAATCAATGTTGATCTTAAACACTAAAAATACCTCAAGTCCCTAAGAAAATGACCAATTTCCTTTTCCACTTACAAAATAAGTGAAAATGGAGTCAAATTATGTTTCTCATCTACAACAAACCAAATAAGCTTTAATAAACATGGAAGGGTATACATTGATTCATAAACATTTAGACAACATAAATAGAATATCATAGTATTGGTAGAAGGTTGGAACCATAAAGTAGTGATGGAATTAATCATCTTACATATTGTTTAGTTCTTGGTTCAACTTAGAAAGACAATGGGTAAAGGAGCGCATAATAGAATAGGATATAATTGGCTCGAGCAAAATCACGAGTTAGCTTGAACTTAAATGATAAATAAGCTTGATGAGCTAATGATTCAAATTTGAACAATGCCAACTAGAACTTTTAGTTAATGAGCTAGTTGTTTTAAAATTATCATGCAGAATGCTCTTAAGATATATATAATTCACAGATTTAAGTGCCAACCTTCCAAAGATATTTAAAGATTCTTTCTGCCTTTTTTATCTCAACATATTTTCATTATGAAAATTGGTTGATTTAAGTCATCTTTTATCCTTTTAATAAATGAGCTGACTTGTGAGCCTACTTAATCTCTCTTTGAATTGAGCTTGAGTTTGGACTTAATTAGATAGTTAAGTTCAATCTCATGTTAGGTATAACACATCATAACCCTTTAAATTGATTAATAGTGCATCATAGTTGTAAGAGTTTGAGTAAAAAATGAAATTAAGGATCAGTAGCATGGAAAAGTAAAATAGGTTTATCAACAAGAGGCACCGCAACTTTTAATACAGTATAGTTTAGGATTTTTCTAACATAACTGGAATGATGAGTTGCACTTAGACTATGTAAGAATGGATTATAAACTACTAAATGTTGAAAGTGGAGCCTGGCCCACTTATATCTGGCAATTTGTTGATGTTGAAAAGCCACACCTCTTCACATCTTTGTTAACCGGTCCAACCTCTTTATGCTAAAACTGTTCCTGCCATTTATCTTCAATTGCAGAAGACAAATATCTGGGCTTGGCGCATGAGGCTATGGGAGGAAATATGCGGAGAGAATTAAAAAGGATTTAAAAACCCTTTTAATTCAATTCTTCTTCTGACTTACGGTGAGGATTAGGAGAATAATACAAAATGTGTTTTGGCTTTCTGTGAAGTGCAAAGAGGAGAAGAAGGCAGAGGCTAGAGCCGGAGAAGAATAAAAGGGGACTTGAAAATCTTTTTATTCCTTTTTTTACTTCCACAAATTCTGGCTTACGGTGTGGCTAAAGCAGTAAAAGTAAGAGATTTCTCTCCCCGTTTTTTGTAAACTTAGGCAAAAATTGCCAAACCACGTAAATCTGTGTGCCTACTTTTCTGGTGTGAATTTTCTCGTTCCATTTTTGCTTCGTCGTCGATCATTCCAATTATTTCATAAACATAATAAGCGAACGATTTAAATTTTTTAAATATAGATAATAAATACTGGAATTTGAAAGTAAATGATAATGTAACGACCATATAAGTTTGAAGAAACAAATAAGAAATTTAAACGCATAAAATTAATAAGTTGCAATTTAATCACTAAAAAAAGAATATTTTTTGTGTCAAATTGAATAAAATTACGAGCACTAACAAAGAAATAGCAAAAACTTCAGCAAAATTGGATCAAGAAAAGAATTTGAGTAAGAAATTCACACATTACACTGGTATGTATTGGCGAAAGCAGTTTTATTTCTTAGGGTAGGCAAATCACCATTTATTTATTTTTTTTTTTTTTTTTTATTTTTGTAAGTGGTGGGCAAAAAAATATGATTTGGGTTGCTTAAATTATATAAAAAAAATTATTAAATTTTACTAGTTATATACTGAAATCTCAAATTCTGGTGTGGGCAATTGTCTATTATGCTGGACGTAACCTGGTTCAGCTCTTAAGAAGATGACTTGCCTTATAATTAGATGTATTTGTGTTGCACCAAGAATATCACACATCTAACGTGCACATGTAAGATTGAAAATTGGAAGAGAAATTATTGAATCAAAGTGATGAATCCTAGCAGATAGTTTTGGTACAAAATTAGCCTGATTTGATTCTAGTTTATTCAAATTCAAATTGTGGTTTTCAAAAATTCCATGTGCTAAATAACGACAAAACCACTTCAAAATCTGCAACTTTTGGCGTTGAAATGGAATAGAAAATAGCTCCAAAAGAAGTGTGAAAGAAGTTGTAATAGCAATCACACAATACAATAGGTGCATGACGCAAGAGTCCTTTGTAACAACACCAGAAAAAGGAAGGACATGCACTACAGTCCCGCATCATTCTTTGTAAGTTGTTTTCTTGATTTAAAATGATGGGCATTTACATAAATACCACCCAATTCCTATCCATTTACATATCTAACACCTAAACTTTAGTTTTTTACATTCATACCACCTAAATTTTGTATATCACGTCGAAAATACCACTATTTTAACTTTCAAAGGTAAAATACACCTTTTCATGCGTAGGTAATGTGGCGCATATGTAAAAGTTAAAGTTTAGCTGTTAGATATGTAAATACATAGGAATGGAGTGGTATGTAAGTAAATCTTCCTCAAAATTAAACTTGATGCTTTAGCTTGCCTTGCTTTGGAGTGGGTAGCATAAAGTGTGGTTGTGTACAATTGGTCTGCCTTTCCCCTGTGCTGCAATTTGAATAAAGTTTGAAGTTAGAGTAGGTAGAACAGACAAGTAAATATTCGTCAATGGAGGAGCAGCATCACAATATATTCTTACACAATATGTGGTTGTGTTTAAGCAGCGGTTTGGTTTGTTTTTCTTTCGTCATTCTCTTGCGCACACCTTTCTCTTTCACAATGTTCGTTCCTTTCAGTTTCGTGCATTTTGAGCTTTCAACTAGTTTTGTTTTTTTAAGACATTTCTTCTGTTCCTCTTTAGAGAGCACATTACGTTTATGTATTTCTACCAACAAATGTTTGAATTCTTCTTTACACTTTCCCTTCCATGACTATATTGGAAAATAATTTCCAGGTACTGGATGCATTGGATGCCGTGCTTGATGTTGGAGGAGTGTATGATCCTAGTCATGATCGATTTGATCACCACCAGAAAGGTTTCAATGAGGTTTTTGGACATGGATTCAGCACCAAGCTTAGTAGTGCTGGGCTTGTCTACAAGGTATGGTATCTTTGATGAGCGTGGCGCCATGAATGGATTGCGTGATTTAGATGTCAGGATTTTGCTTTGGGCTGTTGTTTTATTCTCTGGGCTTACTATGTCAAACTCGTGAAATCTTTACAACAACAACAACAACAACAAAGCCTTAATCCCACTAAGTGGGGTCGGCTACATGAATCCTTTTTCTCCATTGTGTCCGATTTAGTGTCAAATTTTCGTTCAATTCTAATAAATTAAGATCATTTTTTATGCAATAAGCCCAAGTTTTCCTAGGTCTGCCTCTGCCTTTCTTAACATAAGTTGTATTTAAAACATCTACTCTCCTAAACGGATCATCAGGTGGTCGACGTTTAATGTGACCAAACCATCTAAGGCGACTCTCTCTAATTTTATCCGTCACTGGTGCAACTCCAACCCTTTTACGGATATATTCATTTCGCAATTTGTCTCTAAGAGTAAAGCCACTCATCCACCTAATCATTCTCATCTCGGATACATTCTCATTCTCATCTGGGCTTACTATGTCAAACTCGTGAAATCTTTATACAATAATAAAAGTTGTTTTCTAGTATGATTCACATCTTCGAGATGTCCTTTTTTTATTGGGGCATTTTCATACATACCACTCAATACCTAAATTTTTACACATCTAATGCTTAAACTTACTTTTTATATCTATACCACGAAAATATTTCCTATTACCCTAAAAGTACCACCGTTTTTACATTTAAAAGTAAAATTTATTTTTCATGCATAGGTAAGTTGGCATGAATGTACAAATTGAAGTTTAGGTATTTGATAAGTAAATACATAAATATTGAGTGATATTTATTTAAATCTTTTTTTTCTCTTATTTACCTATTTGGATGCATTGGATTTACATTTTTTGCATTAATTTTTTTTTATTGTACAAACTGATTAGACTTGGAGTTAGAATATGCTTGATTATTTACTAAAAGTTTAAAAAAGGCCTCCATTTATTTTTATAGACTTGTTGTCACTTATCAA
Source organism: Papilionanthe hookeriana x Papilionanthe teres (assembly GCA_022702705.1). NCBI lineage: Eukaryota > Viridiplantae > Streptophyta > Magnoliopsida > Asparagales > Orchidaceae > Papilionanthe > Papilionanthe hookeriana x Papilionanthe teres. The sequence goes on along the minus strand of CM040426.1, from coordinate 62,835,462 downwards.
ACTAGCCATCTTCAATGCCTTGAACGGTCCTGAAAATTCAATTGGCTTATTCCACTGTTTCTCTTGTTTTTTTGTACAAAGTAAAATTGTAAGACGAAGTTATAACTAAATGCACAAAGCTTCACTTGGAAATTATTCTGATACTGTTGAGTTTTAGATACTTTTTGTCTCAAAATTGAAATTTCTTCATATAGAATTTTGAATATGAAAATTTGTTTTGAATAGATTTGTTTCTGACGAATCAGGGTTCAGTTTCAATTACTTTAACTTGGTCAATTTTGTATTTAGAGTTTAAAAAACTCAATTCCCCGTGCTGATAAATAATTTTATTTATTTTGAGTTTTGAATAGATTTGCGGCTACCACCCGTGTCTCCTATAAAAAACTCTACATGGGCATATGCATGGTTGATTGGGACTAGAGAGGAAAGCTCTCTATGGTTCTTTATATGAGAAATAAAAATATGGTTGGCGGGGTTTAGAAGGACTGGTGCATCACTATTAAGCAATCGATAGGAGCTATTGTTAGAGGTGGCGACTGCCAAGCCAAAGTTGAGTGGCTTTGTTCTTCGTGTATGTAGCGACTATGAGGAAAATGATTGGTGAGTAGTAGAGGATGGGGTATGGTAGTCAATTCCCTTTGGCTAGCATATAGTGTTGAAGTTCTTGTCGATTTTGTGTACTCGAGGGAAAATATCTTTATTTCGTATTATTCACTAAATGATCCATATATATATATATATTATCAGTTAGCTTTAACTTGTTGCATAATCAAGAGGTTTAGGACCTATATTTTTTATAAATATATTGACAACTTGTTCTGAACTATAGATATGACGGGAGACTATTTTTTAGAAAGAAAATCTCTTAAATTAAATGACAAACAACCTCAATATGTTTAGTTCTTTATTGGAACTTAAGGTTGATTGCAATATGGATGACAATAAGATTTTACCAATCCAAAATCATAATTAAATAATTCGAAAAAAAAAACTTCTTTGTACAATATCCGAAATTTGACTTGTTTTAGTCAATCGAACCAATCATAATTGAAATCTAAGAATGCTTCAGGCTTATTTTTGTGCAAATAAACCTTTTTTTAGAAGCTGAAAATTTTGTATGACAACTTCCTATGCTTTTTTTTGGACTTTTCATATGCCGGCTCATAATTCTGACAATGAATGAAGTATTAAGCCTTATGAGAGTTTATTAAATTAATTTTCCCTTTAGTCTTCAATAACAAGATGGATGATCAGAGAGCTTCTGATACCAGAAGTGAGCAAAAATCTTATAGGAAAATAGATTTTATTATGCAAATCAATGGCGTTACAACCAAGAACTCAGAAAATAGGAAAAAAAACCAACAAAACACTAATTTCCCGCTAGGACGGAGTAGGATGGTAGGTGGCTGTCAGTTGGAAGAGGAAGCTTCGACATAGGCAAGGGTAAATCGGTGACTGGATGGGGAGAGTAGGTGGTTAAGAGGGAAACTGGTGGTGGGATGGGGAAGCGGATGGCTGGGGAAGAGATGCAGGTTGCAATCAGTAATAACGAAGGCGACAGTTAGTGGCTGGAAGTAGGGGAAGTGTGGTCAAGGCAACAGGCGGTAGGGAGAAGGGGTGGAAGTGGCGGCTGGTAGCAAAGAGGTGCGAGAACGTTCACCAGCGGTCCAGGGAATAGCTGGAGCTGGCGGCTGAGAATAGATGGGTGCGGGAAAGGTATCAGGTGGCAGGGAGACGGGTGGGGAAGAGGAATTCATGGAGATATTCATCACCTTGGAGTAAGATGCAGCTGAAGCACCACCTGTCTTCTGATACAGCCCTAGTAAAGAAGAAACGCTGACGGTGAGAATTTACGAAATCAGGAAAAACTACAAATCCCAAACAGAGAACATAAAATAGGCTCTCCCATTGGTTGGCAACTTCAAACAGAGCAACAGCAGGTCGATACCCCTTGTAAGCCAAGGCTGAACAGATTCAGCCCCCATACCCCCCGCATCCGCTTCTCATTGTTATAAATAGTATTAAGTATTCATAGGGGCATCAATAGGTTGACAAGCTAAAAGATCAGTTTCTTCATGAAAATTAATATCATATTTCCTCTTAGAGTGATATATTCCATTTTGTCCACAAGTAAATTCAACTCCAAAAAAAAAGTTTCTTATTAATAAAATATTTTTTTAAATAATGTTTTACTTCAAAATGCCTTTGTATCATTTCTAGTAAATGCTATTTACATAAAAGACTAGCGCAAATGAGTTGGATGGTGTATGCCTGATGAAAATGGAATGATCTGTGGTGCTAATGAGAAGGCTTTTAAAACAAGTTTTAGGCTCTGTTTAAGTTGTTAAATAATCTTCTCGAGTAAAATGTATATAGTTTTCTCTTTGAGCTTCAGTTTTAGATGGTACTCCATATAAAATGTCTCATTAAGATTATCATAGAGGTAATGATTAATAAATTAATCATATCAATTGGTAGCTTAAATTCTTCTTTATTGATAATCACATTTTAAAGAATCATGGCAAAGTTATGCTTAATAGTCGACCAGAATATTGCAAAACAGTCTCTCATAGAGCTTGACAAACCCTTCGACAATCAATTGAGCCGTTATCAATTGGTTGAGCTGTCAGGGTGAAATTTTGACACTAAGCACTAACAACAAGTAATTGTAAAATTGTGGCAACCTAACTTTCATAGTCTTCTTAAGAGAGTAACAAGTTTTAAGGCAAAAATGCGAGGAAATGGTAGAGCTAGCCCAATTGTGAAATCATGCTGAGCGGTAGAGGGTATTTGTCGTTTCTTAACAACATTTAGGAGTATGATTGAATAGATTGCAACGACTTGATACCATGACCAACGTTAATTTGGTCATTATGTCTATGTATGACTCTCATGACTACCTTTAGAACTTGACCAATATAGATTGAAGAATGTAATGATAAACACATGCGCGTAGTGTGGAAACACGTGTGCGACATGCAAGCAAGTAGTGTATGGTTAGGAGATGCATGTTGTATGCACGTGTATTTATTTGGGCAAGCATGGGCAAGGGCATTTGCAGACATGTGTGATCATGGACAAGCAAGCCGATGAAATGGTGAATAACTGCATGAATGTGGGCATGGGAACTTGGAAGTGCTTGAAAATTCAAATATTGGTGAGCTAGTGTAATAAAGGGCTTGCAAGTGTGGTGGACATTGGAATGTGCTTGCAGAAGGAGCGATATTAGGGTTTTTAGAGAAAGAGGTTTGAGGGTTTTGGAGATAGGAAGGAGAAATGGGGGCTACGAGTAGGTTTAACCCCAACCTAATATCATCTTGGAGAGGAAATGTCTTTCTTATTTATTATTCATGCGATTATCTCTCTATTATAAACATATCAGCGAATGCAATGTATTAATGTAAAATTAAATAAATATTTTATACTCTCTATATATATAGAATAATTTTCGAATTTGATATTCTTCAATGCTAACAATGTGAAGAATATCAAATTCTTGAGCTACTCTTGAAGGCTTCAGTGCTTTTTGTCGGTGACCATTTGAGAAGTAGATAACAAGAAGGGACATTATATCTTGTTTTAGAAATAGAGGAGTGAAATAACAAAGGTTATGGTATTATGACATAATACTAAAATATTGTATGATATAATTGTCTTGTTTGAAATTTGTGTCTTATGTTGCCTTGTAGTTGGTCAGAAGAAAAGAGAGGACTAGCAGAAAGGGAAACAAAGAAAAATAATACTTAGAGCTTTTCTTGTACTTAACCTTTTAAATTAGTGGGCTACCATCACTCTGTCCAACTATAGACTTACAAATAACATTATTTTGATTGAGTCCTATAAATCTTGGTATTCTATTATAACACGATTTTATTATTATTATTTCGTGGTTATGGTCACTTTTTCCAAGTATTACAGTCTATTCTTGGGTATAGTAATTATGATGTTTGAGATAGAGATATTTTATTGCTTGTTAATTTTTAGGCATTGGAGAACTAATATGTGTTTTGTTTTAATTCACAAAGGATTTTTGTAAGCACTTATGGATGTGCAAAAATGCTTGAGATCATGAGTGAAAAAGATAAGTTAAAAATAAATGAAAAAGCTCTAAAAAAATTGAGGTGGATGAAGTCTTGATTGATGATTTAGAGTACACGATCTAGAATGTTAGTTTTTATTATATTTTTGTTGGCATCATATTTTGCTTCCGGAGGAGCTCCCACATAAATTGTGGTTACTCTTTCCTAGTATTACAGCCTATTGCTGAGTACAATAACTATGATGTTTGAGGTAGATATATTTTATTGCTTGTTAAGTCTTAGGCTTTGGAGAATTAAGATATGTGGTGTTTTAATTTGGCAACGATTTTTGTAAGCACCTATGGGTGCGCAAATATGCTTGAGATCATGAGCGAAGAAGATAAGATTAAAAAAAATGAAAAAGTTCTAAAAAGTTTTAGTTGTATTTGGTGGATGAAGTCTTGATGGAGGATTTAGAGTACACTATCTTGAAGGGGTTGTAGCTTGTACATGACAAAATACCTTTCCAATGAGCATATCAAAAGAATAGATTATTTGCATTGCAAGTAGGAAGTCATTTGCTTCAGATTGATAGATGTACCTATAAACTATTTCTTAAGGAGTTTAATTCTATCGCCAAGGATCTAATTAATATTGGTGTGATGATTGATAGTATGAATCAACCCTTATTACTATTTATTTCTTCTTCCTTAAAACATTTATGTCATATCATACTTTATGAGCGATACAATCAACTTTGTTGATGTCAAGAATTCATTGCTTTCTATAAAATTTAATGCGAAGCCTTTGGATATGGGAGATGCAAAAACAATCGAGTAGTCTTTTAGTTAGGTGAGGTCCTTTTGAGAAGGATTCTATCTCTAATAATCTAAAAAAATCAATCTCTGGAAAAATGTAAGGATTATATTTGCTACTATTGTAAAAAATAAAGGCTTATCAAAAGGAGATTTTCATGATTTGAGCTTTTTGCGAATGACAACCAGTAAGAGTAGAAATCCTTAGATGCTAATGTTGTTTGTACATTAATCAGGTTATGATATAAGTAATGCACTTTTAGTGATTCATGAAGATAGACGTACAAGTCAATGGGTTTCAGATTTTGGTTGCTTATTTCTTTAGAAGATGTTTCAGCGTATGAGTTATGTTTTGGTATGTTTATGATAGAGATTATTCAATATGCAAGATGTTTAGTTCTAACATTGTGAAGTTGTGTACATATGATTATATGACTAGAAAATTAGATGGGGTTATGCACTCACTAGATCTTAAAACAATAAAAATCTTTTGTCTTTAATTAAAGTTAGAAAATTTGTCTCAAAGCTTCGCTAGCGCTCATTAATATTATTTTGAAGGCAATGAGAGTTTTTGAGCATTATGTGCTATAATTTGCAGCTTTTAGTGGAGTTATTTCGGTTGCATTATTTATGTTCAAGCATCATGATTTGAGGAAGCATAAAAAGTTAGCTTATGTATTGTAATGTTAGGTTCCATAATAAAATATGGCATGTGTTGCATAATCTACCTTAATGTTAGGTCTTGCCATTGCAATATTCAGAGTGAGTAGACAACTATTTCGAGGGTATGAGTGTGCCAAGTTCACTCGGGCTTGTTAAGGGCGTTACAAAAATAATTTATATGTTAAGTTAGAAAAAAGGGTTATGCGATACTTGGTCCTTAGGAGTTTTGGGAGTTTAAAATACTTTTATGGGTGCCACACAAGATTTAGTCCTTCCTTTTAGACATAAACTTGGGTGGCGCTTTGTGGTTCATCATGTCCACCCCTAAAAATGTTTTAACATAAACTAGTTATTTTTTCCCACATTTATAACTCATCTTTAACTTAAGATTGATGTTGGCCCAAATATTAGAAGGTAATTATGGTTGCATGTGGTAATCGTGTGAAGGTTCTTTTTAGTAATAGAAGTGCAACATTTGTGAGCTTTTGGGAAGAATTTAAAATGTAATTTTCAATGCTTCTTACATGATGTTCTATTATCTGGTCTCCACTGCAGCACTATGGTATGGAGATTATTTCCAAGGAGCTTCAGCTTGATGAGACACACAAAGACGTACTACGACTATATCTAGCCATATACAAAAGCTTCGTTGAGGTGATATTCATAAAGATTTTAATATAAAATTTTCTGCTATCCTTGCTTAATTGTTGGTGCTACTATAATAGTATATCCTTTCGAGTACACTCACATTCAATGGATCCGAATATGTTATAACTTGTGATGCAAATCAACACTACACATATGGAGCACCCTGAGAAGGAAATGTATTACTTGTTGTAACCAGTAAATGAAAAGCATGCTTTACATATATACATTGAATCATTTTGCTGCTATTTATGGCTTTTCTTTAATACTTATATGTAGGAAGTTCATAATTAAAGTAATTTTTGTTGTCAAGGCCATTGATGCGATCGATAATGGAATAAATCGGTATGACACAGATCAGCCACCACGATATGTTAACGACACACATTTATCTGCACGGGTTGGTCGCCTGAACTTGGATTGGGTGGATGCTGATCAATCATCCGAGAGGGAAAATGCAGCCTTCGAGCAGGCAATGATACTTGCTGGCAACGAGTTTTTAGAGGTTTTGATTGCTTTATTTAGTCTAATGCTGCCTGTTTTTATTAGGGGCATTTACATACGTACCACCTAAGTCTTATGTATTTACATATCTAGCACCTACATATTCATATTTATGCATAACACTCAAATCTAAAACACTCTATCAAAAATACCACCATCATTACCTTTTTAAAGGTGAAATACACCTTTTCATGCATATGGGTTTACGACACTTTAATGCATAAGAATAGTGTGGTATTTATGTAAATTTTTCTTTCTATTATTTATAATCTTAGTTGGTGTTTTGTGAGGGGTGTACGGAGCATTGGGAAGGGATATGGTTGTGAAATTCCATCTAATCCTGCTCCCAACTACACATCCCCTTAGTGTAAATCTTCCAGTTAACTCTTGTTCAGCAAGTTTATCAATCTGGCTCTAATCTTTATTCTTGATATGACTTTAGAGTGTTCGCTTTCATGCAAATTCATGGCTACCAGCACGGTCCGTTGTTATTGGATGCATTGAGTCCAGAAGAGAGATTGATCCAAGTGGAGAAATCATTGTCCTCAGTAGATTTTGCCCTGTAAGTATGCCAAATAGCATTTCATTTAATAATCATAATTTATTTTTTACATTACTACGTGGTCCTCTATTTAGAATATAAATCCTAGACGATATGAGCAATAGAAAAATTGTATCAAGTAGCATAATAACAAATGATCATATAACTGTTCTCGATTAAAATGAAGACCATATAAAATAAATGCAATAATAATCCAAGTATCCATCTGATAAATTCTGGAATGATTTAAAAGACTTAATTCACTTGATACCTTTGAAGAAAGAATTTTTATTGGAGGAAATTTAAATAGACATGTCGGTAGAGCGGTAGAAGATTTCAGAAATATTTATGTTGGTTACGGTTATGGAGCGATTAATGAAGAAGATAGAGTCATTAGATTTTACTTCAGCGTAGGACTTGGTTATTACTAATACTTTATTCAAGAAAGAGATGAGTATCTTATTACTTATAGGAATTGATCTAATAAAACACAAATTGATTATTTCTTATAAGAAGAAGAGATCGTTGAGATTGTAAGGATGGTAAGGTCATTTCGAGTGAGTATTTGAGTATAATATCGATTATTAGTTTTAGATTTTAAGATTTTTGAAATAAACAATACTAGGATTCGTCATCATAAAATTAGATAGAGGTACTTAAAAGACAGATAAAATTATTTTTATGAGTAAAATTCAATATTTCAAAATTTGGGATGTTCATAAAGAAGTAAATGTTATGTGCAAAAAAGTAACAATTACTACTAAACAAGTGGCAAAAGATGTACTTGGAGAATCAAAAGAAAAAATTTTTGTAAATAAAAATAGTTTATGGTGGAATAATAATATGCAAATAAAGATAAATATAAGAGGTTATGTTATAAAAATTAGTTTAATTGTAAAAGCTTAGAGAACTGAGAAAAATATAAAACGGTCTGTAGGGAATTTAAAAGAACAATCAGTGACGTTAAAAATTCTGCTTTTAGTAAGCTTTATAATAGATTAGATACCATTGAGAGTGAAAAATATATGTATAAACTATCCAAACAAAGAGAAAAGAAAAGTAAAAATTTAACTCAAGTAAAGTGTATTAAATATGAAAATCAAAAAATATTTTTCCTCGAAAAAGATATTCAACATAGTTGGATGTATTATTTTGATAAACTTTTTAATGAATTTTCTGAAAATACGATCAACCTTACTGATCTTAACATCATTACTAATAATAAAATGTTTCATTTTTTCAGTCGCATTAGTAAAAAAAATTTGAGGAGGCTTTAAAGAAAACCAAGGGTGGAAAGTCTGTAGGACCTAAATATATCCCAATTGAAGTGTGGAAATATTTAGGAGATTTGAGAGTTTCTTGGCTTACTAAACTTTTTAATATTATTTTAAAAAATAAAAAGATGTTTAAGGAGTGGAGGAAGAGTATTTTGGTTCCCATTTTTAAGAATAAAGGGGATGCACAAGAGTGTTCAAATTATAGAGGAACTAAATTGACGTGTCATACTTTAAAATTATGGGAGCGGGTAATAAACATAGGTTATTGCGTATTACCAAGATTTCTCATAATCAATTTGGAATTATGTCGGGCAGGTCTACTATGGAAGCTATACATTTATTGAGAGATTTGATGGAAAAGTATAGAGATAATAAGGAGTATCTACATTTGATTTTTATTGATTTAGAAAAAGCTTACGATAAGGTTCTAAGAGATATGCTTTGGAGAGTAATTGAGAAGAAAGGTGTTGATATGACTTATATTCAAGTCATTAAAGATATGTATACTAGACTTGTTACTTGTGTTTGAACTGAAGGAGGATTGACCAAATATTTTCCTATTGCCATTGGTTTACTTCATGGATTGGCTTTAAGCCCATATCTTTTTGCTTTAGTTATGGATCGTCTTACTAGACATTTACAATAAGATGTACCTTGGTGTATGCTTTTTGCTGATAATATTCTTCTCGTGGATAAGAGGAGAGAAAAAGCCCAAGAAAAGCTTGAATTATGGAGGTCTATATTGGAGTTTAAAGGCCTTCGTTTGAGTAGAACTAAAACTAAATACGTGGAATGTAATTTTAGTAACAATAGCTTTAGTGACAGAAGTGCAACGTTGGGTGATCAAATTATTAAAATGTGTGAAAGATTTACATATCTCGGGTAGGGCTGACAATTTGGCTCGTTGTTCGCGAACAGCTCGTGTTCGGCTCGTTAAGTAGCTCGTGTTCGCTCGTTCGTTAGCCTAACGATGCCGAACACGAACAAATTTTTAAGCTCGAAATGTTAACGAGCCGAACACAAACAATCTGTTTGTTCGCTCGTGTTCGGCTCGAATTGCTCGAAATAAAAAATAATCATATAATTATTTATATAATAATTTATTATATATATTTTTATATATTAATATATTATATATATTTGTATTTAAGTTTAAATCATAACTCGTCTGTGTGGTAGCGTGGTTATGCTTCTTGTTTCCATTCATTTGGTCCAGGTTCGAATCCGGTGCTAGACATATTTTTCCAATTAATTTTAACGAGCCAATTTCGAGCCGAACACGAGCCAATTTCGAGCCGAACACGAGCCGAACACGAACAAGAATATTTAATTTGAGCCGAACACCAACACACCTTTCACGAGCCATTTCGAACACGAGCCGAACACGAGCCGAGCTAATTTCGAACGAGCCGAACACGAGCCAAGCCTGAGCTCGCTCAAGCTCGGCTCGTTTACAGCCCTAATCTCGGGTCTATTGTTCAAAGTGATGATATAGATGAGGATGTTAATAGTAGAATTCAAGTTGGTTAGTTGAAGTGGAGGAATGCTTCGGGCCCATTGTGTGATAAAAAAGTAACGCTTAGACTGAAAGTAAAATTTTATAAGAAGGCGTTGAGACATGCAATGCTATATAGTGCTGAGTGTTGGCCTTTAAAAGAGAAGCATAATACTAAGTTGAGTGTTGCCGAGATGAGAATGATTAGGTGGAGGAGTGGCTTTACAAATGCGAAATGAATATCTCCTTGATAGAGTTGGTGTAGCTCCGGTGACAGACAAAATTAGAGAGAGTCGCCTTAGGTGGTTTGGTCACATTACCATATGATGATCCGATTAGGAGAGTAGATGTTTTAGATTCGACTTATGTCAAGAAAGTTAGATTAGACCTTGGAAGACTTGGGCTTATTGTATAAAAAATGATCTTAATTTATTAGAATTAAATGAATACGACACTAAATAGGACGCAATGGAGAAAAATGATTCATGTTAGTGGGATTAAGACTTTGTTGTTGTTGTTGTACTTAATTCGTTCCGATGTGCAAAGAATTCTATTTCTCGAGAGTTTAAATATTGCTAGAGGAAAGCCAAAAGGTCTTTTACTGTACTGCTAATCTGATGAAATCCATCATGAAGAAGAGATGAAAGGTATGCATGCCAAAGAAAAAAGTTAAATTGACCACTTTCTCATAAAATTACTGTTTATATTACATATCCATGAAAGTGTATTATTGTATATCTTTTTAAAGCTATTATTTATGAAATATTAATGAAAGTGAAGCGTGCAAAAAATGTTGATCAAGCTATATGAGTTTAAAAAAAATTCAACCCTAAAGTCGAACTGCTTGTTTGATAGAGGAGCCATATACCTTTATTCATTTTTCTCTATTTTTTTTCTACCTTATGGGTGGACTTAAATATTTATTGGGTTGATTAGTTATTATTATAATTTGTTAACGGATTAGTTTCAGATGATAGCAAACAAGAGAGTGTTGGGTTTGGGGAGAGAGCAGGGTGTGAGTTTGGGATTGAGTTGCTTGGTTTTAGTTTATGGGATGATGGTGGATAAAAATGATGAGATAGAAATTGGGGTGAATGGCCAATTAGAATGGATATGGGATTATATTATTTATGTTTGTTGGGATAAGACTAAGATTAATTTAAGTTGAATACTAATTTTAAAAGCCCTTATTTCTAAGGGACTTTAGTGGACTTTTTGAAGGGGAGGGAGATTTGATATTGGTGAATATGATGGAAAAAAAGAAGATAGGGCTTAGGTTTAGTAGATAGAAGGCAGAATGGAACCCTTCTGAAGAAATGTGAAGTGTATGCCTCTAGAATTATAATATAATAGTCATAAAGGATCAAGTGACCACACACAAAATTAAAAATACTCTATTTTGAAAGAAAAATGAGAAATAAAAAGCAAATGTTGAAGAGGGATTTGGAAGGTCATAGTGTATTCGAGATCTTAGGATTTGCTTGATGTGGTTTAGATGGTTAATTATCAGTCATAAAGGATTTTCAAAAGAGAATACATCTATTATGGTGTACAACAACTTAAAAATCAACAATCAAAAGCACAAAACATTAAGAATTTTATTGATTTCTTGAAACAGATGCTTGTCACAACACAAATTATTATCGTATGGAGTTGTTATTGTTGATTTTTAGAATGATATTGAGCTCTAATCCCAGTTCATGTAGATTGATATGATAAGAGAGTTGCGTAAGCCTTGAATAATTGAAAAAGAAGAAAAAATAATGAGAAGAGGAAGGAGATGCAATCCAAGTTTCATATCATTTAATCATCATGGTTCATGTGTCCATAACATCTTTGAACCTTGTAGACCTCATTTTTGTGAGGTCTTTTTTTTTCTTCCTTCTCCTTGGAGCCTAGGATCTAGCTTCAGGCTTCCCTCTTGACCATCTTAAAAGCCTAGTGATGGGACCCACCCCTCTTAGAAATTCAAATCACCACTTTGCTATTCTTGAGGGTCTCACATGTGTGGTTTTGAACTACCAATTTTTGTTTGGTTGAGACCAACATGATGAAACCCAAAGTGGGTTTCTATGGGATCATCAAGCTCTAGGATAGCCTAGTTCACGCCTCAGGCACATCACATGCATTTGCATATGCTTCACCGACGATTTAAAATTGAAATTAATTTTCAAAATGATCAATCACGAACCAAAATTCAAATAAAATCAAATTTGAAGCATTTTTTTTACTTGATCGTCGATGAACTTTTCCAGACGGCTTCGGATGACGAAACAGACCGCACGAGCATGTCCAAAATATTGATTTTTATTTGGGAGTGACACCCATTTTGTTATGCCTCTGTTTACGAGCAAATTCCATGTGAATCAATATATATATATATATATATATATATATATATATATATATATATATATAATATAATATAAACATAACACTTTTTCCTCAGCTTCCTCATGTTTCCTCTCTTTCTCTCTCTCTCGCTCATTTTTTCTTTCTCAATAGCACACATTTTATTATTATTATTTTTTTCTTTTTCTTTTTTCCTTCCCAAGAGGTTTCCTTCCCTCTTCTTACCCATTCCACCTTCACACGTTTCCCTTCCCAATTTTTCCTTCCCAAGTCATCCCTTTCCTCCTATAATGCACCTCATAGCCAACCCAAACTCCTTCCTTTTGATTTGAACCAAGCCCCCCTACTTCCTCATCTTCATCTTCTTAAGCCGAGCTCCTCCCCGGTGAACCGCCCTTCGTCCTCCTCTTCTTCTTCATGTATGCATGACAACATTAGAAAAAAGGAAAATTTACATGCATACCACTCAATTTCTTTATATTTTCATGTATTTTATTTACATATATACCACTCAATCTCTAGGTGTTTGTTTTTCATACATACCACTCAATTCCTATGTATTTGTTTTATATACATGACACTCAATTTCTATGTATTTAATGCAAGAGAGCATTCTAGAGAGAGAGAATGGGAAGTTCACATGCATACCACCTAAATCTTAAAAAAAAAAAAACAAACAAATAATATATATATATATATATATATAAACATATACACAAATATTTGGACATAAACAACGCATGCATAATACTTAAATACGCGCGCGCGTATGTGTATATATGTCTATATATATATATATATATATATATATATATATATATATATATATATATATATATATATAATGTAATATAATAATAATACAACATACATATAAATAATGAGCTAATTATAGTAATAGAAATAAATAAAATATAAGAATGATGAACCAATAATAAAAGTACATATATGTATGTGTGTGTGTGTGTGTGTGTGTGTTAATAATAAATGAAAATAAATAATAATAGCAACAATAAACTAATAATAGTACATATACATAGATGGAAAATAACAACAAACACTATAACACATATAGGTATATATAAATAATAATTGTAACGATAATAATAATCAATAATAAAAATAATGTATATCAATAATAGTTTTATGTACATAAAATAATAAATTAACAATAACATATACACGAAGAATAAATAAAATATATTAATAATAAATAATAGTAATAGATATATAATCAATAATAACAATAATGTATATCAATAATAGTTTTATGTACATAAAATACTAAATTAACAATAACATATACACGAAGAGTAAATAAAATATATTAATAATAAATAATAGTAATATATATATATATATAACCAATAATAATAATAATAAATCAACAACAACTAGTAGTACTGTAGAGTGCATTGAATTAACCTATGGTGAGCAATCTCTCTTTTCTATGTGATTTGATATGAATCATCGAGCGGGACTATAATTTGGATGGTTCTGAGTCTGCCGCGAGTCTCAATTCTTATGGCCCGGTTCAATCTCTCACATTTGTCACATACTCTTTTACTTTCTCTGCGACACTTGAATACTTTTACTTGTGATACTGACACTTTTGCAGAAGCAGCAAAAAATTTCAGGTAACTGCATTTTACCACACTTTTTTATCGCGCTCTTATTGTTGTTTTACTTCTGCATTTACTTACAAAACTTGTAAAACCTCTAAGGTAAAGAACATGACACCAATTAGAAGGTATCCTACGACAGACAACCGACCAAACAATATGCATGCACACATAAACTTTAAACCTATAACTGCTACGATATGGAGCTCAAAATAGGCTTTTGGGCAGCACGACAAAGATGCAAGCAAACGACGAACGACTTCCGCCAATGAATCAAGACTTAACATAAAACAAGATCTACTTCAACAAAACTTTCTTTAATTTAAATAATACAAATCCACAGGTTTCGAGGTAGTTCGTCTAGCGCGATATAAATCATCACATTATCTTTTTGGTTTTGCACAACCATGTTGTGCAGTATAAGTTTTAATCTTGTAGGATTCTAAGATTGTCTCTCTGGTACAACGTAAATCCTCTTATCTCTCTCTAGGTTATCTGCATGAGCAAATATCATGCAAACACAGGCCTTACACTTAATCAATTGGCAGGAGTAAATATTAATAACATCTTTTACGAAACATGAAGCCAAATAATATGATAGTTTGAGAAGTCACCGGGCTTTTCCTCGGATCGGTGACATCATCTACCTTTAATTGCTTTGACTCATGAAAATAACTGTTCATGCTCAAGTCACTCCCACTTGCTTTTTCGTGTCCAATCTTGAAAACTTAACTTTGAATTCTTGAAGACAAAATGACGACTTCAGTTATCTAAGATGCAATTAACTATAAGGGTTTTGTCTCTATAGGGAACTTAGAACCCAGGCAAAATAAATCCAACCTAATCTTTATATTAGGTAGAGGACTTGTCGGTCACACATAAAATGTTCACAGACCAAACGGATGTTATAAAATATTTAGTTTAAATAATCAAGTCCACTGTCAAGTGGTATGTCTATCCCTCGGGAAGTTGTATTACTTGTGGTATTGTGCTCGGTTATTTAAACTATTAGATATATGAGATCTGTTCGATCTCACATTTTTTTTCAAAATTTAAAACACTATTTTCAAAGATAAAAATTACATAATTATATTAAATCAAAATTAAATCACATTTTCATGGTATCACCACCATCTTCATGGTCCCTATAGCCCCCATGGATCATTCTAATGAATACCGTATTGAAATTGCATCTCAACCAGAATAGATTTTGAAGAATCAAATATCAGTCTCCATAAATCTGTATCCTGCTATTCTGATGATAGGCGTCTTAATGGAGAATTCATAACTGAAGGGATCCCATTTCATCCAACATTATATCTCCTTGAATCCAAATCCTGTTTACAAAATGATTAAAAAAATTGCTAGAAACAAGACCCAATGTGTGTACGCGTTTATGCATGTGTGGGTGTGTTTAAAAATAGATAACACTCACAAAGGAGCCAATGCCATATTTAAATTCAAAACTTAGTCAGTACTTAGAAATGAGCCAATGTCATATTTAAAATCAAACTTAGTCAGTACTCTAAATGGGGCAATGCCATTTTAATGTGTCAATCAATCATACTCAAATATTCTATGCTACTTATGGAGTAGCAAACCCTTTTGGGCTTGGCAATTTTGCATAAATGTGTTACAAACCACTGTAAGATGACTATTAACAAACCTTGTTATATCCTAATATATCTATGCACCAATTACTCATGCTATCCCTTTGGTAGGGCACAATACTCTACGGTTGGATCAACAACAAATTGTACTCTTTGGTAACTTTTTCACTTCTCATCTTAGAGGTTCCCTTTGATGATGTAATTCATATTTGGTAATAAGAATGCTAATATCAAGTGCATAGATATTGTTATTCTCTAATCATTTAGATTGGGGTGCTTTGATAGACCCAAAATGATTGAATCATGGGATCTTAATTGAATTTGCCATCACCCCTCTACTCTCAATATGCAAGTTGATCCAAAATATAGCTTTGTAGCAGATTGAATTGAATTACAAACATTTAGTGCAAAGTTTACCGTAAAGTATGATGACTAGCATTCTTCTCCAGTTATTCGCCTTTAGAAGTAATACTTGCAAAGGGAAAAAACTTGTTTGGTATGAAAAGACAAAGAAATTGTGTAAATAAATAGAAACATTATTTGTTTTACTAAATGATTCTCAGTAAGACCTATGATTATAAAGCTGGCTCAATGTAGCAGAATATGATTGAAACTATTGTTATTTGGACACTAGATTTCTATTTTTCCAATTTTGTAGTGGACGCTGTTCTTCGCCAATATAGCTATAAATTTGGCTTGAAGATCACTTGAAATATAATCGACAGACCATGTCTAGCTTGAATTGACCTATGAGCTGATCACGGATCAGATTAAAGCTAAGTTCGAGATTGGATCAAAATGTATATGCATGCATGCATGAATGATTATTCATATATTTATTAACTTATTTAAACTAAGTTATTGTGTTCATTTTTATGTATGAATTTATATAATTATGAATGTATGATATATGTTAGACTAGGTTATTATATTGAAAATGTATTGAACTTGTTGGATCATTGTTTTGGCTCAAATCAAGATCAAATCAAATGAATATCAGCCTACCTTGAGCCACAAACGGACTGGCTTGATTCCAGGATTTGATCTGTTTACTTGGTTTCAATCTGGATAAAAAGTAATTGTTATTGTGGCCATTATTTTGCATTGTTAGCTATTATTTGACCCCTGAATGTTTCCTTTAATTATGTTTTTAATCTGTTATTTTGCAAATTCTTTCTTAATTTTATTCATCATACCTTGAAACAGTGGAAACTTCATTTGTTCGAGCTCGAACAAGAGCTAAAGATAGAACCTACAATCAAATATGTTCTTTATCAGGTCAGCTCATCCTTCATAATCTAAAGTCTTCCATTTTATAATCATAATGACAATAGTTTTTTCGCAATCTCGAACTGTTTAATAGGACGATCGGAGCGAAAATTGGCGGGTTCAGGCGGTGGCTGTGTCCCCAGATAAGTTTGAAAGCCGACGGCCGCTTCCATTGCCGTGGAGGGGCTTGAGAGATGAAGAACTTTCGAAGGAGTCGGGGATTCATGGATGCGTATTTGTTCATATGAGTGGATTTATCGGCGGCAATCGGGCTTATGAAGGTGCAAAAGCCATGGCTAGAGCTGCACTCAATTTTCCAAATGAGGAACTAAATGGGAGATTGAGCGAATAACTGATTAGTTGATCGGAAATAAAGTGAAGAATTTCAAAGTGTTTGCTACGAGAACTTACCTTGCATAAGAAGAAAAGGGATTACCAACATGCTTTTAACTATTTGTAGGAATATTGATCAACAGAATAGAAACGGAAGTTCTTTTAGAAGTCAAGATGGTCAAAATTAATTTATTATCGAAGATAGGAAATAATTATACAACAACAACAACAACAAAGCCTTAATCCCACTAAGTGGGGTCGGCTATATGAATCCTTTTTCTCCATTGCATCTTATTTAGTGTCAAATTTTCGTTTAATTTTAATAAATTAAGATCATTTTTTATGCAATAAGCCCAAATTTTCCTAGGTATACCTCTAAAAGGATTCATGTTATGATTTTTTTTCGATAAGTTTTACGCTGGCTGTGTCGACTACCTAACGTAACCCTCCATTTTACACATCCGGGCTTGAGACCGGCAATGGCAGTGTTATATCAATTATTAAAAAAGATTAAAAAATTAATAAAAAGAAAATAGTTATAATTGAACTAATTTTGTATTTGAAGTATTAAATTTTAATCTATTTTATCTCAATATTTATAAAGAATATTATCTTTTAAGTTGATTCAAATTTGATTTTTTAGTTTATTAAGCTTATTTTTTCGAGCCATTAGATGATTAAAAGATAGAACAGTGACATATATAAAATTTTAATTTTTAGCTCGTTTAAATACTCGTTCACTTATCATGAACAAATTGAGTACAAATTAAGTTAGATCAAATTTGAGCAATGTATGAAAACTAGACACAAACTCGAGCTGAACATGAATAACTTATAATTATATCCATTGTAACCCTAAATATATATATATCATAATAAATTTTGAAGTAAATTCAAACGATTTTCCATCATATTTATAGTTAACCGAATTGAGGCTTTTATTTCTGATTTTCCCTTCTCTAATAATTATTAATGGTGAGCTTCATACTTTATCTTGAGAAGAATAATGGCTTAATCACATTAAATATGAGCTTTCTAGACGAATTTAAAATTTAAAATTAAAATTTAAAATAAATAAATAATAATAAATTTGATAAATGGCAAATAATAAATCAAACTCCAGCCAACGTTGACAAAATATTAATATAAATACACTGATAAAATATTAAAATTTAAAAATTTTATCTTTGATTTAGCATTTAAAAAAAAAAAATTCATATTATATATCAAATGTTTTATTATCATTTATCTTCAAATTATTTATTTATTATCTATATTAAAATAATAATCTAAATTATTATTATTTTTTCTTTCTTGATGAATCAGCTCATTAGACTAAAAAATTTGATCATGAAGAAAATTTATAACAATAGCAAAAAATTTAGAAGTTATCGAGTTTATTAGGCAAACATTATGAAAGTGGACAAACTTAATCTATTCATTAAGGTTGTAATTAAGTCTAATCAAATTTGAACCTGAAATTGGTTAATTAATCTGAGTTTAAATTTAAGCTCATAATTTAATTCTATGAATTTTAACTAGCTCAAAAATTACTTTGTTTATTATAAATGAGAAATAATATTAATTTAAACTTGTGTTACAATAAAATAATTAATTTTAAACAAAGAATTAAGAGATAAATAATAAAAAATTACATAATAAAATAATAAAATATAAAATGTTAAATATTTAAATCGTTTATAAATGAAGATTTGAATTTTAATATATTTTGGATATATTTAATATTGAAATTTTTTTACATTCCATTTCATAAGTTCCGAGGCTAGTTCAATCCACAAAATATTTTCTGACTAAAATCGAGATCGAACCGATTAGAACCAATTTCTAAGAAACTAATTGATTCAAGTACTATCTAATTTCAATCGATTGCCAAAAATATAATATTTAAATTAAAAAAAGAAAGAAAAAAAAAATAATGTCTAAATTTTTTATTTAGGATATTCTTCAAAATATTCAAAAGAAATTTTATAATAAAATATTATTTGTTACATCAATAAAAAAATATTAATATATCAGTATTCTATTATTTAAATTATACTAAATTAATTTAAATATTTATTATGTCATCCGATTAAACCCACCAGTTTAACCTCGATTGAACTATTGAACATTAAACCTTTCATTCTTTCGATTTGATAATACGATTAAAAGCTCCATAAAACACGATTTTTGTTTGGGCATAGTGCTTCTTTAATGCAATTCGTTGTCCACATCACCCAACTTCAACACTACAAGTTAACACCCTATATACTTCATTAAAATAAATAAAAGTACCACTTCATCTTTTAATAACATTGATTGGTATTAATAATAATATCACACCTTCTAAAATTAAACCTCATATGCTTAATATTAGTTTTTCTATTATTAAGTGAATTATCTTTAAATTATTTTTCTAAATTATAATAAATGTCTCATTCATTAAAAATTATGCTCGTTACAAAAAGCATTTACAAAAACTCACTCTTTTAATCTCTATTATGTAAACATTTCAATGATTAATACAAAAATAATGAAATTGATGCTATCCTAATTTTTTTTTTTTCTAATTGAAATTTCCCTAATCACCCAATAACTAATTATAATACCAATCAATGCTCCATCATGTACATCTTAATCACTTCAATATGCATTTTGACACCCTTTTTTTCTTGCTACAGCATATACCAAAATAATTCATGAGGGTTTGGTCATATGCATTAGCCAGACAATCAAAAAAATCAATTACGCACATGTCTTCAGGCTGACATAATTTCATTTCTTTATCACATAATTTCATTGCGTGACTTATAAGTTTAATCCACAATAATTAACATAATCTAAAATATCATTAGTGCTCTTAAATGGCAATAACATAATAACCATTTCAAATTAAAACACCAACCTGACACTGGTTTTATTTCAGGATCTAACAATTGGTTTTATTTTTATTTTTATTTTTTTTTGGCAGGTATAGCAACATGTCTTATAGAATTACAGGGACAAACAGAGTTGTTTTGTGTTATTGTGGACTACTAGCTCCGTTACTCACATCGCGCAAGCCTCATAATTTTGGGTTCTACAGTTGTCGCAAGGGTGTTTCAGCTCGTTGCGGTTTCTTCCGATGGGTCGACACTCCCACATGTTACACTGCCAGTAGTGATGAGAATCCGATGTTTTCTCAGGTTGATAGTGCAGATGTTTTGGGAGCCAGAGTTTCAAATTGAATATATTAATATTTCTCATTATAGTTATACTTATCTTTATCCTTTTTTTTATTTTTTTTTATATTCACGAAAGTGTGAAAAATGTATTTCATCTTTTGAAACTGATATGTGATGACTGTTATGTTTATGGACTATATGCTTCTTTAACACCAATAAGCTGTCCTGAATAAGCTGCCCCAAACAGTTTTACAGACAGGGGCAGGAAGGTCATTTATACAACCATAACTACCAATAAGTTATTCTGAATAAGTTCGCTCTAAAGCAATGACCAGAACTATTCTGATAATCTGCAGATTATCGGATTATCAGAATATTCTGCTTATCAACATATTATAAATAATCAACAGCTGCCCCAAACAGACCCTAAAATAGAACGCAATGGAGAAAAAAGATTCATGTAGCCGAGCCCACTTAGTGGTATAAATGTTTTGTTTGTTTGTTGTTGTTATCGTATAATTTCTTCAAGTAAAATTTTCATCTTTTTATGTTTTGTACAGCTTTAATTAAGATCTTCCTGACTTTCATTGTTAATATTAACTAAATAAGTCAAAATCTGCTATCATCTAATTTCCTGTTATATCCAATTGAATAAAAATTTTCTTCTTCCTTATTACCTATTATGTTATATTAATCAACTCATTGCCATCTAAGCTAAACTCGTCTCTTCCTAAAATCCTTAAAGCTCTTCTAATTCAACATGGGCAAAAATTGTATTCACCTTAAAAGAATTTCTCTTCCAACACTTTGTAAACTATTATTATCCTTACCTCAAACATATTCATAACATAACTGGCCCAACGTCTCTAAATTTTGTCCATTTCCATTGAGTTTCTTACAATTAAGTTATATTAACTCTTCTCCATAGCATTGTGTCAACAAATTTTGTTGTCTTCTCATGCAAAGTCTCAAATTCAAAACCTAGTCAACATTAGCCAATATTCATCACAATTAGATTAAATTGTGGCAATGCTTTGAAGTGTCATTCTAACCATTCCTAGCATAATTTTTCACACAATCAGATTAGGTTTATAGTCATAACAAAATTTGGGGATTTTCTTGGCACAGAAGAAAGATCTTGGCACATCAATCGTTGGAAATGCCCTAGAACAATACATACCAGCCAATTCCTACGTCTTTACATATCTAACAACCAAAGTTTATTTTTAACATTTATACCACCCAATTCTTTCATATCACATCAAAGATATCACCATTTTAATGTTTTCAGAGTGCACATGTGGCGAAGTAAAGTGTGGAGAGGCGACACATTGTATATTGTGTCAAATTCCTAAATCCCAACATATGACCAGAAACAGGGTTATAACTACAAGCTAACTATGGAATCACTGAACCATTACAGCCTCAAACTAAATGATGGCCAAACAAAACATCTGAAAACAGTTTATTACAACCCAGGTCAAGAACAAATCCACTTCTACCATCCAAGATGCAAACCAAATACTATGATAAGACATTGGCTAAAAAAATGTTAGGCAACATCAATAAGATAGTCAAAATTACATTGCCACGGGACTACGAAATGCTCATTTCCAAAATTAAAAACCAAGCAGTTGGCATGTATGGATATATTATAGAAGAGATTACCAAAAGTACATTTTTGAAAGATAAATGTGCTGTGGTTAACACGGAACAGAAGAAGATGAATGAGGTATCCAATTGCATTCAAATTTAGTTCTAAGTTCAAGCTAATAGCTTCAAATAATTTTGCTCTCCAAACGAAGGACTATAAGTTCAATAACCTCATAACATTAGATCGGCATGAACAGAAAATTTTTCATTTCATAGTCCTGAGCACAACTTAGCATGGCATCACATTATATTAGGCAAACTATAAACAGCTCTATAAAATGCTTTGAAACTTCATAAGATAAATTTCAAGTAAATAGAATGACCTGTTGATGGAAGGAACCCAATACAGACAAAACCTGTAAAAGCCAACATCAAACAATGATTTCTTCTAAAAGAATGAAGTATCACATATCAAGCACCAAGAATTTCAGTTTAGAATTCTTTTAGAACAATATGATGTGCCTTTGTCAGTTTACCTCAGAAATTATTGCCTATAAGCGTGACATATGATGATGGTTTCCAATATCTACATGAAAGAGTCATGCAAGCATAAACAATCCATCCTACCAACTCCATAGTCCATATTTCACATATAATATTTAAGAATTAAGTGTCACAGAAATTGTCACAAACAGGCAAGCTCAGCCAAACATATAAATGCCAAGCAAGAATCCAGACCCAAAAGCTCCCAGACATCAAAGGCGCAAACTAAATTGAATTGTCGACTAGTTAATCAAACGAAATTGCTGATCATGGATCCAAAATCCACCAGTTCTTCACATTACTATATGACAGACAAAATTTGTCGAGCTTATGACTTCAAAACTCCATAATAAATCAAACACTGATAAAGGTAACAGTGAAGAAGTTTAAGAACAAACCCTAAAGAGGAACATGTCTCTTCAACACCTGTTTCCCTGCCATGGCAACTCCCACCATCAAGCCTCCAATCGCCCCAGCGATCGCCGCTGACCTTGGTCCGTTTGCAGCTTTATATATCGCACCAGTACCAAGCCCTGCAATAACGCTATTGATCCAATCATCGGTATCCCTTGCGGCCACCATGCCGCTTTCCATCCCCGCATAAAGAAGTCCGATGACACCGAGCCGATTACCCATCCTGCGTCCTTCTTGGCCGGAAGAATTGAGGATGCGATTTACCCGCAATTTTGCTGTATCCCCAGCTTCGGCGGCCTTAACGCCCTTATAAAGCCCAAGGGAAGCCCCAATGGCGGCGCCACCAAGGTAGCCGATACCGGTGTAGAAGGTGAGATTCTCGCCCCAAGAACGGCGCTGCGTTGTGGATTCTTCCTGGAAAAGGAACTCCGGCGAGGTAGGTAGGTCATAGATGGCGCGGTAGGGAATTTCAAGGTCCTTGTAGGGATTGTAGAGTCGGCGGCCAGGCTCTTGACGGCGATCAGAATCTTCGCCTCGGCCGAAAATTCTTGGATCGGCCATGGAGATCTCAAACCCTAGCTTCTAGAATCTAGGGTTTTCGCTGAGGGTTTTGGAGGGGAAGCAAACCTACGAGCCTTTTATTTGAGCCGATAACACGCTCGATTCTCGTATAGAATTCTAAATATATTATAATAATTTGTAATAAAGTTCCCAACATAAGCAATATGTATGTTAAAAGGGCAACTCCTCTGAAATCTATTTAGTATTCTCCTAATAATCTATCAATACACAATAATCAATATCCTGTAAATACCTTAATAATCAATGCCCCCACCCAACCCTCCCAATACCCTCAAAATGAGGGTATTGAGAGGTTATTCCGCACCCAGCGTTGGGTACGTGCTCCGTATGCAATAATTTCCCCAACTTGTGAGGGCTTAGATCTGACTCTGTTTTTCGCGCATTCAAAATTACTCGTTTTCGTCTCATTTAAAATTGCTCGAGTTTAAAATTAGTTCATGTGCGAAATTGACCCATGAACAATGTGTTTGTATTTGGCTCATGTTCGGCTCAAACATTAAAATTAATTGGAAAAAATAAATGTTGAGTGTTGTAATCAAATCTGGACTAAATTTATGCAAAAGAAAACACATAATCACATTACCATGAGAGCTGTTATAATTTAAAATTAGATGTAAATATATATAATATATTATTATAAAAATAATATATATAAAAATAATTATATGATTTTTTATGTCGAGCTAAAACAAGCAGAACACGAGTGAATAAAGAGTTGTTCCTGTTCGACTTGTTTCCTTGACAAACGAGCCAAACACAAATTAATTAACGAGTCGAACACGAGCAATTCGCAAACAACGAGCTTTTTTGACTAACCTAAATAAGCAACTTGTCTATCTATAACAATTAGACTTGGCGTCGAGCAGGTGATTTGGCAGGCTCGTCATAAGCCAGTATAAGCGGGTTTTAAAATTCTTAAATTTTCTTTTGGTCTCGTAGATAGTTTCTTTTAGTTGAGATTTTTTCAAATATAGAAGTCTTTGACAAGAGTTTCTTCTTGCAAAATGAATTGTTCGAACGCATCCAAATATTCGATCAGATGTGTGTTCAGAGATCAAGCAGATATTTCACTTTTTACGTATATAAATACAATATAAGAATGAATCAAATCTTGTGGAAGAAGTGCTAAGCAGAATATGCAAAAAAAAAAATGTTAGTTAAACGCATTATGGTTTAAACTCTTCTACTTTGGATATGACTCCCCATAACAAGACCGTCCATAATATACTAGTATGTATGTCTCAAACTTTATAAACACACAAGATAGCAAATAAAGTAGATCATCTAGTAAACATACCATAATTATAACTATGCATACAAAAAATCTAACTGCACCTTAATCCTAATTTTGAACAAACATCTACAAGGTGTTGACTGTCCAACATCTACATGCATATCATGAAGTGCAGGGGCTAAGGTCATTTCAACAGGATCTTGATGAGGTCACCATGTATGGCCCCGTCTTGAGCATTTAAACAAACTAATAACCATCACACTAGTGATGAATATTAACTCACTCATATGTTTGAAATGATACTAAAGGACTTGTTAATAATATGCTCATTCATATCACCTACTTGGACAAGGCAACATGTATATTATCACCATATGTAATTTTAGTGTTTTATTAGAGACTTGTTATAAAGTAATACCTCATAAACCTATAGCTATAGGGGAAAACATTTATTTAACTCAAATATAATGAAAAATATTGATGCATAAATGCATAAATCAAGGCCTTGAAGACTAAACCCTAAAGGACATAAACTTAAAAGTCATTATGCGATGTAATGAACATGTTACACATGTCAACACATAGGCAACATACATATAAGATGCAGAACATGTATGTGACAGCCTTAAACATAAGAAGTGCATATAATATGAAATATGCATTCACACATCAACAACTTCCTATCATCTAGAACAAATCTCAAGGCATGTCATAAAACAAAGCAAAATTTGAATAAGAAAACATTCAAACTTCTTAAAAATTATCTAAAACTCTGATTTCAGTAAAACTTACAGTCAAATTGATTGGCTCAACTAGAAGGACCCAATGACACCGAAGTTGGTATAATTTGAGTCAAAACAAGCACGTATAATGCCTTTAATCCACATTTGGAAGCGTTCAGTGCCAAATTGAAAGGTCCAATGGATTTCAAATTTGAAAATTTTATAATCAAATTAACTGTATCAACAAGTTGAGTTTCAACAAGCCCAAGATCACTCAATTATAACATTGTTAAGAATCTCAAATGCTTAAAACATGTCGTCCATTTGAGGGAACTTCTTCGAGTTGTCCAATAGTGTAGTCTAGATTCCTTCTTTATTTGTAAGGAAGCCTCTCTCATACGCTATAAATAAAGCCCTACCCTCTTATTGAGAGGTGACTTAGATCTGTGCCTGAAGAAGGATTGAGGGAAGAAAAAGAGTTCATTTATAAAGTGTGTCGTGGAACCCTGCTATAAGTTGTGAAGTAACAGATGATACAATAATGCACCCTGGAGACGGTGCAACAATGCACCTTAAATGTGATTCAGTAGCGCACCATGAAGATAGCACGATAACGCACCCCGAAGTGCAATAATGCACCCGAAGACAGTGTGGAAACGTATCTCAAAGTTAATGCATCGACGCATCCCAAAGATGGAGCAAAAATGTACCCTAAAAACAGTGCAACAACCCACCATGAAGATGGTGCAACAGCACACTCTGAAGATGGTGGAGTGACATAGCCTAAAGATAGTGTAACCACACACCCTAAAGATGGTGTAATGATGTTACCTTGAAGACAGTGCATGAATGCACCTCAAAGACAGTGTAACAAAGACCCCCCAAAGGTAATGAGCTTCACATCCCAATGAAAGTGTATTTATGTACTCCGGTGCAATGTAATTTCTCACTGCAGTCTCTGTGACCCACTATGGACTACGTCACTCACAACAGATGCAACTCTCAACTCCAACATCTATGATCTACAGACATTATTTCAACCCCCAAATTTTAGCCTTTAGGGCCTACGAAAATTTTTGCATCTCACCATTACGACCTTTGTGGTTAACTATAACTTATGTGTTCCAGAATTCATATAGCTCCCAACTCCAACCTCTATCCAACAGACATAATCGCAACTCACCGCTCTTACATAATCAACTACAGCTTATGTGGCTCTTAGTTTGCGTAGTACCAAACTCTAATCTATGTGGCCTACATATATTATTGCAGCCTCCAACACCCGCCTCTATGGCCTATGGATGTTATTGTGGCTCACAACTACATCTAATTTGATTAATTACGACCTACATGATCAACAACTTGTGTAGCTCCTGACTCCAGCTTCTGAGGCCTACGAACGTCATCACAGTTCACCACTACGTTCTATGTGTTCAATTATGTCTTGTGTGGTTCAAAACTCACACAGCTCCCAACTCTAGACTCTGCAGCCTACCACTATGCTCTATGTGACCAACCACAACATACATGGCTCACAGCTCATGCAGCTCCTAACTCTAGCCTATACATCCTATAAATGTCATTGCAGCTCACCATTATGCTTAAGTGTCTCACAACTCCCTTAGCTCCCTACTGTAGCCCCTGTGGCCATCCGATTCTCACAAAATAATCATCTTCGATTTACATGGTCAACCACTCCAAGACTTTTAACTACAACCTCTACAACAAGTTGACGCTACAATCACCATCTACAACATTATGCTAACTATAGTCTTAAATGCCGAACTAAGCCACCCTTGTTTAAGAATCCCCTTTTAGTATCAATTTATGGTGAGTTGGGAATTTTTTGTACTTTTTATGCACCTCGATGCTAACGAAATGGTGGGCATCGTAGTTCCCCATCGCTTGCCTCTTTCCCTTTGATCCTCTAGGAGCCATCTCTTTCTTGAAGATGGAATAAGAGAAGAAACATTAGAGAAATGGGGATAATAGAAGTAGCCTCAAGAAATAAACATAAATTTATTCATCTATAAACTCTAATTATAAAGGATTTTGTGTCGTGACGTTGGGTAAGCAGCACCATGATGCTATCCTCTAACCTGGTCAAATAGCATAAACAGCTATTTGATTTTTTTTTGTTGCAGACGGTCACATGAATCAAATATTGTGAGCCATGATGCTTGACCTTGGCACTGAGATGCTGAGGCCATACTTGATCAAACATAATTCACACCATTTATTTCACACCTAAAATATGGGGTGAATGTTGGTCTAATATATTTGGTGTCGTGAGACTTGATCTCGACGTCACAGCTTTAAGACCACACTTGATCAAACATAGTTAACTCATTTCATGTTAATATGATTAATAGAGAATCACGATATTAGCGATCAACACTGTGGCCCGAGTTAGATTTTTCAAGATTGAGTTTTAAATGAGATATTAAAGACTGTTGTTGCTGTCACTAGCACTTATAAAGCCTGGGCACAGAAGACGATGTTGTGGCACCATTCGAAGACCTCTTAGAATTAGAGTTGTGCTGCAATGATGCAGCACCACATCTTCATACTAAAAGGAACGACTCACACATTGAGGGAATATAAGGGACGTCCAAGAGCATAGCAAGAAGTATTAGCGTCAAGACGAGCCATATTCTAAATTAAAATGATGCCAACATTCACATTGATTACTTAGCTACGAAATAGAAATGAGGCATTCAGTGATGGAAAGGAGTTGAGAAAAGGAGGAGGGACATAAGCTTCAATGGCTTGGTTTTGGGTGCTACAACAGAGAGTTTGAGAGGCGTCATGCGACATGAGGTATCGATAGTGTGACTGCCCGAACTCTCACCCATCAAGGTGCTGGTCGCTTTGGCCTAGTGGCCTCACAATTTTGCCCGTTTAGTGTAATTTTTCAGGAGGTCACCCATCATATAAGTGTTATAACAACCCAGTGTACTGACAACAAGATAGATTTAAGTTTTGCCAAATTAAACCTCAAATATCCACATTTATTTTCTGAAAAATTCTTTAAATATTAGGGTCAATCATAAATATTATTTTTGATAAAGTGTATATGTTAAATATAGTTCATACCAAAGAATCAAAAGTTTTACCAAACATATGTTGTTTCATTTCTTTATATTTTAAGCCCATTTGAGATTTATGGTTTTATTTGCAACTCTTGATGGCAAAAAAATAAAAATAAAAATAAAAAAAATGTAATGATCAAAATAGATGGAAGTATTTGATAAATTAGAACATTAAATAAAAGATAATATCCAATTTCAAAATATTTTTTTTTCTAAAAGAATAAAATATACCAACTAATATCATATTATTTTATAATATATATCTAGTGTTTAAAATATATGTTAATAAGTTGATGTAAAAAATAAAAAAAAAAGTCTATATTTCATGCCATTTGGCATGTGTGTGTGATTAACTGTCATAAACTATACATAGATACATACATACATAAATACATACATTTGTCTCTCTCTCTCTCTCTATAAAGCAAACATGAAAGATCTAAACAGTCTTTAGAGAGAGAGAGAGCTAGCATCCTCAAGGACGGAGAACAGAAGAGAGAGAGAGAGATTATTTTTTTAAGATACTATCTAGAAAGATAAACTTCTTGTTCAATGAAACTAAAATTAAGAAGATGAAAACAAAAATCTCACTTCTATACCGTCCACTGATACAGAAATAGAGAGAAGAGAGAGGAGAGAGAGAGAGAGAAGAGAGAGTATAATGAAGAGTCTTAAGAGAAATTAAGAATGAAGTATACAAGAGTGATATTGATTCGGCTCTCCTCTAATATCTCCATTATAAATCATAGAAAGAGAAAGAGATGAGCCGAAGCAATATCACGCCATGTCTTCTTCTTCTCAGATCATTAGTAATCAGTGCCCAGAATGCAGTTTATTCATGGCATATTTATAGGCCTGAGTATGAATTGCAGCTCAATAAAATATATACAGACAGAGAGGGGGAGAGAGAGAGAGAGAGAGTAATTAATAAAAGAAAAGTGAAGTCCAATAGGCAATAGCTGTAATGGTAAGATAGATATTTAAAAAATAAAGGTCCAAATAGTTTGATTCTAGATAAAAAATTGTAATTGTTTATATTTGAATAAATTACCATTAAGGGAATTTTATTTCTAGAGAAAAAAATTATTTATATTTGAATAAATTACCTCATTTTGATGTTCTGTTTGGGGCAGCTTATCCTCTGCGGTGACGTTTTGAAAATGCTCAGCTTATCCGAAAACGTAAATTATTTTTACTAAATGCGGAATGCAGGTCGAATCCCGCAGTCCGCAATTTCAAATAAACGGCTTATCTAGATAAACACAAGTTGCTTCAAACACATTCCGAGTAAGAAGCTTATCAGATTTTTTTTTTTTTTCTGGATAGAGAAATTAAAATCGCTAATTTTTTTATTTAATTTGTTCTAATTAATAGTAAAATATCTAATTCTTGTTTATATATGTGCTAATATCACAAAATGAACTAATAAACTTATGTAAATGTGCTGCAAACAAATTATTATTAGTTCAATAAAATAATGAAAATTAAAATTAATGGTTTTGTTATGTTCTTAGAAAATTGAGTTATATTGCTATAAATGGAAGTAGTTGATATTTTATATATTTCATTGTAGAACTTGTAATATTTTTTTTGGGCATTACATGCAAATCATTCAATTCTTATATACATACATATCTAACTCCTAAAACTTCATACTTCCATACTTATCACTCAATAATTTGACATCATTACATAAGATATGTCATTATAATTAATTTTTTGATAGTGAAATATGCATTTTTATGAATATATTGTTAATATAAAAGCGTTAATGACTAGGGTTCTTCGCAACTGAGCCGAGGGTTCTTCAAAAGAAAAAGAAAAGAGAAAGCTAACCATGAAATTTCTTCACCTACCAAGATCAAGTTCACATTTTACGGAATTCTTTTGAGTACCGTCATGTTAGTTTCGACCTTCTAAATGTTAAAGGTCAAGAACCATACATGCGAAACTTCAAAACGAGTAAGGCGGGATCCATTACTAAGACTCTAGGATATAGAAAAATTTTCCTATTACAATTTATTTTACAAGAAAGAAGAATTAAAATTTGGGAGTAACAGATCTTACAAATTCAGTTACAATATATGTTCTCTCTTATTTGGTAATGCAATATGTCATCCGCTCGAGTTTTCTAAGCTTCCTTAGCTATTTTAGTTTTGTTTGTGGTTGAGGCTTCATATCATTGCTCCCCCTACTTGGAATCAACACTGTCCACATGGTTCAACTCTAAGTACGAGTCTTAGAGTTGCTTGTGTTAGCCATATGATTATGGATGGTACGAGTTGTTATGATTTAATGTTGTTCCACAGAGAGGATGAATAATATGCTGCTTGGCATCTTTAATATTGGACCTCGTTCATTTAATATGCTTCTTTATCTCATGTAGCCTACATATTTTTAGGCAAAAGTATTGGCTACAAATAATGTTGAAAAAATAATTTTGAGGACTAAAAAGTGGGCATATTTTGAAAGTCTATCAATTGTAAATCTCTGTCTCACTGATAAAAAAATGAAAATGCATATTTCTAATAATGGTGGACTTAGAAGCCCATCTCAATTTAGTCCGACAAGTTTGGGCTCGGTTCATCCGACCGTCTTCGTGACTCGGTCGGTTTTGGACTTGCTTGCTTTAGATAGCTAAATCTGGTCAGATAAGTGGGTCGTTTGGTCTTTTATCAGTGGGTCCTCTTTTGTTGTACTCTCTCTTTTCTGAACAGTTAGATCTTCTCTGGACTACTACTGATGCATTCTCTATGTACAATATGGCAAACTGTAGATCATGTTGTTAATATTTTTTTTATTATTCAAAAAAATAAATATTAAGACAGCTACAAATGCACATGAAAGAAGCTGGTGCGCATGATTTTACTAGCCCTTGTATAATAGAATTATTGGTCTTTTTTTAATTCTAAATTCATTATCTTTTATTTAAATTAAATTATTTTTTTCTCATCCATGGAAGTCCATAATGAATAATCATTTATCAAGACCTGGAAAAAATATTAAATTTAATTTTACACTATAATTAATAATAACAATATATTAGTATGAATAATATCAAGGGGTTGACCCTCTTCAACCCTTTGAGTTAAAAATTACTTTAATATGTTCAAAATGAACATATCTTGCACTTAAAAATATTTTTAGAGGAGTTATAAATGTTGTGTGTTGAATCTCCGTGCAGTGTTGAGATATTAAAATTGTCACTCTATTGTCATGAATTTTCCAGTTGCTATTGTCACGAATAATTATATCTGTTGTAGCCAAATTTATGCTATTATACGTAAATCATTATCGTACATTTGTGATTAGCAACATTGCAATTTCATATTCTTTAGTTTAACAGAAAAGTGGACCTATGAATTTACATTCAGATAATGGATTACTTTAACCGAGCTAGACACAGTGATTTTATTCCGATTCCAGAGTTTTTCTAAGCAGAAAATCTTAGTGCCTCCTCATGCTACTTTTATATTATTTGTGTGTGTTAAATCTTCGTGCGACTCTACCATCATGAATTTTCCAGCACAAAACAACATAAATGTGTGCGCGTAATTTAACTTTTGCATATATTATATAATGTGAGTTGTTGGATTTTACACCTTTACTTGTAACTGCTATTCTTTCTGATACAGTGAATTCTTCTATTCTGTATTTTTTTTCCCTTGATGTATAGTCAAGAAATAAAATCTTATATATTAAAATAAAAATAAACAATGATATTTTCTATTAAGCCGTAGAAATATGACATACATAAAATTGAAAATATTTGCAATATAATCATAAATATGATTTACATCTGATTCAATATTACCAAAATCTTAAGAATGGCGCTTTACAAGACAAAATTAAGGTCATATGTGTAAATTATTCAAAATTATTTATTTTTCAAAATATTATGTCTATATTTTCATAATTATAGTTTGAAATATTACGTGCATTTATTTATTTATTTATTTATTTCCCTTATTTATTTCAAACGCATATTGGTCGAGCTCTTAGAGGTTTTAACTAGCCGGCCTTCAATGTTATATCTTTGACTTCCTGAGAAAATTAAACATTTAAAATTACAATACATGATTTTCTGTTTTATTGGCTGTCTATAATCTGATATTTATGTTAATTATTGTTTTACATAAATACCACAAACTTCTTTTGTATTTATATATCTAACATCTAAATTAACATTCACATCAACATCATAAAAAATATGACTATCATTTACTTTCTAAAAGCAAATCACATGTTTTCAAGCATATGTTTCTGCCCCAAAAAGAGCCATAAATGTAAATATAAAAAAGTATAAAAGTATTAGATATTTAAAAACATAAGATTTGTGGGGTATATATGTAATTTTTTCTATTATTATTTAAGCTGTTTGAATTGAACATCATAGTCTCTCTTTTGCTGAATGGCTTGCATATGTATGCATATATGTAAAGATAAACTTGGACGTCAATTATGGGCCAATCTTCTAGCTAAGAGAAACGACTGAATTATAATGTAATAAAGAATTATGAAGCCATTTATGTATGAACATTTGGCTTAGCTTATGATGGATGGTCCGAAGAAATCTTTAAGTATAAGTGTTCGTCAAGATTTTGTAGGGGGAAATTATAAAGAGAAAGATTGAAGGACAAATGGCAAAATAAATATATATATATATATATATATATATATATATGTATGTATGTATGTATGTATGTATTAAAGACAAATGCCTAGAATAGGATTATGAGATCAAGACCCAAACTTTTATTGAACATCCTTCAATTTATTTTTTTTAAGACATTTCTTACAAAAACTATCAATTGTAAAAAATTAAATAAGCCAAGAACGGGTGAAAACGCTGATTTTAGTGGTTTAAAACAGCAGTTTTTTGAAAAATCCGTTAAAACGCAGTTTACCCAAATTGGTCTGGGTGCATTTTAAAAACTCACCGCACCAAATAATCTGCCCCAAACTGGGCCTTAGGCTTCGTTAATTTATCAAAATACAGAAAAACGGAGAGTAAAATCCAACACTCCATTAAGGGTCTGTTTGGGACCGCTGCAACTTATCTTGATAATCTGTTGATCAACAACTTATCCTGGTAAGTTGGCTGGTTGTTTGTTTTGTAAGTTTCAAAAACAGTTGATTCTAGATAAATGACCATTATGCTCATGTTCTTAGCAATTACGTAAAAGGATTAACAAGGTACCATTCAAAAAACCTTTTAACATAATATGACATCGGAAGATTCAGAATGCCCACGAATCCTCTAATTAGAACGAGCAGAGCCCAACAATTACAAATATCCATATCGATGCCATTAATGACACCAAAACTAGCCCTAAAAATCCCAATTATGCCAAGAAAAGTTTCACGACAATAGATTAAACAAGAAACTTCATACGGAAATCAAGGAACCAACATGTATCCTTCTAAACCTAAATTTTAAGTTTGTCACCCAGTCCAGTTAGCAGATGAGGCAAACGGGATCCGAGCAGCGATATAGGAACCGGCGATCTAATCCGAGCAGGAAACGTATTGGCCTGGATGGCGTTTCCACTAAATTTCATCTTCTGCGTTTATACCACACTGGGGAGAAAAATATTGGAGGCAGATGAGGCGAACGGGAGCTAGGGCAGACGGAGCGAGGGTTAGAGTTGTCTTTCGCTCGAATGGAATGCAGGTCGTAGGGTCCTACCTGCGATGGCGTCTAATGAAAATTACGAACGACGCTCCCTATACGCCTTTACCAAACAACCGATGGCATTTTGAGGGAAGCCACCGCTGTGAATAAGCTATCTCAAACAGGCCCTAAATTCATTTTTTTCTCTCGTCCATTAATTTTTGGATGTAAATTGGAATTATTAAATCCAACTATTTTATTGGTTAACTTGGGAAGGAAATCATGGCTATAAGAACCTGAAATAAAATGTCAAACACATTTAACAATTTAAATTGGATTTAACCTAAAGTTAACCAAAAACTATTATGAATTTAACAATATGTGGATTTGATAAATTTGGATTTACTAAATCTTATTAAATGTAAATTCTGAGGATAATCAAACACCCTCTTAAAGCATATAATTACTCACCTTATACTTTGAGATTTCGTTATAGGAGATAAAAAATTTATTTAAATAATTTTTTTTCCTACATAATTTATATAATTTGGTAATTTTATAATTATTATTAATTTTTTTGCCTATATGTTAAATTTATTAAATGATTGATAATATTGTACATTCTCAAAGTTGAAGTAGATTTCTGCCCTGCTAATAAAAATTAGATCTTATTTATTTATAGGATTAAGTTTCTCCTCATAGTAATTTCCTTATTAAATTTCTTAAGAAATCAGAGCTCATCATAATGAAATGATTTTTTAAAATTTTTAATATTTCATTAAATTTGTTTAATTTGATTATAATATGTGAAGATTCATGTGTTTATTAGCTTAAGATTTATCCAAATGTTTTAATGTATTTATTAATTTTAATGAAATGATGTAATTTCACTAAATTATAAAGGTAAAATATAACATTCAATAATTTACAAATTTGACTTTAATTAATGTAATAATATAGGGGTTAGGGCTGATTTGTCATTTTATTTTTAATCTATGTGATGTAATTACTCCCACTTTAATAAATGCTTGGACTTTCTATGTTTAAATTGACCAAAATTAATTTAATAATCTAATTTTGATAACTAAGTCAAAGAGCATAGTTAGTCCACCTATAATGATATTTAATGTACATAATTAAAAGGAAAAAAATGCAATTCAATTCAAAGATGTGGCATCATCATATTATTATATTAAAAATATGAGAATTATATTGTTCAATGAAAATTGAGCCAATCCACATTGGTTAATCAAATCTACTTCAACAGCAGATGCATTGAGGGATAAAAGTTTGCTAAGAGAAATAAAGAAATAAAGAGAAATAGAAGATTTACATCCATACCACCCAATTCGCAATGCACTGTATAATGATATTTCGGACGGTGTAAATAGATTTGTAAATAAATAAAAATTCATCAATGGATATTTGGGGAATTTACATACATACCATATAATTCTTCTGTATTTGCATATCTAACACCGGCATTTTAACATCATATCATCAAAGACACCTCTATCATTATGTTTCATCAAGTGAAATGGAACTTTTCATGCATGAGTTTATGGTAGGGCTGTAAACGAGTCGGCTCGTGTTCGAAATGGATCGTGAAAGGTGTGTTCGTGTTCGGCTCGAATTAAATATTATTGTTCGTGTTTGGCTCGTGTTCGGCTTGAAATTGGATCGTTGAAATTAATTGAAAAAAATATATGCATAGTTTCGGATTCAAACCTGGACCAAATGAATGGAAACAAGACGTATAACTACGTTACCACATAAGCAATTATGATTTAAACTTAAATATAAATATATATAATATATTAATATATAAATAATATATATAATAAATTATTATATAAATAATTATATGATTATTTTTTTATTTCGAGCTAAAACGAGCCGAACATGAGTGAACAAAGAGTTATTTGTGTTCGGCTCATTTGTAATGCGAGCTTAAAAAATTTGTTCATGTTCGGCTCATTTACTTAACGAACGAGCAGAACACGAGCTACTTCGCGAGTCAAACACGAGCTGTTCGCGAACAACGAGCTTTTTTGACAGCCCTAGTTTATGGCACCGACGTGACTAAGAGTTCGTTTGGCATGCAATTGCATTGCGTTACTAGTAAGAATGCGGGAAGTTCGATTGGCCGTTTGGTTGCAACTGTGCGAAACCAACTGTGGGGATGCAATGTTGAAAATTTATCTTCTTACCCTTTTATCTGAAAACTGTTTTAATTTATACATGTAATTAGTTAATTGTAAAATATATGTAATAAATATAAGTAAAAATAATTTACTAATAAAATTATGTATTTTTTTATATGAATATACAAATATAAGTGGAAATGTTAACATGCCCTTCAATTTTACACATCGTGCATCATAAATACAAATACAAAATTGACTCCTTAAACTCATATTACAAATATAAGTGGAAAATGTTAACATGCCCTTCAATAATTTCTTCTGTTTTTGGATCTCTAATGTACAAATCCAAACTTCCCCTATACCCCCAACCAAGAATCCACAAAACCGCAATGAAGCAAGTCTAACGAAATGCCATCACTAATGTACATATCTACAAATGTACAGAGCCAAAAAAAAGTTGTGAAAGCCCCCATTCAAAGTCGTTCAACAGATCCACGAGAAAAACAGATGCACAAAAATCATTTCACGCAAAAACCAGATCTGTTTGCCATACCTAAGCTCCAACAAAAACCATTTGCTTCGCATGCCAGATCCGCAAAAATGATGTGAGAAGAGAGGGATTTGCCATACTTAAGGATAGGGTTCGCGAGAGAGAAAGCGGAAGCACAGAGCTCTTCGAGCTGGGTGAGCGGGGCATAGGGTAAAAAATCACTGGTGAAGTCGTGGCGCGAGGGGAATACAGCGGTCGGCTTCCTATTAACTTCGCAGTAGCTATGCCACGAAGTCGCGAAACAAACGGGGCGTAATTCGGGCGCCGCGGCTTTCACTTACCACGCCGCTCTAAAAGCTCCAACCAAATGCCCCCTAAATATCAAACTTTGGTTGTTAGATCTGTAAATACATAAAAATTGTGTGGTATCTAAGTAAATTTCCAGCATTGGTAAGTTGTTTTCTCTTTTACTACATAAATTGTATTAAACTGAATTTTCGGAAATTTGCACACGTACCGCACAATTCTTATGTATTTATATTTCTAACACCATAAATTTATCATCGCATCAAAAATTTATCCATTATATTTATAAAAAGTTAAATACAACTTTTGTTTAGTGCTTTGACTTTATGCTTAGGGTCTGTACAGGGCAACTGCAGAATAGCTGTTCTAGGGAAGCTGCTGCAGATAAATTTGTTGGTTGTTTGTTTTATACGGTTTGAAAATAATTGTGTGACAGTTGTTTCTGGATAAATTACTATTTTGCCCTTGTGCAGTGATGTTGTTTGTAACAGAACTGTTATAGTCATATATGTGAAACTTCAGAAGCAAAATATATTTCAGAACCCGCGGCTTGCGTTTTATCAAACTGTGACGCCGCCCCAAACGACAGTTTCGACTGCCCTCGAGCAGCGACGCGAACGAAAAGTCACCCCAAACGGGCCCTTAATGTGCATCAGAAGTGTATGGTATATAAGTAAATTTCTCTCATGGGTAAGTTGTTTCTCCTTTCCTAAAAAAATTGCCAAAAAAATACGTAAGTTATAATTAAATGGTAGTTCTATGACAAATTATTGTAATTTGAACATAAATTTAAATGAAATTTAATCCTAAAAAATTTAGAAAATTATATTCTTCTCCATCATGCTGCAAAGAGCAGTTTGCATAATATTGGTGATTTGAACATGCCCACAGATTTCCGGACGGCCTCCCCCTTTAATCTCTATGTTTATATGCTTCAAGAATTATCATTATTGGCAATTTATCATGGAGAAACCCTATCATTTTGATTTTACAAGAAGAAATAATAGTTTTGAAAAGTTGCAGAACTTTAAAAGACCAGCATGTTTGGGGAGTTTCACTCCAAAAAATAAGAAGGCTGATAATAGTAAATATGAAATGCTATTATGAAAAGTCCCGGGATAATTACATATAGATCACTCGAAATATTAATATTTATAAATTAACTCACATGTGATGTTTTTGAACTATGAACCGATATGTTTTCGTGTGCCACGATCAAACCATGAGAATTTAATTAAAAATAATAGTATTTTATCTAGGAGAATCAAGGGCTATGAATTTAGCTCTAAGTTCATTAATCTCTCAAAAGTTAATTTGAATCTTGGCTCAGATTGAGATCAAATCGAAATAAATGAGCCAAGCAACGAGCTAAAATTTTGAATTGATTCGAGCCATAACTCGCACTTGGATCATGAACAGCCCCAGCGATGTTAGGACTGTGAATTCAGCTCAAAGATCAATAATCACTCGAAAATTGATTGAAATTTTGACTCAGATCGAGATCCAATCAAAATAAACGAATCGAGCTAAAAGCCAAAATCTTGTATAAAATTTCTTTCAAGTCCATTTTGAATCTGCCCCAACTCGGCTTGAAATCTGATAGTTAACAGCCCTAGCAGAATCAAAATAATTATCAAATTTAATTAACATAAAGAGTAATTCATTATCAAACAAAAAATTATTACATCATGAGTCCTAATACAATTTTACATCAAGACTCCAATCAGGACTTGTCACATGTACAGACAGGTCTCCCCATGTATTAAATTGAGAGCCCTGAGTAGAGTCTTGATGCAAAACTGCATCAAGACACCTTATGCAATAATTTCACATTATCAAACTTGATAAATTTTGCAAAAGCCAACAAATAACAATACTCAAAAAAATATTTATTATTTCTCAATCTACTCATATACAATCATTCTCTACCTTCAAGATTGAGCAAGCTCACACACTATCTTCTATAGGATTCATTTATTTATTTATTTGATTTATACAAACACTGTAAAACTAAAAAAACTAAAGAAAAAATCATAGCAAAATATCAATTTACATTAAAAGAAAAAAAACAAATAAATGCAGTCAGTGATCTATCTTCTTCACAGACCACCTCTTTCTAGCCTCTTCAATAGCCTCTTCCTTCCACCTTGACAGCTCCTGCAACCAACTTTCATACCGAGCTTCAATATTTTCCAGCTCCACTTTAAGTTCTTCACATTTCCCTAAAGCCAACAGAGACAACAATTTTCTTACCATATCCATCTCATCCATAAATTTCAGAATATAATATTTATATCTAGCATTTACATATATACCCACACAATTCTTATGTATTTACATGTATAGAACTTGCATATTTACATTTATAAAACTCAAAACTTATGTATAAGTAAGCTGGGCATACATGTAAAAATTGAAGTTGAGATGTTAGATATGTAAACACATAGACAATGATTGGTGGGTACGTAAATCTTCCTTTTCATAGATTTGTACTAACCAATATCACAATATGCAGTGGCAAAATCAATATCTGGAGCATCTTGGCTGAAGCTTCTACAACTCGCAGTCATAACTAAAGACATAGCTGATCCCTGGGAGCATTTATCATCACAGTTCAAATCTGGATGGCACATGCTTTCGACGGCTTTCTTGTACGAATCGATTTCGAGAGGAGCCAAATCGAGTTGATCAATCCCGATATCGACGGACGAAACAGTGGATGGCAACGCGCATTGACACTGTCGTGGAGCTTCTTCGTCCTTGCCGCCAGCTTCGCATTCCTTTAATGGAGTCATTACTCCATTAGAAGAGTTATCATCTGTTGAAGGCTTCCAGCCAGGAACCAGTTTCATGATCAAGAAATCGATAAAATCAGCGATGAAATCGACGTGATAATTAGGCAGCTCGAGTTGCTCCACCATTTCAGCAGATATCGCATGTGCCGTGTCGAAATCCAAATAAAATGGAAAATGAACAATCCTTGCGTTTCCTGCAAGATAAAGTTACGATTTTTAATCAAATAGGATGCAGGGATTAAGAAAAATAAGGAAATTTACATCCTTATCACACAATCCTTGTGCATTTCCATATCTAACGCCCTAAGTTTGACCTTTACACTTTGTAACACCTTCATGTCATAAATCTATGCATGAGAATGTCTATTTAACTTTTGAAAAGTAGTGCAGTGGTATTTTTGACGTGATATTAAAAATTTGAGTGATATGCATCTAAATGTGAATGTTTAGATGTTAGATTCATAAATAGATAAGCATTGAGAGGTATGTATGTGATGCCCCAAAATAATAATGACAAGTAAAACTATATCAAATTCATAATAAAACTTACCATTAGAATCTGCGATCCGCAAGACAAGTGAGACTGCATTATCATCGACTTTCTCCGCCTTCAATCGGAATTCGGTGCCTCGATTATTTCGCACAAATTCGAGAAACTGGAAGGTGGGGATCTCACGGCTACTATTCGTGCCTGCGCTGAGAGGAAGCGACTTGTAGTCGGATTCAACATCGTTAGAAATTGATTCACAGTTGTTGTTCCCATTCGAAACTTCAGCTGTTAATTGAATGGGAGTGTGAGCAAACTCAGATGAATTGTCACATTGGAGAAAAGGATCTTTCAGAAGCTCTTTAGCAGACAATCTCTCAGAAACATGAACTAAGCATTTCTCAATGAATTGGCTTATTACAGTATCGGATATTTTAGTAAGTGCAGCAGGCTTGATTCCCTGTTTTATCAAAATGAAAAATCAAATTTTTAAAACATATAATTTATAAAATAGACATTTTGATTGATTTTTAATTTAAAATATGGATTACCGAGGTAACTTTTTTGTAAATTTGAGCTGGATTTTTGCATTCACTATATGGATATTCAAGAGTAACCATCTCCAGCATGCACATACCAAAAGAATAGATATCAGCAAGCTCATTATATTCTTCATCATAAAGTTCAGGAGCCATAAACTCAGGAGTGCCTAAATAAATAAATAAAAATGTTTACAAAACCAAAGAAATTAATCATCAATTAAAAAAAAACACCCATTTTTTATATATTTACATATCTAACCCCTAAACATTTATATTAAATGCATACCAATCAAATTTTTAACATCACATCAAAAATACCACTATCACCATCTTTTTTAAAGTTAATACACCTTCTCATGCATGGATAGATATGTAAATACATAAGAATTGTGAGGTATGTAAATTTCCTCCAGAAAATAGCAAAATTGAAATAATACCAATTACACTGCGGGCAGTAGGTTGCTGCATGACGGTAGCCAAGCCAAGATCTCCAATTTTAACTTCACCATGATTCCCATTGATAAATATATTGTCACATTTGAGATCTCTATGAAGAATGGGTGGATCATGACTGTGCAGATACTCCAACCCGCGAAGGATCTGTCTTGCCCAATTCTTTATTGCTTTCAAATCCACATTTTTATGTTTTCTGCGATATCTACACATTAAAAAGAAAAAAAAATTAAATAAAAATTGCAACTTTATAAATAAAAAAGGGAATTTTCACAAAAAAAGTAAGCAAGGTTAAGATCTTACTGTCTCAAATTTCCAGAAGTAAATAGCTCAGTTATGATGTTTATAGTTTTCTTCTGGTCATCCACCCAAGAATTATAGAACTTGATAATATTATCATGCTTCAGGGATTTCAGCAAATGAACTTCTGAATATAATCTCTCCAGATTCTCTGGAGACTGCAACAACTCATCTACTCTAACTTGATTCCAAGCAACTTCTATCCCATCTATTTCATCAAAACCTCTATATCTGTCACATAATTTATAATAATTCAATACAATCATAGAAAAAAAAAAAAGGCAAATTCTATTCATTTTTAATAAATATTGCCGGCATGAGAATCACTGAATGAAGAAAACATGGATAATCTGATAAACCTACACTGTCTTAAATGCTCCTCTCCCCAAAACATCATTGTACTGCAAACACCAACAATGGGGTAATTAAAAGTATAAACTCAAGAAGTGGAGAACGAAATCAAAGAAACATAACATTGAAAAATCAATCACAATAAGCCATTACAGTTTATAAAACCTAATACATCTGACATTTCAGAAAAGAAGAAGAAGATACAGGGAGATGTAAGTTTAATCCAAACATACCCGGACGTACCGCCCTGTGGGATCCATCTCAATGTACTCGACATCAGGGGAGCCACCGTTCGTCCCTTCACCGCGTGAAGGGTCCATTGCCCCAGAAAAAAAGGGGGGAAAGACAGAGTGAAAGAGAGATCGAGAAATATGGAAACAAATCGGGAAAAAAAAAGGAAAGGATCTAATCACAAGAATCTCGATCCCCAATTCCCGATCTGACAAGATCCTTCAGAGAAAGCTTCGGACGCAACAGTAAACGAATTGAAAGCCGAGGGAAGAAAGACCAGATTCATAGCCCAGCCATCCTCCTCGGCCTCCACTCGCCGGCAAATCATCCTCCACCAGATCAACAATTCCCAAAATCTCTACCAACCGAGCAGCTATACGCAGAGCTAATGGATAGAAGAACAAGGCAGGGGGAGAGAAAGGGAGAAAGGGGAACGGAGAACAGCGAGCGTTTTAAAATTGAATGCGATGGGAACAACAGGAAGAGAAACCCTAACCATATCGGGGAAGCGGAGCGGAATCTCTCGGCCGGAAGAGGAGGAGACGTCCAACAAATGTATGGTGAAAGATCGCGGTTTCCATTTTTATTCGGGAATACCTTTTTCCACCTTCGTTTAAACCAGCCTTAAAAAAGGTGACGTTTTTATTATGTCACAGAATATGGACCGGAAAGTTAACTGGAATGACGTGGCGGTTACTTTGGATTTATACCGCCATATTGTGATGGTGGGTGTTGTATGGGTGTAAAGTTGAGGTGCTGGAAATAAATCTTTTTGATTATGACCGTTAACAGTGGATTATACCTTAATAGCGATTGATGAATGTATTTTGGCCTTTTCTGTCGAATTCATGCCTATTTATAGTTTCCGCATGAAAAAAAGGCATCTTCTTTTTAATTAAATAAAAGGGTCAAGATATGCTTAGGCTGGATATATATGGGGCTATCAAAACGATTTTTTGTTCGTAAACAGTTTGTGTTTCATTTGTTAAGAAGTTCGTGTTCAATTCATTCACTAATTTAACGAGTCAAACACGAATATTTTTATTGTGCTCGATATATAAATGAGCTTAACACGAATAAAAGATTTGTTGGTTTATGTTAGGCTGGTTTTGATTCGAAATACTACGAATAAAATATTTGTTTGTTCATGTTTTGTATATTTACTAAATTTTATGTATTATGCAAATATATATATTGAGGGAGAGCAAAATTACTAAATTGTCTAATATTATGAAATTTTATTATTTATATATAGAAAATGTAAATTTTATAAGAAATTGTCTATCTTGAATAAAACATGGTTCCACCCCCGCATCCGCGTACACGAAAGTGTTTATAAAATTAAATTTGAAATATGTTGGTGATCATTTTCCAAACATTAGCAACTGCACACACCAAAACTGTCAGCACGTATCTCAAAGCAATCCAACGAGGCGATCAGACAATCAAGACGTCCTATAGCCCCAACCGACCAAGACACGTGCAAGAGTTTTTAATCACAAGCTAGTCGATTGACCCCGCTTTTACTACGACGGGCAAAATCTCTATTTGATCGAGCGCCTCAACCAACCGACATTTACTTTGGGAGGTGCAATCGCGGCTCAACCGGTAATATCAACCTATCGAATTCAAGCATGTTTCTTTTTTTCTGTAATTGTACAAATACGCCTCTATAAATATGAGTCAATAGAACAAATAAAGGGACCCTCCCTCAGCTCACTCCAAAGGAAAATCCTGAGTTATTCCACTCGCCCTCTCTCTCTTTCCTCATTTATCAGATTTTAACTCTCAAGACATGTTCACAAAGAACAATTTAGGATTTAACAACAACATACTCTTCCTATTGACAAAGGAAACAAATAGGAGGGCAACAATGAGGAAATAAGATAATCTTGAAAATTATCTATATTTTCAATCTTGTTTTCACTTATTAACTAGCTCAAAACAATTTGTGAACTGTTAGTATTGAACTCAAAGTTGTTCGTAAATCACATCGAGCGTGACAATGAGAGAAAAATATCCGAAGTAATGAGAGAGATATGAGGTTATTTTCATACATAATTTCAATTACATTTATTACATTTTAATACCCCTCTATTTATAGGGCATAATCATTGTGAAATGACAATGACACTGTTGAACCCCTTCAATTGGTCGATCTCCAGTCAATCGACCTCATGTCGCGCAATTGATGAGTATCCGGTGGGCCATCTTCTTGTCGTTTGACCTCTACCTAAGCAATCCCCAAGCCGAGCAGCCTTGGGGTTGGCCAAACTCTTCGTCAAATGACCCTCGATCGATCGCCTCATCAGTCTCTGCTTGGTAGACTGTTGTTGTCCGGTCGTTGTTCAAGTACCTTTACTTGTTCTCATAGAGTTTTGTCTTGTAAGGCATGTCTTGCTCTGAGTTGCTCAATCCACAGGAGATCCTATCAAAGATATTTTATTGTGCAGTAAATGACATAAAGATAACCATTACCAAGATGAATAAATCCCTAGAAAAATCTTTTCAATTCATTATCCATCGTTAATTTATTTGAATAATTTTATTGCCATATTTTTTTCCAGCCATATTTTTTTCCAACCATTTTTT
Source organism: Papilionanthe hookeriana x Papilionanthe teres (assembly GCA_022702705.1). NCBI lineage: Eukaryota > Viridiplantae > Streptophyta > Magnoliopsida > Asparagales > Orchidaceae > Papilionanthe > Papilionanthe hookeriana x Papilionanthe teres. The sequence goes on along the minus strand of CM040426.1, from coordinate 62,790,665 downwards.
TGTATTAATAATTTTGAGATCTTCAAAGTAATTCTTTATTTGTTGAATAAATACTTTCCTATTAATTAGACACTTAGGGTGTGTTTGGGGCCCGCCTCATCATTTGAAAACTGCATTTTTGCAACTTATAGGAAAGCACAGTTGGTTTTTTACACAAAACGAGGAACACGGGTCGAACCTTACGGTCTATGTTTTTACATAAGCAGCTCATCCGAATAAGCACAAGCTACCCCAAAAGCACGCTCAATCTAATCCTAATACGGTTAATTAGTTAACCCGTGGGTAAAATCTTCTAACCACTTTCTAAAATGGGCTCATCATGGAGTCATTTAATTCAGAGCACTAATTAAAAAATCTTATAATTCACTTTTTATTACATTTGTAGCACCCAAATTATTTATATCACATAAAAGATTTCATTATTTTAACTTTTAATTCTTTCATTCTTAAATAAGATGGCATATATATGCAAAAATTAACGTTTAATTGTTAGATATTTAAATACATAGGAATCGATTGCTATATATGTAAATCTTCCTTTAATTTTTACCCCTTATTTTTTTTGCAATTAGCTCTTTATATTTATGACAGCGAGATATTTATATAAATAAAGTTGTAATTCTCAATATCTATTTGCCATTAAAATTTTATGACCAGAATATTAATTTTGTAAATTCACATAATTGTTATATATTCACATTTCTAATATTTAAACTTTTATATTTATGTTTATAGCACTATGAGTTAAAAAATGTATTCTTAAAAGGTATATTTATATTTAAAAAATAGCAAGTAGGGAGATTTACATACCTCCCACCTAATTTCAATCTATTGAAATATGAAGCACTAAAACTTCAGTTTAACAGTTTGATTTTGAGTCGAGTTAGGGTCAGTTTGAATAAATTTATTGTAAATTGAAATCGGCTCAGGACTCGTTATATTTGATTCAAGCCGAGCCATGCCTTTATATTTATTTAATCCGAGCCAGCTCGAAATTGAATTGAGCTCGATCCAGCTCGATGAGCTGGTCAAATTTAGTTTTTTAGATCTGTTCCAGCCCAAAATCGGCTCAAAATTTGTTCGGGGCTCGTTATATTCAATTTTACCTAGCATTAGAAGTATAATTTTTATAAAAATAAATAATATGAGCCAATCTCAACTGAGCCGATCTATGTATCGCTCGAAATTAGCAATAAAAAATTCAATCCAAAGTATCAGCTCGTAATTTGAAATTTGACTTGTTCATTTCGATTTGTTCTTTGATACGAACTAAAATTCAAATCAATTTTAGAGTGATTAAATATCTTTGAGCTAAATCCATAACCCTACCGGCTACCACAGATTTGTCACCCAACCAATTATGAATACACAGGAATCCGGTGGTCTGTACATACATAAATGTTGAATTTTGGGTGATTAATATGTTAACACATAAGAATTGGGTATGTAAATGTCGCCAAATATGTAATAATAATATTATTGATGGACTGCTAAAAGATTATTGTGCATGTAAATATGACCTTTTAGGTGTTTAGATGCGTAAATAGATAAGAATCGGTGGTATGTCTGCAAATACCTCATCATGTTTTTTCCTATTAGAAATGCACCCTTCCGATCGAAAATTATTTCATAAGGACAATCCATACATTGCTGCCTGTATTCTCCGCAAATAATCAATAAATAATTCGTAATAATCCTATGAATAACGTCAAAATGAAACAGCAGTGGTTATTGAAATATTATTGAGAAGTTATTATAGTGTTTTTTGAGTTAATGCCCTAATAATCTCGTAATAACCTCACAAAATCACAAAGTGGAACCGTGAAGATTATTAAGAAGTTATTAATAGGTTCTTAAGAGATTTTTAAAATTAATTCTATAATAACCTCCAAATAATAAGCTCTTAATAATTCCCAAATGCACAATTTGAGATGTTATTCGCTGGTTATTACGCAGCGATATGGAATAATTTTCCATAAGATAAGTCGGATAGGGTTCTATGGCTCACTGCTTCTCTTCCAACGTTCTCCACGTCACTCCAATGGAGCTCCTCCATCCAGTCTCCGCCTCATGGTCCAGCACTTCCTCCTCCGCCCCTCCAGAAGACAGAAGACGTTCACTTCCTGCTGAATCAGCAAAGAAAAGTTTCAATTTTGAAGGACTCCTGAAGAAATCGAAGGGGGAACTCTCCAAGATTTTGAGGACGGAAGCTGCGGTCATCGCCATTGAGGGGAAGGCAAGATCCTCCAAGTTTAATAATCTCTGGCCTAGAGCTGTTCTCGAGGCCCTCGACAACTCCATCGCCGGCAATCGATGGGAATCCGCCCTCAAGGTTATCCTTAACCCTTTTCCCATCCTTCTTTTCTTTCTGAATGCCCTTCCATGTCTTCTCTTGGTTTTGCCTTCAGATTTTTGCGTTACTTCGCAAACAAAACTGGTACCGTCCGAAAGGCCAAACATATGCGAGGCTATTGATGATGCTCGGGAAGTGCCGGCAGCCGGAGCACGCTTCCTCCCTCTTCAGAGCCATGATTTCTGAAGGCTTTAACCCGACCCTAGATGTTTACACTTCGCTAGTCGGTGCATTCGGCTACAGTGGTTTATGGGATGAGGTGAGGAGCACCATTGATGAAATGAAAGCTATCTCAGACTGCAAACCTGATGTCTTCACTTACACGATCCTCATCGGGTGTTGCAGCAAACTACGGCGGTTCGATCTGATACCTTCGCTGCTTGCAGAAATGTCTTACTTGGGTATAGAATCTACTTCAGTCACTTACAATACAGTAATAGATGGGTACGGCAAAGCTGGCCTGATCAATGAAATGGAAAATTGTCTCTCTTTGATGCTTGAATCTGGAAGCTGCGTGCCTGATATTTTCACACTGAACGCTATACTATCTGCTTTTGGAGATAGAAGAAGAATAAGTGAAATGGAAAAACGGTACATTGAGTTTCAGCACATGGGCATTGATCCTGATCTTACCACCTTCAATATTTTGATTAAGTCATATGGTAAGTCTGGAATGTATGAGAAGATGATCAGAATCCTTAACTTCATGAAAAAAAGGTATTTTTCTCCCACCACAATTACGTTCAATACTTTAATTGAATGTTTTGGGAAAGGGGGAAAGATTGATGAGATGGAGTATTATTTTAGATTGATGAAAATGGAAGGAATCAAACCAAATTCTATTACTTACTGTTCGCTTGTTAGTGGATTCAGCAAAGCTGGGCTTGTAGAGAAGGTTCCTTTCCTCATTAGAGAGATAGAAAACAGTGATATTTTTCTGGATACTCCTTTCTTCAACAGTGTAATCAATGCATATGGTGAAGCTGGAGATATAGAGATAATGAAGGAAATGTTTTTGTGGATGAAGGAGAAGAAATGTGAGCCTGATTATGTCACATTTGCCACAATGATCAAAGCTTACAATAGTAGGGGCATGGATGTAGATGCTCAAGAGTTAGAGTATAAGTTGGTTGAACTGAAGAGTGAAATTATGGTAACTTTTCATTTACTTAGATTTTTTTTTTTTAGTTTTAATTAGCAGAATATATGCCATATCAGTTAAAGAAATATTTATAGGCTCACAATTCTTATGTATTTACATATCTCATACCAAAACTATCATATTTATATGCACAACACTCAAATTATTAATATCACATCAATAATAGGACGTCTACCACTTTTTAAATGTGAAATACACATTTTAGTGCATAGGTCTAAAGCCCCAAAGTGTTATATATCTAAATATAAATGTTTAGGTGTGAGATATGTAAATACATAAGAATTGTGTGCTGCGTATATAAATTTCCCTTTTTTTTATTATGACTTCTTATGAATTGAATCTTTTAATTTTTTTTTTTTACTTATACTGAATGTGTTGTAAAATGTTAATATATAAAGGTGGATAAGAATTTATCATTTACATTAGATTCATTAAGTTTTCTTCAATCTTTGACTTATGTCAATGGCTTCTTGCTTGTTGCTTCTTGCATTGGGAGATCTTGGTCCTTAGTGCCCTTTGGTGCCTTTGGACTGATGATTAAATACATTGTTAAGTCTATACCATATCTTATATATTAGTATGCTTGAGGTTAATTATTTCAAAAAAGATCTTAATTCCATTTTGATATACTTTATGTTCATCATTCATGGACAGGTTGATGGAGTGATGAAACAAAATCATAAAATGCAAGCACGGAGAAGGGGATAAAGAAGAAAAGATAATTACTCCGAAGGGACGAACATAGAAAGAACGAAACTGTCGAAATAGTTTGAACTTGCCATATGTTTGGCCCTCGAATCAAAGACATTTAGTTATCATACAGAATGAGTTTTCCCATGGACCAAGCTGCAGGATCACAGTAGAAGAACTCAATCTCTGACACAGAAAAATGGCTTCATTCGAAAAGGATCTCTTTGTAACACCAATCCCAGAAAATTTATGGTCATCGACTGTCTTTGGTTTCGGTAAGTATGGTTCAAATTTTCCTAAAAAGTATTTATTTTTAACTATTGTGAAAGATTTTGCTTAAAAGTCCATTACTACACTGTGTTTGTTAGCTAACCCTTCCAAGCTTCGTAGTAGTAATTTGTGCCAATTGCTTATGTAAAAAAGCCTTCAACATAATTGTTCCAAATTTTGGTCTATGCATCCTGAGTTCAGCACAGAATACATTTCAAATGCAATTTTTTTATTGAAGAAACCAGTAATTTAGAGGAAAAGAAATTCTTTTGTGAATCCTGTCTGTAGGCCTGTTCGAAATTTTCTTACAGATTGCCATATTATTGTATTTGGCGGTTTCTTTTGAAATAGAATCTTATTTTAGAGATAAGACAGTTTCTATTAGTTTCTTTTGTGGTCATATATTACTAGTTTAAATCTGTTTTGTTTAGTTTCACTTTTTTATACAAGTTTTTTGGAGGATTTTCATACGTAGCACTGCCTACACCTAAACTTCAATTTTTTTACTTATATGCCAGCTTACCAATGCATGAAAAGGTGTATTTCACTTAGTGTTTTTTTTTTTTTTTTTGGGGTGATATGAAAGATTTGGCGGTAGAATTGTTTGTAAAAAAAAACAAAGTTTAGGTGTTGGCTTCACAAATACATTGGTGTGTATATTTTAATCCGCCCAATAATTTTGCCTAATTTATGTAAAGCCACACACACCAGTTTCAGATCAGGACCTGGTGCGTGTTTTTTCAAGAGGTAATATTTTTAGTTGGTTAAATATGATTTTAATAAATAAATCTCAAATTAACTCACTAGTATATTCTTAGAGAAAGTAATTGCCCATTTAATTACACTAAAAATAATTTAAATATGTAATAACTGAAAGAACAAAAAAATGCTAAATACCAAGATACAAATGCCATGTTGATCTTTTACTTCATAAATATATGTGCCAGTTTACATAATTAATAATATATCATTAAAAAATTACATGTAAACTCATTTATTATCTTCTCAGATTGTAGAGGATTACACCATTTTGGACATTTTGTTTTCAACGTTTTTTTAATACAATTTAATTTAAACCAAATACATCCATTTAATCAATATGTTATAGTGGTTGACGCGGGCGCAAGACTTCTGCGATCCTATGGACCGGTGGGATCAGGTTGGACGTGATTCCATATTATGAAAACTCAATTGTGGGATACTGTCGCCTGCTGCAACCACCAGCCCGTATAGGCCCCTCTATAATATTTTTTTTTAATTAGAATTAGGGTTATTTCAAGACAATTATTTATATATTATTATTTCCAATTTTTTGGGATTTTTAGCTTTGGTTTTATGTGTTTTGAGATTTAATTCTTTGATTTTTCTACTTTAAAGAGAATTATCATCTTTTTATAGTTGGTGTGTGTTTGTAGTTGGCTCAAAAGTAGACGGTGGATCTCTCTCGCAAATCATGCATCATCGGAACATTTTGTGGCTCTCTCTGATGTTTTGCAGCTCAGAAAGCTGCCATATGCCTCAATCTTATTCATTATCTTGGTTAAAGAAGGGGAAAATATTATAACTAATAGGAGATGTCTTGTGGAGTTCTATATTGGAGACGAATTCCAGGAGCATGTGTGGTATAACATTGTACTTATGGAAGCTTGTCACTAAAGATGACAAGCACATTGTATTCTTACCTTAGTAGTTACGGGTAATGGACATCAGTACAAAGTTTAAGAATATGGTGTCATTAACTATTTTTCTGCAGGCCTAACATCTATAGGACTAGCATTGGTGGTCCTAGGACAGTGAGTCTGAGGAGTTTTAGGATGCCCTGATTGATAGTCCACCTCTCGGGTTGCTACCATTGAGGGATATCCAATATATCATAGACCTCATTTTAGAATCAGTGCCCCAACTGATGAACATGTATGATATGACTAGTGGTGCATTTCCTTCATTCCTCGCTCGACCCCTCCTCGTTGCCTCTGCCCTAAATTCCCCCCCGCTCGCCTCTGTTTTAGGTTTTGACCGGTAATCCTCGAACGCCTCTGTCCTGTTCTGCCCTAAGTTTGTGGTCTTTGGCTTGCTTATTGCTTATGGTTGTCTGTGGTCTCTGGAAGGAATCAAATGGAAATTCCTATATATGTGTTGGATCAATGGCTTTCTCTTTTTTGTTTATGGTTGTTTGCTTCATCTACTTTATGGTTCCAATGGGTTAGACTTAGATTTTTTTTTTTTTTTTTTTTTTTGGTAACATTTGGAAGCTAGGTTGCTCATTTTGTTTCTTTGTGGGTTGCACCGTTGGTAATTAATGTTATAGTTACTCATTATTTGTGGGTTGCACTGTTGGTCTTTGCTAACTGAATTTTTTAGTTGAATACAATCACTTTGATCTCTTAGAAGAAGAAGAATATATCATGCTTAACCTGTATTATACAGTCACTTTGGTATGGTGTTCAACACCACAACTTTTTAGTGGGCCTTTTTTGCCTAGTGCGGCTTCATTGGTGTGAGTGGTGGGAGTCATACCTCAATTTGCAGAGACAATGTCAAATTAGAGCAACACAAAGCATTTGTGGCGTGGTTGAATATTATGATAAATTAGATGAACCATATATTGAACTATCTCCAAACTTAATGATTATTTATTGCTTGTAGAAACCAGCTTTCTTTAATTTAATGACCATGGCTTTGTGGCATTTTGTAGTTCTTAAGGAAATACCAACCAATGCTAGGGTATTTTAATTAGGAATACTAAACTCTAAACTTTTGTGGTAAATGGATATTTTATATGGTGATAGACTCACATGTTGACATAGTTTTTGGCATGATGCATCTAGTATTATTATATGTGTTTGTTGACTGGAACCATATAGCGACCACTGAGCAACTAATCTAGGGATGGAAAAATAGTCATATCTGGTGGATTCACTATAAATCTAATTGTTGGGAAAAGCTAACCCATTTTCATTTGAACCTCTTTGATATGCAAATGGGGGATGACTAATATAATTTTCTTTGAGGTGAATTAGTTTTAGATTAATTCATTTTTCCTCGATGTTATTATCAATGTTTTTCTTTTATTTAATGTTGAAATTTTTATGAATAAAAGCCTCCTATAGTGATTATCTCATTTGCTCGCTGGAGACACTTGTTTATGCTTATATTTTAAGTTCAAATTTTAGTAAATGTGACTTTATTTGAGTAGAGAATGGTCAGGCGGATTGATATAAGCCTTATAAAAATTCTATAATTATGTCATCTCAAGTATACTAATGTATCTAATTTACTAATGTCAAAGAGTTGTAAGTTGTAATTTTATGAAATATGACTAGCACTCGTAGATTTTCTCATCTCATATATCATGCTTAACCCGTAGTATGGAACTTGTTTTCCCTTTAAGGGTTCTATTCTACGCATCAAATTATCCATTTTATACTTGAAGGTTGATTTTTATACTTAAAGGTTGATTTTCTCTGATTTTATTTGAAGCATGATTATATTCAACCATCAAAAATTTGATTGAGAACCCTATTATTCTGTTAGTTTGTTTTGGTGTACTATGAAATGTTGGAATTTATTGTTTGTTGAATGGTGTTGGTTATTGCCATTTTTTTCAGATCGTCTATGACCCGCTCTCCTTTGTTTTGATTTTTAATTTTTATTATGGTATAATTTTATTCTCTGATTTTTAATTATGGTATAACTTTCTTGGGGGTAAAATTCTCTGATTTTAGTTATGCGAGACTTTGAGTTGGTTGAGATTTGTATTAGCATGTTTTTCTGGTAGCTGATTCTTGGACTTTGTTATGGTTTAATGTCTTTGTGTCTACTAGAGCTTTTATTAGCCACTTAGGAGTGTGGTTCATGGGCAATAAAACTTTTCTTTCACTCTAAATGAGTTAATGAAAATTTTGGCTTAGATAAGAACTTCAATGTGCAATGTTCTTTTTTGCTTCAACTTTCAATTTTATAGCAATGGCCTAAATAAGAACTTCTTTGTTTTAACTTTATGTTCTTTTTTGCAATTAAAATGTTGGCCTACTTCAATGGCCTAGAAAAGAACTTCAACAGTGTAGATGAGTAGCGTATTATTGCAATGTTCTTTTTTGTCAAGCAAATTTTATTCAATGATTTATGTCTAATAAAGTTCAATGAGACTAGGGCTATAAAGTCATTCATATTTTTGTATTGTTAATAATAAATACATGCTACACTTGTTTCTAGTTTGGTGATACATTCTTTTTTATTTACTTTTTTACCTTTTTACTGCGACTTTACTTCTTTATGTTCTTTATTGCAATGAAAATGTTGGCCTACTTCAATGGCCTAGGAAACAATTTCAACAGTGCATATGGGTAGCGTATTATTGTAATGTTCTTTTTTGTCAAATAAATTTTATTCAATGATTTATATGGCTGATAACGTTCAATGAGAATAGGCTATAAATTCATTCATATTTTTGTATTGTTAATAATAAATAGATGCTACACTTGTTTCTAGTTTGGTGATACACTTTTTTTACTTTTTTATCGTGACTTTACTACTTTGCTTTCTGCCTAATAGTGGTTCGTACAATTTTTTACTTGAAAGAAAGATTTTATTTTATATTTTCCCTTTTATTTGTTAGTAACACAATGAATCAGATCATCAACCATGTAGGATAGGGAGGTCACTATTATATTTTGTGACTTCTGTCTTGGGGATTTTGAGCTGAGAAATAGACCAACTACATATTTTAAAAAAGAATGGTGACAAAATCTTCCGATAAAGTTCAAGGAAATGACATGAAGAGATACGATAGGTTGAAATTTAAGAACAAATTGGATCAACTAAAGAAGTGTTGAATATTATGGAACTAAAAAGTGGATCCACGTGATTGGGTTGGAACTCGGTGAAGCGGATAATAGATTCTTTGGAGGATTGGTGGACTGAGAAATTAGATGTAATAACTTATCCAATGATTACTTCTTTCATTCTTTATCTAACTAAGCTGCTTTAACTAATAAAGTTGTCGTATGTTGCAGGCAGTGGCAGCCTCCAGGAAATTCAATGGCATTGATTCGATTCTGGAGAAGTTGAATGGTATGTTCAATGGGGTTATTGCAACGGGAATTCATGCGTTCACCCCAAGTAAGCATGGGTTTGCAGGCATACCAGAGGACTTGGGGTCCGAGCAAGTGAGTTAGGAGAAGGCCCCAGCAGAAACCAGAAACTGGAGTCCACATGCCATTCAAAGCGTCCTAGGGTGGATAAAAGGAAAAAATTAGTGGTTGTTATTGTTAAAAACACAATAAAAGAACTGGTAGAATCATGCAAAATTCAGGCTGGTATTTCACAGGACACCTTCATAGATGACTTTTTTTTAGTTCCATAGACATATCCTAAAGTTAGGTTGGATAAGTCATTCTATCTGAACTCCTTGAAGTTGTTGGAAGACATAACCAACATACAAATATTCATGGAGATGCCTACAGAACTTCGAGTCGACTATTTACGTTTTTTTATGGCAACTGATTTTTCTTGAGATATTATATATTTGCTTTGTTTTTTTTCACATTTGTTTCATGGATGTTTATTTGCTTTCTAGCACGAACAATAAATATGTTATTTGCTTTCACATTTGTTTCGTGTATGTTATTTTTAACGTTGTCTGATTCAATACTTGTATATGATGGACTTTAACAGAAACGTTGTGGCAATTATAATTTTGTTGTTTGAATACTACAATTTCTATGTCAATCAAACTCATTGTATGACATCGAGTTATATTTGATGATAAATGGGACAGTGAGCCACGACAAGTACACTCCACAAGGTTCAATAACATGTTCTATATGACAAAACATATTTTTCGATCTGCTCAATGAACTGCATGGTCATCATGGATTGTACGACTTCTCAAGAATGACAACAATAGAATTGTTAGCAATAATCTTCTTCAATTTATGACAGAATGAATCAATGAAAGGAGCGATTAAGCGATTCCAACATTCATCAGAGTCTTTCAACATGTTTTCTAAGTGAGTTTGAAATCTCTTGTCAGTTTAACGACAAAGATAATTTGAGTCATCTAACATTCGAGACGACTCCAACAAATATTTCAAATGACCCGCGATACATCTCATTATTTAAGGTAATATTTTTAGCACATGTCATTCAGATGTTAACATGAGTTACATGACAATTACAATTATAATTAATCTAACAGATCTGTATTAAGCAATTGACGAAACTCACATGGATGCACGAGTATCCAGTATTGAGAAGTTCACATATATTGGATGATCTGGATCCCCTATACAAAATGTGATGGTCGTCTGTTACTTTAACATGTGTTTTTTTTACTTTTGTGATGACTGATTGGGAAGACAGTGCACACGATAGTCGTATTTTTGTTTTTGCGACAAGAAACCGAAGACGGCTTCCCGCACCCACCTCCAGGTTCGTAAATAAAGCAACCATGTTCGATATTTTTAGTTTATTACTAATAATGGTATTTGAGCGGGTAAACATTACTTGGTTGATGCTGAATATCCTTTATAGGGGGTATTTGAAGTCATATTCTGATATGAAGTATCACATTCCTGATTTTGAAAGATTTAGCGGTGTTGCACATGACAGGAATGAAATGTTTAATAAAAGACACTCCACCTTTGCGGCTTAATTGAAAAAAAATTTTGGATTGTGGAAGAAGAAATAAGTGATACTACGTGATATGTCAATTTACCCATTTTTAAAATAAGTGCAGATTGTGGTGGTCACGATGACGCTTACCAACTACATTTGACGGTAGCATTCTAGATCAGCTAGCTGTAGAATTCACCCTGGCCGAAGATGATCACAATGCAGATCCCACCAGAAGCATTTGAATTTCATGTAGGATAATTCATACCACGGCCAGAAATGGAATCACATGATGCTTACACCTAAGATGACGAAGGTGTCCCGGAAATGATTGAATTGAGAAAGCTGATAACGGACAACATTGCTCGATGTTGAGTTGACTTATCTTTTTTATTTTAGAAACTCGATGTTTATTTTATCTAAACTGTATTATGAATATTTTTTGTTTTATAATTTTAACGTGATTGACATTCTATCTTTTCCATTTGAGTTTTATATATTTTTTGTGGGCTTGTGAGGTCCATGATGAGACTTTTGATCTTGTGGGTTCTTCTAAATAACATGTTGGTTGCTGTTGGTTAGTGTTACATGTGAAATTCTAATGAAGACAACCACATTACTCTTTTTTCTTTTCGGTGCATCAGTTTATGAGGTTCTTTATGATGGTTGTTTTTGCCGATACGCACAGGAGACTGGTTTCACGTTGGTTAAAGACAACCAGAAACTCATTTTTTCACAATGTCTATTGTCTTATTGTAGTGACAAATTCGTCGGTTGATATGCTGAATTCTCTGAAACATTTCACCTGCAAAAAACTGTAATTAATTTCTTCTTTTAGCAATTTCAACTTATGTTATGAATAATGCATTGTCTTTTTAATCATTTTAGAAAGATGAGCTCTAGGATTTCAAAGACCTTCCGACGAATATTCTGCCACTGCAAAATACAACATTTTCTCCTTACGTCACTTCAGACACATAGCCAAGAGAAAAAGTTTTACAGGTGCCTGCGATGGGTAGACAGTCCGAAGAAGTGAATTTCTTCCGGTGAGCAGACAATCCCGCAGATTCCAACGCCGATAGTGATCGGGATTGAATGGCATCCCTGGAGGATGACATAATATGGGATATATGCCGTCTTGATTTTAAAATTAATATTATCATTTTTTAAATGTAATTTTAATACTTTTATTTTCTTTTAGTACACTTGATACTCACTGTTATGTGAGGTGTATCTTATTTTTCTATTGTTCTAAAGTAGTTTTTTTATTCTCAATTATCAAATATATTGTTATAACTATTATGTTGTAAACAACATTACTAGACGGGCAGAATGGTCATTTATCCACAATCAATTGCAAATCAGTTGTTTTCCAATAGTTAAATTAAACAACCAACCAACTTATCTGAGCCGTTGATCTGTCGCTAAGGGAGATGCAGTGTCGATGCGAGGCTTCAGTAAAGAAAAGAAAGGTCGTGATAGAGGTTGCGAGGGCTATGGCAGGGCAAAGGGGGAGGCAAACTTAAGGCAAAGCAGTGGTTTCTGGAAGGAGACTCGCGACAACACAAGCTTTCTGATAGATCCTAATAAGAGGCGCGACAAAGAGGAAGACGAGTGAGAATGCTTCTGTCAGGAGAATTGAATGTCGCGACATTGTGTAAGGCTAGGGCAGGGTGAATCGATCGCTGAGGGAGACGCGAGGCTTCAGTAAAGCAGAGAAAGATCGAAGGGCAGGCAAACTCTGGGCAGAGCAGTGGTTTCGGGAAGGAGACTCGCGACAAAACAAGCTTTGTGACAGACCCTGATAAGAGACGCGGTAAAGAGGAAGACAAGAGAGAATGCTTCGATCATGAGAATAGAAGGTCGCTACATTGTGCAAGGCTAGGGCAGGGCGAATCGATTGCCTGGGGGGATGCGGCGTTGGTGCGAGGCTTTAGTGAAGTAGAGAAATGTTGCGGTAGAGGTTGCGAGGGCTAGGGCAGGGCGATGGGGAGGCAAACTTAGGGCAGAGCAGTGGTTTCGGGAAGGAGACTCGCAACAACACAAGCTTCATGCGATTGGGAAGAAGAGGAAAGTGGCGGCACTATGCAAGGGCTTCGGCGTGCAGGCTTTGGAAGGTGCGACAAAAGTGTACCACACGATTGAGATGCTTTGCAGGGAGGTTCTATTGTGTCACTGTGCAGAACGGGTGGCATGGACACGAACCTCCAGTGACGACATGGAGGTGTCCGCTGAGGCGTTGAAGGCTAGTGCAAGGAGGATCACACATAATAGCAAGGGCTTCATCGGTTCCATTTTGTGTGGGTTAAAATAGGATCAATCAAAAAAATAAACAGAGGAACAATTGCACGGTGAAGATCGCACGCGGCCCTTGTCCAGGGAGAAAAATTAGGTCTCAAGGAAGGAAGACAAGTCTGTTTGCGAATACATATAAATATATATATTTTTAAAAGATTGATCGACAGTCAGAGACCGCCGATCAACCTCTTTAGGTTGAACTGATCAAGGGGCAGACCCCCTTCCAGTTCTGTGTGCTAACTCCCGAAATAAGTGAGATTTGAATCCCCAATCCGAAGGTCTTACGCCAAAGGCCGCTACCAATGAGCCAGGACTCACGTGTGTGTGTGTGTGTGTGTGTGTGTGTATATATATATGTATGTCGAAGGTGTAGGGAGTACAACAAATACTCACGACAGAAAGCAAACAGAGAGAAGAAGAGACGAAGGGCTTGTGGCTCGTGGCTTTGAACGGGAGGATAAAGAAGAAGCATTAGAGAAACAATGCAAACCTGTCCGTGTGGTGAAGATTGATAAGACTTCGACGATTTGGAGGGGGAATCGTTGACGAGATTTCTACAGTAGACAGGAGTAACGAGCGATAGAGACAGTGGAAGATAATTGTTGTGACCGAAGAAGAATGAGGGGAGAAAATGAACATGAATCGATGCGGGGAAAGGGATGTGCGAATAGCCTTCAATAGAGGTTCTCTCCAGTGTTTTTAGCTTGGATAGTCAGTCAGTCATATGCCTCTTATACCCTTTCAAACATTTTGAGCTCGCATATTCTCATTCTCTTGCTATTCCACAACTACCTCCTTGCTACGAAAATTTTTTTCATACGGAGTGTAGATGCAGTTCTACGTGCAGACTCGAGTAGTATGCATTCATGTGTGCTACAACAGACCCACCTCATAAAATATTTAAAAAAATGATTTTTTTTTTTACTTGGAACCGCGGAGGTTATTGGGGGTTGCTCAGGAGGGTTATTGCGGCGTTATCGAAGCTATTATTGAAATTGTTCTACAGGAGTTGTGTAAGTGGAACCACGGGGTTATTGTGGCGTTATTGAAATTAATACCTCAATAACACCGAAATAATCCCAATAATCTCGAAATAATACCTCAATAACCTCGAAATAACACAAAATTTGATATATTTGAACTGAATAATCAACTTCAAGAATATGCTATGCTATTTAAACATACTTGAAGTTGATGATTCAGTTCAAATCTATGCTTGAAGTAAATGATTCAGTTCAAATCTATCAAATGTTTGAAACTCTGCTACAGCTCTGAAAAGACACTACATTAATGGATGAGCAGCCTGCAGGAGCCCACCAAATGCACATTCAACTACTATAAATTCAACAAATTCTAGATCATCCTAACAAAATGGTCGGCGAAGTTCATCAGCCAGACCAATCGGAATCGGAGCCAGGGATTGTCGTTGGCAAGCAGTCAATGAACTAACTCCAGTTGAGATGGTCGTTTTAGGTGACTCACTAGATAGAAAGATACTTTTTTGTTGCAAAAACTGTACTAGAGACAGAAATACATCCATTCTTGTAACATCTCTGTTTGCCTGCAGAAGCAGACGGATCATCTTTCTGTTTAATGAAGATATACAGTTTAGAAGAATTTGACCGGTTACCTCCACTAGAAATCTAGCCCACACCTTTCGATCACGAATCTCCATATCTCCCTTCAAGATGGTCAACCCAAATCCGCGAACAACTTCTACTATCTCGAGAAACAATCCTCGTTCTTCACAGAGCATCTGTGGGCAATGAGGAACTTGTAGGATGCAGGTAAAGTTGTATATAAAAGATGAAATAAGCATTGTTTTTACCTCAACAAGCAACTGCCCTGAAGGATAAACATCTTGAAGCACTATTGGGCACTCCATGGTTTGCCCTGCTACTTCATAGGCCCAAGTAGCTCCACCTTCTTGGCCATTTGTATTATCTTTTAGAACAACCCCACTCTTTTCACCTATTAACTTAATACCAAAAAATAATAATTTTAGTGTTGAATGACTTGATTAGAGAGCGAGAGAGCGTGTGTCAGACCTGGGGCTCGTCTGCTAGTTTGAGCTTGTCAACATATTTTGTTATGCTTTGCAAGAAGAGCATATGCTTAATAGTTCGGTCCAACAACAAATCGATGCTGCACTGTTTATTAATCACATGAAATCTGGTGTTCAAGTAACATTTCAAGTAGAGGTTAATAATAAGCACCTTTGTACCATCAGGAACAATTTCTCGCAACTCCTTTACTCGATCTTGTATCTGCTGACGATCTTTAGGCCTCGGACGAGTATTCTCCCCTGGTCTCGCCCTTTTTCTAACCTTTTTGGCAGATTCCTCTAGTTTCCCGGGCTGATGAAGTGCAGGACCTTCAACATTGACACTACAAACATCATTAATTACAGATTCTCGCATCACTTCCTCCACATCACATTTGGACGGCGATGCTGTGGGGATTTCCGCATAGCCTTGTTTTGTCATAGTTGATATATTAACAGCATCCAATAGCTCTTCGAAACTGCTAGAATCTGAAAACAACCCTTTGGCAGGACCGGCAACTGAGCTCATTTCAAATTCTGATACACAGTTCAAAAGATCGTCACTAAAATCTGCGCAACCATTGCTAGAAGCTGGCAAAATTATGTCATCCCAACATTCTCTCCTCGAAATCATCGGAACGGAATTGAATTCCATGCCATCAAACAAGCCATTATCTGTAGAAATCTGGTTAGGAGCATCCAACTCGCTAACTTTCCAATCAAGACTTCCATCCGGAGAACTTGCGACACAAACCGCTTGATTTGCAGTTGCAGAGTGGAGAATAGAAGAATTTGAGGCTGTTGGAATTATGTCAAATACTTCAGATACGGCCTTCATGGGGCAGATTTTACTCTTCGTATAATTGGAAGAACCAGTATCTTTAGGACACGTGTTCGAATTCAAAGAAGCGACGAACGAATTACTTGAACTATCGAAATTGCAGTGTAGCTTGCGGTTGCGCGGCGGCAATGAGATTTGAGCTTTCGTTGAAGCTGCTTGTCGGTCTATGACTCGATGTGAAGTACTAATGTTAGAAGGTGTAGCATAGAACGTGTTTTCAAGACCCTGTTGTTTGATTCCAAGCTGGCGAAGTAAATGCTGCGCTTGTGCAATGAAGTCTGAACTTTCAAGGATCTGGAAGGAAAGGGGAAAGACTGACATATTTGTACCAAATCCTATATATATATATATATATCCTCTTCAATTTATCTGTTATGAACAATGTTATGTTTTGGTTTCTATTGAAGCTGTTTTGTGCTTTTGTTGTTGTTTTTTTAATGTTTAATGCGTATAGTTTGTTGTGTGAATGGTGTATTCTGCATGTTTACATACATAGTACTTTCAGAACCCTATTTCAGATATATATCTATTTCAGTTATATATATATATATATATATATATATATATATATATATATGAATTCAGCATTTCTTCTTAAAAACAGTGTATTACTTCACCTGTCAGTAGCGCTGTCAAAAAAGCTTGTTCGCGAACAGTTCGGTTGTCAAAAAGTTTGTGCTCGATTCGTTCGATAAGTAAATGAGACGAGCACGAACAATTTTGTTCGTTTAGTTAGTTAAACGAACCAAACACGAATAGTGATGCGTTCGTTCGTGTTCGAATCATTATTGTTCTAAATATAAAATAATTTAAAATAATTATATATAAAAAATTTATGCTTTTAAAAAATTAAATTTTATAAATTATAATATATAATAAATTAATAATAATAATATATTAATATAATATACTAATATAGATATTATATATTTATATAATATAAGTTGTATAATTAATATAATATATTATTTATATATATTAATATTAGGGTTGTCAAGCTGGCTCGTCATTTGAGCATAGCTCGTGTTTGGCTCGTGTTTGACTTGTTCATTAAAAACAAACACGAACATGGACTTTACAAACAGTTTCGAACACGAGCTTATTTCAAACAAATTAAATTTCAAACGAACCGAGAACACGAACACAAGCTCTATTCATTCGTGTTCGGTTCGTTTACACCCCTACCTGTCAGGAACCCACAGGCACTAACCTTTTGGGTGGAGCCAAATTGAAGCACTCCATATGGGGGAAGAGGGATTATTGCAATTGTCTGAAAAATGAAAATACAAAAGTTTGAGAAACTATTTAGTAGTGGAACATTTGCAAAGATGTAAAAAAAAATTTACATACATACCACAATATTTCTATAAAATGACATTTTTTTAAGCAAAATTAAAGATCCGAGTGGTATATATGTAAATATAAAATTTTAAAGTGTTAGATATGTAAATCCCCTTAAAAATTAATGGAGCAAGGGTGCAGCCAGAGTTTAATTCAATAACAAACCTTTATTCCAGCCCAAACCTGATGTTGCCACTAAGCACTACCCTGATAATGTCATAATGAAATTTAAAACTATTCTTTTTGTAAATAGTTAAGTTTAGGGTGTTCTTTATGTTAAAAAAAAAAACAACAAAGGAAATTTTTTCAAAATCAACCAAACAAGCATTGAAAAATGAAAAGAAAAAATAAAAAAATAAAAGCAAATTTGCAGATGTACCTGCAACAATTCTGTATTTACACTAGAGCTCATCTCACTTGTCTCCATGCAAATTGCATCAAAATTCATCCACCAGTGCTTTCCACTCAGGGCTACTTCTCCAATGGCTCTTCACAGTCAATACACAGTAGTTCAATATTATGGCCTGATCTAGAGGCTTTAATAATAGGATGGTATAACAATAAATACAAATTTTGTGGGGGTGCAGCCAGTAAAAAATCCAAATAAAAATATGACCATGAAGTAATTAAATTTTACTTTATAATAAAAATAGTATAATAATTACAATTCATACCCTTGCCCAATCCAATGGACCTGATTGGCCACCTGAAAAATCATCCCACTGTGTTCTTCATGGTAACTTCCCCCCAACAATAGTAACCTGTAAATCGAATGAATCTTTTATATCAATAACCACACAATTCTTAGGTATTTACATATCCAACCTCCAACTTTTGTAGTTCAAGTCAGCGGGTTTGGTTCGGGTCCGAACCGAAATGAGCTGACCTGAATAAGGTCAACTTGAACCCAATAATAAACGGGTCACAAATTAAGATCCAAACTCGACCTTAACCCGCTAACCTTGAACCTGACTTGAAATTTCATGTCCATTCGAGTCATATTTAGATTTTCAGATTCAACTCAAACCCGACCTGAAATTGATCGATATCTCTAACCCACTAACCCACTAACCCGAACCCGACTAGTGAAAAATTATATAGACAATTGCTCAAAATTTGCTGTAACATAAAGAATTAAACAGTAAAGATGCTAAAACCCTAAAATTCAACTAAAAAACAAAACCGTTGGAGCTGAAAGATCCAATCCATGGAGCAAAGAGGCTGCACTGTATAAAAAAAAATTAAATTTTTACTAACATTTTTAATATTATATAATCGCCCCTCATTTTCTCCAAACAAATAAGCATTGAAACCCCAACAAAATTTCAAATTGCAACAAAAATATACACTGAAGAACAAAATAAGATCTTACAGACTTACAGTACAGTATCCATAAACCAAAAGCTGTTAAGAAAATCAATGGCGGCACAACGGGAGACAAACAAATCAATGCTTTAACTCACCGCGGATCACCGCAATTGTAGAACCAGAGCGCGCCATACGTCCACCTACCGTCCTTACAGAGCCGTCCGAGCAACTCTCCGGCCATCGTCGCCGTTAACGGCACGGAGGCGGACGAATAACGGCGTGAGGCTATCGATACAGGCTATGCTACCTCACTTCAATCGAGTGATTTTAGAAACTGATAGCATAACGGCGGTTGAGGGAGAAATTGAGACTGCGTTCGAAAGGATTTGAGATCTTCAGCATTAATGGGAGGACCGGCGAATAAAAAGAGGGACCTTTTTGGACTGAGATATGCATGGGCGCAGCCGGTGGGTTACCGGCTGTAGCCAGTGACTGTAGGTTTGTCTTTGGATTTTCGACTTGATTTTGAATTGAGAGGCTATTAGGTGATATAGTGGTTAAGGTATAATTTTTTATTATGGGATCATGAATTTAAATTGCTTAGCATGAAACACAAAGTAGATGGGAGACTCGGAAAGAAGACCCGAATGATGATCGTTTCCAGGTGAGTATTGGTGAATGATATTTTTTATCCGAACAATCGACAGAAGACGCAAAGAAAAAGTCTTTTAGTGTGGTAATCAACCTTCAGAATGATCGATGAAGAGTACTTTCTCGAACTATATGTCGACCGAACCAAGGCTTGTCAAGTGATCAGCAAACCTTATCGATCGATTTGATCCTCGATTTTATTATACACAAAAAATTATGTAATTACCAAAAAGCACTCTACAAAGTTGATAATGAGGAAGTTAATATGTAATTTTGTAATATTGATACAGCCTATAAATAAGGGTCCATATTATGAATAAAGAATACATTTTTGTATATCTACTACTGCTCTCTCCCTTAACCACTTCATAATAGAACCTTTCATTCATTGGATGTGTTTCCCGAACTTCATTTGATTTGACATAGGTATATTGTTGTTTGAACTCGCCTTTATAGAAAAAAATAAATGAAAAATACAAGTTTTTCAGGTGTGAATTTTCAAAATTTCATGATAAGAAATTGAAATTTCATAAATGAATGGTTGTGATCAACAACATCAATGACTTTTTTCTTAATAAGAGTGAAGATTTTATTGAAGATGATTTTCTATCAATGTAGCGGATTTCTTGAGATTAACTATTTTTTTTATTAGGCATGTAAATGCATGCAACTCAATTTTCAGGTAATTATATATCTAACATCCAAATTCTAGTTATATTGTTAATATCACCTCAAAAATATCATTATTTTAACTTTTAAAAGTTAAAAACAAATGTTCATACATAGTTAAGATGTTATATATGTAAAAATTGATGCTATTGATGTTCTCTTTTCTACTGGGACTTGATTGTTTGTTGCAACTCAACTGAAAGCAGTCAGCAAGGTGTTCTTTTTTCTTCTGGCTGCTTTCAGTTGCTGCACACTTTGCTCCTCCTGCTCCTATTTTTACGACTATTATTAGTTTTTGTCTTAGATTTTTTTATATTATATTTTTCATTTTCATTTTGTTAGTTGTTTTCTTTCCCAAAATTTGTAACTCACTGTATTTCTTAATGATAGTTGGGCGTGACCCTCATATTTTCCAAAAAAAAAAAAAGTGTAAAAATTAAAGTTTAAGTATTAGATATGTAAATACATGAGAAGTTAGTGGTATGATGTAAATCTTCCGACTTCTATTGTAGGCATTGTTAGTTAGCACACAAAAGATTCATAGAGAAAGTATTAGGTCGCTTTTTTTTAGGTTTTTAATATGTGCCAAAGAAATTTATTGGAAATGACTACTATCTTGAAAAACAATCAACAAATGATCAAAGTCTGTCTAAGTATTGATTTTGATGAATTGGTTGAAGATATGAAATTAATTTCTAGAGACTATATCTTTGTTGGTAACTTAGAGATGTATGACATTGTTTAGCCAGATACATTTTATGATAACAAAATTCATTGGCATGGTTGGATAATGATAGCTAGATAGCAATGACTTAAAAATTGTAATTGTTCTATAAAAATGGGGTGATATTGGCAGAATGACGATAGTCAAACAATAAAGTTTAGATAACAACAAATGCAATATAAGGTTGGGTTCATGATAACGATTAGATGTTGATAGTCACGTGATAGAGGTGATTAGCGGAGATTATCAACATCAAACAATCGGTAGAAATTGACAGTCTTTCAGATCTTATAACTCGCTTAACAATCAAGTTTAGTCTCCTTTGGGTGCTGAATGAGACGCTATTTATAATTTTTAAAAATTACATCTCGGTGATTCTGATTGGGATTTAAAAAACTCTATTGAACGCCTTGCATTCATTTTTTTAATCATTAACTAAATTTTTATTACTCCCCAATTAATAACCAAAATTTTTTCAATCATATATATATATATATATATATATATATATATATATATATATATTTTTTGCTTTTAATTAATAAAAATATTTAATAGCAAAATATAAATATGTCATAGATTTATAAACTAAAATATGAACATCATTTATAACATGTCCACTTTTGAATCTTGAAGAATCTATTAACCCTAATCATTTTGCTTCAATGCGTGCTTGAGGTGGTCCCCACACAAGTTAGCATGTTGATTGGCCCACCCTTTAATTTGTGGGCCCCACAATGGGGTTTATTATGTTCATGTTAAGTGCTAATCCAATCATCTTAGGTCTCTTATGATTGAGAAGCTACACGTACCAAAGGAATATTTCTATGGAAAATTTGTACATAAAAAGTCTTGATATACATTTTGGTATTAGAAGTGCTTGGCATGTTCAAAATGAGTTAAATTTATAAGATAATATTTTTATACTCACATTTATTATTTATCTTACCATAAAATATTCACATTTTTATCTTAAGATAAATATGAGAGAGAGAGAGAGAGAGAGAGAGAGAGAGAGAGAGAGAGAGAGAGAGAGAGAGAGAGAGAGAGAGGAGGGGGCAGGGATTCCCCTAGGAGAATTCACTTGGCATTTTGATGAAAAGACTATGATGTGTGTCTCAAACAGTATGCGGTACGTCGACCATCCCTGATGTCTGGAAGGGCATTTAATCGCAGATTGACATTTGTTCTTACTAGTCATGATGATCTTGTTCAATAGCGCTCTCGCATAAGTGGGATAGACCATTCTTTCAAGAGGAACTGACACAACCAGTTTGGCAAATGACTTTTATCTAAACACTTCAAGAGGTGAGTTCGAGTGAGCACTTTGGCAAATGAGCTTCGTTCGAGAAAATACATAATTTTTTTTTTTGTGTGTATACATGAGCTATAGGAAAACTTACTATGAATAATGCTACTTCTTATTTATCATTAATCATGTTTTTTTTTTTTTTTCAAAGTGTAATATTAAGTTTATTATTTAATAGAAATTAACATTTAATCACATTTTTATAAGGATTTATCGATTATAACTTATAATATAACATGGAGCTAAATCATAAAATAACATTCTTCCATTATTCACATCATCATATCCTATAATTTTGTCTCCCAAAGGTTTTGCATTTTGTTCTCACCTTCATCATGACCATCCATTATTAAGTCAATGGCTACAAAAAAAATGTGATAAAATTAAAGCTTATATACATTATTATCATTTCTTAAGAAGATTGGCCGGAGGCTATGATACGAGCCTCCAACCAATCTCATATGTTTACCACTCGATCTAGTGCAACGGACAGATGCACTCAGGCGGGCTCGAACCCGTGACCCTAGGGGACTCACGATTGACTACTCAGCTGCCAACCAAAGAGTCATGGCTAGCGAGATATTATGATATTATCGTACGGAACCAAGAGATAACGGAAGAGTTTGAAAGCAATTAATTCTAATAAAAAAATTATATTATATTATGATTTGACTCAAAATACACTGATATATATATAAATATATATATATATATATATATATATATGAATAAAATAAATGGTTGAATTTATCTAATCTGATATAGTTTTAAAATTGGTTGATTTGATTAAAACAATAACGCAATGATTTAATTTAAACTTTCATTCAAGTAATATTTAAACATCCTCCAGAAAGCACTCCCAACAGATCTCTCAAATCAGGCCCAATATGGGACCACATAGCGCGTCAAATTGGGCCTTAAAGTAATCATTGCAAACCATTCAGGGCATGCAAATGGTCTCTCGTGCCAATGGGCCAAACCCGAGAAGGGGACCGACACGTTAATCAATAAATCTTGTGCGGTCGACAGAGCTTTATCTCGTCATGCTGACGTCGCTGCGTAGTTCAATGCCTAAAGAGAGCTGAGAGGTCCACATAGGGAAAGTGATGACCCGGCAAAATTAGTTCGTGTCGTGAAATCGGGTTCAGTTTTCGGGTTTCGTGTTGGGCTCTACCCATCACGTTCCTTAGGAGAAAATCAATAATTTGTAGGCATTGATTTTTTTTTTTCATATTATACATTAATTTAAATGCATGACAGCCAATTGTTATATATTTAAATTCTAAACAAACGGATTTCAAAGCTGTAAATTATTTGTTTGATTGAATATAAGAAAGTTGCAAGGAAAAATTATCATTCGTTGGTTTTATTTTGTGGAGATCACTTAACTGACAGGCCACTGACCGTTTGGGATACGGATATTCACACTCTTCCATTTCAGCCCACTTGATGAACCAGTCACTACATAAGACCTTGGTTGACGGTTAGTCTTGCATTTGGGATGTGAGTGTTAAGGTGAAATCATTTCATTTCAATAGTCCAAAGGTATTGATTTTACTTTTAAATTTATTAAAAGTGGGATTATTATAGACTGTATTATAGAAAAATAAAAATTATTATTTTTTATATTATTAAATAGTAATATTAGTCAAAGATTTGAGATATAATTCAAATAATCTCAACTATTATATAACTTTAAATTGTGCTAAGGGATTATAGCCATTAGCATAATATGGATGCATCAAAGAGTAAATATGAATTATTTACTTGTAAATCATGATAGTGTACTTATAGATAAATTAAAAGAAAGCTTTCTTATATGATGTCATCTTCATTCATCAAACCTTTGAGCTTGAAGATTTTTCATTTAGATTTTCTAATTCTTATTTTCTACTTTTAAAAGTGAGATTTTCTAAGTAAAAAGTTTGGCTTTTATAAAATTTATTATCTCGTTGGTTATTGAAAGAGTGCTACGTTTCTACATAGTAAAGTGTACATTGCAAGACAAAAAATATAATTCAAAATTGAATGTCTCGACCATCAGATTTTTCAATTTGACCAAAGAATATACACTCTTACCCTCCACAACTTCTAAAATTCACATACATAGTGGATTATATCGACTGGATCATGCCACATGACTTTTCCTTTTCTAGATTTTTCCCATAAATTTTTTTAAGTCTTTTGTGAAATTTTAATTTTCTTTTTGTTTGACAATCATTACGCTTCATTATGGATCTATTTTGGGCAGCTGCAACTTATTTAAAAGTAGTTGTGATGCTGCTGAAAAATAATATGATGTTAAAAAAGTTACAGTAACAATTACAAATTTTTTTTCTTTTTTTTTCAAAGAGTTAAAGAAAATAGAATACTACGAGCCATGTACTAATTTCGAGCCGAAACAAATCTAAATAACTTGATTTGGGCTAGCTAATTTAGATTTTGATCAAGATCGTGCCAATTTCAACTCAATTTGAGCCAACTCATTTCTATTTCGAGTCGATTCGAGCACAATTCAATTTTTTAAGTCAAACTAGCTCGAAATCAACTATAGCAAGCAACTAACTGACCTCTGAATTGGCCCTTAAGAGCCCTGAGTCCTGACTAGCAATCCATAGCTCCCTCGGTGGGTCCCGCCTGCGAACTCAACCGCAAAAGTCGAAAACCGGAAAACCAACCTAAACCGGCCGGTTCATTTCCACAGAGATATTTCCCCCACTTCACACCGCGCCGTCGCATGTGGAATACGCGAAGCTCGGCGGTTGATGCTCTCTTTATCGATGTACCTTAAGAAGAGGGAACTATGGCGTCACTCTGCTTCATCTGTCGCCGGCGATGGATCCACCAGTGAAGCTTCGGGACCGGGCCAAGTGCCCGCCGGTCTGTCGCCGGAGACGGCGGCGACGGTGGGGGAATTGGTTGCGGTGCTTGACAGGCGGAGAATGCACCGAGAAGTAACGCTTGCTCTTCGTTCAGGAATTCGCGATGCCACCGCGGATTTATCTTTTCTCAGGCTGAGGGGGCTCCGGAACCTTCTTAAATCCCTCAGATCGATCGCGAACTCCGACGACGCCATTCGCCTTTTTCGTTATTCGCAGACTCTTCCGGAGCTGCAAGGTATTGAAGTGTCAAATATTGATCTCTTATTTTTCAATCTCCGTCCGTGGTTTTTTCTTGATTTTTTAGGGTTGCGGCTTGGGGAATTTGGATCGACTTGTTGCTGAATTGGAGTGCGGTGTACTTCAGATTTTTTTTTTATTAGCTGAGTGCTTTTAATCTATGCGACTAATACATCGATTTGAGTTAATGTTTGATGTTTGCAGTCTGCTTAGAGGTTAGTGAAATGAATGATGGCTCAGGAGTTGAGCTAGGGGATCAGAGTATGTTCTAGTTAGATTGAATGCATCAGAAATTTTTAATCTTTAGTGTAAAGTCATAGGAAGTTGCCATTCTTTTACTAAGAAAAGAAGAAAGTGTATCATGCAGTTGTCTGCTTTATTTTGTATAACTCGTGGATTCTGTAAGAATGGCGTGTATGTTACTATTGCCCTAAATTACAGAACATCCATATAAATAAAGGGCTGAGTTTTGGAATCTGGATGTAGAGATGGTCTTCTGCATCGGGATGCTTTGTTTTTTATTCTTTTATGAAAGCCTTTAACTGTAAACAGGTAGAAAAATGCTTGTGCTACAAGTAGATTTAATTTAAGGGAAATATACATACATCCACACAATTCTTATGTATTTACATATATAACACGCCAAACATATGCAAATGCCGATTATGCATGCAGAATCTATATATAGGAGACTAACTTCATGATTTTGCATATTTCTTACGAGGCAACCTCTTTACCTAAAAAATAAAATACAAAATGTGGTGTCAAGGTCTAGTGTAAAAGCTAACTTCAGATCTATGACACCTGATAAATGCGAACTATTATGGCTAGCATTTATTCTGAAGGATTTAAAGGTTGAATGGAAAGATCTTTTGAGCCTCCACTGTGACAAATTATCCATTACTGCATATAATCTCCTGTAATATGATCATACAAAACATAATATAGTTAATAGACATTTTACAAAAGAGAAGCTGGGCAATATTCAAATCTGTACTCCTTTTATTGCCACTTGTGGTTAACTTACAAAATATTCTCACCAATAGGAACAATACTTTTGAATATAGTTAATAGACATTTTACAAAAGGGGGTGTGTGGAAAAGCTAATTCCATCAAATATGTACCCATCAGTCTGCCTCTATTTATATTCCCCCCGAGCTCAACAATTCTCCACCTTCCTTATTTCACTTCATGCAACCTTAGTGATCCATGGGATTATTAGTGTCATTTCATCAATCCTTTGACTATTGCAATAGATATTTTGCCATATCATCACCATGGGGACTATTGTTTTGCTTTTCTGTAATTAATATTATTTGAGTTTGTACTTTTTTTTTGAAGCTCTTTTGGATTTGTATAAATACTATATAAATGTTAGAATTAAAAATTGTTCTCAATTCTTGTCAAATTTAAATGTTTTGTGCTGGCCAACCAATTAGCCATGGACGTTAGTCCTCACAACATGTTAATGATGGCTTTTTGTTTAACTAAACAAGAATCTTACTGGGGATATAAAATGGGTTATTCTCAGACTTCATTACATAATATAAAATGGGTTATTCTCAGACTTCACTATTATGTAATGATAGTTTGAATGCTGGCCATAGATAGTTGCAATTTTCCAGTGCAGGACAAGTTTCTGGCCTGGCAACAGAACTATCTTTGCACTTCCTCATTTTGGATATATTGAATGAAAATCTTCGTAGAATAATAGATGTGTAGTTCTGCAAGCATCTATACATATTGAAGTTTGGCAGAGAAGTATTAAGTTTTGTTTTTTTGGTTGCCTGGCTTATTTTATTATGCCTGTAACCTTTGTAGATATGGTAATGCATAATATATGTGCTAGTAAATCATATAAAGTTAACCATATTATTCGTTGTTTCTCTACTGGCTCTATTGGATGCAGAAAATTGCATCATACCTAACTGATTTTATTTATTGATCTTTAATCTTGATATTTGAAAATCTGCTGGCAATGTTTGTACTCTGGACCTTTCAATAATTGTATATTCTTGCATAAATTGCAATCATTGTGTTTTGCAGCATGTACTTAATGAGGATTTTGGTTAACTGAATGATTATCATTTGGGAACTAAAAAAGTTGAGTGATTAATGTTGGATGTTTAATTTGTCAGTGGTTCCTGTTCTATTCAATAATAGTTTGAAGCAACTGAAGGATGATCCACTTGTAAAATTGGATCACATCTTTGGTGTGGAACCTATGAAGATAAGCAGCCCAGCTACAGATTCTGAAGTAGCCCTCGCTCTTAGAGTTTTGGAAGGATGTTGTCTACTCCACAGAGGAAGTGCAGCCTTGGCTCATCAGCATAAAGCTGTTAAGGTATTTACTGTGATTAATTTGCATTGTTATTGTTCAAATGAATTATATATATATAGTTATAAATAGTGTGTTATTTCAGTTCTTAAGAAAGCTCCTATATGATTTATATAGTTATCAATTAGTGTATTCTTATCAGAACCTAGAATTGTCTTTGTGGACTATGAGTTTCAGACTAATGCTGTGGTTAACTCGAAGACCGGAAGCCCAGACTTGATAAGTTACACTCTTTTCTGTGAAGAAAGAGAATTAATGCATAACTATAACAATGGAGCATCATAATTTTGATAATTGCAAAGTGGGCTCAATGATAAGCAAAGCATTTGCAGCAGTTTAAGGCGTCTAAAGTTCCCTAGCTTAAACTAAAATAATGGGCGTTATAATGGTTGCTTCATGATGTTCCAATTTAAGGCATCTGTCAGAGCACCACTAAATGACACCTTCTACCAAATCAATTTATGATGTTTCCTATGCGTACCTAACCAAGTTAAAATTATTTTTTTCATATCAAATGTAGGCTGGATTAAAAAAAAAAAAAAAAATCGTATATGATGTATGCTTGACATATCAATATCAAATATATTAAAATTTAAAATCATATTGGGAAAAATGGTTGACAGTTGAAAAAGGTGCAGTACACTGAATTTTGGTTAATTCAGTTTCCTTAGATTAATCGTGCAAATTATTTACATTTACTGACATATGAAGGACCATATATCGGAAATAAAAATTGTTATCGGGATGCAGCTGTGAATAAATTTGTTGTATAATTATTTTGATTTTATCAGACTGCTTCTTAAACCTATTGGGCGGCCTTCATTTTGTATTTACCCCTTATTTTATTTATATTGCACATATATGTGTCATTATTATTTCCTAGGATTTTTTAACGATCTATCAGTATTACTAAATTCTTCTCCCTCATTTTTTTGTCTTTGTAAAAGCATCTTTGTTTTTCCTGCTCTGCTTATTAGTCCAATTATCGAGATGATCATTAGTATTTTTTAAACCTTATTTTTCCGTATTATCTGGAGGTGTTAATGAACCCTTCACGGAGATGTTAATGAAGATTTTTCTTTTAATGTGATTTTGCAATAACAATCAAGACATTTTTTTGTGCTGGAGACTTGATTTCTATGTACAAGGTACTTTGCAATCCCTTTTTGTTATGCTTGATTTGGCGTGGTTACTTTGCCGAAAGCGTGTTGTAAGAAAGTAAACTTTTAGTTGTGATGAAATGATTAAAAGTTCAGCAAAAAGATTAAATTAAAATAGTAATATTTTTGAATTCATATCCGAAATCGTGTTATATGCGTCAACCATATAATGTACCAAGTATTTTTTTATAGCTCCATGTACACTAGTAAAATCTATATGCAAGATTTTTTTTTTTTTTTTTCATGCCGAGACTTTTGATTTATATATGTAGTATACTTTGCAATCCCTTTTTATTGTGCTTGACTCAGCTTGGTTCGTTTGCCAAAAACATGTTGCAAGGAGTTAAACTTTTAGTTAAGATGTAATGATTAAAAGTTGAGCAAAAAGATTAAAATAAAATAGTAATATTTTTGAATTCATATTCAAAATTGTCTTATATGTATCGAACATATAGGGTCTCTTTGGGGCAAGTATAGATTATCCGAACTTATCCGGATAATTGTTGATCCTGATAGATTGCCGATCCTGGATGCAATATTGATGATGAATTGATCCGGATAAGTTCATCAGTCATTTGGTTTGCACATTACGAAAAACAATGATTCTGGAAAATTGATCATTCTACCCCTGTTCTGAATAAGCTGTTTAGCTGTTTGGTTATTGTGTTTTGTAAACAAATTATTTGTAAATTTTCTAATAAATTAATAAATTTTTTACAGGAAAAACAAGGTTCATTCCACCGCTGATTCTTACACATATACTCTACAAGAATATAGTTTCAACACCTTCACCTAACCAAGAATTACCATACTTAAGAAGAATTGAACTAGTTTATTGCTGAGTTAGACATTACATTCATATGTATACCTCCATCACTACCCCATTACTTACTGCAACTTTGCAGTGTTTAGTCCAAGCACACCTACTAGCCTTCCAATCAAAACACTCCAACATAATAATGAAATCAAACACCATTAAATAAAATAACAATAATAAATTGACTAGGTTGAGATGTGTTTCAACAAAAACAAGGCAGAAACTATTGAAATCACCAATCCTATATCTTTAATTTACTAAATTCTTCAAAGAAAAGGAGTATGGATTTAAGTCAATGGGATACAGAAATTTATGTTGAACTTTCAATTAAGTATCCAATATCAGTTTTAATCAATATAATTGATACTTATTAGTATACCTTTATTAATCTACAAATTGACATATCAATTATTAATCAAGTAATAGTAATATTGTGAAAGTGAAAAAAAAAGGATGGAGACATTGGCCTAGGGATGGAGATTGTGAAAGTGAAGATCGATGGAGTTGCTGAATGCTTTGCAGAAGTACGAAGGAATTCAATAACTGAATAAAGCCGGTCTCCTCCACATCCCGAACCACCCTACCTTCTAGATTTTCACCCTTCTTCCTCCTCCTTCCCTTCAAAGGTCAATAGGCGACGACTGTAGAAAGAAAACTGGGTTTATAGATTAAATAAGTAGAACGACAATAGAAAATATCCCTAGAAGCGAACCCTAAAGATCAGAAGCATACACCAGAAAATCGATAATACCTGCTGGTCGGGATGGTTGGGATGCCGAAGCCTTCGGAGCAGAAGAGACGAATGCAACGCGCAGAGGAGACGAACGCGTCGGAGCAGAGCAGACAAACGCGTCGGAGCAGAGCAGACGAACGCGTCGGAGCAGATGAGACAAAACTGTCCGAGCTGAGGAGACGAACGCGAAACTCGAAATGCCGCACAGAGGAGGCGAGCGTTCACGGGGTCACGGGAAGACGGGAAGGGGCAAAAGGTGAATAAGCCGAACGAAAACGCGGACCGCGGGGGTCATCCCGCGGTCCGCATGCAATACAAAATGAAAAGCCCGTTTTCAAATAAGTTGTTAATAAGTGTGAAACAAACGCTATGATGGCGTTTTTCAAAACGCCCCCGCCGAAATAAGCTGACCCAAACGAGCCCATAATGTGCCAAGTATTATTTATAGCTCCGTGTGCACTAATCTATACACACGCACACTCCCTCTCTCATTTCCTCATAGGAGGAGAAAGTCGATTCACCACTAATTTTTTCTCCCTTGGATAGATCCAAGGTTTGGGATTATTTCAATGGATTGCAAGTGGAGTATAGATATGGTAATTTGCGAAGTAGAAGAAAATGCTGGTGACTGGCTTCCTTGCCATTGTAAGGAAAAAAAATGCTTCAATTTCACCAAGGGATCGATCGCATCTTTTATACTAATTTCACTCTCTTCTCCATTTAACCACTCTTCCCAAACCTCTTAAATTTTTTTCTTTTGTAATATTAGAAACGCACCTTATAGTTATGATTTTTCATCTCTCTAATTTGAAGTCAAATTATATGTGTTTCTACTACCAGAGGTCTGTGTTATGGTTCTGATTCAATAAATGTCAATCCCAATGCATTTCATTTGGTTGGAGCACGAGAAGACAACAACAATAGATGTGTATGAGGAGTTGCCAATTTTTCTCTTCTACCTCAATGGGTTCCTCTCAATTCAGCCCAAGCCTGCTATAAGGTGGCAAATCTGTTTGATGAGGTGTGCTCAAAACTTTTAGTTGTTCAACTATAACATCTTAAACCATTTTCTCATCGAGGCCCAATGTTGTGTCAACCATTTTCTCAGGAAGGGCCATCGATGTGTCATTTTTTCTCTTTGAAAGTAGAGTGTAGAGAAAACCTGTTGACATATGTGATTATGTGAGCAGCTACACTAACTACTTCACCATGGTTTCATGAAAGGATGCCCTTTCATATTGCTCTTTTAATCTCCACATCGTGCTCAACAACTACCCACTCTCACCATAAATTTTATTTTGTGTCAGTAATTCATAGAATACCTAGCCATAAATCTACCCGTATTCCCCTTTTTTTTTTCCTTAGTGACATAGGGAAGACATCCTTTATTGTCTCGTTCTCCAAGGATTATGAGAATATTTATACTCTAGTTGAAGTAATCTCAGCTCTTGCATTTTGAATTAAAGAGTGAAACAATTAGGGGAATAGACGTTCTTCTCTTAGAAGTAATATATATATATATATATATATATATATATCACACGCGCTGTTTTGATATGTCAAACTGCCTGGTATGGCCACATCCATCTGTTGTTTACATCCATTGTTTATATATTTTTTATGTTTTGAAAACATCATTAGCTCTTTGAGACCACCGCAGCACCCTCTGACTACGTGTGGTTGTTTTTATGTTCTAATCTTCCATCTTCGTGTCAAAGTTGATTGAATAACTTTCAGCTACATTTTACAATATGGGAAGGATAAAATAACATTATTCTTTTCTTGTGCATTTCTTGTAGGAATCTTTTTTAATACTTCAAGATTATTATGACAATGAATTATGCGTGATTTATATTTTTAATATTTTCTGTCTTGATGTGATACAATTGTTCTTAAAACCTTACTTTACGCTCTACTGTCTCTGGGGATTGAGTGTAAATCTACCTGATGCAGGTTCTTGTCAACATATTATCAAACAGGGGAACGCTGGAGCAGGGGGCATGCTTGGATACATTAATATCATTAATGTTGGAGTCTTCAGCAAATCAGTTGGTATGATCTGAACTACATTTCTTGCAGAATGAGTATGTGAAGTCACTTCAACCTCATCCTGATTTTGCCCATGCCAAGCTGTCTTCATTTGGAAAACAAATAACATCACATGATTCATGACTAGGTGAATCGGATGTTATTGTTGAATGTTATCTAAGCACACAAGATAGTTTTCTCCCAGGGCTGGTTCTAGATTATTTCTACAGTTTCCTGTCAGCAGCATGCATAAGTGATTACCCTCTTACTATCAGGAATCTTTTACGAAGGTGTCAATCCACATGCTTGATTAAAAAGGAATTTATTTCCTTATTTCTCTAATTATATTTCATTTTATTATATTTTTCCTATTCAATGGCATTCCTAATTTAAAAGGATTTTTTTTTTTATTTTGTGGACCGATATGCCGGCGAAATTATTATATATGTATATATATATAAGGAGTAATGCATTGAATAGAGTCAGAAATAAAGTTTTTTTGCAAATTTCTACATAGTATCAAAGCCACGGTGCCTCTCTCCCCGTGTGAGTCTTGCTGCTTGAGAAAACCACAATCTTTGTTCTGTTTGAACAGTTCCAACCACATCAATGAAGTCAGTAATTTCATTGATTAGATATCGAGTGCCTTCAATGTTGCTCCGAGTCATCACTAATGTCCCCTTGGTCACCTTCCATGAATTACCTGTGTAAGTTATCACGAGTCCTGACTTTGTCAGCTGGCTCATAGAGATGGGATTTCTCTTCAAACTTGGAACATATCTGACTTCAGTAAGTTTTTCAAATTGTTCAATTCAGCAACTTGATATCAATATTACTTTTTCTTATACTGTAGGCTTTGTTATCTTCCAAATAAACCTTCCATAGATCAATCTGAGTGTACTTTTTAAATGCCTATTTATTGGGGCACGCATGAAAGAGGCACTTAAATCTACTATGCAAGATTCGGTGTTGATTATGGATAATACCGGAGAGTCGTTTTGGATTTCACTAGTGGAGACATTAGTAGAGAAACTACTTTCATGTCCATAATCAGCTTTCCTTGGAGCTTTGCAATCTTTCTTGAAATATCTTTTCTTACCGCAGTTCCAGCATTCTCTTCCGCTTGACTTGGGCTTTTTTTTTTTTTCTTGGACTCGGATCTGCCTCTGCCCTGCATGTATTCCTGCCCAAATTCATTCCACTATTATCAGCGTTCAACTCAAAACCTGAAGATTCACCATTCTCAGCTTTTCTGCGAACTTCTTCATTCAACATCAGAACCACGATATCATTGAAGTTCAACTTTGAAGTCCCTGAAGAATTACTCACCGTCGTATCTCGACTATCCGACAATCAAGATAGTATTACCAGTACACTGACCTCATCATCAAAATTGATCTCAACAGAACACAACTGGCTCGTCACAATGTTGAAGTTATTGAGATGTTCTGCCACTGAATTCTCTTTCACCATCTTCATATTGAATAATTTATTCGTAAAAAAAAACTTATAAGAAACAGAAGGTTTTTCATACATATGAGTCGATGCCGCCATGAGATCCACAGTTGTTTTCTTATTCATAATGTTGAACGCAGCAGATGTGAAAAGTGTTAATCTGATCAAAGCTAGTATCATTCGATCTAACACACTATTCATTCATCCATAAGCATTGATTAAAGCTTCTTTGTAATTCATTGTAGTGACATGTATAATTTTTTCTAATACACCAAATCGCCCACCTATATCTTTCAGAAAGCGAAGTTCGTCCCATCAAACTTCTCCACTTTGAACCTTACTTCTTCGATCATTGCTCGCACTCAAATCGAACCACGCTCTGATACTAGTTTGTTAGGAAATCTTCAACTAACAATTCCTAACTTTACTGAGCTTAAAGGTCAAATTAGAAACTAAACCACACTACAGAATAACATAATCACATAATCACATCAATTCAAGATAACTGGAACAAATAATTAAATAGAAAGTACAATCAAAGCAGCAGAAATGCACATGAGAATTTTACGTGGATTATAGGACTAGCTCCACAATCTTTCATCTTCAATCCGACGCTAGAATCACGCCAAATCACTAAAATCCACGTCTTCGACACTCCTCACCCTCACTAGGATGCTCTTTGAAGAATTCAGAAGAAAGAAACTCAAAGCCCTTTTTTTAAGAAAATTTGCTCAAATCAGGATTAAAAAAGAAATCCCAAAAGAAAACTCCCCAGGCGCTTAGACGCCGGCTCTTTTGCTTTGTCTCCACACATCGTAAATTCCCTTTTTTTCTTATTTTTTTGCAACATGTGTGTTCTTTTATTTCAAGATTATATTTTAATGAGATTATTTGTAATTTTTCATTTACCTTTGCTCTAGGCTTTCGAGGCTTACCGGGGCATTGAGAAGATTGCGGGTCTTATAAAAGATGAGAGGGTGGATGAAGGCATAAGGTTTGTTGATATTCTTCTTTGGTTTTCAGTTACTTCTTCAAGTCCCAACCTTTGTTTTGTTATCATTTTTAATTATTTCATACATAAACAATGGTCCCCGGTTGCAATTTTCTATTTATTTTTCAAACAAAGAAGCTTATCTCTATGGCATGTTGCTTGCCCCATAACACAGAAACCCATCGATGAAATAATTCATTTGTTAGCTTGTCTGCCTTATTCTGATTTTTTTGGCTGGTGTGACTTGCATCTATTTTTTTTTCACTTGGCCATGACCGTTTATCTTCTTAAATGTTTTTGCTTGGAAGCCTTTGTGATCTGAATGCTTCCAAACATTTGGGATTCAACCTTCTTGTTAGTGTTCTTTCATTTTTTTTAATTTTAAATAGTGAAATACACCCTTTCTGCATAGATAAGATGCCACATATGTAAAAATTAAATTTTAGATGTTAAATATGTAAATACATAGGAATTGTTATGTATTTAAAGGGTTTGTTTGCGACAGCTGCTTCTGTTTAAAGAAGTAGATGTGAAGCTGTTGAATAAGCATCTGCTCTTCATAAGCAGATGTAAAGCTGCGGTGGTTACTGCAAAATTTTTTATTTTTTGAAGTCAAAACTGCAGGTAGCCAGAGCCGGTAAAAAAACATAGGTTTT
Source organism: Papilionanthe hookeriana x Papilionanthe teres (assembly GCA_022702705.1). Classification (NCBI taxonomy): domain Eukaryota; kingdom Viridiplantae; phylum Streptophyta; class Magnoliopsida; order Asparagales; family Orchidaceae; genus Papilionanthe; species Papilionanthe hookeriana x Papilionanthe teres. The sequence goes on along the minus strand of CM040426.1, from coordinate 62,755,092 downwards.
AAGAAAAATGTAGTTTTCCCAAATAGAAAAAATTATGATGCGACATCAGACGTCACAGCACCGACGCCTCAAACCCACTCTAAATCTTCCTTATTTTTATGTTTCATTCAGGTTGAAGTGTGGGGAATTCCTGCTGCTGCTAATCGGTCAAGTTAATGGAAGAAGGGACCACACTCCCCTGGCGAACATCCACGAAGACATCAGGCAGCTACTAGGCGAAAAATGTGCTTCTCTCATCTGGTCTGCGAGACTCTTCGGTTCAACCCTAGATCCTGAGCAGCGGCAGACGGCGTTACATATTCATGCACGCAGGGTTCTTGAGGTCTTCGAGCTTTACTAGTGCAATTTTACCTTTTATACTCCGGTGTGATTCTGCAAACTTTTCCTCTGCAGTCCTTATAATGAATCTTGATCTAGGGTTAGAGATATCAGGGGCTGCCAATTGATTTTTATCTTTGTATCTAACAAATACATTCATTCTGCACCAATAAGTTTGCACATTTTCTCTGGTGTTAAAAATTTGTTAATTCTATCAATTAGAGAAATATTGCTTTCATAAATCATATCTACTATGTTTGTAGCAGTATATATTTGAAGCTTTGTATGGCTGATAAAATTACAGATTAATAATCCAAAATGTTAAACACACCTTCTAATACATAGGAAAGCTGGTATATGTGTAAAAAAGTGAAGTTTTTAAGTGTTAGAACATGCAAATACATCAGAATTAAGTGGTCCTTATGTAAAACTTCCTATATATAAACATCAAAATTTTATGGCAATAAAAAAATCCTCAACAAAACACCATCAAAATCTCCATCAATCCACTAATTAATTCAATTAGATAGAAACCATTTCTCATCAAATCCAATACAAAAATCAAAATTTTCAGCTTCCAAGTTTAAAGGCATCCACAAAAAGTCCCAAACAAACTCCAGCTTTCCAATAATTTACAAAAACTATTAAGGGCTTCAGCCTCCCCATCCCCATTCTTGAAGGCTTTCTGTACATGAGCATCCCAATAGCCTCAATAGAGGCCGCCACTATTCCTGCAACAAGAACATCCCAATCCCCAGTTTGCCCCAAAATTGTTGCCAAGGCATTGGCTGTGTAGAAACCCAGCAGCAGCAGAAAAATTTTCATGGGGAAGTTCTTTCGAGCGGAATTTAGCTTCTCGAGAAGTTCTCGGGCCCCAGCGCTCACAATTTCTCCTAGTCTCGTCCTGCCGAGCCCGGCATTTCCGCCATTAAAGTCGCCTTGAGGATCTGCGTCGAGGGAGCCGCCACCTCCGGTGTCTAAGGCCAAGGGCGGCCTTGTTTTATATCTTCTGATTTGGGTTCTGTATTGGAACAGATGGAGAAAGTTTGGCAGCTGATGAGCAGCAAATCATTTTAGAGCATTTACGAACAGATCACCCAATTCGTATGTATTTACATAACTAACACTTAAATTTTACTTCTATATATTTAACACCCAAATCTTTCGTATCACGTAAAAAAATACTACAATTGTAACTTTTAAAAAGTGAAATAAACCTCCTCATGCATAGGTAAGGTGGTACACATAAAAAAAATGAAGTTTTAGTGTAAAGTATGTAAACACAGAAATTTAGTGGTATATGTGTAAATCTTCCAATCATTTTAGTTTCAGTCAATCTGAAATGATAGAAAGAAACTTTGTTCCTGTTGGAATATGGAGTACTTTTCTATCACAAAATCGGCCCAACGCATTTATCCACTTCGACCATCCAACTTGACTTCTACTAATAATATACCCATCCATATCACCATCACTTTGAACAATAGATACAAGATATCTAAAACATTCATTCTACTAATAATAACCCCTTATTACAACCCTACCACTACACCTACCATTACTAAAATTACATTCCATATATTCAATTTTAGATCTACTCAAACAAAAACCTAAAAGAATCTAAATTGACCCTCATAATTCAAGTTTTTCGTGAACTCTCACTAGACTTATTCATAAGAAGGATATAATCAAAGAAAAACATATACCGAGGTACATACTCCTATAAATGTCCAGAAAGAATATCCATAACTAAAGCACAAGAATATGAGTTTAAAGCCGATTCCTGTTGTAACCCAACAGAGATAGAAAAAAACTTGGTCAACCTTGCTTGTTCTAATGCAAGTAACAACTCTAATATACATATATCTTGAATGACTTGAATAAGTAATATCAATACATTTCTTTTCTAGAACTCTCCAAATTACTTCTCTTTGAACATTATCATAAGCTTTTTCTAAATCAACAAAAATCATATGTAGACAGTTTCTACCCTTCTGAACTTTTTTTGAAAAATTTTGTCTAATATTGTAACTTCTGTTATATTAATCTCTCCCATAACTTTAATGTATGACGGAATAACTTAATTATTCTATAATTTGCAAGCATTTGTGCGCCTACTTTATTCTTAAAAATAAGAAACCAATAGTCTCTTTCTCCATTCATCAAATATCATTTTAATTTTTTAAAATAATATTAAAAAATTTAGTAAGCCAAAAAAATCTCATATCTCCTAAATATTTCTACACTTCTATTGGAATAATATCAAGTCCTAATACTTTTTCACACTTTAGTTTCTTTAAAGTCTCTTCAATTTCTATTTTACTAATGTGGCAGTTGAAATAAAAAGCTTTTTTATTATTTATGATATAACAATCTCTAGAGCCAATCATATTTTCACAATCTTTATGAAAAAATTTAAATCTATGTTGAGTATCCTCAACTAAAAAAACACGTTTTCATTATTATCTTTAATAAACTTTATTTAAACAAATTTTTACATTTTTTATCTCTTTGTTCGAATAATTTATGTATATATCTTTTATCATCTTTACGATATAATGTATTATAAAAATCACTAAAAACAGAATTCTTAGCATGATAAATTATTCTCTTAAACTCCTTACGGGTCATCTTTTATTTTTTTCCAACTCTCCAAATTTTTACATTTAAAATAATTTTTTTAATCTTTTTTACTTATTTTACCAATATTTTTATTAATGAGAGTTTTCTTTCATTCTACAAGCATATCTTTTGCAAATTGCTTAATAATACTCGTTACTTTATCTCATATAATATTGGTTTTTGCATGATATCCCAAATTTTAGTTTACTCAAAAAAATAATTTTATTTGTCATTTAAGTGTCCACATCTAATTTTATGATAATATTTCATTGTATTTTCATCTTTTAAAATTTCATCTTAAAATCAAAATTCAATAATCCATTTTGGACACTTAAAATTTTTTTCTTGGAACGACCGAGCTGTTATATAAATATAAATATTAAATTTTGGGTGTTAGATATATAAATACATAAGAATAAATTTCCCTTGAATATATACAGAAGAGTTGATGTGAGCAGCTTTATCCCTGCATCTCTATTAACTTGTAGAAGGTGAACTTAGAAAAATTCAACTAGAATAAAAAACTTTTTTAAATGCTTAGAACCTAATGGGCATTGATCTCATCTTCAGTTTGATTGTCATTTGTTCGATCCAAGGTTTGAAGCTCCGTGGCAGCGAAGTCATGATTAAATGAGATCAAATGAGATCATTCCTAAAATCATGAGATATAAGTTAAAATTATAAGATATATGATGGACCATACAAATATTAGGTTCTGTGAATCAAAAGGTAACAAAATTTGGCTCAATTTACTTATTGTTAAACTCATCATTAGCCAAAAAATAAAGCATTTTACACAATATAATTGACAACTATCTAATTTGGGGCTAAATTAACACTCTTGTGCCTAAGCGATAACCACATCATATTTGAGTTTTCCACCTTAACCATCAAGTATAATGAGCTAAGAGTTCACAATCATAAAGTGTGAAATAAAGGGGAACAAATTTGGGCTCGGCATAAACATGATCAAACCCGTTTTTCAACACAAAAGCTTAAAGTTTATCGGAGATTGGTATTTTTATACTGACATACTTTTGAACCATCTGATGTGAACTAAACCCACTATACTCACTAGTATCAACATTAATAGAAAGGGACCAATTGAGGCCCCTACTAAACCGATTCAACAATCATTGTAGCTAATTTTGCAGTGAGGAGAATGCAAAATGGGATAATAACATTTTCTATGAGTACAATTCATCATAGTTACATGCTTATTGCACGAAAAATCTAGTTTATCCTTAATCGTATTAGAAACCAAAAATGTAGTTTTGGAGTACGTGTTCGAATGAGAATATGGAGGAAAAAGACAAAAGTTACTATGCGGATAACCCATAATTTTGTGATCCCAGTTCTTTACATAAAATAGTGATTTAACCAGTCCAAATTATATAGACCAAGAATCTACAATAATTTTTACTGCACCACTGCCCCATGCCAATTAATAACAATATTTTGGCTGAAATAAATAAAGGAAAGAACGGCGATAACTCTCTGAATCATGTGAAAGAATAAGTTTTGCATAAATTACGAAACTTTACAATTGTATCAAGTTGACATCTTCTTATGGCCAAAGTATTAAAGGATTGGAGAACCTCAGAAAGATTTACTTCTCTTGTATACAGATTTTGAAGCTACAAATCAGAGCCATATGTATGCTTACTTTCATCAGTTACATGTTAGATACTAAAATTTTGCTTGCAAACTCTCAAACATTTGCATTTCCCGGAGAAGAAAAAGAGCATTTCACGCCTTTTTAAGGGAAAAAAATTGGGTATGTAAACTGTATGCATTGATGCATACGGTAGCCAATCGTAACATGTCACATCGGATAATGGGTCCCGCCACATTTAAAAACAAGCTATTTAACGCGCGTGACCGAAGACCGGCACGATATTATAACCTAAATGTAACCATTTTATAATCAATTTCATAACTTCCCATTGTTTAGCACTTTGAATCCGCTTAGTTATCTTTTTGTAACCTAAATGTAACCCGTTGTAACCTAAATGTAACCAAATTATAAAAGTCAGACGGAGACAGCGAATGCAGAAATTGTAATTCCGATGTAACCTGTTTGTAACTATTTTGTACCTTTTATTCTTTATACTCCTTTTGTACCCAAATTTATGTAAGTTTTATAACCTAGTGTAAATATATTTGTCTTAGGTTAAAATTTAAAGCACGGTAACATTTCGAAAAAAAGCATCGCCCCGCACCCGTATCGCTCCTTCGCCGGCTCTGGGGTTTTTTCAGATGTCTCCTTCGGCACCGGCGGTAGGTTGGTTTCGGCTCTCTCCTTGCACTGGTACTATGATTCTTTTCGGCTCAACCCTTCTTCGGCACCACCGCAGTATTGTTTCGGCTCACTACTTCTCCTTCGGCGAGCACTTAGGGATTCAAGGTTTTCGACTCTCTTCGGCACGGCGAGTTGCTAGTGTTGCGGCTATATCCATCTTCGGCACGTTGCTCTCTTGTTTCGACTATCACATTCGACACTAGGGTTTCGGTTAATATGGAAGAAGACATTCGGAAGTTCGGGAAAAGCGGCGTCGAAGTTGCAAGAGTTGGATAGTCAAAAGCGGTGAGAAAAAGAAAAAGCGAGAAGAAAATGCGGAAGAATGATCCTCGAAACCGAAGCGAAGCCGAAACGAGGTAAAAGTTATCTTTCTCTTTTTTTCTCTCTTAAATCTGAGATTTTAGGCAAGCTTAAGGTGAAATGGTATTTACCTTTGTGTTGGGTAATTACATGTGTAACGCGCGACTCTTTTACATTTACATATCTAGCACATACATTTAAGTTAGGAAATTACATTTATGTTGGGAAATTACATGTGTAGCACCAGATTCTGTAGAAATAGTTGAAATTTTATTGATGAAATCCTATCTTATGTCTCAAAAAATCGCAAAGTCTCCATAATCAAATTATTGATAATTTCATAAATTTGAAAATTATAGGTTGGAGTATTACAATGAATTTTTAAATTTGAGTGAGAATCCGAAATTTGGAAGAAAGAAGGTGGTTGATTTGTAAATGGCAATGTCTTGGGTGGTACGTATGTAATTGCCCAATCTTTAAAATTTAGCTTCGAAATGATATCTAGCATCCAATCATCATCGATCTATGCTTATGATGTAGATTATCACTCTCTCACTTCTCTACATCATCTTTCTTCCAAACTTTTAAGATTATTTGGTGAATTACGAAGTTAACGCTTTCTTTTGAGTTTCGTTTGATTTTTGTCCAAAATATTTCACCATCATAATCTAATTATTAATGTTTGTATTTTAGTAGTGAAGGAAATATGAGTTCGATATAGTCGTCAGCTATTCTAAGTCGCGAATTCAAAACGGTGATGTGTATTGTAAGCGCAAGTTGCTCGCGTTAAGTCAATGCTCATACGGATGAAACAATGGATGAAAATTTTATCAATGCCTCGAAATCATACGAGAGGTTGATAGTAAATACTTGAAACGGATAGTTGAATCTACGATGGATGATATTTGGTATCTACTTCATGTTCATAAAGAAAATTAGTTTTTGGACCTAATTTTCAGTTAAAGTTAGTGGTTTTCCTCACATGTGCTTGCTCTTGAATGGCTCCTATGATTTTTGCTTGGTATTGATTTTTGCTTGGTTAAGTGTATACACTAATTTAATAATTATTCTACTTTTTAAGTAATGCGAATAGACGTCATCTTTTTAATATATTTTGAAATGTGATAAAGTAGAAAGTCACTCTCATGAGGAGTTTTAATATATTTTTGCTTGGTTTTATACATGTATGCTACTCTTTTTAATATTATTCTACTTTTTAAGTAATATATTTTGAAAGCGCTCTCGTGAGGAGTTTTATCTGAGATAATTGTAATTACATTATTTCAATTACTGATATGCATTTTAACTCGTTGTTCTGTCGCTTAATGTAGGTTATATGGCTCAACATCAATGAATTGCGGATGTCGTCCATCCGTAGTTGTTAAAGATCTCAAAGCGTCGAACGCTTCGATAGACGAGCGACATGAAACCAAATTAAAGCGATGAACTTGGGTCACTTTTTGAGCCTCACTGCGTCTGCCAAAATCATTCGGTGACAATGCAATTAATCAAATGTTGGGATCTTGACCGGAGGGCATTCATCTTGGCAGGAAAAGAGCTGAAATTTGATTCCAACGATGTTGCACTATTAGGCGACATGAAACCAAATTAAAGCGATGAACTTGGGTCACTTTTTTGAGCTCCCTGCGTACTGCCAAAATCATTCGGTGACAATGCAATTAATCAAATGTTGGGATCTTGACGGAGGGCATTCATCTTGGCGGGAAAAGAGCTGAAATTTGATTCCAACGATGTTGCATTATTACTTGGCATGCCAAATAGGGGCTTATCGCAATCCGGGAAAATGCAGCGCCGGTGACATGATTGCTGAGAGAAATAAAGACGACGTTAGAGAACATCTCGGAAGAGTCTCATCATCATCTTTTGCGATTGTTAATTAAGTTTCAATGTCAAATTTACTTTTCAGTCACGAAAATTTCGAGTTTCAAAAAAAATGTTGTCTATTTGCGATAGAGTAGAAAGCTTTTAGCTCCTACGATTGGTCGGATACTGATATGCCGATTCTGACGATGCTGACTCAATGAATGTGCGATGAAAATAAGGACGCAACAATCGATGAGATATGTTACTTGGCTTTGTCTTCACTCCTAACGAGTATGTTTTTCCGCATGATGCATAGCTGACAGTGGCTTAAATAATATGAACCCAAGCTTATATTACTTTTTCCTATTACGTGCGGCTTTGGTTTTATGAGCATCTTCTTTGGTCCTCCCAGTTAAGTTCGATGTTAGGTCGCGAATGTTGAGGTGGCGGCTAAGGTGAATGGAATAACGTAAAGATTCAACTAGTCTTCAACAATCTCGAACCCGTCGAGGTGATTTAATTATTTGCTTAAACAACATAATGTCTTATCGTATTTACTTGACGATTTCTTTTATTGTAATAACATGCGGGTTCGCGACCATTTCATTGAAATAAAGGATAACGAACGTTGATTCTTGCACATCCGGACGAAGAAGAATCCATTCCTACGATTCCTCTCCCATAAGAGGATACTGGTCTCAACTACGATCGCCAACTCTCCGTCGATGTAGCCTCCATAGTGCCCTACCGGAGTGATTATAAGAGACCACATGCGGATAAGTACGCGAAAAATAGCGATCATACTTGTCTTGAAAAAATACGTGATCTGCTCGAAGACCATCACAAGTCTTTTATGGAATTTCAATCCTCGGCCTCGACTCGTCCGACGAATTTGGAAAAGGATATGAGTGATTTAAAAAGTGAAGTACGTGATATTAAGAAAGAAATTAAAAAGTCAGGTGCAGAGACTTCAAGGAAATGGAGCAAGGAGTCTCCAATGTACAGCTTAATTCAAAGAATTAAGTCACGTGAAGGACGAAGAAAGAGGGTTCCTGCTTCTCCGTTCACGGTTTTCGAACGAAAAAGACAAAAAAGGCCGGCACTGCAGGCAGTCGAGGTACAAATTTACATTATCATCATATTATCTGAATCTTCTCATAACCAACCTTTAAATTACAGGTTGAACAACCATCCAATAAAGGCGATATTGAAGTTCTAGTTGAGAATGACACATCAACTGGACATCAACACGCATCTGTCAACATCAGACCTGAAGAGGAAACCTCACAGATGAACGAAGAAGAGCATGGAACTGCAGAGATAAATGCATCATTGAATGTGGTCATTCCTGATGATAAATGCGTCATTAAAACGGTATAGCAGTATTCTTTAAATTATTACATTATAAACTTTAAGACTCACATAACATATTGTTACTTGTTTTTCCTATAGGTCAGACCAGCACAATTGGTTCTCAATTTTCCCGGAAGACAACTAATTCCAACTAAACAATCCATGGTCTCAAGCATGTAAGTTGGAATGAGTTGTCTTCCGGGAAAATTAAGAACCAATTGTGCTGGTCTGATCTATAGGAAAAACAAGTAACAATATGTTCTGTGAGTCTTAAAGTTTGTAATGTAATAATTTAAAGAATACTGCTATACCGTCAAGGCCAAGGATTGAAATTCCATAAAAGACTTGTGATGGTCTTGACGGATCATGTATTTTTCAAGACGATGATGATCGCTTATTTTTACGCGTACGTATCCGCATGTGGTCTCTTATAATCACTCCGGTAGGGCACTATGAGGCTACATCGACGGAGGTTGGCGATCGTGGTTGAGGACGGTATCCTCTCATGGGAGAGGAATCGTAGGAATGGATTCTTCTTCTTCCGGATGTACGAAGTAATCAACGTTCACTATCCTTTATTTCGATGAAATGGTCAGTGAACTTGCGTGTTATTACAATAAAAGAAATTGTCGAGTAAGCATGATAAGACATTATGTTGTTTAAGCAAATAATTAAATCACCTCGACGAGTTCGAGATTGTTGAAGACTAGTTGAATCTTTACGTTATTCCGATTCACCTTAGCCGCCACCTCAACATTCGTGGCCTAACATCGACTTAGTTGGGAGGACCAAAGAAGTATGCTCATAAAACCAAAGTTCGCACGTAATAGGAAAAAGTAATATAAGCTTGGGTTCATATTATTTAAGCCATTGTCACGTATGCATTGTGCGGAAAAACATACTGTTAGGAGGAAGACAAGCTCGGTAACATATCTCATTGGTCATTGCGTCCTTATTTTCATCGCACATTCATTGAGTTGCATCGTCGAGAATCGGCATATTGTATCCGGCCGATGTAGAGAGCTAAAAGTTTCTACTCTATCGCAAATAGACAACATTTTTTTGAAACTACGAAATTTTGTGACGGAAAAAGTAAATTTGACGTTAAAGCTTAATTAACAATTGCAAAGATGATAATGAGACTCCTTCCGAGATGTTCTCTAATCGTCGTCTTTATTTCTCTCGTGATCATATCGCAGGCGGTGCATTTCGCCGGATTGCGAGTAAGCCCCTATTTGGCATGCCAAGTAATAGTGCAACATCGTTGGAATCAAATTTCAGCTCTTTTCCTGCCAAGATGAATGCCCTCCGGTCAAGATCCCAACATTTGATTAATTGCATTGTCACCGAATGATTTTGGCAGTACGCAGGGAGCTCAAAAAAGTGACCCAAGTTCATCGCTTTAATTTGGTTTCATGTCGCCTCGTCTATTGAAGGTTTGACGCTTTTGAGTACTTTAACAACGGCGGATGGACGACATCTGCAATTCATTGATATTGAGCCATATAACCTACATTAAGCGACGAACAACGAGTTAAAATGCATGTTGTAATGGAAATAATGTAATTACAATTATCACAGATAAAACTCCTCATGAGAGTGACTTTCAAAATATATTACTTAAAAAGTAGAATAATATTAAAAGAAGCGTACACATAGAGGAAAACCAAGCAAAAATATATTAAAACTCCTCATGAGAGTGGCTTTCTACTTTATCACATTTCAAAATATATTAAAAAGATGACGTCTATTTGCATTACTTAAAAAGTAGAATAATTATTAAATTAGTGCACACTTAACCAAGCAAAAATCAATACCAAGCAAAAATCATAGGAGCCATTCAAGAGCAGCCACATAGAGGAAAACCACTAACTTTAACGGAAAATTAGGTCCAAAAACTAATTTTCTTTATGAGCATGAAGTAGATACCAAATATCATCCATTGTAGATTCAACTATCCGTTTGAAGTATTTACTATCAACCTCTCGTATGATTTCGGGGCATTGATAAAATTTTCATCCATTGTTTCATCCGTATGAGCATTGACTTAACGCGAGGCAACTTGCGCCTACAATACACATCATCTGTTTTGAATGGCGACTTAGTAGTGCTGATGACTATATTGAACTCATATTTCCTTCACTACTAAAATACAAACATTAATAATTAGATTATGATGGTGAAATATTTTGAACAAAAATCAAACGAAACTCAAAAGAAAGCGGTTAACTTCGTAATTCACCAAATAATCTTAAAAGTTTGGAAGGTAGATGATGTAGAGAAGTGGAGAGAGTGATAATCTACATTACAAGCATAGATCGATGATGATTGGATGCTAGATATCATTTCGAAGCTAAATTTTAAAGATGGGGCAATTACATACAGACCACCCAAGACATTGTCATTTACAAATCAACCACCTTCTTTCTTCCAAATTTCAGATTCTCACTCAAATTTAAAAATTCATTGTAATACTCCAACCCATAATTTTCAAATTTATGAAAGTATCAATAATTTGATTGTGAAGACTTTGCATTTTTGAGACATAAGATAGGATTTCATCAATAAAAATTCAACTATTTCTACGAATGCGGTCTACTACATGTAATTTCCCAACATAAATGTAATTTCCTAACTTAAATGTATGTGCTAGATATGTAAACGTAAAAGAATCGCGTGTTACACATGTAATTACCCAACACAAAGGTAAATACCATTTCACCTCAAGCTTGCCTAAAATCTCAGATTTAAGAGAGAAAAAAAGAGAAAGATAACTTTTACCTCGTTTCAGTTTCAGTTTCGGGTTTCTGAGGATCATTCTTCCGCATTTTCTTCTACTTTTTGTTTTTCTCACTGCTTTTTGGACTATCCAACTCTTGCAACTTCGACGCCGGCTTTTCCTGAACTTCCGGAATGTCTTCTTTCATATTAACCGAAATCCAAGTGTCGAATGTGATAGTCGAAACAGTAGCAACGTGCCGAAGACGGAGATAGCCGCAACACTAGCAGTCGCCGATGCCGAAGAGAGTCGAAAACCTTGAATCCCTAGTGTCGGCCGGAAGGAGAAGAAGTGAGTCGAAACAATACTTGCGGTGGTGTCGAAGAAGGGGTGAGCCGAAAGAATCATAAGTACAGAGTGCGAGGAGAGAGCCGAAACCAACCTACCGCCGATGCCGAAGGAGACATCCGAAAAAACCCTAGAGCCGGCGAAGGAGCGATACGGGCGCGGGGCGATGCTTTTTTCGAAATGTTACCGTGCTTTAAATTTTAACCTAAGGCAAATATATTTACACTAGGTTATAAAACTTACATAAATTTGGGTACAAAAGAAGTATGAAGAATAAAAGGTACAAAATAGTTACAAACGGAGTTACGTCGGAGTTACGATTTCGCGATTCGCGGTCTCCGTCTCAGCTTTTATAATTTGGTTACATTTAGGTTACGGCGGGTTACGATTGAGGTTACAAAAGAGTACAAACGGGTTACGAAAGGCTAAACGACGGGAAGGTTATGAAATGGTTACTGAAATGGTTACGTTTATGTTACGATATCGGGCGGGTGCTTGGTCACGCGCGTTAAATAGCTTGTTTTTAAATGTGGCGGGACTCATTATCCGATGTGGCATGTTACGATTGGCTACCGTATGCATCAATGCATACGGTTTACGTACCTAATTTTTTTCCCTTTTCAAGGGGAAAAAAAAAACAAGATGCATCATTTATTGCATCAATGAGTGAGAAATTTCCTCAATAAAATCATCAGCAACAACACACAACAAACTGCTATAGCTATTTGTGTTGAAAAAAAATTACAGAAGCAATTATGCTTTACAGGAAGAAAGAATGCCATAAAATACAACTAAATAAAGGAAGATTTACAAAAATAACACTTAATTCTTATGTAGTTGCCTAACTATCACCTAAACTTCAATTTTTACATATAAGCCACCTTACTATACATAAAAAAGTGTATTTTCACTTTTAAAAGTTAAAATAGTGGTATTTTTTATGTGAAAAGAAAGATTTGAGTGGTATAAAAGTGTTAAAAAAAAAAGGTAAATTTTAGGAGTTAGATATGTAAATACATAAGATTTGAGTGGTATGTATGTAAACTGCTTTCTGCCCTCACTGTTAGCAATTTCTTCTCCTTCGCAAATTCCTCTTCATTTTCATAAGAATCAGAAAAAAATCAACCATTCAATAAGGAATAACAAGAACGATACTGGTAAAGTGAGATAAGAAAACAGGATACAAATAGGTTGCATAAGGAATTAAAATTTAGGAACTACTGTTCCACAATCCAATGCGTCACTTCAGGAATCTTTGATGCTTCCAATAGTTCATATGTAAGCTACTATTCCTTAGGTTAATCAAATGAGAAAATTTTAGAGTTCATGCAGCCATTTATGCAACTTAAGAAGAAAATAAAAGCTTCCCCCAATATGGCAGATTAAGTGAGAATGGCAGCAAATAAACCAGACCTGGATTCGGGGAAAGGAACGGCCTTCATGCTGAAATCCATGGGCCATCCTTCACAACAACCTCTAGGGTTCCGAAAATGCGAATCGAAGCACTCCTTCTCCATGAGAAACATCGTAGTTCGGTGGATCAAAGCCCCCATTCTCCTATAAGATTGAAAAAATAAAGGAGTTTTTGTGATTTAAGGTAACTGGAGTCATGAAAAATTCGATGCATCAAAGCAAGGAGATGAATTGGGGGACTGAGAAACATGGGAGATTGGGGCATGTACCGTAAACCTTGTTAATGAGATGGGTTGATTACCTTTGCAAGAAGACGAGCTCAGGTACCGCAGTTCACCCCTAGGGTTTGAAGCTCCCAAAAATGCTCTTCCGTCGGGTTTTTTTATTTATTTATTTATTATTATTATTTTTTTTGAATAATTACATGCAGACCATTCAAAATAAACAATGAATGAAAGAGGGTGGTTGATTTGTAAACAGCAAGTTTTGGGTGGTACTGAGGTAATTGCCCTTTTTTCTAGTGCTAATCTTTTCAGAACCGTAAATATAATATTTTAATTACATAAAACTTAAATATTATATTTAAATTATTTTTCGTTACAAGCACTCTGCTAGCACTGCTATTATGGGGTCTCAAGTTCCAAATGTGAAAAGTAGAGGGTTGTGTTAGGTATTCGACAGTCAGCGTGAGTCGAAAAATCATAACATGAATCTTTTTTATCATTGTATAAATGCTAGGGCGTCCTTGAATACAGTGAAAAGTGTGCAAGGGCCGCTACACCGGTACCAGCTGTAATGTTAAATAAGCAAGGGTTCCCACATTATAGACGGATGTGAGTAAAGTAGCTTGTCCATTAATTAATCTATAGGTACTATAATAGTTAAATTAATGAAATTTGTTGATATTATGATTAATAGACAGATAAATATTTTATGTATTCAAGAAATTAAGGGTATGTTTGGGGCAGCTGCAGTTTATCCAACTTGTCTAGATAAACATCTTATCTGTTTATCTTGATAAGCTGCTGATTAGTAGCTGATCTGGATAAGCAGACTAGCTGTTTGGTTTGTGGTTTGGAAAACAGCTGATTTGCAGCTATTTTGGATAATTGACATTTCTGCCCCTATGCATACATTTTAATTTAATTTAGTAATTTGACGATGGTATCACAGTAATTAGACGAAAAAACGCGATCTAAGAAGGTGACGGCGGGGCTCCTCTTACGTTTGGCGTTTAGTACAAAATAAAATCGGAGGTTTTAAATAAGCTATCAAGAAGTGCAATCCATTCTCACTTAATGTATTGAGGAAAAGGTGAATGAGTTTGATAACTTGGACTTTAAACTTTGGTATTCATGTAAGAGTCGCACTATAAATGATGTATATGTAATTATAGATAAAAGTTTGAATTATAATGTTGTAAAAATTAATAGAATTTGAGATAGATTTATTATTTTTAGATTGATGTTGATATTAAGATTTTTAATATGATAAGTGCTTATGATCCTCAAGAATGTTTAGATATAGGTTCTAAAGAAAATTTCTGGAATGACATAAAGGACTTAATACACACGATACCCCTTGAATACAACATTTGTATTGAACGTGATTTAAATGGAAATGTCTATATAGTTTTATAAGATTTTAGAAATATTCATGTTCACTACAGTTTTGAAGTGATTAATGAATAAGGTAGAGATATATTAGATTTTGATTTAGCGTCTTATTTTGTTATTACTAATATTTTATTCAAAAAAATGGATGAACAAATTATTACCTATAAGAATGGATCTAATAAAATATAAACTGATATTTCCTTTATTTAAATATATTTGGTTTTTTTTTAGTGTTAAGTTATCCATCCCAATGTGCTCTCCACGAAAAATTATTCGGAGTGTTAAAACCACTCCTCCGAGTGGTCCCCACTTTAAATTAAAAAAAATAAAAAATCTTTGGACGCCAGACGCAAGACCACATCGAATGATTTTTCGCTCTCCACAGTGATATTTGCCTCATCATGATACGCTTCTTGATTTAAATATATACCACACAATTCTAATGTATTTTGCGTGACTAATGCCTAAAAATTCATATTTATATGCATATCACTCAAATTTTTAACATCACAAATATTACAATTCTATCTTTTTACAAACGGAGTACATCTTTTCATACATATGTTTATGACAACAAGGTATTATAAGCTTAAATATCAAAATTTAGGTGTGATGCGTGTTAGAAAATTCACGGCGGTAGTGTAGCAGATTATTGTCTTAGCGTTGTAAGAAAATTCAGCAACACACAGATGAAAATAGAAGCGGTGACGACTCCAAAAGTTTATACGTGGAAAAACCGTAAAGGGAAAAACCACGAGGCCTGACCTAGTTGCGAGAATTCACTATTGATTGTTGTTTACAGAAATCCCATGTCCCACAGACGGGAGGTGATAATTATATGTTTCAGAGTACAATGTCGATGACGGTGTCTGGTTGGTGGTGATTGACGATGATTGGCGGAGATCGACGGTGATGGAGGTCGAAGATGACGGAGGTCGACGGAGGTCAGCAGTAGTCGACGGCGATCGGCGGTGGTGCTAAGCTGCAGCTTCTCCTTAAGGCCTTAGGCTCTCTCTAGGCTTCCTCCCCCCTCATGTGAGGTTTGGGGGTATATTTATAGTATTTTGGGTGCAATTAATGCAGTCATTTTGATCGGACGGTCTAGAGTGCTTCCCTTGATTAGACGACTCTTAGGGGACATTTGACGGCCTTAAAGATGTCGGAATTGAGTGATTTTGAGCTCGTTGGATTCGTCTCGTCGAGACGCTCGATTTGAATATAAGCTTGCTAGTGTCGTCATTTATTTGAACTTCCATATGTGTCTTGAAATCGTCTAAGAATTGATTAATGACTTGATCTGAGCTTGATTTGATTCGGATTGAACTAGTTTTTATATTATTAGGTTTGTCTTATCGAGCCGGTCAATTTGACTATAAGTTTGCTGAAATCGGTCCTCTGGATGTCCCTTAATTAATGTTTGAATGTTTCTTATTCAAAAACTTGTATTGAGATTTGTGTCATACTTTGAGATTCGTGCTGGATGATGAAATTTATTGGTGTCTTATCAAGGTGTTATATATGTAAATACAAAATATTGTGCGGTGTGTATGTAAAAAAAACAAGTGAGGCCTATCTTCCTCTAAATGAGAGAACAAGCAATAAGAAGTCGTTCTCAATGAAAGCGTGAAGATTATATTCCTCCCAATATTCAATATTTTCATCTTTGACTTGCCACCTCAATAATTACGCCTCACTTCCAATCAAGGGGCTAAGAGTATTTAATTAATAAATTTTAAATAGTTATATATATATATATATATATATATATATATATATATATATATATATATATATATATAAAATTATAATTATAATTATAATTATGTAATGAAAGGGGGCTTTTCAATAAGATATTATAATGATTCTGTCGAGATGGGCTATTGTATTGAGTCAGTTTTTCAATAGTGGATAACTCGGACGCCCTCTTTATCGATTCCAGTCAAATAACTTACACTTGAATCAATCAGTCATCTTCTTGTTTGTCTTCTGACTCGATTGGTTTTGGCCTAACATAGATGGACCTTACACTTGTGTACGGTGTTTCTTGATAAGGTTTTCGTGAAGCAGAAAGGAGTCGAGGAAGAGGATTTTTGTGAGGGATTTCTCTTGTAATATCAAGATAAAGATTTGATACAGAGTTTTGTAAGTTTATGTGTTTACAGAGAGTTGATCCGAGTGTGTATCTTTGTATATTTCTGGTTTTTCATAGTGTAAATTTTTTATAGTGTGGATCCGTGATTCTTTTCTGTTCTTAGATTTTTCCAATATATTATTTTACTGTGTTTTTTTTTTATATATTTTATTATGAATTTTTCAAATTGATGTGATCTCATTCTATGTTGTGATTTTGATTGTGAACTAATAGAAACCGTATTTATTATAAAATATATGCTAAAGTTTTAATCATTATTTTAATCATAGAATTTTCTTTTGAATTCCTTTAATCATTGTTTTAATTCTAGTTTTATTTATTTATTTTAGCTAGTTATTTTCATGTGACGAGATTTAGTTCTCCTATTTATAAAATCTTGCTTTTTGTTTTATTATTTAAATTAGCAAACACGTCTCTTATGATTCATTGATTGTATATATTCTCGCATCGCCTTTCACGATGTTGAAGTCAAAATTATATGTGAATAAGTTAGAATCTTACTAACCTTTCAATAGAGTTTGTCCTCTAAGGGAAGTCATCGACTTAGCTAGAGGAGTCGCACTAGATAAAATTGTTAACTTAACAAAGTTTCTAGCAAGGTTCCTTCGAGTTATACAAATTCATGAGACGTCCCATTTCATTAGTATGGTTGTAAATAGCTTGGAATGAGATAACTTTTGCAAGGTCGCCATGAATTTATAACGACAATAAAGTTTTCTAATATATTATTATAGTCGAGTATATACATATTCAAAAGTTGGTTGACGGTTCGGTTGAGTGGTGGAACCGTCAACCAACTTCTTAGACTTGCAACCTCATTAGGTTTGAGGTTTGAGATTGGATCATTGAGTCAACTAATTTGAATACCACCATTATATAGCGAACAACTCACCCGAACACGAGAAGACTTACAGATACGATACCAACAAGGCTATGATACGATAATCAACAAGCCAAAAGAGGAATAATTGAATGGAATAATTGAATGATCGGGAAGAATGTCGGGCAGATTATTTTTTAATATTTTTCATGAATAAATCATTTTCTTTGTCCCAAAAGGAAAACTAACTGCTCTGATTAATAAATGGCTGCCACTATCAACCCAGGCTTTGTCTCATATCGTCAGCGTCCCGTGACCGCTGGAAAATGTTTAATAAACAGCAGACTATTATTTATGATATTAACTTTTTTATAAAATTTTAATAAAAATATGAAAAAAATTGAATTTATCTCCTGCAAAGTACAACTATATATTTAAAGTTTAAGATTTAGGGACATTATTCAAATTATTCTTACACATTGTATGTGAGGAATTCGTGCGCCATTAAGAAGCTTTGAAGCCATTCATAATTTTATAAAAAAATATCATTAAAAATTTTTAATCATAATAATCCATATTGCCGAATAAAAATTATATATATATATATATATATATATATATATATATATATATATATATATATATATATATATATTTTTATTAGTCTTTTCTCATAAATATGATTCCCCTGTTTATAAAGGAGGGTGTATTATATGTGAAATTAGATGTTTGTCTTTGCCTTAATGGGGGTTTTATAGGAGATTTTAGACAATTTACATATATGAGCCAGTAAGTGACTACCTTTTGACTTAGTCGGTTGAAGTTAGTGGGACTCGGTTCGGTAATACCCACTTTTTCAGCTGTACTAAATCGAGGTTGTTGATTGGCCTTTGATGACCCTTAGGTCGGCAAGAATTAGCTTGATCTACTTAACTTTGTCGGTCGGTTATTATAGTTTTTGTCGACAATCGATCTCTGAATGAGGAGCAATTGTCGGTAGAGTGAGACTAGGTTATCGGAGCGGAGAGTGAATCATAGTAATCCGATAGATAGCTAATTCCCTACAATGAGTCATTCAGGATGTTCATTGTGTGTGTTATTGCCAAATTTTCACCTCTTATGAGAAATCTCATTGGTGTGTAAGGTGGCTGACAATACTGAAATTTTCCTTTAAGTCAAATTGTGGTGATAGATAGATCGATGCCTTTACTCAGCTATATTAGTCTAAGTTTGTATATGGTCCAACGAGTCCTTTACAACCTGTTGGGGGCAGCTGTAGTGGTTTAAAAAAGCAGTTGTGAAACTGTTGCAGAAGAAGCTACCACTCAAAAAATTGTGATTGCTATTAAAAATTCAATTTAATGTCAAAAAGCAAGACAAAAGCTTTCTGACACCCACCGCACTCTAACATTTTAGATTGAAAAAAAAAACCTTCTATCACAGAAATTTCTAAAAACTAGCAATAAAACAATTTCCCAAACAAAGTTGGTACCAATGGTCTGAAAAGCAAAGTAGTGAAATCTGTCTCAAGCAGATCCTCTCTTCTGTCCATGAACCTTCTTTAGCAATACTTTTCAGTTTCTTAATCTGTTGAATCTTCTCGAGATTCGTGCTGGCACAATTCTAGATGAACAAAACTTGAAGTGCATTTCTATAATATAATATCTATTTTATTAATTTAAAAGTTTTGAAAACTTCTATAGAGCTTTTCTTTCCATAAATGCAACATCGCTCTTTATAATAAATACTCCCAATAAATAATAATGAGAGCCATTTTTTAAGTATAATTATTGTTAATGCAGTTTTACTATTAAAGCTTGTGATCATATCTAAGATTTGTTTTGGGGGCAGCTGCAACTTATTGAATTATCTGCTGATCATCTGATTAAAAATAATTTGCTAATAAGCTTGGTACGATAGCTATTACAAATTTTTATTTTTTTGGAAAAGTCAGACCGTAGACAGAAAGCGCCCACCGCACCTAAGTAGATGCGGTGTGAAAATTTTGTTTTCAGCGTTTTGAATACGCATAAGCTGTCAAAATGCAGTTTACCCAAACAGATCAGGTGCATCTTCAAATTGCTACCGCACCAAATAAGCTGTCCAAATGGATAGTAAGTCATTATTCATTTTAATTTAAAATTCATACTAATTAAATAACTAAATATCTATTTGATATAATTCATTTTTTCTCAGTCAGCATTATTTTTAATGAAATTCTCAATTATTAAAAAAAATATCAATGATTTAATTTTAGCATGTGAAAATACACGAATTTGAAAAGTTAAAAAAATTATCTGAGGGTTTGATTTGTAAATAGAATAATGTTTCGAATGCTCTTTATGTAATTATCCCTATTATGTTTAATATGTTTTATAATTTTAGTAAAAAAATATGTACTATAAATAGCATAGTACTGAAGATGGTAAGATGATGTGCCCTCGCCTGCAATACACATTCTTCCAATTCTCTTTGTTCTTTCATGCCGAGGAGAATCTTAAGTAGGTTTGATGAGACATCAAGAATCAGACCTGTTCCACAAATAGGTTAAATCTAGAGGAGGAAACTGCATAAATAAGGGGTAAAAGTGCAATTTTAATATTATAAAATATGTAAATTGTAATTCAATTTTAATATTATAAAGTGAAATTTTTTCTTTAATTAGCCCATTCTCCGTTACTTGTTTCAATTTGGCATCGTAAATTAAAGGTTTATATTATAATTTGAAATGATTAAAACATATATTACATATATTATTAAGATATATTTATTTTTAAATACCCATAATATTTAAAATTTAGTTTTGAGGTATTTTAAAACATGTTAATTTATTTTAAAATAATAATAATAATAATAATAATAGATTATAATATATTAAATAGATATATTTAAAAAAATAGTAAAAATTAAAAAAAAATGATTCGGAATATGCCATAAAGATCCCTTGCCATCACTTTAATTTTAATTTTAATTTTTTTTATTTTTAAAAAAAACATATTTTAGAATAATTTTAAGATATTTTAATTTTTGTTTTAAAAATAATAAAAAATATATAAAAATATTTCGAATATTTTAAAAACAACTATCACAATTTAAATTATTTTATTTCAAATCAATATAAAATAAAATAAAAAATTAAAAACAAGCAAATGTGATTCCAAACAATACTAAACAAAAATACATTTTAAAAAATTTTGAAAAATAAATAAATAAAATAGACCCTAAACCTGCCATAAATATAAGTTCTATCTACAAAAGAAATTAATAAAAAATGAAAAAGATTTCAAAGCATCATAACTTAATTTTTATTACACATTACAGACCTCCTATATATAAAGGAGAAATCAAAAGCACTCCTCTTTCCATTTTAAACCCTCCAACAATTCCAACTTTTACAAAGCTAATACCTTTAATTACAAAATACTCCTTCGAAGCCAAACTAAAAAGAAGCTTCACTTTTCCCTTAACAATGGCAACAAAGAAAAACTAGCTAAGGAGGTATATATATATACATATACATATAGCTCCTGCAGTTCTAGCCGTGTAATTTAAGAGAAAAGAACTCCAAATAAGCTAAGAAATCTCTATAAAAACACATACTCTAATTATTAAGTAACCAATACTACAACTTCTTCTTCTTCTTCTTCTTCTTATTCTTCTTCCTCTTCTCCTTTTGTTTTATTCTCTCTTTCTCTCTACCAATTATTACCTCCATTACCCATCATCCCATTCCAAAACCCCCGCGTATCTCCTCCTTCTTCTCCCCTCTGCTCAAAAAGCACACCTCGAGGAGCACTTGAGCCATACAACAACCTTCCTTCATCATGATCTACAGCTCCTCCACCTGCACCAAACTGAAACCCTAACCCTAGCCCACTCCCCCTGAGCTCCTGTAACCCTAAAACCCTATGCATGAAATTATTTCCCATCATCACTCTCCCCTCCACCCCTCCGCCCCTCAAAATCTCCAGCTCCGGTAACCCAAACCTTCTAACTTGGTTTAGATCTCCTACTTGCTCAGCACTGAACTTAGGGTTTTGCATGGAAGAAGTAGAATAAGAAGAAGAAGGGGCGGATGATGACGTTACAATAACGGACCGTTTGTTTTTCCGTGAAACTCCACCGACGGGAATGTTGCGGAGGGACCCACCTTCCGTCCAGTAACGGCGGCAAGCCTTACAGAAGTAACGTGGCTGCGTGAGGCTGTAGTTGTTATAGTAACAGAATTTAGTATTATTTGAGTGGCAGCGAGGGCAGTTCAGCTGTTTCTGATCATTCTTTCTACGAATTCTTCTCTCCGAGATCGCCGGAACCCTAACAGCCGCCGTCTCGGCCATAACCGCTTCCTGCTAAGCAACAAACAGTAATTAGTTTTGTGATTAACAGCTACTTTGAAGGTTAATTAAACTGACCTGTGGGCACTGAGCGGAGTCCATGCAAGAGGAAATCAGATCTGGATTAATTTCTCCTTGCGAGGGTTGGATCGGAGAACTGAAAGAGGTTTAGGGTTAGGTTTCAGAAGAGGAGAAGGGTATCGTTGAACTGAAAGAGAAGGTGGATGGAAATTGTGTTAGAATTTTTAAAAGGGGATTGTATGAGTGAAGAATTGAAAAGACATAGTTTTATGTTATTGTAATTTTATGTGGCTTAAAAGGAATGCTTTATCTTAAATTAAAATTAAAACAAATTTTATTACTTTTAAAAGATAAATAACGCGTTTTTGTACGCAATTAACGCAGTTATTTGTGGCATAGTGGTTGAAGGTGTTGTTTTCTGCCGTACTTTGATGAGTTCAAATTAAACATATTATCCTTTGGGCTCACATATGAATTCTTCCAATAGAATTTACATATTGAAAAAATACTTAATTAAACAATTTTTAGAATTAAATTGTTGGTTAAGCAAAATTTTGATTTTTAATTGGTAATTTTATAAATGAAACTAATAATTTAATGAGACGAGCCAAATATTACTAAAAGTTTTCCCGTCTAAATTCAAATGAGCTCAAATGAGGCACTATAAACTTCATGACAATAGAACAGTAAATCAACACAAACTAACTAATAAAGTACAGGAGAAAATTACTAAAATAAAATAAAAATAAACTCTCATTCCTCACATTGACGAGACTGAAAATGAAAAATAAGTTTAGAAATCTAAAGAACACTATGATTTTGTTCGGCGAACAACACGGAGCAACATAAAGAACCATCACTAGTAACCATCATCACTCAATCATCATTTTTGGACAATTATCGCGTGATCATCATTTCTTAAATGTCATTATATAAGCTTTGGACAATTATGTGATGATATCGAAATAATGATGATCACGCGAACAACACAGAACAACACAAAGAACCAATCATTATTTTGATATAATCACATAATCATTATATAAGCTTCACTACCCGACTTCCATCTCTCAATTGTCTCCGCTCAATCTCTTTATATTATTATCTAATAATCATTGTAAAATCATATTATTGAACGACTACCATCACTTAATTACTTTAGTCTATTTTTAATTATTTGATCATCATCTCTTAACCGTCATTATCACTCTTCATTATTTCTCTCTCATTATGTACTTTAACTGTAGGAGGTTAAGTTAGTATCCTATACTTTATAATCACAATTTTTATTGAGCAAAAAATAGTGTATGTCCACTGCTTGTCTTACATAGTAAAGTATCTTAATTAGCTAGCCTAGGCTATTAATATTTTTCCTTTCCAAATTTTTAATGCAGAAAATTTGGAGTTTCAATTAAATTGGTTCTTTCGAAGACCGACTTGTGAACGAATTCAGTACAAAAATTTCTAGCAGGAATAATTATACTCATGAATTTATAATGTATTTTATGCTTTGTTTATAAACAATAAAAAATGAATATAATATAATATAATTTAAAAAATTAATTATCTTTTATGTAATTAATAACGGAAAAAAATGCTCAAATTTTGTTGACGTATTTTTTGGTTTGGAAGAGCTCAAAATTTTTTCATTTGTTTCACAATGAGTAGAATATACATGCTTATGTATAATACTGCTCTTAAACTATATAAAACAGTATTAAATCTCATTCTGACCAGATTTATACCCTAATATTATAGCATGAGTTTATCTTAAAAAAATATCATTGATTAAAGCATTTATCATCATAAAGATAGGCATATGCATATATAAGAGTAATCTAAACTTTGTATGTGATGTTAATATTGTAACAAGCACGCGCGCGCTTGCACACACACACGTATATATATATTCTTCGACTAGGTTTCCGTATCATTTAAGGGGGTGTTGGCATCAATTTTTGATACTAAGTGTATAGAATATCCACTTAAACGATTCAGATTGACATGATGTCCATTTGTACCGTTCTGAAGCTCAAGATATCCATCTATATCTATAGTGAGCATGGAATCTGGATTAGTATCGATATTTGCCCTACCTGGGTAAATTCGCAGTGGAATGGGGTTAGGTCTGGCTCGGGACATGTTTAACATTCGTCTCGATGTTTAGAGACCTTATCCCATCAATTTTGGACTCGTTTATGGCTAATTGGAGTCACAAGGCTCGCCCGCAGGCACTACTGGGTGAGACTTAGGGTTTAAGACCGCTTTGCATAGCCCGGTGATGATTGCTATTTTGAGGGGTTATTCTGATGTTACAGCACATTCGTGAACCTTCCTCGATGGTTAGAGATCATTTTCCATCTTTTAGGAACCTTCTGATGCCAAGGGAACTCATCCCGTACCTCCACTACGCTCTGAGTACCTAACCCTAATTTTCACATGGCGTGCTCACACCCAGTTCTTGTGTGGTCACTGATGTGGTGTAGCCATGCAAGGACACTAGCATGGTGTCAAGTCCGAGAGTGGTCGCGACAACCTTCATAAAATGAGGGCTTGAGCCCTTTTGGCCTAGCTTGACCATGCCTAGTTCAGGCGTGGTCACACCGAGCCGACAACTTTCCCTAGTCGAAATTGTTGACTTTTTTACTCCTCAATTTTTGTTAGTTATCTCATTGACCATGATGAATTTAAGGGGTCAAATATGGATGTTTCATGTGGCATCCAGCTCCCAAATGGCCACTCACACCATGCATCTGGATAATGGTCGAAACTTGATGTTTGTGAGGGAATTTTTCCTCCCATTTACCTCGTTCCATTTGTAGAAAGGGAGGAAGCAAAATTACATTAAAGGAAGAGGAGTTCATTCAGCTAGGGAGGGCTTGCTTGAGTTGAAGAAATCTTGGAGAGTTAAGGAATAATCCCACATCTTTCTTCTTCCTCTTCTTCTCATCCCACTTCATTTCCTCCATCAAACCCCCATCTTCTACATCATATCTTAAAGAGGAGGCGAGGGTGTGCTTTTCTTGGAGCTACATTCAAATAAAGAAGCGAACTTTCTCTTGCTTTAGAGAAGGAGGAAGGATCCACCATCTCCTTCCATAAGGAGAGCTTCTTTTTGACTTGGGAGAAGGCTTTTGATGGCCAACCATCTTTCTTACCACAAGGAGAGCGTCTTCCTTGCATTGAGGAAATAGTTTGGAGTTCAAAGCCTCATTATCTCTCTTACAGTAAGGAGAGCATCATTCCCTTGAAGGGACATCAGAGCGGGCTTCGCAAGAGAAAAGAGAATACTGCCACAATCACCGTGTTAGTAAGATCCCGTGAAACTCTTACACTTTCTTTTCTATCCAACACTATATTTGTGTTAGAGAATGCTAGGATTAGGTTTGTTTTTCTAGAGAAAGCCCTCGAGTTAGAAAAGCTTTCATGGACATATCCCTAATGAATCTGAAACATTTCCCATGCAAAAAACTTAGTCCAAGACCTAAGCAGTTGGAATCTAAATTTCTTCTAGCTTTGATTTTTCTAACCTTCGTTATAGGGGTTAGAATATTTGGATTTTGTAGAATGGAACAAGATTTGTAGCTAGTCCATTTATAAAGTTGCGAGGAGTTATAGGATGGGAAAAGCTTTGTAGATAGTCCATTCTACAATTTGTGGAGAGTTTCCATTCTAAAAGTCGGGAAGACAAAACTCCCCACACTCATCACCAAAGTCGAAGGTGGTTATTCTGCACATCATACTTCTGAACCTAAGTTCCAATGTGAGTACGCTAGAACAAGTGTGGATTGTTATCGTACATGTTCATTGCATTTCATTATATGCTCTATCATGGTGCATGTTTCGCGTAATTCATATTGCACGTGGTGTTTTGGGTTCAACCGTTCACTGCGGCCTAGTCGACATACCATTTAGTGTCGACTGAGCTCCCCAGCTTGGTAGACATGGCAACCAGCCACCTCGACATGGTCAGAATTGCACATTAGCTCGACCGGCTGCTATGATATGTTTAGCATTGCACCTTGGTTCGACCGATCGCCCCGTCATTGTCAGTCTCGCACATTGGTCAATCAGCTACCCAGGCGTTGTCAACCAGGCACGTTGGCTCAACCGACCGCTTTGACACGATCAAACTTGCACATTGGCTTGATCAGGTGCCCCGACACGGTCAAGCTTGCACATTGGCTCGATAGGCCGCCCTGATACGATTAGTGTTGCCCCAAGATGATCAGCCTTGCACATGGGTTCAACCTACCGCCTGACCCGATCAACCATTCACTTAAGTTCAACCAATCATATATTGGATGATTTTGTTTGTGCATCAACATTGTTTGCATGGAACTTTGCATAGTCATTTGTTGTATACTTGAGTTGCATTGAGTGTTCGTTCAGAAACTTACTTCACTTGTGTGTTATTCCCTCCAGTGTGAGTCAACATAACCGCTTGAGCCAATGCCTCACGGTATGCTCAGACTTTTGAGCCAATGCCTCCATGGTACGCTGACACCTTTAATTTAATACCTTCACAGCCTTTGAGCCAATGCCTACATGGTACACTAACACCTCTGATTTGATGCATTCACGGTACACTTATACCTTTGAACTAATGCCTCCACAGTACACTCACACCTTTGAGTCAATGCCTTCGTTGTACACTCTCCACCTTCGAGTCAATTCTTTCACGGTATACTGATACCTTTAAGTCAATACATTCACAGTACGCTCACCCTTTAAGTTAATGCATTCTTGATACAATCACCCCTTTAAGACAATGCCTCCACAATACGATCGCACCTTTGAGCCAATGCCTCCACGGTACGCTCACACCATTGAGACAATGCCTCAACGGTATGCTCACTCACACCATTGAGCCAATGCATCCACGGTACACTCACACCATTCGACCAATGTCTCTACGGTATGTTCGCTCAAACCTTTGAGCCAATGCCTCCACGATACGCTCACACCTTTTAGTCAATGCCCCCGCTGTACACTCGCATCATTCAGCTAACGCCTCTACAGTATACTCACTCATACCCTTGAGCCAATGTCTCCACAACAAACTCACACATTTGAGTCAATACCTTCGTGATAGACTAACCAACTTAATAAAATGCCTCTACAGTATGCTCACACCTTTGAGTTAAAGCCCTTGTGGTATTCTCACACCTTCGAGTTAGTGTCTTCGCGATACACTCAATCCTTTGAGTCAATGCCTCCAATGGTACAAACAACCTCTGAGTCGATGCCTTTACATACACTCATCACCAATTCAATGTATATTTACTTACATTTGCATTCTACATGTGTGCTTAATAGCGAGCCAGTCTTGATAGGCGAGTGACATGGTGTTGGTCACAATGCCTTACTGAATGTTGCTTGTTGGGTGGCAAGCAATGCGAGTTATTGCAACTTGATCGACACAAGTATAACCATGCTAAGGATAAAAAAGGATCTAACCCGTGTCGTGTTGCATGCTATGAATTTGTATTTAATGACCCTATTTTAAATTAAAAAAAACATATTCACATATTTTTCTACTTATGATATCCGCCATATTATTAAAATTACAAATAGTTATGTGCATTTTTCTGCTTTTACTTTTGGTGCCTTTTTATGTTTACTGTGTTTGTGTTTGTGTTTGTGCAATAATATATTAATTCGAGTGTTCCTGCAGGAAGCCATAACTAAAATGAACACACACACACACGTATAACAAGGAGAAGCTGTAATGATTATGCACTAACACTTTTTTGCATGTGATGCTTATCTCCTCCCACTAGGCATGACTCATTTGATAGAGTCCTAGGATCAAGTCTATATCAAAAATAAGGTACGGACATGGGTTCGGAGGCGTACAACGTCTTGAACCACATGACGAGGGACTAGGAGCAGCGGGCTCGTGTCTCATACCTAAGTTTGAATTTATATTTTTGTACAAAAATAGGGCTAGGTATATTTATGCAGTGCCCGCCTATTTTTACTGTTTTTTCTGGGATATGTCACCGACCTAACATCACTAGCCATTTCTATATTTTTTTTGGCGTGCTTTTACTTTTCTATTACATGTTTGGATGCTTGAAATTACTATTATGCCCTTTTGTATGGTTTGTCTAGGACTTACACAAAAATTGTAATCTTGGCTCTTTTTAAGGACCTCGACATTATAAATTTTCTACATAAAATCATAATAATAAAAGATTGAGATAATATAATTCTTTTGATTAAAATTATTAGGATTTTAAAACATATCTTTACTTTTCTGCATGGCTCTCGGGCCCGATTTAAAATTATTTGACATTGCATGGGCATAACCTAAGTCATGCTAATATGGCCTCCATAATATCTAAGGACTGCTTTATATGACTGCATCATTTGCATATACCCGAGGAGGAGTCCTCGAACTCCTCCATATCGGATGGCCCGACGTATCTTTTTAACCTAGAATGTTTGAAAGCTCCCTAACCCATACTAGGTATAAGTCATTTGTTGAGAGTGTTTCTAGTTTTGTAGTTGAACTTCCATGTCTCCTCTTTTTCAATGACATCCTCGTCATTTTAGCAGGTATAAGTCCCACCTCTTGGAGCTCTACTTGATAGTCATAGGATAATGTTTCATTCCTTTGACCATAGGGCTACCTAGGTCCCTGCGTTGCAATTCACAGATTGCTGACAGAGAATCTATGGATGTGTTGGGTCGACTACCTTCACGATCGGGTAAACTTAGAGCTTTAGTAGCTTGGGATGATGGATTTGTGGTACCCTAACCTAGTTAACTCTAAATGTTTAAAGATTACTTCTCCCTTCCTTTGATTACCACAATCGAGCCCTGTTGCTCGCTTGACTTTTCATCGATTTCATTGACGGGCCTCACTTTGCTGATAGTCTGCTGCTCGTTTGGGATACGACAATTTGCTCTCTGTCCTTACAACCCAGTATGACTTTGAAGCGGTGGGATGTTTCCTATTAGATGACTTGGTTGTTTAACATACCTTGATTGCCTTTGAGCCGCTAACTATTTAGGACCATGAGAGATTGACTCTTTGCCTGTGGTTTAACGAGAGCTCAAAAATAGTTGTGACGTTTCCCATGAAATAAGCCATCTTTTGTGATAGCTCTATGCCAGTCATCACTTTAAAGGTAAACAGAACTCCTTGGATCAAGAGTATTCTTAGGCAGCCCCTAAGTTGTAATTAACCAAGTGGGATACATTCAATTGGGAGTACTTTAGACCCCAAAACAGACAAATACTTCTGAATCTCTGGTTGTGGGCAACTTTTTTAGACATTTTTTGTGGATATTTGACAAAAGATGTTTCGATCCGATTATGTTCGGAAGTACATTGACCAATCATCGCAAGGTTTATCATATGGAAGTTCTCCACGTTCTTTCCCTTATTTATTTGTCTTTATCGTATATCATGTTTTTTTAATTTATTTTTAAGATTTATTCAGAAAAGAAAAGTATATAATGATAAACAAACTCCTTAAAAAAAAAAAAAAAAAAAGAGAGAGAGAACAAAAATAGGGTGTTAACATACATGCCTCTCAGAGCACCTTATTTTACATAGCTAACACCTAAAATATTATATTCAATGTTATACTAAATATATTTGGGTCAATGACTGAGGGATTCCATTCACACAGAAAGAAGAAAAGATTATTCGATGATCCGTATGTGTGGATATGATGTACTTGGGATGTGCACCTCTAATCCGTACGTACGAATAACCACACATAATATTTTCTCTGTTGATAGGAGATGAGAGAAAATTATGTTCTTCTCTGTGAAGTTCGGGGTGTTGGTCAAAATCTATAAACCAAACCGAGCCAAACCAAACAATATTGATTGATTGATTCGTTTCCGACTTAAAAATTCACTTCTATTTATGGTGTTTAAAACCTTATTATTTGATTTTCAGTTAATGGTTTGATTTTGTATTCATTTAACCAAATAAATCAAAATACTGAAAATAAAAAAAATAAATAAATGAATAACTCATGAGATTAAATTGTTATTAGACATATAAAATATATAACTCCTAATGTTTATCCAAAATCGATGGAATGCTCACTCCTAACGACTGAAAAAATTATTACAAACAGACACCGTACGCAGAAATGCACACGGTGTCCGATCTCCGCTGTTCATCACAGATGTTGTTTTAAATAGGGCCCACTGTAATACACCCTTGATGTGTGATGGACTGTGAGATCTGATACCGTATATATTTCTGCATATGGTGTCCGTATGCAATAATTTTTCCAACGACAGAGAGATCCGAAAAGTTGAGCTATTGAAATGTTTTATTGTGAAATTTTTAGGTGGTATAACTGTAAATAAAAAATAATTAGGTGGTAGATCCGTAATAAATCTCCCTTTGTTGAAATAAACTAATAAAAATATGTACTTCACATTTGACACAATAGACAAGCCTTCTCCATTTCAAGATATATTGAGAGGTCTCGGTGTATTATTCTTGCCGTATAAACGTTGAACTGTATGTAATATTTTCTGGAGACTTCTAACACGTGTGAGGTTAATGCGGGTCCCACCAATTGTTGGCGTTGTAGATCAGACATCCAGCGGGTCCACTGTGAACCGTCAGGAAAACCGGGTAGGTGACAAAGCGGCCATTGAAAAAGACCGGAAGGGGAAGAAAATGGGCTGAATTTTATGAGTTTTTACTGCATATGGGTAGACGTAAATTTGTATCGAGTGTCTAATAAAAATGAGTGTAATATATATTTTTGTTTTTTTAGAGTGGGGTCTACCGGCACTTATCGGACACCTGATGCAAATTTACATCGAGTGTCCGTAGACAACAAAAAATCGAATTTTAGGATCCGTTATGGGCAGTGGTACGGTCTCAATACGGTACGGCATCATTGTTTTGATTAATTAGATAAATTGAGTTCTGATAGTTTTTTGAAAAAGTTGTCATTGAAATTTATACTTT
Source organism: Papilionanthe hookeriana x Papilionanthe teres (assembly GCA_022702705.1). Lineage (NCBI taxonomy): Eukaryota > Viridiplantae > Streptophyta > Magnoliopsida > Asparagales > Orchidaceae > Papilionanthe > Papilionanthe hookeriana x Papilionanthe teres. Next base: position 62,723,992 of record CM040426.1, on the reverse strand, counting down.
CTCACCAGTCGTGATTATGTGCGGTGGCAGCTTTCTAGCTATTGTCTGACTTTTTTTTTAAAAAAATAAAATCACTGCAACTTTTTGAACATCATATTATTTTTCAGTAGCTTCATAGTTACTTTTTAATAAGGCCCAATAACTCCTAACAAACCCTTAGTTGATGTGAATAATGTGCAAGTTTTTTATTTAAATTATAGCAAGGGCAAAATATTTGTATTCTTAACTATCCCTTAATAATAATGTCAATTTTTAAACAAACCTATATTTAGAAAATAAAATGATAATGATATAATAATCAACAAATCATATGTTTTATTTGATATTAATGATATTTAATATTCATTATACTTATGCTAACTATTAATCCTAAACTTTCCCATAATTTCATCATGCTTTGTCTCATCTTATAAGAAAAAACATATTAGATTTTTTAGTTATATTTTTTACATTTAGTATGTTATGTGTGCAAGAAAGGCATTAAGTGCAAGAAAGGCATTAAATTATAAAAATATGGATGAGATGAGAAAGGTTCATTAGAAAATAAAAGTGTTTTGAATGTTAATTAGAACATTATAACTTTCCTAAAATTTATGTCTTTTAAAATATTGCATTATTTTATAATTTATAATTTAATTAGCCTTCTATTGCATTTGGCCCAATTGAAATATTTTGGAATATAGTTATGGTTTTGGTTGCGTGTTAGAAACTTCGTGTCTGTAGAGTGGTAATTGAGTGTCTTTATGTTGTACAAAGATCCAATAACAACAAAACCATTATCCCACTAAATGGGGTCGGCTACATGAATCTTTTTCTCCATTGCGATCTATTTAGTGTTATATTTTCATTTAATTCTAATAAATTAAGATCATTTTATACAATATGCCCAAGTCTTCCTAGGTTTACCTTTGTCTTTCTTAACATAAGTCGAATCTAAAACATCTACTCTCCCAATCATATTATTAAATGGCCGACGTTTAATGTGAACCAAACCATTTAAGATGAATATCTCTAATTTTGTCTAGTACTGGAGCTACACCAACCCTATCACGAATATATTTCGCAGGTCTCTGACCCGACCACAATTACGCAAGTAAAATAGCTTATAAAATTATGGTCAAATTTGACCCAAAATTAGATTAAGTGGCTAATGTACGATAATTAAATATTAAAGTTTTGATAAATATAAATCGCACACTAGGGGTACTACGCAAGTATACGAATAGTTTCAACTAATATAAAACTTTCTAATTAAGCCCCAGATATCGATCTCACGGGGAAGGTTACGTACAAATAAATAAGAAAAGAAATATGAAAAATCTATTTATAAACTAATTAATTTTCAAGTATGAATATGCAAGTTATTTAAAGTAGCAGTTGGAAATAAAATAGTAATTTAAATTCTTCAACATAATAGACAAAGATTTTTTCCCCATACAAAATAGTTAATTATTAGTAAACATCTAATTTAGTTTGAGAACTTAAATAATGTGGTAATGTGACGAATAGGAGCATAATTATTTTTTACCCTTGTTACAGCATCTAAAGAACATTGGCTAGTTTTAGAAGATAAAATCAGGGTGTATTATTAGTAGTAAGGGACGATTCTAGGCTCTTACTTCTAGTCCCCCCCCACATGGGTGCCTATGGTCGGGCCTACTAGTGACTCGTCGCTTCCTCTTAAACCAAATTGATAGAATTTAGCCTGACACTCTAAAAAAATATTCAATTCTACGCCCTTCAAAGATTATCTCTCTATCTATTTACACCCCCTTTTAAGGATTTACCATTTATCTTTCCAAGGTAGATGTGATACTTACAAGTTAAGAATTCTTAGCCCACGGTTAGGTCATAAGAACTCTCCACAAATTTTAACATTCCAAATGATCAAGTTGTAGTGTAAATGAAAATCAGGTAAAGTAACATCACAAATTATTAATGAAGAAAAATAAGTTCTCAAAACTAAATCAAATCTTTATTTTAATCATTTCATATTTGTAGGGAGAAAAACAAGAAGACTACTCAGAAAGCATAGAATTCACACCACAAACTATATTTATATAAATTAAATTCAAAGTACAAAACTTAAGAACTAAATTATAAATACTTATCTGGAATGATATACAAGCAATCCTCTGAAGTTTCTCTGACTTTGACTAACTTCTACAGGACTCCAATACTTTGAACTCTCACTAAGGAAAAGTAAATAACGCTAAACAGTCTTTTTTCTAAATGAAGTGGCACACCCCTTTCACTCTTATAACACTTACACACTCCAAACGACCACCCATTGCTGTAGAATTGTCCTCTATTTATAGATCTTAGAAAATGACCAGGGTTTGCTTCAGGAACATTTTCAAAATTCGTCCAAATTCGTTGAATGTTCTAGAAGGTAGCTGTGGCGCCTAGGCGCCAGTCTTCTGTGCGAATGGATGCGTCCCTTCAGGTTTTGAGTCGCATCTCTTCATTGAATAACTGATTTTTAGTGTCTAAATTCATTGTATCTTGTTTATAACATATGAGAAATTGTCTATAGGCTTCTAGATCGCTTCTGAGCCATCAACAACCGTCACAAAATCATACTCAAGTGCTCTAGAATTCCCTGCTGAGTCTGGCGCCTGGGCGCCAGAGTCAGTCCTTTTTTCTTCTTTTCTTCAATTGACTCATTTTTGCTCCTTTTACTCATTTTTTATTCTTTTTTTTTCATAAACTTATTTTCTTGTACCTGCAACCAAAAACATAAGAAATATCTTTTATTAAAATGTAATATCCTTAAAAAATGATATAAAAATTTAGGTAATTTTAAGGGTGATCAGTCTAATCATGATCTTATAAAGTTTTCCTTTCAGTCTAAGTGGTAATGTCACACAATATGCTCAAAGCAATCCTCCACTTCAACCAACCAACTTGAATTCTACTAATAACATTCCTATCAATATCACCATCACTTCGAACAATATACCTGAGATATATAAAGTGTTCACACCTTTTAATAATTTGATTACCCATAGTTACATTTATGTCACTAGAGCTACTAGTACTAAAATTACATTCCATGTATTCCGTTTTAGTTTTACTCAAACGAAGGCCTTTAGACTCTAATGTAGACCTCCATAATTCAAGTTTTTCCTGAGCTTTCTCTCTCGTCTTATAGATGAGAAGGACATCATCAATAAAAAACATGCACCAAGATACATCCTACTATAAATCTCCAGTAAGACCATCCTCACTAAAGCAAAAAGATATAGGCTTAAAGTCGATCCCTAATGTAATCCAATAGAAATAGAAAAATATTTGGTCAATCCTTCTTCTGTTTGAACATAGGTAACGACTTAAGTACACATATCTTAAATGACTTGAATATAAGTCATACCAACACCTTTCTTCTCAAGAACTCTCCAAAGGATTTCCCTTGGAATCTTATCGTAAGCTTTTTATAAATCAATAAAAATTATATGTTAATATTTCTGATTTTCTCTAAACGCCTCCATCAAACCTCTCAATAAATGTATAACTTCCACAGTAGACCTGCCCGACATAAATCCCAGTTGATTATGATAAATCTTTACAATACATCTTAACCTCTGTTCAATTGCCCTCTCCCATAATTTTAAATTATGACACATAAACTTAATTCCTCTATAATTTACACAAACATCCAGTACATACACAAATAAATAGAAGTAAGTAGGATGAGACACCATAATTTTTTTGTGGAAAAATCTTAGAAAGAAAAAAAGCCATAGGGCATAGCTCAATCAAAATAATTAATTATGTAATTGTAAGTACATAAGTCCACCCTTCTTTTGAATTAAAGAATATAGAATTATAAATATGATAATCATAAACGTACAATTGAAGTTTACTTATAATTGCCATAATTGAGATATAACATATATAGTTTTCGGTGTAAAAACAATAGTTAGACATAAAAGTTGTACTTAGTTTCTACAAGGGCAGTAGTTCGTCATTAAGGTTGTCGTCGGTGAATGCAATAACAATATTTGATCATAGTGGTCGTAGTTAGAAGTTCACACAATAGTATTTGGCCACAAAAGTAGTAGTAATTTGTGACAAAGAAGAGAGTTAGGTCATAAAGATTGTAGTCCTAGGTTGTAATAGTGACAACTAGCATAGAGGTCGTAGTTAGAAATTATAATAGTAGTTAGCCAAAAATGGTGTAATCAGTGGCTATAAAATGCGATAACCAACGAGCAGTGGTCAATAGTGGTCGACAAGTAACGGAGGTCGGTGGTTATCAATGTGTATTCTCTTCAGAATAGTTATGAAATTCTTCTTCTTCCCCCTCTCTCTCCAAGAGATGAGAGAGGGTCTATTTAGAGGCCTAACTCAACATAAATTGTGTTGAAAATATGCTATTAGTATTGAAAACCACTTCAACATAAATTCAAAAATTCCAAAAATTTATACTTGGAGATTTGGGCTGTCATTGATGCGCCGTGAAATTTTGATCATATAGTCATTCTCACTATAATTAGTGTTAGCAGCAGCCGAGCAGTTGTAGTCTGGAGATGACAATAATGTCTCGGTAGCGGTGTTCCAACAATGGTGATGGTGATTGTCGGGTAACAACAGTTTGACAGCGGTGGCATCTAGACAGTGATGTCTCGGCATTTTGGTGCATGTGCATGCATGTCTAGGCAAATGCGCACAATGATGTGTTAAAGATGGAACATGATTCTCAGGTGAGCTTGGATGTGAGATGGAATGAAACGGTGTGCGTGATGACAGCGGACACGATGGCTGGTGCGATACCACTTAGTTCTTATGTATTTACATATCTAAGAGGTATGTATCGCACCACACTGTTATGGACAAAGCATAATGCAATCTAGACCATCATCTGCACGTTCAGCTATCCGAACATAATATTTCCTAGAAATGCAGGCAGTCTTTAATAAAGTTGTCGGCAATAGAATAAATTTATGATTCTAGATTTGGACTTTAATTGTCATTTCTATAAAAAAATGATTTTTTTTGAAAAGTTAGAAACGATTAATAATTTTTAAAAAATGTAAGCTGTCTCTTTCTGATAATCTCACTAAAATCTACAATGTCCGATATGCTGTTAATTTTGAGACACCATAATGTTGACATCCACTTAGAGAAATATTCCTCTTTACTATACAAATTTTAAATTTTATCTATATATTTTTTCATAAATTATTATTTAATTATAATTTTTTGAGTAGGGCTTGTGTTCGTGTTTGGTTCGTTTGAAATTTAATTTGTTTAAAATAAGCTTGTGTTTGAAATTGTACACTGTTCGTATTTGTTTTTTAATGAACGAGTCGAACGTAGGCGAACACATAATTTGTTCTATAACGACAGTCGATTTGATAGCGCTTAATATTAATATATATAAATAATATATTATATTAATTATATAACTTATATTATATAAATATATAATATCTATATTAGTATATTACTAATATAGTATATTAATATCTTATTATTATTAATTTATTATATATTATATTTTATAAAATTTAATTTTTAAAAATATCATAAATTTTTTATATATAATTATTTTAAATTATTTTATATTTCGAACAATAACGATTCGAACACGAACGAACACATCACTGTTCGTGTTTGGTTCGTTTAACTAACCGAACGAAAAAAAAATTATTCGTGTTTGTCTTGTTACTTATCAAACGAATCGAACACAAACTCCTTGACGAACCAAACACAAGCTGTTCGTGAACAACGAGTTTTTTTGACGGCCCTGATTTTGAGTGTTATAAATATAAATATGAAATTTAATTTAGTTTTGAGTGTATTTATGTAATTATGAAAATTTTGATTATTAAACTTATTTTTTAGATCACGAAATAGTTTTATAAAATTACAATTATAAAAGAATATGTGGATGAAAATGTCAATATGCAATTAAGCTTATGCTAGTCCATGTAACATGATAAAATTGACTAATGACCTATATTTAGTCAATTTATTCAAAAAGTGACCTAACTCCGAGTTTTAATAGTAATATTTCGCCGCCCAAATAATTTTATCGCTTAAAATGCCGACTTCATATTGTAACCTTCGCATTAAAATATATATTTCACTTTTAAAAAAATTAATGATAGTGATATTTTTTATGTAATATAAAAAAAATTGATTGTTATGTGGGTAAATAAGAAAGTTTAGATACTAGATATTTAAATACAAAAGAATGATGTGGCACGTTCGGACGGCCAATAGCCGGCCACCACGTCGCCTGCCGCTGATGTGTATGATGAAGTGGTGCCTGAGGGTTGGCCGTCGGAACGTGAAATGACCGGTTGGAATATTTTCTCATGTAAATGGCCATTTCATTTATTTGAAGAGTGCGAAAATATTTCAATTTGCCGGCATGTTTAAGGAAAAAATAGTAAGTACGGAGTCTGCGATCCGCCGGAAATAGCGTATGAGAAAATAATAATAATAATAATAATAAATATCCGGTGAATCACAGCCGTTAGGTCCAACATAATATTTTCTCCTATTTAAGGTGATAAGTGGTCTTTTCTATTTAATTTTTTAAATCTTGAAATAAACAGCACCTTTATCTTCTTTTACTTACATGAGAAGTACAAAATGCAATTTCTTTTTTTTTTAATATTTAAGTAATTTTTATTCTTGAAATAATAATGTAATGTGCCAATATACCATCAACTTAAAATTTAAGAGCTTACCACATCTAAATAATTAAGATAATTTATGTAAGATCATGGTGATAATCATCTGTCACTAAATCAGTGATTAATTGCCTAAATCAGTTAATCATTAGATAATAAAAAATTAGCTATGGTTCTTCTTGGATTCCCATTGATTTAAGGCTGCAAATAAATCAAGCGTTTAAAAAATTACTGATGGCTATGCTCTATCAAAAAATTTGTTTATGATCATTTGATTAACTGATCAAAATTGTTTAAACACTTTCATAAATAATCGATTATTAGTAAACCAGTTTGAACAATTTATTGTTCGATTCATTTTTATTCACGAACAATATCATATTTAAGGCGCAAGAATAAGTTTAATTAAGGCTCGATTATAACTCACTCACGAACATTATCATTTAAATGTTTATTTTTAAGCTCAATAATATTATTTAATATGACTCGCAACTGATACGCCACCAACAAATTTTCATCATTCGGCACGAATCTCGATGCATGACATGAATCTCGGTGCAATCTTTTGAATAAGAAATATTCAATTCTTGACAAAAAGTCATTAAGAGCTCTGATTTCAACAAACTTATATTCAAACTGACCGACTCGAAGAAACAGACCTAATGATATAAAAACTAGTCCAATCCGAGTTAAATCAAGCCGAGATCAAGTCATTAAACCATTCTTAGAAGATTTTCGGACACATTTTGAAGGTTAAACAAATGCCGACACTAACAAGTCCATACTTGAATCGAGCGTTTCGACAAGACGAATCCAACGAGCCCAAAATCACTCAATTCGGAGATCGTTAAGGCCATCAAATACCCCTTAAAACACTGTCTGATCAAGGGAAGCCCTCTGGACTGTCCGATCAAAATGACTGCATTAATTGCACTCAAAACCATATAAATAGACCTCCACCCCTCACATGAGAGGGAGAAGAAGCCTAGAGAGAGCTAGAAGCCTTGAGGAGAAGTTGCAGCTCAGCATCACCCCCGACCGTCGTCGACCACCGCCGACCTCCGTAGTCGACCACCGTCGACCGTCGTCGACAACCATCGACCTTCATCGACCACCGCCGTCCTCCGTCGACCAATGCTTACCGTCGTCGACCACCGCTAACGACCATCGTCAATCACCACCAACTAGACGCTGTCAATTGACACTATAATCTGAAGAATATAATTACCGTTTTCCGTCTGTGGAACAATGAATTTCTGTAATCATCAATCAATAGTGGATTTTCGCAACTGGGTCAGACCCTGTGTTTTTTTCCCTTTTACAGGTTTTTCACGTAAAAACTTATGAATTCGTCACCGCTTATTTCTTTTTCATCTGTCTATGTGTTGAATTTTTGTACAACACTAAGACGATAATTAATTAGCTCTACCGCACAAATTTTCTTTCACGCCTCAATTTTTTTTTCCCAAAAAGCTTCTCGTATAAAGCTTGAGTAAGACCCGTTTGAAGCAAACTCAATTATTGCTCATTATTTTATTAAATAAACCGCTAGTTAATAAGATTGATAATTGCTTTATGTACTTCACAAACATTATCAAGTATTGTCTTTCATCTATTTTTCAAATTTTCACTCAAATATCAAATGTCACGATGAAACCCTAATTCATATTTTTCATTTTTTATCACATTCACAATGATTTGATAGAGGCACACATAAATGCATCAAATATATTTTTTTTTACGTGTAAACGCATCAAACATTAAACCGACTTCAACATGGGAGTCATCATTCACAGAATTTTTTCAAAATCTCGGCATTTTTTGTAACCATGATTTCGTGCCACTTCACATCTTGCTAGGTGTAGCATGAGGGTAAATTGATCGGGTTTGAAGCTGCCCGACCCATTCCACTGCTTTTCATAGCCTCCATGTTGGCTCTGCCTAGGTCATGGGTAAGGAGATCTTTGGTATCTCTATCTCGAATTGGAGAAGATTGTTTAGAGAAAGGTGGTGGATAGAGAGATTAAAAAAGGGATGACATCATCGCCATGGATTTCGACGACGTCTAAAGAGTCGTCAAAGCTAGAGAGGTGGCCAAGGTCCAGGACGATGACGAGGTGTCTTCCCTTTGCCTCTAAGGATCCCTTTAGGATAGTGACAATTGTACTTAATCGAAAGTTGGGGACTATGGTAGACCTTCATCACTAGTTGGGGGGATTGAAAGGGGACGACTCAGGTGATATGTGATTGCTCAGGAGTCACAAGTGGTCATTCTACAGGACAAAGTTAACGAAGGGGCGACGGAGTGTGATTTTTGTATATATTTATGACTTCCATGTGATTTATATGTAAAATATTAACATTGGATGTGATGTACTTAAATTCTAAGGGGGTGTTCAGTAGAATACTTTTAACAAGATTTAGCCAAGGATTTAACCTGAATCCAGCCAAGCACAAAAAAAAAAAAAGGGAAAACAAAATCTAACTATCCATTAAATCCAATTCTCTCCCATTCCATCTCTTTCATCCCCGTTACTTTTGCTGTGCAACTTAAATTCAGATTTATCAAATCCGACTCTGAGGCCGATAAAAAAGATTTACTCTGATGCTGCTTTTGAAAAAAAAAATTACATGTGGACTCCGTATGCATAAGGAGGCCAGTGGCTGGGCACCATGTGACAAGTGTTCCCCGCCATCATTAATATTGGCAATGTCAGTGTATGATGACGGCCCCAATTACTACGTGGCGCTCTATCGCCTCGGCACGTATAAAAGTAATGTTTTTTCATGTCCGGGTGCTCCATCTTCATTGCTGAGTTAGGAGAATTTTGTGAATCCGAAAAATTGGATTTACTGAACTCGGGAATTACAGCCGAAATCCATAAAATCCGAATTTTATCCCATCCCAGAAATTATTTTGTGGATCGTCGGACAATATTTAGCTTAAATCCAGCCTAAATCCCTCACGGAAGCCCTACCGGCGGTGAGATGGTGGCTCCGCCGGAGCATCCCCAACAGCCATACGCCGCCAGAACCATAGGCTTCTTCAAAGCTCAAGGTCTTTTTCGGAACATTCCAGAAGCTTCGGAACGCAAAGATTTCTACTCTGATCTGATACGCAGCCTCCTTAAAGTTGACCACATCGAGCGCGGTCAAATCGTATGCACTCTCATGGTCAACGCCTCCGTCGTCGTAATCCACCGCAGCCCTTCTTCTCTTTTCTTTTTTATGGTTTTCCACGAATTTTCTCTCTGATTTCGCCATTAATTTTTACTATTTGATATTCTGTAACGAGATAGAATCCGTACAACACCCTTCACGGGGGAGTTGTGTCCTCTGTGTCGGAGTTGGTGGGACTAGCTTGCGTGAAGACGGTGTATGGGGATAAGGAGTTCTTCCTTGGGGAGTTCAGCACTGCCTATCTTGCTGCAGCCAGGCTTGATGTGAGGAAAATTAGTATTATGTTTTTTTTTTTTTTTTTGGCTGTCTATTTCAATTTTTCTGTTCTAGTTTTCTTAGGGTTTTCATGGGACGACGGAGATTTTAATGGCAAGTTCGTTTTTTAGCTGAACATTCTCTACGGAGGATTTGTCTTTCTTCCTAATTAAGGAGTTATTGTATTAATTTTTGGGTTAGTGAAGGCGAGCATTAGCGCTTTATTTTTCCTAGGGTTTTTCTGCTTAGGCAAGGGCAGACCAAAGTACGTTGCCCCCCTCAAATTCAAATTTTTATTTATATAGAAGACAATATGATGTTTTGCCCCTTCTAAAGTATTTGTTTTGTCCATCATGAAATATCATTTAGCCTTTTGTTGCCCTAGCCCCTATCACATTGGGTTTAGAGGGCAGTTTGCCCCCTTCAAAAAAGAGGCTGGCTCTGCTATTTTGATTCATCTTAACATCATTGGCTTCCATATCTTATAGAAGTGTATTTTTTTATGTTTATACCACCCATATCTTTCATATTATTTAAAAAATACCACTATTCTCGCTTTTCCATAGTAAATTATACATTTACATGCGTAGGAGGTATGGTGACATATGCGTAAAAATTGAAGTATAGGTGTTAGATATGCAAATACATGAGAATTAAGTGCTATGTAAATTTTCTTAAGGCTATGTTTGTTATCACATAATTATTCGGATTTAAGCATGATTTAACATAAATCCATAAAAAGAAAAGGGTCAAATATAAGGGATAGTTTAAACGGATTTAAGTTAAGTCATACCAAACATCTTCTTGGATTTCACAACATCGGATTTTTTAAATTAGGGTTTAACGATTTTTTAAATCCTACTTAACGTAAATCCTACGTGCAGCCAAACACCCTGTAAATTTTAAAATTGGGTTTGGGTAATTCACTTGATGTAATCTTGTTAGTAGATGTCAATTTGTCTGATTCATTGACAGTTTTTGAATTATAATTTCACAGGTTATGTTTTGATGGCGTTTAGATGTCAGCGAAATTGGTTATCTAAATCATTATATTTATGGAAGTTTTTATATTGTTTGTGGATCTTAAAACGAATATTGATTTATATGTATGCTGATAAAATGATGGAAATAGTAAATTTTTTTCTTTTTCCAAAATATGTTTTTCTATCTTTAAATCAAATGGGTCCAAAGTAGGTTCCCTTATTGTCCGTTTTCGGAACTATTTCGATGTAGTTGCTTTTTTTGTTGTGCATATCAATATTTATAAGTGCTTTGTTGAAATTTCTCATGGTTACTTTATGATAGAAATCTAATTTTTATACTTATTAGGAACATTAAGTAAAAAGCTGATTTAAGCATGTTTTGTTCTGTTTCACTGTACTGCAATTTTTGCTTTGGAATTTTTTTAGTTTATTTGAAAACAGACTTATGATGATGTTCTTTTCAGAAAGTTATGTCTTTTTTATTTATCCAATTTACCTCTTGTCTAGTTTAATTTATTTCCACTTCAATTAGTTGTATTATTGTGAAAATTGTACTGGATGGATGAGAGGTTTAAGATTCATTGATTCAATCACGGTTGAATCAAATGATTTAATAAATATAAAATATATTTAAACATCATCTGAATGATGCAATAGTTGTGCAATAATGCAAATATGTAAATAAATAAATAAAACACATCAAAATAAAATATCTTCAATTGTTGAAATTTTTAATAACTTCAGAATTTAAATTACTAACCTCTTTTTATAGCCATAAGCAGAAGGTAAATGGTCTATTGAAATCTTGTTTTATACCTTTTTAAAAATTTGATTATATGAAACTGAAATAAAAATGAGAACAAGTTAATAATAACATAAAAGTGAAAATTTCCATGATTCAACATACATATTCATTTTGCATTTGCAATTTTCAATTGAATGATGAAAATTGAGCACTCATGAGCCCCGCATCATAATACAAGCTATAGTGTAGACAATTTACACTCGCATAGAACAAAAATTCAGGATTCCAAACACACCAACATTTTATGAAGTCTACTGGAAATCCAAAAAGATAACAATCAAATGTACAAAAGTATAAATAGTTTAGTCTAAAGATATACATATTCAAAATTCATTCTCAATAAATGTCTCCAAAAAGTATGTTTTCCTAATTGTTGTCTACCCATTAGCTTCCTTTTCAAAATTTTCACAATCTAGATTTTTGGTTATAATGCCATTGAGGTCACCTTCATCCGCATATTTCACTTTTTAAGTTTTAGATGTATAGCACGAGCAAGTTTTTAAAAAAAAAAATTGTGCCGAGTTTCCATATTGGATGTCATGTTGGACTCTTTAGTAGATGGTGTTGAAGTTTCCAGATTTATACCCTGTAAATAGATTATGAGAATAAATTCAGAATCAATTTGTATTAATTAGTATTAATTTGTATTAATTTGTAATCCCTTAAATCAAGGGAATTAGTTAGTTTCCTTTTTACTTTTGTATCTCCTCTATATAACATATTGTATTATCAATCCAAGGTAAGAAAATAAAAGGATTATTCTCCTGTTCTCTGGTTTCCTTCCATATGGTATCAGAGCCCTAGGTTTTGAAGACGACCGTCGTCTTCTTACTTCGCGCCGAATGCATTGTCTGCGTCGTCCGCCTTTTTTCCGCGCCTTCCTCTGCTCTGCTCGCGTCGTCCGCCTTCGCCCTCGCGGAACGCGTCACCGGCTTCGTCACGCGTCACCAGCTTCGTCCCTCGCGTCGTTCGCCTTCCTCTGCTCTGCGACCGCGTCACGCGTCACCAGCTTTGTCCCTCGCGTCGTCCGCCTTCCTCTGCTCTGCGACCGCATCACCGGCTTCGTCCGCATCATCTGTTCGCAGCAATTTTTTTTTTCTGCGATCTCTTTCCTGGAAATAAAGAAGTCAGGAGCATCTCTGCGATCTCTTTCCTGCATGAATATTTTTTTTCCCGCAGGAGTTTTTTCCGCAGCCTTTATTGCTGCAAACTTCTTCGTCACCATGTCAATGTCAGAAACTGTCTCCAGCAATTCCAACCGTCCGAAGAATCCAATAATGTTCAGAAAATTGGAGAGTTGCAGAATATTCTGGCATCCAACAGATTCAACGGGAATAACTATCTCAAATGGTCTCAAATCGTCCGCACATACCTAAAGGGCAAAGGGAGGCTTAATCACCTCTTTTGAACCGGACCAGAAAAGAGGGATCCAACCTTTGCAACGTGGGACAAGGAGGATTCCATAATTATGTACTGGCTATGGGATTCATGGACCCGACGATCGATGACACTTCGTATTCTTGAATACCACAAAGGAAATTTGGGATTATATCAACCGCACATACTCGAAGGCCCGTGATGCCGCCCTGGTGTACGAAATCAAGGCGAAAACCGGAGCCACCAAGCAAGGAGATAAATCTGTCATAGAGTACGCAACTCTGTTGCAAAATCTTTGGCAAGAATTGGATCACTATAGGGTAATTGAGATGAAATGCCCTGATGATGCGGCCACTTTGAAGAAGTTCATTGAGAAGGATCAGATATATGATTTTTTGGCAGGATTGAATTCTGAATTCGATCAGGTGAGGATCCAAATCCTTGGCAAGGAGGATACACCGTCTCTAGAAGAGACAATCTCTCTAATCCGAGCAGAAGAAAGTCGGAGGAGTATCATGATAGAACCACATACTATGGATGGGTCAGTCTTAATAGCAAAGACAAATCAAGAGAAGTCGAAGAATGATCTGCCTAAACACTCGGGTAGAGAAAACCAAGTGAAGGAGAACAAAGACAATCTTTGGTGTACCTACTGCAGAAACCAAAGCATCTGAGGAGAAGTGTTGGAAGGTCGAATGATAAACCTCCGAGCCGAGAATGGGAGCAACAAAGTCCTCGAGCGCATGTGGCAGAAGCGGCCGATATTGAGGAAAAGTCGGAAAAATGGGGGTTCGACGGTGAAAAAATTGAGAAGCTAGAAGCTTGTTGGGATCTCTTGGAAAACTTACGGAACTTGTTTGATCGCTCTTTCGGAGTAAATCTGTGCGCATGAATGTCTTAGACAAATTCTATCTTAACTCTTGGATCATAGACTACCAACCATATGACACCCGCATCTCAACTCTTCGATTCCTATACCCCATGTCCAAATATGAGAGAAAATTATGCAGTGGCGATGGTTCTTTAGCTTATTGTTGCGAGGATTGGAGATATACGTATCACACTTAGCACTTATCCTTAAAAATGTTCTCCATGTATCTAAACTGTCAATAAGCCTTAGTATCCAATTCAAAAGTTGACTCATGATCTCAAATGCTTATGTTGTTTTTACTCTTCTTATGTGTTTTTCGGGACAGGGACTCGGGGAGGAGGATTGGATCTGTAGGAAAGGAACGGTCTTTACTGCACTCAACCATCATAGAAAATTAGGAAAAATTTGTCTTCATCTTTCCTAAGTTCATCGAACAAAGATGTCATTTGGCTATATCACTTTGCATGCAGTCATTCCTTTTTAGGGTTTTAAATATAATGTTCCTCATTTATTCTAAGGATTAGATATTTCGAATTTCGTTGTGACGTTTGTGAATTACAAACATAGCAGCGTGCATCTTTTCTTATTAACGATAAGAGAAGTTCTCATCCTTTTCATTTGATTCTATAGTGACATATGGGGACCTTCCACTTATACCTAACATTTACGGGGCTCGTTGGTTTGTATCCTTAATTGATCATTGCATCTGGGTTACATAGCTTCTTCTTCTTAAACAAAAATATGATGTTAGCACTGTTATACCTAATTTTCATTCAATGGTTCAAAATCAATTTAGGGTCAAAATAAAAATTTTTAGGACAGACAACGCTAGAGACTACTTCAATCAGATTCTATCTCCTTTCTTTCAATCACAGGGGATTATCCATGAGTCATCCTGTGTGGAGACACCCCAATAAAATGGGGTAGCTGAAAGAAAGAATGAACATTTACTCAACACCACCCGAGCCTTACTATTTCAAGGGAATGTTTCTAAATCTATTGGAAGAAGCGGTTCTTATCTGCTACATATATGATAAATGACTTCCCTCACGTGTGTTAGAAAACAAAGCCCCATGAGGTCCTAATAACTTCTACCCTCACTTCAGAACCTCAAATGGCCTCACACTAGGGTATTTGGGTGTCTTGCGCTTTGTTCATGTCCATAAACAACATAGAGGAAAGCTAGACCTCGTAGCCAGCAAATGTGTTTTCCTCGATTACTTTCGTTACTCAAAAGGGATACGAGTGTTACAACCCTCTACTGGAAAATTTTACATCTCTGCGGATGTCGATTGTCATGAAAATAAACATTTTTTCTCAAGTCCTCTCTTCGGGGGAGATGTCGATGATGGAAGATAGTATTTGTGAGTCAGCTTGAGCCACTAAAAATCTTGACCTTCCGCATGTACCAGCTCGTGTTGTTGAACCAGAATCCTCAGAGCCAAACTCTCCTCATATCCCAGCTGAACCTGAGTCCTCTAAACCAATCACATCTAAGTCACCCAATCCTATCACTCACAATTTTTCAAGATTTTCTCAGGTGTATTCAAGGAGAAAGAACGTTCTGAACCGACACGATTCCAAGAATCCGATCCAAGTTCGGAAATGAAATTACGGTAAGATCGAGCAAACACTTTATCCACTATCTCATTATGTCTCTCTTAAGCGCCTATCACAAGCTCCAAAAGGTTCATTGTGAGTTTGAACACCGTCACCATCCCTACGAATGTGTCCGAGGCATTGTCGAAAAGGAATGGAGGGATGTTATGAGAGAGGAAATGGGTGCATTAGAAAAGAATAAAACATGGGAGATTGTTGATAAGCCGAAAGGAAAGAACGTTGTTGATTGCGAGTGGATTTTTACGTTGAAGTACAAGGTGATGGATCACCTGAAAGATATAAAACGAGGTTAGTGGCAGAAAGATACTGCTCAGCACTACGGGGTGGACTATCGGAAACCTTCGCTCCAAGTAGCAAAAATGAACACATGTGAGAATCTTGTTATCATTGTCGCTTCACTTCAGTGGCGATTATTACTGATATGATGTGAAGATTGCATTCTCCATGGTGACCTAAATGAGGAAATCTACATGAACATCCCAGCTAGGATTTGAAGGGGACACGAACAACAGGTGTCTGAGTTGAAAAAGGCGCTTGTATGGATTAAACAATCTTCAGAGCGTGGTTTGATAGATTTTGAAAAGTTATGAAGGAATGCTGGGTATAAGGCCAAAGGTAATGATACACTCTTTCATTAAACATTCAATTTACAGTGAGAAATCCTATCCTTTTAATCAATGTGACAGCACATCGTAGTGACTGGAAATGATGAAAAAGAGAAGCATGAATTGATATTTGAGGCCAGTAAAAGAATTTGAAACAAAGGAGCTGGAAAATTGAAATCTTCACCGGTATTGAGTAGCATATTCCATACGAGGGATCTTCATATCTCGAAGAAAATACGTGATCGATTTATTAACAAACAAGCGAAGAGGCAGGTGTAAGCCGATCTACTTCTCAATAGATCCAAACTATAAGTTGGGAGAGGCTAAAGAAGAACCAAATGTGAACAAAAGAATGTACTTAGACTGGTTAGCGGACTCATATACTCATCTTCACACTCGACTAGACATAGCATATTCAGTAAGTTTGATCGATCGATTCATGCATGATCAAGAGAACCTCATCTTCGGTACAGCTTACATGATACTACATTACTTGAAAGGCAATCCAAGGGAAAGGAATTTTGTTCAAAGGAATGACGCTCTTACTTCCGGAAGCTTCTACACCGATCTTGACTATCGTTGGCGCACTATAGACTGAAGATCGATTACGGGATATTATCTTTCTTGGAAGTAGCCTAGTGACATAGGAGCGAAGCAAAATGTAGTGGGAAGGTCATCTCGTGAATCGGAGTCGAGCTATTGCTCGGGAGTATGTGAATTACTTGTAGTTGAGAATCATTTTGGATGATTTAAAAGTCCGATGGGAGGATTCATGAATTTCATCGTAGTAATAAGTCAGCTATTAATATAGCTCATAACCCTATACAACATGATAGGACAAAGTATATCGAAATTGATAGACATTTCATCAAAGAAAAACTGGAGGAAGGGTTAGTATGTATGTCTTATGTTCCATCAGAGAAACAACTAGCCGATGTTCTGACAAAGGGGCTGAACAGTTCGAGTTTCCACGATCTTGTATCCAAGTCGAGAATGGAAGACATCTATTCCTCAGCTTGAGGGGGAGTGTTGAAGTTTCCAGATTTATACCCTGTAAATAGATTAGGAGAATAAATTCAGAATCAATTTGTATTAATTAGTATTAATTTGTAATCCCTTAAATCAAGGGAATTAGTTAGTTTCCTTTTCTTCTTTTGTAATCTCCTCTATATAACATATTGTATTATCAATTCAAGGTAAGGAAATAAAAGGATTATTCTCCTGTTCTCTGGTTTCCTTCCACAGATTGAATAACATTATCTTTATAAATTTCATACTCTAAGTCATCATAGTTAAGCTCAAGCCTATGTTCTTCATCAACTATAATTAATTAATGACGAATATGAAGTTGAAGCTAATTAATGACAAACCCATTCACTTGAATCTTTAAAAAAGTAGTAGACAGGGAAATCATCGTGGAAGGAGTAATCAAGCTTGACAGGACATGGTGTATGGTAATGAAGTTTATGAAAATCATGAAAGTCAAAATTTTGATGTACATAACTAATTGTTTAAAAAGGTTAACATTGAAGCATCTGTAATTAATAAAAAGATATGTTGTAAGATTTGTTACTGATTAATGAATATGAATAATTTTTTAAATGAAAAACTAATATCTATAGAGTGTCAAGTTTGATTTGCAAATTAATTGGACCAGTTAAAATATACTGATTAGTTATGAGAAAATAGAGGGACATGTTAGAAGTGAACCTGCAACTATTTTGGTTGAATGAATTAATATATATATGACATGTTAGAAGAGATTAGCTATTGAGTCAGCCCAAGGAATTTGCCACAATGCTTTTTTGAAAGAAAAAATCTCTTCAAATTTAATTTTAGATTATATATTGACAATAAATGTCACATATATATGTATGTATGTATGCATATAATTTGATGTGTTGGATATGTGAAAAGCAAAAGACATAATATTGAAGAGGGTATAGCAGGGGGAGGGCGGATATCTTGTTGCCAATTTTTTCTTGCGCATTCACGCCTTGGGAAACCTAAGAACACATTTCGTTAGTTTTTATGCTTCCATCATCATAGTAATTTAGTATAAAAATTTAACGGGCTTTACATAGGTGGATTATAATTCATTACTTACATTATCACCTTTTGAATGGTTACTTTCTATGCTATTATATTATTTGCATCATTATATTATAGCAATAAAACCAAAATATAATTATGCAAAACATTTTTACAAAGTAACATAAAAATATCTAAAATCCATAAACCATGCTTCATTTATCCCATTGACCTCAAAGAACTCTTATAAGAAGAGTTGGAATACAAGGCCGTAAAGGTTCCTGCCTGGTATCTATTAAGGTGGAGTGCCCTGGCTTGGAAGTTAACTTGTGAAATTAGTAACAGTTAAATAAGACATGACGCTACTATATGTTGGCTAGGCTTCTAATTTCACATATAGATGAATTTATTGAGAAGTAAAATACAAATGCGGGAAACTTAGGTGAAATATATCAGGAGGCAAATTTAGATAGAAGTTAATGAATCCAAAGTTCTAATACACATTTTATGGAGGCACTTAGGGAATAAGTATGGTAGAAATATAACCACCATAAATATACTTAGAAGATAATTAATTCATCTTATATAAAACCATTAAAACATATGATCATCAATGTATAAGGATTTGAACAGATGTACTGAATGATCAAACAAACTGTGAATACATAGTAATGTCTTCACATACGAAGTACGAGGCATGATAGGACCATGTCAAATGGCAAATTAAGAATATGAGATACCACAAAAGGTATGTGTGCCTCACTACTTGATAATGTCATTCTCCAGAGTAAGCTTGCTAGAAGGAACAAAACGTTTCGTTATTGTCAATAAACTCATTAGATTCCAATTGATTCTATAAATAGGAAGGAAAAAATACACATCTAAAGCAGGAGCTTTTGAATGATCATCAATAGTGTAGTCGCTAAGGGGGATTGTTTTTTCTTCTCATGAAATGAGGCAGAACTATGATCAACACTAGAGGCTTCAACACATGGATAAATAGTTTTGATAGTTGAGGGGACAGCATGAAGCTTGTCATTGGAGGAAACTGATATATTCTGAATCTCTCGAGTCATCAGCGAGAACATTATGAACAGGGATTAGGCTTTCATCTAAGGGCAGATCCTGAACTTTACATTGTTTGCACGTCTTTTATTAAGAAAATTAGAGTGTGTGTGTGTGTGTCTATATATATATATATATATATATATATATATATATATATATATATATATATATATATATATATATAGTAGGTTTTCTTACGATCTCTCTTAGGATTGGATGCAATAATAAGAGTAAATGTAAAAATTGAAGGTCCATTAATTGGCCTAGGAACATATGCATGAGGCGTGTTATCAAAAGTTCTTCTTTGTGATGTAAATTGGTCTGCTGGCTTGATGAGGGCAACAGGGACAAGTTTAATTGTGACACGTAGATGAGGTTCAGCAGAAACCCATGCGGAATCCCACGGATTCACAAATTTTTGCGATTATTGAGATTGTTGGATGGGCCTGGCACAAGTCTCACTCGTGAAAACTCTGTTTACGGGATTTTTTGGTCCCATTATCAAATTCAACGTAGTACTTTTCCTTTTCTAGCCTTATTTCCTATTCCTTTCATTTCTAATTAAGCTTATTTTTACAAGGGAGACTATTTATGCATTTTTATCTATTTGAGAAGACTTGTTTCTTTGAGTATTATGGAGATTGTAATATCTGATTTTTTGCTTTGGAAGTGTTGTATCATCTTATTTTTGTAAGTGGTGTGTTTGTACCTTACTTAAGAATAGGGGACAAACCTCTTCACTGCATGTACCACACCGTTTGATCGTCCGGCTCGCTGTGTTAGCCGGGATAGCTGCCTATCACCGCAAATTTGCTGTCCAACAACATATTTCATTGTTTATCCTCCTCCAAATGCTTTCGACCTCGCATATTATCATTCTTTAGCTATTCCACTACTACCTTCCTACTAAATATGCTTCTTAAATACCTTTCAGGAATCTTAGACCGGTATCATTTGACATCAGAACCAGCAATCTCTAGATTTGTAGGGTTTTATCTTTTTTGCCCCAAACCCAAAATAAAAATAATAAAAAAAATCACCTTACTCAAATAATTTCTAGACGCGATTATAAATTTCAAAATTCAACCTTTCATACCTCCACCAAAATTTACCCCGACCCATGGCACTAAAACCCTAAAATTTAGACTAACATTCTATCTACAATCCTACAACCATTGAAATTGTGATTGAGAGAAAATATCACAATGCTGTGTAGGAGAAACACTCAAAGAGGTGTTCAGAAACTTACCTTGCAGGATATACAATGGGAAATCCTCAACTTGCAAGTGCAATAGAGGCTTGTCTCCTTTAAGAGAAGATAATCTGAAGATGTTGCTCATAGCCACTATAATGACTTGCCGGATCGAGGGAGGAAGTAAATCCGTTTTTTTTAATCAAGAAGCTTCCGTGACGAAGAATCAATACCCTAGTGATTTGACATAGAAGATCAGTGGAGATGCCAAGATTTTGTAGTGAAGATTGACTTGCTAGATTTTGACGGTTGCATAGATTCAAATGAATTCATTAAGCTACTTTAGTTAGTGTAATGGTGATTAAATACAATGATGTTCCACTTGATATAAAGATAAATTTAGCCGCCATCAAATTAAAGAAGAATGCATGTTTATGGTGGAAAAAAATAAAGTGCCTATGCAGTATAAGGGACAAAGTAAATTCACTACTTGGTTCAAGATGAAAAGGGATATGCAGCTCAAGTATCTACCCGCACATTATAAACATAATATGTTCTTGAGATTCACCACTTAAAGCAGCAAGAACTCTTAGTAGAGGAGTCAGTTGAGTTCGAGCTGTTTATATTGTAGTGTGAGCTAGTATAGCTCAAGGAGAACCCCATAAATCCGTATTTTGGCAATGTGCTCTGATTACAACCCTATTAAACATTACAAGATATTCATACCCTAGCTCTAAAGGTGGAGGACATCACAATAGAATTAATTTCACATCACCTTTTGAATATAGTTTAATCTTAAGATCAAGCAGTCGGAGCACAAATAGTAGAGCATCTCAATCTACTTTGCTAGAGGAAAAATCAGCTCAAAGTGGAGACAAAGTAGTGATCTTTGGTACTCCCAAACTTTCCCAACCAGGAACTATTTCAAGTGCCACTATTTTGGACATATTGCATCTTACTGTCCAAACATAAATGTGATATCTTTCACTGATTAGGATGCAATGGAGGAGGCAGATGATGAAGACCCAGAAGAGGAGAATGAAGAGGAGTACCGACTGCTAGCCAACGAGGGAGAGTTGCTAGTGTTTCGAGCTGAGCTCATGAAAGAGACTCTAACAAGACTAATTTTGGTTGTCTTAGAAGGTAGTGAGTCTAAGGAGTTGATACCAGAGAAGGGTTAGATCTTTTTGAAATAGTTACCAAATATTTTGATTGACGGGTCACCTTATGGAAGGCTACTATTGTGAGAGATTAAACATGTCATAGATCCCAGTCTTGAATTTTTATGGCTAAAGCCACTTGCTTATGGGATGCGACATTCGAGTATGATAAATTGCAAAAACATGTTACGCACTTGATGGTTAGAGGCTTAGTTCGTAATAATGCTAGCTCAAATGCAGCTTCAACTTTGATTATGCCAAATAAGAATGGTTGTTTGTTCTATCATAATAGACCTTTGAAGGACATGTGTTTTAAAGTTGTCTGAAATGGACGCGAGCATATATTTTGCAGTGGGACTGCCTTAGAGACATCAAGACAATGACTTTATTATGGTGGTTGTAGATCGATTCTAGAAGCTTCCATAGAAGAAGAAGCCTTTTCTAGCCAAGAAGAATGACACAGTAGTTGAAGTTCTGTAGAAACATGTGGAATTCCGTCATTTTGCCAATTTTTGCGATTCTTGATATTACAACACGAGCCTGGCACAAGTTTCACCCGTGAAAACCGTGTTTATGAGTTTTTCTCCCCAAATATCAAATTCAACATAATCATTTCCTTTTTCTAGTATTATTTTCTATTCATTTATTTCTAATTAGCTTTATTTCTAAATGGGAGATTAATTATGTGTTTTTTCTATTTGAGAAATCTTTTGCTTTGTTTGATTATTAGGAAGGTTGTAATTTCTAATTTCTTTTTTAGGTGTGTTATTATCCTCTTTTCTTTGCAAGTGGTATGTCTGTACTTTGCTTTGTAACAAGTGATGAATCTCCTCACTACCTATACCGTACCGTTTCGTAGTCCCACTCACTGTTTTCAGTCGCGACAGTTGTTGTACCGCACAAATTTGCCATCCTACAGTAAATTTCATTGTTTATCCTCCAAACGTCGTTAATCTCACATTCTATGATTCCTTAGCTATTCCATAATTATTGATGCCGGATGAAACCCAAACTACAATGAAAAACAAATATTATTGTTGAAATTGAAAGGATTACAGACACGACGTTTGAAAACATGAAATAAAGACAACAAAAACAAGAACACAAACATAAAGAGACAACACATACTCCAATAAGGGTCATACTAGTGGGTAGATCTGATGGAGGAGCAGCGACAGCTATTGGGCTTCTTGGGACGGGCTGCTGCTACGTTGGGAAAAGCTGGAGACGGCTACAACAAGAATGGGGAAGGCTGGGAGGGTTGCAATTAGGTCTGAATGGGTTGGGAGGGCTTATGGCAGGTCCTAGAGGGCCGGAGGATTTCTGCAGTGAGGACAACAAGCTGGCAGTTGGTAGGACGGGGTGACCAGCAACATGAAGAGGGTCGAAGGATTGCCTAATGATAAAACTATATTGACGGGGTCGAGCTACAGTCGTAGCATCACCCGAACCATTGGAGATTGTCATCAACTCGGATGAGTTACAACCGCACACTTTCTTGTCGTCTGGTATAGTCCCTAGAGGAGAAGAACATTTTAAGGGTAGTATGTTAAATCAATAATCATCAAAACCTTCTTTTCTAAGCAAAATAACCCTTTATATAAGAGGGATTCAGACTTATATTAAGCAATGCTTTCAATTAGGAAATATAATAAAAATGAAGTAATATAATAGGCAATGATTTATAATAGGGGATTTCACGGAGAAGGAAAGAAATATCAAAAGGGGGAAGGAAAGGAATGAAAATGACCACGGTTACTGTAGCTGCCACAGTGCCACGGTCTGGGGAAGCTCCCGCGTCAATCATCTCCCCACTAAATCCACTTTCTAAGCATCTTTTAGGAATTTCAGAATGACATCAACTTGCAATTTTAGACTATTACTTGATAGGGTTTTAACTTCAATGTTTTGAATTATCCAAGTTGTTGCTATTATTTGCTCTCCCTAGCTCAACCGTATTGATGATCCTTTTGCACTCCGCACAATCATACATGCTTGTTGCTAATGCTCTTGCATTTCCTGTTACAGGATCGCTAACTTCACAAAATCTTGCAATCGTCGAATTGACGATGATGTTTAATGCTCAAGAAATAATCCTCTGCAACTTCGTGGGCATATGCAATTTGTCGAAACATGTAAATTTGTGTGTTTCTCTGTTTTTTGGTGTGCGAATTTTCTGGATCCATTTTTCGCTTTATTGCCGTCATTTTTCACAACAATTGGTATCAGATGTCAGATTTGGATATAAGAGAAAGCGATGACTGGAGATGAAGTGATGACGTCGGGGATCGAGAAATTTGATGGCATAAATTTTGGTTACTGGAGGATGCAGATAGAGAACTATCATTATGAGAAGAAACATCTTTCGTTACTGGAAAAAAACCGGAGAAGATTGATGAAGCTAATTGAAATCTGTTAGATCGACAGGTTCTGGGGGTTATTCGATTAATCCTGTCGAGACCTGTTGCCCATAACGTTATTAAGGAAATGAATATTGCAGATCTCATAGCAGTTTTATCAGGTGTATAAAAAGTCATCGGCGAATAAGAAGGTGCACTTGATGAAAAAGTTATTCAACTTGAAAACATCGGATGGTACATCTGTTACACAACATTTAAATGATTTCAATACTATCAGAAATCAATTGTCGTTTGTGGAAATTGAATTTGATAATGAGATACGTTCACTGATATCGTTGATTTCATTGCCAAACAGCTTGGAAACCATGAAGATGGCAGTTAGCAATTCTGCAAGTAAATCTAAACTGAAATATGATGATATTTGTGATTTGATTTAGGCTAAGGAGGTGCAACAAGAATGATTCTGGTGAGACTCCGGGTTCGAGTTCGGCACTGAATGTTGATTCTAGAGAGAGAACACAGGCCACGAACTCAAACAGAGAAACATTAAAATCAAATTACAAAGAAAAGTGCAAGTCAAAACCTAGTCAGCAGACAATCTGTTGGAATTGTGGCAAAACTGGCCATATAAAAAAGAATTGCAAAAGTCCGAAGAAGACTGAGAATGATAGCGTTAATATTGTAACGGAAGAAATACAATATGAACTATTACTAACAATTCACAATTCTGTTGATGACTGTATACTGGATTCAGAGGCTTATTTTCATACATCTTCCAACCGAGATTTAATGCGAAACTATGTTACATGTGACTTTTGGGAAGGTATATCTGGCTGATGGAGAAGCTACAACGTGGTGGGGATGAAAGACGTTGATATTGCACTAACAAGAGTAAATGGACTTTGCAAAAGGTCAGACATATTTATGAGTTGAAGAAAAATGTCATTTTTGTTGGGCAGCTTGATGAGGGTGGTCATACAATAGTGTTCTCAGATAGCTCTGCGGAAGGTTACAAAAGGGGCACTGATACTGGCTTGGGGTAAGAAATCTGACACATATGACTATAGATTTACTCAACATTGTTGCTACTATAATTGCATGGAGCCCGACAAATTTGTGGCATTGCAGGTTTGGTCATATGAGACAGAGGGGCATGAAAGAACTTCAGTCTAAAGACAAGCTACCAGAGCTGAAGTCAGTTAAACTTAGAATCTGTGGGAGTTGCATTTTAGGGGAAGCAGAAGAAGGTCAGCTTGAAAGTGGCAAAGCGCCAAAGACAAGAAAACTGGATCTTGTACACAGATGTATGAGATCTTCTCCAGTGACGTCTCTTCGATATTCTCATTACTATGCCATATTCTTTGATGACCACATTAGAAATGTAAGGTTTGTTGATCTACCAGATGTCACAGTGTAGGGCAGTGATGAAAGTGACGAGTAGAGTGGGATCGGGGCACCCATTCCTATTGTTCCACAGTTCAGATGCAGAGCCATCCACCCCTACAACTACAGTTCGCAGATCAGTCAGTAATAGACGTTTTGCTCAGCGTTGTTCACCGACCATGAACTACATTCTGTTGACAGATGGGGGAGAACTGCAAAGCTATGAAAAAACCTTGCAAAATGAAAATTCGACCAAGTGGGAGCTGACCAAGAAAATGGAGATGCTGAAGTTGTGCTCGACTTCAGTTGGTCTTCTAGCTTGAATACACGAGCTTTGAGTTGTAGAGGTGGAGGATATCATGTTTGAGGAAAATGACGGTACAACTAGCAGATGATGCAGCTAGTAGGTGATGCAGTCAGTGTCTCAGTCTCCAAGTGAGAGAATTGTTGAGAAAGGTGGAGCCTGGTCCACTGCAATTTTGGAAAATTATTAAATTGTTATTTATGCTATTAATTACCTACCTAACTAAGCTTCCCGCTTCTTCCTCCAAATCCTGCCTCCTGTTGGTTCTCTCGCCACCTTGTTTTACTACTTCCCATAAATGGGCCGAGAGAAGGAAAAAGTTATAAATTTATGCGAAATTGAATTTGCCACAACAACCTCTCCTCTTCGTGTTTTGTCTTATTCGTGGGTTGGCTTACGACAACAATATTCATCCCCCTCTTATCGGATTACGGTGAAAAGAAGCAGGCTTGTTTTCCTAATTTCGTCTTTTTCCTATGTGTGGCTCTCGATTAGAGAGAGAGGAGAGAGAGAGAGAAAGGGAGAGAAAATATTGTAATCGTTGAATCGACGACGGTATCTAATCCTCGAGCAATAAAATCTGCAACTCTGAAGACGTATGCAATTTACTGAACCACGTAAATCTGTGTGTTTCTTTGTTTTCTGGTGTGCAAATTTTCTCGATCAAATTTTCGCTTTATCGTCGTCGTTTTTCACAATAAGTAGCGGTTGGAAGGTAAATTGGAGGAGGGAGGCAGCAGATTAAGGTGGCGGGAAGGTTTGTTGTGCGGTTGAGAGGTAGGTTTGAAGGTGGAATAGCAAACTGAGAAGGTAGGGCAGCAACGGGGAAGGCTCGTTAGCACTTTCAGAGGGTGGACAACGAGCGGGGAGGATTGACAGCGATGGGAAAGGCCTGGACAGCAAGGTAGATTGCTGGAAGTGGGTCGTCTGAGTGTTAGGAGGAATTTTGGGCAGGTGGACAACAAGATTGTGTTGTTTAGGAAGGGCGGCTGAGTGTTGGGATTGATTATGGGGAGTTGCAGCCTTGCTGGGAGAAGGCTGACAGTAGATTGGAGGGACGACAGCAGCCGACGGTTGTTGGGGAAGAGGTGCGGTGTCCTGCTGTAGGGTTGGGAAGCGGGTGGACAGCAGCAGGAAAGGTGGAAAGATAAATAAATATCTTGTCGGGCTCGAGCTACAGCCGGTGCACCACCTGGACCCGTGAAGACCATCATCACTTTTAGCTATACAGCCATCACTTTGTTTATTGGCATTCTTCCATACATACTTTTAGATTGTTTCGTAAAATATGATTTAATTGATTTGATTGATGATTTTTTTTTCATTTTTTTGGGGATTTTTTATATTGATGGCTAATAGAGAAGTATGCCAATTAAACAAAGTGATGCTAATGAAAAAATTGAAAATGAAAAATGACAGTATGAAACTTGCTAGATTTTCATTAACATGCTTCCAAATATTTAAACATGTGATTATACAAAATCATGAATTTGCAATAAAAAATAGGCGAATAAACAACTATAATTCATAGCTATATGCACCATTACCCATAGCAAAGAAGAGGCGCGCCCCACACTATTTGTTTAATAAGTAGTGTGTGCCATTGGCGCCGTTGCTGGGCTATAGCGCAAGGTGTATTATCCCTATGGTACATGTTTATTTATTTCTTTATTTTATTGATTTTACTTATTATTAATACTATTTTTATTTATACTGAATATTAAGATTATTATTATTATTGTTATTATTATTATTTTAATATTAAGATTATTTTTTGGTTATTAGGACTCGCATAACTCTCATTGGATGCACACGGCTAGCTTGGTCTCTTTTCTCGGTTCTTTTGCACTTAGGGACAACTTTGCCGCCTCCTTGGCGCACAGACAAAAATTGATACTCTCTCTTCATATGTAGGGCTGCCTCAACTATTATTGGTGGCCTTTTAAAGAGGATGGCTCCTCTTCCCATACAAAGACTGGATTGCTCTCTAATGCTGTTGCTGCTAATGGAGATTTGGAAGTCTTGAAGAAGTTGATGAAAATGTCATGTCAGCTGCAGTGGCTGCAAATGACCTATATTCTGCTTCAGTTGAAGATTTGGCCACTACTGGTTGTTTCTTAACATTCCAAGAGATAAGATTTGGGTCAAGGAAAGAACAATGACTTTTAGTTGATTTTCGGTTGATTGGATCTGTTGCCCAGCCTGAGTCAGAATAGGAGTGCAGAGTGAGAGCTCCTTTGCATGGATTGACAGAGATGTTTGACTGTGAGTGTGATGTCTGGTCGAGTGATTGCCAAGTATTGTAATGAGCCAACCACTTGCCGAATTATGGTGGGATTCTCATACAGGAGGTGAGAGGATAAAGCAACTTGGTGCTCGAGGAGAATGGAAGGAGCTGCCCTGCAGATGCTGATATCCAATTTTTGTAGTATATCATGCATGTAGTTCTCCTGGCTGAGGACAAAAACCATTTGCTATGTTGTATACCTGAATGCTAAGAAAGTAAGAATGTTTGCCCAAAATTTTCAAATTGAAATCTTGCTGCATATCAGTGATGAGTTCAGAGGTCTTGGAGTTATCATTTCAAGTCATGAGGATATCATTTACTTATATGAAAAGATAACTTTGAGTGCAACCATTGTTGTAAGTGGGAATAGATGGGTCCAAAATGCTGCTGTTAAAGCCTCTTGTGAGAAGGTGAGAAACAGTTGTTGTGGAGCTTGTTTCAGACCGTAAATTGTTTTATGAAGCTGACAAACATATTTTGGGGTTTAATTGCCTTGGAAGCCGGGAGATTGTCTCATATAAACTTATTCTTGTAAGGTGCCATGAAGAAATGAATTAATAACATCAAGTTGAAGGACATGCCAATCATGGCGAGTTGCGATGGAAAATAGAGTGTGAATAATTGGTATTTTGGCAACCGGTCTGGAGGTTTCTGAATAATGGATGCCATATTATTGTGTAAACCCTTGTGCGAAAAGACAAGCTTTGTATCTAGCAACATAGCCATCGGGTTTTAGCATAGTATTATATGTTCAATGACAACCGGTTGGTTTGTAACTATTGGAACAAGCCACCAGGTTCCTTTGCTGTTGTCCAGCATGAAATTCTTGGGACATGGCGGGTCACCAATGTGACGAGCGACCAATTTGAATGTTTACTTGCTTGGGTGTAATTGGTAGGAGTGTTAAGGGCGGAAAATTATGTGTGAAGATTGAAAATCTGCTCTGGTTCTAAACAGTCAATTTTAAATCTAGTTTGTATATGGTGGGAAGAGGTGGTAATGAGAGATAGTGGGGATGTTTGTGGGATAGAGCTTAATAGAATAGGAGAAGGAATGAAACTGATGGGTGGATGTTTAGGTTCTGATGAAATTTGTTGATTTTTAGTATGGCAAGTTGTATTATAGCTGAGAGGTGGGGCTAGAATGAGTGTTCCTGGGAAGTGTTTGTGTTTGATGGCTGGAGAGGGGGCTTCAACGATGTGTGAAGGATACAGGTATGAGGTCTCATCGAAGATGACATGATGGGAGATAATAATTTTACCATTGTTAGGATTGTGGCATCGGTATGCTTTTGTGTGAAGGGGAGTATCCGATGAAGATACATGGTGATGGCCGAAGGGAAAATTTGTGTGGAGAATATGGGCGAAGCCATGTGAAGCATCTGCAACCAAAAACTTAAGAGATGAGAATAGAGAGGAAACTTCTTTTGCGGGATGGTGATGCAGGGAAGAAGGTTGATGATGTAAGCTGAGGTGAGTAGAGTTGCAACACAGAATTTGGGATGCAAGTGAGCTGTTTGAAGGTGAGTTCTTGTGGTCTCGAGTAGATGGCATTCTTTGCACTCAACAATGTCATTTGTCTGGAGTGTAGGAAGAACTACATTGATGAATAATTCCTCTATTTGTTAGAAAATTTTGTAAACATTGGTTGGTATATTCGCTGCTGTCATCAGAGCAAATGATTTTTATGTGAGCATTAAGTTGAGTTTAAATCATAAGAGCAAGTTGGATGAATTTTTTAGTAAGTTCAGCTCTTTCTTCTACCGCTCAGCCATTGGAGTAATCCACATGATGAGACAAGTTATAAACAAACATAACCTTTTGTTTGTATGCATTTATAGATGGGATTGGGGAGGCTCCCATATATTTGATTGAGTTAATTCAAAAAACTGTAGTGTTGATTATCTTGTTTGGGAAACAGTAATTGATGGCTCTTGGTCATTTTACAGGAGTCTCAAAAAAAGGAATTAGGAGAAATACATAATGAACTTTGTGTTTTGCAAATAGTTAAAGTATTGTAGCATGTGGATGATCGATTTGAGCTTGCCATGGCTGAAAGGTAGTAGAACGAGCTAGAAGAGAAGCAGTAGAAAGATGTGACCAGTGACTAGGCTGGGTAGAGCCCATTACGTCTTGGTGCTTGATTGTATTGCCAACAATGTCGAAGAGAATAACGCAATTGTTATTAGATGCGAGCTTTTTAAGGAAAGATAATTGTGAGAGTGCAGGAACATGTAGATTATTAGTGACAAGGATCTTACGATTGGGGTTTGGTGTTGGTTACAGATCTTCACCACTGTTGGCAATTCGAAGAAAAGAATTGTTTCCTACTAGAACTTCATCAGAACCGTAGTATCGTGTGGGTTGTGGAATTTGATCAATTTCGTGTGAGAGCTTTGACACTACAAAATTTTGATCAAGAAGTTGCCAGGTGTGATATTTTGGGCTAGTAGAAATGTCACCAATTGAGCTAGTGGGTTGTTTTTCTGGACATATTGTGGTTCCATCGAGAAAGCTTTCAAAGTAATTTGCTTTGAATGTTTTTAGGACACGAGCTCTTCATATTCGATAGTTTTCGCTTTTGAGTTGAATACTGACAAGAGGTTTAAGGTTTGACATAGGAAATTTTAATGGTATGCGAATCGAGAGGTCTCTCATTTTGATGAGAGTGGAGATTCGTAGTATGTTAATTGAAGAGTTTGTAGAATCCGCCGTGAAGGAGAGATAAAGAAGCGGAAAGCAAAGAGAAAGAAGATGCAAGGAATTGGAGCAGGAAGTCAAGTCGGCTCGTGGCTCTGATACTATGTCGAAGGATAATACACAAATAGTAGAATAAAGTCACAAAGACATGAAACTCAAATGCAAGGCACTCAGTACATTCTCTTCTACAACCCTTTCATATACAAAGTACAACTAATGTACATCGAGTGCACAAGACTATTTTGTCCAATCGCTGTAATGCAACAGATAGAATCTGTAGCTTATCATACTTTATTTAATTCAAAATCTATTACTCTTATCACTAACAACTTCACTAGTTCCAAACCTGTCTTTGTGCATGAGACTAATGTCACCACCTTATTTATTTCCCCAAACATTTTTATTTTATTTTTTTATTTTATTAATTAATTAATGTATTATTATGTATTATTATTATTATTATTATTATTATATTTTTTTGGCAGGCTGAGGTTGAAGTTAAGGGAAGCATCCTAAGGCAAGGGAGAAGTGTTGTGGTTGTTAACATTGAGTTCAGGATGAAGGAATCTAAGAAGCTGGCTTACAACTCACGTGCAACTTTCTATGTAATGCCTGCTGCTAGTCTTTGAATATTAATGTACTTAATACTCGCTTTTTCTAATTTTCTGTGTAAAGTTATTTTGATCAAGTTGTTTCAGGTGAGTGCAGTACAAATTATTTATGTTTTACATTTATATCAATGAAAATTTATGGGCTAAGATTTATGTCGGCTATTTTTTTTTTTTTTTTTTTGTATGTATTAGGGGTGTAACGAGCTGAACACGAG
Source organism: Papilionanthe hookeriana x Papilionanthe teres (assembly GCA_022702705.1). Classification (NCBI taxonomy): domain Eukaryota; kingdom Viridiplantae; phylum Streptophyta; class Magnoliopsida; order Asparagales; family Orchidaceae; genus Papilionanthe; species Papilionanthe hookeriana x Papilionanthe teres. Next base: position 62,692,339 of record CM040426.1, on the reverse strand, counting down.
AGAGCCTGGGCTCAGCTCGTGTTTGGCTCGTTAAATAATATCATTATTCGTGTTTGGCTCGTTTATATTTCAAACACAAAAAAAATATTTGTGTTCGGCTCGTTTACTTAGCGAGCCGAACACCAGCTATTCACAAAAAAAAAAATCATTTTGACAATCATTGTCGTGCATGCAACCGTTAGGGATTTAAACGAGTCAAGCTTGAACAAGACTGATTCGATTTGTTAAAAACTCTCATTGCTCGTGTTCAGCCCATTTATATATTTCAAAAAATTAATTTGTGTTTGACTCGTATGAGTTATTCACGAACAATGAGCTATTTTAACAACCCTGATCACACAACCGTAAAATGTGAAGGGTATGGCGAGATTTAAATCTCGTTATTTATATTTTAACTATTTATTTAAATAAAATTTAGTATTTCTTTATTATATTTGTAATTAGAAATTTTAATTGATTATAAATCTGTAGTGTTTTGGTCAATATAATTATTTAAAAATAATACTCATTATATATATATTTCATATATTTCGAGTCGAACACGTTCGTGTTCGACTTGTTTATATATTGAATGCAAAAAAATTATTAGTGTTCGGCTCGTTTGCTCAGCGGACAAATCGAATAAGAGCTATTTATAGAGCCAAACTCGAGCTGTTTGCGAACAACGAATCGTTTTGACTGCCGAGCATGTAGCCCAAATTTAGTCAAGGTGGTTTTCATAATCATTGGATTTATTTTGATATAAAATGTAATATATGATTAATTTTAACAAATATATTTCATTGATCACAAAAAAAATTTATGGTTTGTGAAAGTGATAATGTCTAGATTTGAATAAGAACTTGTTTTCATTTAAGTTAAAATAATAATAATAAAGTGATCCTCCTACAATCATTTCTTTTATTATTATTTTAATAATTTGAAGTGCTTATTATTAATTTCTTGGGGGTTTTATATATCAATTATTTAAAATTTCAAATATAACAAATTGACTGCCCGAACTAAAAATTTTATTTTAATCATCCAAAATTTTAAATATAATCGATCGATCGCACCTGTTTCAAACGAAAATAAAGTTTTAGATCATTGAAATGCCAATTTTAAGTTCGAGTGATTAAAATATTATATTTAAAATTTTAAATGGTAGGTATATAAAAATCTCTCATTTTCTTAGAATACATAGTCTTTTGAAATAGCCTGATTGAATGTTGATTTCTATTTATGAAAAATACGACAAAGCGTTTTAGTACATATACTTTTGTGATTACTAAAGTCATTATTGTTAGTGTATTAAGAGATAAAACGAAGTACAAATCACAATAATAATTTGTGTGGTATTATGATTTTACGTCTTTTATTGCATGAAAATGATGTATGTTCGAAGCCAACACCTCACATTTATTTTTCTAATTAATTCAAACCAGTCAAGCAAGAACACATTGTTCACAAACAATTTCAAACACGAGCCAATTTCAAACGAGCCGAACATGAGCCCGTTCAAGCCTAACACATGTATAGATATAAGCTGTTTTAACTTTTTAGTCGAGAACTTAGGACTTAAAATTTTATTTTTCACATTTATACCAAACAAATTTTCAAATCACATAAAAAAATTTACTATTTTAATTTAAACATAAAAAAGTGACTTACACTTTTTCATGCATAAGCAAGTTATATAAAAACTAAATTTTAGAGGTTAGATATGTAAATACATAAAAAATGAGTGATATGTATGTAAAGTAACATAATCGGTTGGGAGATGAATCCGGCTGCCGGAGGAGTAAATGCAACTTATTTCGTCATCTCAATTATGGATGTGGAAAGATAATATTTAAAATAAAAAATCTTTGAAATTATTTTATTATTTTTAAACAAATTAATTTAAAAAATTAATCCCAAATAAAATCTCGGCTACATTGAATACATTAATAATAATAATAAAATATTCTCCACTAAAAAGTTATGCTAATAAATAAAAAATAGGAGCATTTACATACATATCACATAATTTTTATGTATTTACATATTGTACCCCTAAACTTTCATAATTTACATAATCACATAAGAATTTATATACCTTGTAATAATGGGAAAAGCAGCACAGCTGTAAACCTAATATGCATCTTATAATAATCTTTCAAACAAAGGCTAACATTAAAGAGATGAAGGGACCATTTGGAAAGAAAATCTCTGAATCCAACAATGAAGATTACACGGTGTGGGACCAATAAATGGGAAAGATTTTTAGAAATCTACTCGTGATTTTAGAAATCTGCAGTGCTGCATGGATGAGACGGTGATCTACTGGTTGGACATTTACTCTCGTACTAAAATATGTTATAAAAGTAAAGAAAGCTATTATAGTATCAACCGCCCTGAAAGTTCAACAAAATAATCAAATGCTCCTATATTTGAATCAAGAGAGGGGTATTTAGGCGTGTGCTCTCATTAATCGCAATTTATCTCTATGATTTATGTCATTGAGTGTCTGGATATTTCTGACTCTAACTCCATTTTTTTTTTAATATTTTAGATTCAAAATAATAGCCAAATAAAGAAATTGAAACCTATAATATATGAAGAGAAATTATATTCAAGATTGATCGACTTGCACCAAATGCAATCTAAGCGCACTTATCTGTATATTGACCTTTGGCTAAACCTCCACAAATATATCCTTATGATTTGTTCTGTCTTATTTTATCTGATTGTTCGTAAGGTTGTTCCTTTTTGGTGGTTGTGTCGTGTGCGTTGTCTTTTCTGTTTTTTTTTTTTTTTTTGAGAGAGGACCTTAGATTTCTATTTTTTGTATTCATTGTATCTGTGGGTTTAGATATGATCTCTTTCCCGGTTTTGTACTTTTCCTTCTTATGATGCGTTCACTCACAAAAAAGAGGAAAAATAAGAGTAAATCCTGCCTTGAAGAAGAATAAGAAGTTTGCATTAAAATGTTTTCTTTTAAAATCAAGATATATGGTATTTTAAATTCAAATTATGAGTGTGAATAATTAATCTGTTAATAAATAAATGTATAAATTTATTCTGAATATTAAATATTAATTTTAAAGAAAATTTACGAAGACTTTTGAAGATATTTGTGCATTTGTTTTTTTGGCTTTGGCATAAAGTGCTTTAAATTTAAAGATATTATTGGTTGTACTTTTGAAAAATATGTGTATAAAATTTAAAAATATTTAGGATATTTTTTTAAAGAAGTATGCGACTGGTATTGGGGAGAGAATTTAGAAAGTTTTTTTAGTGGGGGTGCAAATAATTAATTTAGAAAGTTTATAATTGTACTTCGTAGTATAAGTAAATGTTGTATTAAAATTATTATTTTTCAAAATATAGAAAAACTCTAATTTTTTTTAATAAAATATAAATATGCTAAATGAATATTTAATTCAATTTTATATTATAAACATGTTGAAACAAATTCATGATAATTTATACATTCATTCAAGGGAAGGAAGTCTTGAATTATGATAAAGTGACTACGACACTGTTGTATCATGAGTTTCGTCGAAGAGATAATGAGTCTGCAAAGATGGAATCAGCTGAGGCACTTGCACTCCAACGTGGTTGATATGAGAAGAAGAATTGGGCAAAGAAATGTGGCAGTAGCAACACTTCTAAAAAACAGGGCAAGTCTCTTAGGTGCTGTCTAAAAAAAATTAGTGTGTTTTCTGTTTAGAGATTGATTATTGGAAGAAAGATTGTGCAAAGCTGAAAGAGAAGAGAAAAGAAGTTGCATCTGACGCTAAAGCCTATTTCATTGTGGAAAAATGTGAAGATGTTGATTCAAGTGTATCATTATCTGTAGTTTATCACAGTTCTTTATAGATGATTCGTGTTGGATTCTGGATACATGTGTTACATATCATATTTGTCCTCATCGATGATGGTTCTGTACATATAAGGAGTTGGATAACAGTGCGGTAAATATGGGCAACGATCAAACTTGTCACACTAGTAGTGTAGATAGTATTTTTATCAGGATGCATGATGATACTGTGAAGGAGTTGACTAATGATAAACATATTTAAGATATCAGGAGGAATTTGCTAACAGCTGAGCCTTCAAATTCCAATTACTACAAGATAATTATTGAGGCAAGGGTTTTGAGGATATGTCGTGGAGCAATGATTTTTATGAAGGAAGTACGTCATCGCAAACTTTGCTATATTCAGGGCTTTAATGACTATTGTTGCTGATAATTCTTCTGACGCCATTATGGTGTGGCATATGCGACTAACTCATGCTGGAGAGACTTCACTTTAGGCTTTAGTGAAAAAGAATCAATCAAAGCAACGAGCACCTGCAAGTAAGATTTCTATGAATATTGTGTGTTTGATAAGAATATACGTATATCTTTTGGTACCGTCGTCCACAACACAAAATGTATTTTAGAGTATGTTCAAACAAATGAATGGAGCCCGATGAAGACAATATCATTCAATGGGAGAGAATAGTCTTTCTCTTTTATCAATGATTACTCATGTTTGTTGGGTGTACACCATGAAGTGAAAAAACGAATTACTGGAGATTTTCATAAATTGGAAGAAGTGGAGAGAGACTCAGACTGGTAAAAAGATCCAGTGTATTAGATCAGATACTGTGAGAGAATAAATTTCGAATACGTCCTCGCAAGAGTGTCAAGGAGCTAGGATAGAGCATTTCACTGTTTAAGAGACACCACAACATAACAGAGCGTAGCAAAAAGGAAGGATCGACTATTTTTTCAATTATTCGCGTCACCTTAGCAAAAAACAAATTACATCTCTATATTGCTCAAAAACACAAAAAGAAATATACACTCCCAAGCAATTATGAAGAACAAATTAGTTTTTGTTTAATAACCACATTAAAATTTAATTAAATTAGTTTATTATTTTTTTAAAATTTGCTTTAAAATGAACGCGATATAAAAAATAATTAAGTATTAACGCATCACACTTCTCAAGCAAATTAAAAAAAAAAAATTGAAGGACAAAAATAACAAAATTTTAGTATTACTTCCTAATAATTCTCTTAATTTAATCAACTAAATAGTAAATACACACATATTTATATAAGGGGCAAAAGCTCTAATCCTTCCCTCCATGCCTCCTCTTCACCCGTGCCCCGTCGCCATCCTTCTCGTTTTCGATTTCGGGCACCACCTAATTTATCAGAAATATTTTAATTACCATATCATAAATATATATATATATATATATATTAAAAATTTTCTATTTTAAATAGACTTTAACTATTTATATGAAGCCGTTATTTTAGTGTCAGAGTTTATAGAAACATCAAATAATTCTCAACTATTTTAAAATTGTGTTGCATGTAATAGTCCTTCATACGAATTATTTCACTTTCAATTTAAATAATCTGAGGACTATTTTGACACTTCTATAATCTCTTGAATTAAAACGGTCTCATATAAATAATCAGAGCTATTTTGGCACTTTAATTAAAGATGAAAAAATAAATTATATAAAGTATATGACTAAATAAATTTAAAATCATCATATTTATGTTTAAATAAATGAAGTATAAAACTAATGAATCGAATTTTAATTAATTTTTAACTATTTTTTTAATTTATGTTATTACAAAAAAAAAAAAAAAAAAAAAATTAAGAAAACAAACCTGGTCCCGAGATAGACAAATCTGAGCCAGACGTCGCTTGCGTCTGTTCTCGCCACTAAAGACTGAACCACAAAGGGGTTCTGACATAAATAGACGAAATCAAATTAGAAAAAAAAAATATTATGAAATATAGATTTTTATAACACAGTGATAAATATATTTTAATAAAATAAAATAAAATTTATCTCAAATAAGCCCTAAGCTATTATTAACATTAACAAAATTTCTAAAAAAATACTTAATAATAATGGAGAAAAATCTGTGTAGAACAATCTTCCAATTATTAGTTATTATTAGCTACGCTTTAGCCGCCCTCTGAAAGGAAGCAACAAAATATCTCAAGATATTATCGTAATAAAGTGCAAGGTGACCATTAAGACTAAAATCAGATTTTTATGGCTGGCCGGCTTATTTGAAAGGTAGAGTTTTGGTCTGTAAATGAGTCGAGCCAAACCCGAACTCAATTATCGAAACAAGTTCAATTTGGCCTCAAATTTCTACAATTTCATTCAAGTTCGATTCATTTAAATTCGTTGACGTTCAAATTTTGAGCTGAGCTCAACTTAAGTTTCTTTTATTTTCAAACTTTTTTAAATGAGTTGACTCATTTAGCATTAGCAAGCGAGTTTGTTGAGTTCTGAAATTTATTTTTATTTTTATTTTTTTTACTTTTGTTTTAATTTAATCATATTAAATATTTTTAAATTTATTAAAACTTTTTAATAGCTCATGTAAGCTAGAATTTCATAATACTTAAATGGTCCGTGAGTCCAACGGTATGGCGTGATCTACGCTTTTATCGGGTATGATATGTTCTCCTAATCAACGAAGCGTGTAGAATATGAATTATATATATAAATCATAGTCAATAACATATAAATAATATTAATACTAGATAAAAAAAATAATTATATAAATAATATATTGAGTATAAATACTATAGCTTTTTGTCGAGTTTTTTTAAGTTCTGAGCTTTATATTGAACATTTAATAGGCTAATAACAAATTTGCACATGAACTCTAAATAGTAATTGTTGTGCTTTGGAAAATTCGTGACGATAAAGTATAATAGTTTATTATTGTAGCCTTGAATAAAGGAAAAAAGTGCTACAAAACTGTGGGATGTTGATGTGACTCTCTTCAGAGGGCGTAGAACAATAGAAATGTAATAATTATCGGATTATAATGATGATGATAGTTGAATGTTATTACAACGATGGTCAAGTGACGGTGGTCTGATAACATAATGATGGCTTCGTGATTATCATAATGACCAAGCAATAATGGTCTGATGATGGCAATGGCCATTGACAGTGGTTTGACAATAATAGCGAAGGTCGGACACCAGTGATTTGACAATGATTACTAATAACCATTGACATCAAGCATTTTTCAAGACTATAAACTTAGTTCTTAGCTTAATACTCCATCCCTCTTCATTTATGCTTAAGCACGGTCCTATTTATAGGGTTTTGGGAGTTCATTTTGATAAATTTTGCTGTAATCTCCATGTTGATTGCTTTGATCATACATCAATTTTTTTAACATTATAATTACCTTAATAATATGAGAATTGAGTGATATTGAGCAGCTTGATGGGCTCATCTCATCGAGATACAGCTTGATTTGACTATATGCATGCAAATTTAAAGATTGTCTAAACTTTTAGTTAATACTTCAAATATTCTAATCATACTTAAAGTGTTTGATCTGAGCTCATTTGAGAATTGATTGAATTGCTTCTAGTGCAGTTTGATTGCTTATAAAATTATTGAAATCAGACGCAGAATGATCTTAAATTGAAATTGAAATTTTTTTTTTATTTAACATACATCAAGATTCATGCTTAATCATGTTATTTATTTGGTTACATATAAATAATATTCATGATTATAAATAGGCGGGGCAATAACTTATTCAAATATCCTTATTAAAAAAATAAAAAAAAAATTATAATAATATTTAAATTTGTTCAATTAATCATACAAATAATTATAAATGAGCTCAAATTGAGCCAAATCATGAGTAGTTTGTTGAAAGCAAGCTTCTTTTACAGTTCTAAATTTCAGAAATTGAAGAGCAACCTCACTATATTAATAACAAAATAAAAATAAAAAAAATATGCTATTTATTATAAATAATTCAATGTTAAAAATTCATATACAAACCATACAATTATTAAAAACCAAAATTTTCCGGAAAAAAAAAATTAATAAAATTGATGAAAATTAAATTGATTTATACCTGAATCAACCACCACCTCCCCTTTCGCCTCCACCTCCGCCTCCACCGCCTCAGCCGCCGCCGCCGCCGCCGGCGAACTCCTCCTTGAATCATTCGTCGACTCGGTGGCGCTATCGGGGATGTAGCGGTCGAGTCTCATATCGCCGCCCGTTTCCGTACACGGGGAAGACACGGCAGCATCGCCGCCCAGCACTCGCCGGACGAAATCGGCCTCCATCCGGATCAGAAAGAGAGAGTGCCGTTTTTCCGTCCACCGCCCATCAGAGCCGTCCATCAACGCCTTGAGATCCATTAGATTCTCGAACGCAAGAGAGAGAGGAGCGAGAGAAGAATGGGGGCGGAGGAAAGATTTATGCAGCTCGTAAAGGGGGCGGAGGTCGGTAGAGGAGGCTATTTTGGTAATTTATTTAAAAGCGCAGGAAAATATCTGACGGCAATGGCACGTGGCAAAGATATTTGTATTGTATGCGGGACCGGGTGGAGACGAGCGTTTACGTAAGGAAACTTCCATCATGTTTTTCTTACCTAAAAATGGTATCTTAAAAGGAGTATAATAAATGTCGATCATTGAACTATATGCTGTAATTAACTAAAAATAAAATAAAATGATTGATTGATTGCTAATATTGTTGTAATAAAATGTAATGCATAAATTTCGTATTTAAATTTTCTTCCAACGGAATTTAGAATGTGATATGACACAGTCGTGTGTATAAAAATCCTATGTCGATAAAATAATAATTTAATATTTTAATGTTGCACGAAAATTTATTACGAAAAATATGATGATATTTGAATTTTTATGAGAAAAAATTATGAAAAGAGAAAAAAGAAATACGGGCCAAACCCTGACAAAATAATTAACTATGTAGTTGTGAGTACATATGTCTATTTTTCTTCATAATCATAGAAAATAGAATTACAAAGCTCATAATCATACATATATATACAATTGTAGTTAGCTATAATAATCGTGATTTAGCTATAAATGTGGTTATTGACTATAAGAATAATAGTTAGCCATAAATACAGTAGTTAGTTTCTACAAATGTAGTATTTGGTCACAAAGACTGTAGTCAGTGACTACAATAGTAATAGTTGGATATAAAGGCCGTAGTTAGAAAATGTAATTGCATCGGTTGGCTACATTAGTTGGAAAGTTTAAACAATTATAGTTAACCCCGAAGGCAATAGTCAGATGCTGCAAGAGCAACAGACGACTACTGAGGTCATAATTAGAAATTGTGAGAGTAGTAGTTGGACGCAAAGCCTATAATCGATAGCACTGATTAGCCGTGTAGGCCATTATTGGAAGCTCTAATAATATCAGTTGGCAATACTGATCGCGGTTGGTGTTTACAATATCGTTTATTGATCACAAAAGTCATAGTTAGAAGTTGTAATAATTGTAATTGGACACATAGGTCATAGTTCATGATTGTAATATCATTAGTTAGCCACATAAACCGTAGTTGAAAGTTGTGATAGCGTTAGTTAGTCGCAAAGATCAAAGTTGGTGACTGCAATACTGTCAGTTGATCACAAAGATCGTAGTTGGAAGCTATAATAACAGCAGTTGGCCGCATAAGTCATAGTAATTATATGAGCCCCTTCACTTAGGGAGAACAGGGTTTCATTTTACATCGAACACATCATAAATAAAAATACAGGTGTTAAGAACAACAATCATATTCTAGCTATGACATTCACAAGTAGTAGTTGCCAGTGGTTGGAGGTTGGTGGCAGCAGACGATAAGAGTCGACGGTGATTGACAACTATAGAGGCTGAAAGTTATGGTTGGGTTTTCAATACGAGCGTTTTATATTACAACTATATTTGAGATACGACATTTGCAAGCACGGATCGCCAACGACAGGAGATTGATGGAGGCAAGCAATGATGGTTATTTTTAGTTGATGGTGGTCGACGAGCAGTGATTGACGTTGGTCGGAGGCTACAGAGACTCTACGGAGGCTGAAAGTTATCACTGGATCTTCAGTCCATAATTAGCTTTAAAAATCCTCCTATTCATTGTCCTTTTCAAGTGAAGGAGGGGGTATGTTTATAATCTCCACAGTAGGGGTATTTTAGTTTTTTGGTGGATAACTTTCCCAACCACTTGATCGGGTGGCCTATATTAATTCCCTTTGATCATGTGAGTTATTTAATGATTTAGGTATATGATCTCAAAATCGAGTGATCTTAGACGTATCAATTTGTTCTTGCCAGGACACTCAAATGACAAAAATATCCTCATGGAGGCATCATATGTAATTGTGATTTCTAATAGGGGTGGGGTGAACGGATTCCTTTTATTGTAACATAAAGATCCTGTAGATTTTTTCACAGTTTTCGAGGTGACAGTGACTTCCATTAGTAGAAAACATAATAATTTTAGATTTAAGTGCAAGGAGTCTCTTAATCGCGTCATTAGCTTCCCACTTGGGAGTAAAAAAATTGTTATTTTCATCTCCGGTCAATAACTTTTTTTGGGACCATACTTTGGCCTTATTGATTTAGTTAGAACAATTAAGTTCTATTTTATTAAAATTATTACAACTAGATTTTGAGTATAAATTATTTAACTTTACATCAAAAGTGCATCGATGTTGATCTTAAAGAGATCTAACGGGCCAGAAGGGATATGTACAAGGAATGATAGTCCACTGACAGAAGATCATAAGACCGACATGCCCGACAAAGAGAAGTTGTTTGAGCTAAATCCGACCAAATTAAGAGACAGACCAAAGACAATTGGAGGATACAAGAAGAAGCCATTCAGATGGCAACAGGGCAAAATAACATCCAAGCCAACTATCATAGGAGAGCCATTCCAAGGAAGACTTGGTTCCCTAGTATCTCCAAACATCCCAGGAATGCTCAGAGGCTCGGCACAAGGGCTCAAGGATTAACAGCAAAGTCACATCAAATCGATCGACCATAAGATAAGTTGATTGAGCAAATCTTGACCGACCAAACTGAGTCTGACCAACCCGAAGCCAATTGAACTTAGCCGGTCGACTCATACAACAGCTGAATGATCAACTCATACATATAAAATACCAAGAATATCTTGCGCAACCTCCTTTAAAAGGAGCAAAAATATAACATAATGATATTATGTCATCTCTCATATAAATAGAGAGATCATTTTATGAATAAGACACAGTTAAAATAATATTTTACTCTCACTCCTATCTCTTCCCTCCTCCTACACTCTATGACTTGTGTCTGGTTTACAGATAAATTATAATCCAACATTAAGAATCAATAAAAGATAATTTTTTTTTAATTTTTTAATTAAGTGGATGAAATATTTTGATCATAATCGAGTAATTATTGAGAATTCACTATTGATTGACGTTTATAGAAATCCCTCGTCCCTATATGATGTAACTATATGATGTAGATTACAACGTCGACTGACGGTATATAGATGATGGTGGTGGAGGACAATCGACGGTGGTCCACCGCTTATCAGCGGTGGTTCACGACGATCGGCGGTGGTCGACGGCTTCATCAGGCGGTGATCGGCAGTTTATCGGCGATGATCTGGCTAACCTTCTTCTCCTCAAATCTTCGGACTCTCTCCTCTTTCTCCACCTCTCGTGATGAGTTGGGGTCCATTATAGAGCTTACAGGTGCGATTAATGCGATCATTTCGATCGAGACGGTTCGAAGGTTTCCTCGATCAGACGGCGTTTAAGGGGCATTTGATGGCCTTAACGATGTCAGAATTGAGTGATCTTGGGCTCGTTGGATTCGTCTTGTCGAGATGCTCGATTCGAGTATGGGCTTGATAGTGTCGACATCCATTTGACCTTCCAATATGTCTAAAAAGCTTCCAAAAGTGGCTTAATGATTTGATCCGGGCTTGATTTGACTCGGATTAGACTAATCTTGATATCATTGGGTCTGTTTCATCTAGCCGGTCGGTTTGATAATACGTTTGTTGAAATCAGAGCTCTGAATGCTTTTTTATCAAGATTTGAATGTTTCTTGCTCAAAAGGTTGTATCGAGATTCGTGTCATGCTTTGAGATTCGTTCCTGATGATGAAAAATATTTGATGGCGTATCAGTTGCCTCCCTATTTTTGGGCGAGATCATTTTTTTTCTCGTCCGAAAATATTAGAATCCGGAGTATTTTTATTTTTTATTATGTATACATATATATATATATATATATATATATATATATATATATATATATATATATATATATATATATATATGCGTTTGTATTTATATTTATATATATACATAATATTCTATGAATATTACTATTATATAAAAGTAAAGCCTCATTTCATTGAAATCGAGCCTAGCTCAGTTGGAAAGACTTTGGGTTATATGATGGAGGTCACAGGTTCAAATCCTCTATTCTTCACCTAATAAAATTAATATTTTTATGGGCCCGTTTGTTAGACCAGTCAGGCAACTGACGGGCTGAACCGCGGGTTAACCGACCCGCGCCCAGCTGGCGGGCTGGAACGTCGGGTTGACCGAATCCTAACTCAGCGGGTCAACCAACCCGCCCCCCCCCGTCACTCGCGCCCAGCGGGTCAGCCGACCCGCGCCATTCAGCGGGTTTGGCCTGGGAATTGGAATTCGAACAGTGAGGAGGTGAATAGTCATTTGAGATCGGCAGAAGGTGAAGGATTGTAGGAATCCGTTTAATATATATATATATATAAACGGTTATATATAATTAATTTCTGTTATATATATATATATATATATATATATATATATATATATATATATATATATATATATATATATATATATAAATTGCTATATATAGGAATTCAAAGAGCCTATCTGAACTGTTATACACTGGGCTTCAAAGAGGCGTTTATAAAATAAACTTAGATATATATATATATATATATATATATATATATATATATATATATATATATATATATTATAAACTGCTATTATTATTATTATTATTTTTTTTAAGGATTTCACTTAATTTTTATATTATAAATGTGGAATTTGAAAGATTAAGGGAATATGGAATGTAAAGTTTTTCCTTTAAGGATCCCATTGATTCTATGTTATAAATGTGGAATTTGAAAGATCAAATGAAAATGAAAAGTTATCATTATTATTATTTTTAAATGTTTTGTCTCATCTCAAGCCTATAAATAGAGGCCATGGATGAGAGGAAAAACCACAAGTGAGGAGAAGGAGAAAGCCACCTCGTGTTGTGGAGAAGATTTGCAGAGAAGCGAAGAGTTGAGGCGAAGTATTGCGGCAAAGAGTTGTGGTACAGAGTTACAGCGTAGAGTTGCAGAAAAGTTTTGCGGTGCAGAGTTGCGGCGCAGAGTTGCAGAAAAGTGTTGCGGTGCAGAGTTGCGGTGAAGAGTTGCGGAGAAGCGTCCCGACGAAGCGTTGCGGCGAAGTGTCGTGGAGAACCGTTGTTGTGAAGTGTCGCGGCAAACCGTTGCCGTGAAACTTCGCAACGTACCGTTGCTGTGAAGAGTTGCGGTGTACCGGTACTGCGAAGCATTGCGGAAATGACGACAATTCGAGAATCTCGTTCTACTGAGAACCACAGGAAAAGTCAGAACCCAGAGGATGTCATATCAATTTTGACGGAGAGCAACTTAATCTTTTTTCGAAAGAAGTATTACTTCCCGACCGATATGGTGGTAAAATTGCCAACTTCAAATGATCGAGCGTATTCTCATCCTTCTAGATATATCGCTATTCACGAGGCAGCCTTGAGAGCTGGTCTTCGATTTCCACCCGCACCTGAGTTTATTGAAATAATGAAAGCGTTCGGTGTTTGCATTGCTCAGTTGTCTTGTCGGGTGGTGCAATATGGCGACGTGTGGCGGCGATGCGTCGCGGTGGCGCAATGCGGCAACACGTTGCGGTGACACGTCGTTGCGATGTGTCGTAGCGGAGCGTCGTTGTGGCGCATCGCGGTTGTGTACTGCATCGGAGCGTCGCGGCGACGCGCCGCGGTGATGTAACGCGTCCATGTGTTGCGATGAAGTGTCGCATTGATGCGGTGCTTTACAGTGACGCGATGCGGCTAAGCGTCGCTGCGGCGACAAGTTGCAACAAAGGGTCGTGGCGGGGCCTCACGGCGATGCATTTTGACCGGGCATCGTGGTGACTGATTGCGACGGAGTGTCACAGTGGAGTGTTTTGACGGCGCGTCGTGAGAGAGAGTCGTTATGGAGTGTTGTGGTGGTGAGTCGTGGTGACGCGTTGCAGTTGCACAATGTGTTGCAGTGGCACGTCGCGGTGATGCATCAGGGCAACACGTCGCAGCAGGGCGTCACGGTGGGGCAATGCATTGCGTTGACGCGTTGGGCCGGGACATCGTGCCGCGACGATGTGTTGCCGCGGTGCGTCGCGGCGACGTGTTGCGGCTTCTTAATTGTGCAAATTTTTTCCGAGAATCGTAGCCTTTTGACGAATTTTATACACTTGTGTCTTCTGAGGCTTGCAACCTTCTTAGGTCTTTGAGTGTACCTGTGCCTTCTGAGGCTTGTAGCCTTCTGAGGTCTTTGAGTGTACCTGTGCCTTCTGAGGCTTGTAGCCTTCTGAGGTCTTTGAGTGGAGACTCTGTCAACCACTTGCTCTCATGGAGTCTTTCTAGTGAGGACCCTGTCCACTACTAGCTTCCGATCGAGACTTGCCTCTTGGGCTCGTCTTCCAGGGGCATGGTAACTTCTCATTGAGTCTTGCCGCTTGGGCTTGATATTTAGGAATACCGTATCTTCTCGTCGAGTCTTGCCTCTTGGGCTCTACTTCTAGGGGTATAACACCTCTTTTCATCAAGAGGATTTTCAACACAAAATTCTTTCATAAAAAAAAATTTAAATGAAATGAAATTTTAAAACAACATTAAGATTTTATTAAAATTAAGAGTTTATAAGCCAGTTTTTACTCAGATAAGATGAGTTGGAAGTATACTTCTTATTCAATAATTTCAACAATTTCGTTCTGGTTTCCCTCACATTGTTCTTGTAAGTAGCGACCCAGATGTCCTTGGCTTATCAGACGTTCAATTTCTTCCTTTAATTGAAAACATCTTTCTGTTGAATGTCCCTTTGCACGATGGAAATGACAATATTGTGACTGGTCTCCACCATTCGGATTTCTTAATGGCTTTGGCCACTCGACGCATTTTCATCCTTGATGGTCATTAAGATGTTAACACGAGACGTGTTGAGTGGCGTGTATTCTTTTTCTGATCGTTGCTCATGATTCCCCTGTGGTCTAAATTTCTTTCGCTGTGAAATTTTGGTATCCTCAACGTTATTCTTACGCTTGCCCCTCAATCGCTCAAATTGTTCCTTGTGAGCAATGATGGCCTCATCTGCAGAGATTTGTGCCTCAACACGGTGCACAAGGTCAGCGTAAGAATGAACTTTCTCTTGCATAAGTGATGAGTAGAAGGGTCCTGAGCGGAGTACCCCAAGAAAGACTCCTCTTAGTAACTCCGGATCTACTCCCGGAATATGTCGGGCTTCAGTAGAACACCTGCTGAAGTAGTCCTTGAGTGATTCTCCTTCACTTTGACGAATTCCTGAGAGATGGGATGAATCCTTGATGATCCTTCGATTTGCTATGAACCGATTCCACAAATAGTTTGGCAAGCTCGTTAAAGGTGTTTACAGTGCCCCCCCCCCCGACAAAGATTAGAACCAAGTTTGAGCTTGTCCCTTGAGAGTAGCAGGGAACACTTGACATAAAAGTGCATCAGAGGCACGTTGAATGTGCATGATGGTTCTATAATGATCAATATGTTCATAGGGATCAGTTACCCCTTCATATGCGTCAATGTTCAGCAGCTTGAAGCCAGTTGGAACGGGGTATTGGAGGACTGCATTCGCTAAGGGAGAGGATTCATTGATGTTATGATGAGTGTGGAAGCGATCCTTTTTCTCAATGGGGAACTCTTCTCGGGCGAGGCGACATAATTCGTCACAGATGACATCATTTAGAATGGTAGCGAGATGTGGCGGTGTTGGGTGGAGTCGCATGAGATGGATGGGTGGAACTTGCAGTGTCTAAGAGTTCAGCATCACGACCTGGTATGGGAAGTGTTCCTTCTTGGGGAGGGGGGTCGGTACGACTTCCTCCGGGCATGTTTCTCGTAGGACGTGGTAAACGAGTTTCATTCATCTGTGGTTGTTGGGTCTCACGTAAAAATTGTAAGATCTGCAGTTGAGCCTCCTCTATTCTTAGCATGCGTTCTTCAATAAAAGGACCTGAAACCCCCTCGTTGGCAGGATAGCGTGTTCCAGGACGGGAAGATGAAGAAACATATCGCCCTTGACTACGTGACAGTTCCCTGGAATGATGGGTGTTGGAGCGAGCTGCTCCGTTGTCCCGAATATCGTTTATGTTTGCCATGTAGGAAATTGAACAAGTACTTCAGTGGTGGGATTGAAAGTTTCCCACAGACGGCGCCAAACTGACGCGTGCTAGAAATTCGCGGCGGTAGAGTAACAAATTATCGTCTTAGCGTTGTACGAGAATTAAGCATGCACACAGATGAAAATAAAACAAACAGTGACTCCAGAAGTTTTTATGTAGAAAACCCGTAAAGGGAAAAACCACGGGGCTTGGCCCATTTGCGAGAATCCATTATTGATTGACGTTTACAGAAATCCCTTGTCCCACAGACGGGAAAGTGTAATTATATGATGTAGATTACAACGTCGACTGACGATATATAGATGATGGTGGTGGACGACAATCGACGGTGGTCCACGGCGATCGACAGTGGTTCACGACGATCAGCGGTGGTCGACGGCTATCGGCGGTGATCGACGGCTGTCGGCGATGATGCAAAGCTGCTTCTTCTCCTCAAATCTTCAGACTCTCTCCTCTTTCTCCACCTCTCATGTGAGAGTTGGGGTCTATTTATAGACTTCTGGGTGCAATTAATGCAGCCATTTCGATCGGACGGTTCAGAAGGTTTCCCACGATCAGACGACGTTTAAGGGGCATTTGATGGCCTTAACAATGTCAGAATTGAGTGATCTTGGGCTCGTTGGATTCGTCTTGTCGAGATGCTCGATTCGAGTATGGGCTTGTTAGTGTCGACATCCATTTGACCTTCCAATATGTCTAAAAAGTTTCCAAAAGTGGTTTAATGACTTGATCCGAGCTTGATTTGACTCGGATTGGACTAATCTTGATATCATTGGGTCTGTTTCATCGAGCAGGTCGGTTTGATTATAAGTTTGCTGAAATCGGAGCTCTGAATGCTTTTTTATCAAGATTTGAATGTTTCTTGCTCAAAAGGTTGTATCGAGATTCGTGTCATGCTTTGAGATTCGTTCCTGATGATGAAAAATATTTGATGGCGTATCAGTTGTCTCCCTATTTTTGGGCGAGATCATTTTTTATTTTTAAAAGTTTTTTTTTTATTTTTTTTATTTTTTTAACTTTGCTAAATAAACTCAAAAAGGACAATTGACATGGTTGCTTTTGATGCGTGCTAGAAAATTCGCGGCGGTGGAGTAATGAATTATCTTATTAGCATTGCAGAAGAATTCAACATATACTCAGGCGAGAGAAAACGAATGGTAATGGCAGAAGAAGTTTTTACATGGAAGACCCATAAAACGACAAAACCAATGAGCTTGACCTAGTTGTAAAAATTCATTATAGGTTGATGATTACAGAGACCAATCGTCTCATAGATGTGAAAGAGTTATAAGGTTTTTCAAGTTACAACGTTGACTGACGTCGTTTGGTCAGTGTTGCTGGACGGAGATTAGTAATGATCGACGGTGGTTAGCCGCAGTCGGCGGTGGTCAACAGCAGTTGGCGGTTGTCTACGAAGATCAGCGGTGGTCCACCACAGTCGGCGGTGGTCTGTAGCGGCCAACTGCGACCGACGATGACAAGGATGATGCTGGACTTCAACTCCATCTCAAAGCTTCAAGTTATCTCTCCAGTCTCAAGCCTTCCCTTTCACGAGAGGGGTGAGGCTCTATTTAAAGTGTCTTTGGTGGAATTAATGCAGGAATATAAATCATTTTGCTTGGATGGTCTAGAGACCTTACTTCAAACAAATAATGTTTGACAGATATTTGAGTGCCTTAACTATGTTGGAATTGAGCAATCTTAGGCTCGTTGGATTCGTCTTGCCGAGGTGCTCGGTTCGACTATGAGCTTGCTAGATTAAACATTTGTTTAGCCTTCTATATATATCCGAAAAACTTCCAAAGGTGGTTCAATGACTAGATCCGAGCTTGAAATTACTCGGATTTGACTAATTTTGTAACACTGGGTTCTTCTTGTCGAGTTAGTCAGTTTCACTGTAAGTTTGCTGAAATCAGAATCCTGGATAAGTTTTTATCGAAATTTGAATATTTCTGCTCAAAAAGTCATATCGAGATGCATGTCAAACCTCGACATTCTGCTGCATGATAGTGATTTGTTAGAGATGTATCATCTCTGAAAAACAATAAAACTATTGTCGGCTTCAAATATATTTGTTAATTGATAATTGAACCTTACTAAGAAGCAAAGATTCATGCAAAAAAGTTTAAAAGAAAAAGAAGCAAGAACTTTGGAGACCTTGCTAGATCTTTATTAAAAATATTAATACTCTAAAATGAGTCAAATCATAACGTTCTAGACTAAGCTATTAACCCCTGTTTGATAGACATACGTCATGATACAACACTAGAACATATCTACATTCAAATAAGACAAATCAAATTGCGTAGCAATGCTTAAACAACACTTATCTTCAAAATATTTTAAGTTATAAGACGACCCTAAATAAGTTGATGGTAGATCATCAGATGAAAGAATATTGATGCGTGCTAGAAAATTCACGGCGGTAGAGTAACAAATTATCGTCTTAGCGTTGTATGAGAATTCAGCACGCACGCAGATGAAAATAGAACAAACAGTGACTCCGGAAGTTTTTTACGTGGAAAACCGTAAAGGGAAAAACGCGGAACTTGGCCGATT
Source organism: Papilionanthe hookeriana x Papilionanthe teres (assembly GCA_022702705.1). Lineage (NCBI taxonomy): Eukaryota > Viridiplantae > Streptophyta > Magnoliopsida > Asparagales > Orchidaceae > Papilionanthe > Papilionanthe hookeriana x Papilionanthe teres. The sequence goes on along the minus strand of CM040426.1, from coordinate 62,673,485 downwards.
GTGAAAATTCATCTATTGATTGCTGTTTACTGAAATCATTCGTCCTCATGAACGGGAAGAGGTAATTATATGATGTAGATTACGGCGTCGGCGACGAGTGTATGATTGACGGTGGTTCACGATGATCGGCGGTGGTCGACGGCTATCGACGGTGGTCGACTGGCGATCGGCGAAAATGTAGAGACTGCTTCTTCTTCTCAAGAGTTCGGCATTCTCTCTTGGCTCTCCACTCTCATGTGAGAGTTGGAGTCATTTATGAGGACTGCGGGTGCGATTAATGCAGCCCATTTCGATCGGACGGTTCGAAAGCTCCCTCGATCGGATGGTGTTTAAGGGGTATTTGATGGTCTTAACGATGTCGGAATTGAGTGATCTTGAGCTCGTTGGATTCGTCTTGTCGAGACGCTCGATTCGAGTATGGGCTCGCTAATGCTCGGCATTCATTTGACCTTCCAATGTATTCGATAATCTTCTAAAAGTGGTTTAATGACTCGATCCGGCTTGATTTGACTTGGATTGGACTAGTTTTGATATCATTGGGTCCGTTTCATCGAGCCTGTCGGCTTGACTATAAGTTCGTTGAAATCGGAGCTCTGGATGATTTTTTATCAAGATTTGAATGTTTCTTGCTCAAAAGATTGCATCGAGATTCGTGCCATGCATCGAGATCCGTGCTTGATGATGAGAATTTGATGGCGTATCAAATATCCCTAGCAATGAATATTCCTATGGGATATTTGCCCGGCACTATTCCGTGTGCCCTACAAATTCCTAGTATTTGAAGAAAAGGAAATTTGTTGCATTTGAAATTTATTTAATTTGGGTGAACTCTAAATACATAACTTGTACAAAATATTCGCTACGATCACTTGATATCAGTAAGACCCTCGATATTCATCATCGACTAACACCGCCACTCTCTGTAGCTTGTCGTCGTGAATCATTAAGTTGGCTTCTGGATGAAGGAAAGTAGACTTCGATTCAAGGTAGCAATTTGACTTGAATGACTAGACCAAGGTGACATGCACAAAAATATAATTAAAGTGTAATAAAGAGATAATATATATTCAAATGTGTGGTGTAGCTATTATTATTTTTGGAAGATCTTCATATATGCCACTTAATTCTTATGTATTTACATATATAACCCCTAGACTTGAATTTTTGCATCCATATCATCTTATTTTCGCATAAAAAGTGCATGCCACACTTTTTTTAAAAGTTAATGATATTATTTTTGATATGCGGGTGTTTCTCCTCTCGAATATATATATCACTTTGTGTCACCAGCCCTGACTTGTTGGTAGAGCAACTTCTTTGAAGGTCATAAGTCCCCTTAGGTCACGGGTTCAAATCTTCTTCTGGCCACTTTGTTGGTAATAAGAGCGGTCCTCGAATAATTGGGCACATGAGGGTGACTGGGGACTCGTATAATACCCTAATGCCATTCTTTATATATATCATTTTATGCATGAAAAGGTTTTTTTCATAATTATTTAAGTTTAAAATAATGATAAAGATAAGAATGTATAGTATAGGTATTAGATATGCAAAGACAAACATTAGTGCTTCTCTAACTCAATTATATTTGTTCTATTATCACTAATGTTATCATTTGCCGTCGCATCTACCAGGTTGATGTGGACTTATAAACATTTTTATAACTGATATTTTGCTTTGTTAATTCTGGCTGAAATTGATTGCAAGATATTTTTCATACGGCCCCCCCCCACTTGATTTTTTAAACAGTTTAAAATTTTGATTTCATCTTAAAAGGACATAAATTTAAAGTTCTTCAAATTCATTAATTAACGAAAGAAGAACCTTAAATAAGATAATTAACCATTACTTTATTTTTTTTAATGTACACTTATTTGTTTATTTGCATTTTATTAATTAACTATAAGATTAGCTCAAAACAAATAGTTAACATATATATTAATAGAAGTAAATAAGAAAATTTTTATATAAAAAAGTTCAAAAGTGGGAAAAGGCATGTGATTTAGTCCAATTACAATAGTTCATTATATATTGAAGTTATAGAGTTCAACTCACCTTTAACTGGAGAAGGTGGTGTTACATGACTGTAAATATAATTAGAAAAGTTTATATTAGCTATGCATGCAAATGCTTCTTAAAGTTATGTTTGATATCTTCAACATAATAGTATTTGATATATTGATGCGGTGAAGAATGACCTATTCTGTACTAATGTATCCACGACCGGCCCAAGTCTTATCAGAATCTCGAAGGGTGTTGAGTTGCAATACAATTTAAGGGATTCTTTTGGTTCCGGAGAATTTAGCTACAGGAGAACCAAGAACAAAGAGCTCGCCCTGCCCATGACTCTTTGGTCTCCAAAATACTGGTTTTAAAAACGAGTGATTGCCCTTCTCCAACCCTTAATGCCCAACCGGAGAACTGACAACTAATGCCTTCCATTTAGTGAATAAGGTCTATGGTTGGTCTGTGACCCTGATGTTGAAGGCGTCCTTGGGCGATCTCACAGTTTATACGGGGTGGAGACGAAGGGGTCGTTCCATGGAAATTTTTTTTTTTTTCCGCCACATTTCACTAAAAGGGTTGAAGGGAGATACTATATCAAGCTATTCACAAGAGCCAATTTGATTTTGTTTCCAAGGGATCCTAAATTTTGGAACCCTGGGAGAGCTGCAAGACTCCAACTATCATCCATATACAATCCATACAATAATATGGGGATTTAACAACGTATTAATATAACTTTAATATTTCATGCACGAAAAAAAAAATTTTTATAACAATTATTTTTAAATTTCAGGAATTTCTTAAAATTATATGAAATTATTGATGTTATAATACTTTAAAAATAATTAAAAGATCTATTTTTTATTTGTCAAAATGATAAGCAATCAATTATTATATATAGGAACTGGATTCATAAAAATGCAATGACTCTCTTAAAAAATGGGTCAATCATGAATCAATTCTTTATAATTTAATATTTGAAATAATGACCTTGTAATGCTTATTATTAAAGAGTACTAATCCCAAGATTTTGAATTGTTCAAAAAGACTTGATATTTTTTTTTTAATTTGATTTAATATCACCAACTTTATTAAATTGGTAAACTATATATATATATATATATATATATATATATATATATATATATATATATATATATATATATATATATATAGATAAATATATGTATGTATGCATGTATAAATATATGTATGTATGTATGCATGTATGTATGTACATATATATATATATATATATATATATATATATATATATATATATATATATATATATATATATATTTGCATTTGTATATGTATGTATGTATATGCATGTATATGTATGGATGTATATACATGTATATGTAAGTATCTATATATATGTATCTATATATATATGTATGTATGTATGTATGTATGTATATGTATATATATATATATATATATATATATATATATATATATATATATATATATATATATATATATATATATATATATATATATATATAGGATTAAGTAATTTTTATCCATTATAAAGGTTTATTTGAATAAATATCTTCTCAAATTTTTTTATTTGGATAAATATGCATTAAAATAATTATTTTCTGCAAAATAGCTCCAATCAGATATTCCATCTTGTATTCAAAATCTTTCACACACATCAATCCTATTTACCCATCCCAAGGGAGAATGAGAGAACTACTCACTACTCATGCTTGAACACGTCAACATATTCATTTGATTGAAAGAAAAATTCAAGTACAAAAGACTTAAAAAGTAAAAGAGTTCGAAACTACACAATAAACATTCCAGAACTTATTTCAGAAGAATATGAAATTACAAGCACAAGTCTCACAAATTCTCTTAATTTCACTTTTCTCGACTTGATTGATCTTCTTTGGTCTTCTCCTTCCAATTTCCACTTTTTTGGATGTTAGAAAATTCAGGAAAGACCCCTCCCAAATCGTCTTCAACCTTTTTATACTTTCCCAAATAAACTAAAACATCTAATTGTTGAAACGGACCTTTTTCGTGTCTGGGCTCCTAGGCTCCCATAGTTGGCGTTAGGGTGCTACATATTTACTCAAGTTCTAGCACCTAGGCGCTAGTATTGTAGCACCAAGATGTCCAATGCTCGGGAATTTAGCTAAAAAACTCATCAATTCGAGCACTTAAGTGACTGAGATCAGTGTCTAGATGCTTGCTTCCGATGCCCAAGAGCTATGTTCGCGGAGCCAACTTTTTAATCGCTCGTGAAATTGACTTTTTTGGTTTGTTTCTAGCGCCTAGGAGGTCAATCCTAGAGCCTCCAGCCGCTACAACACAATGTTACTCTTTCTGTCTTGTTTTGAATGCTGATTCAGTCCATTCATATATTACTTAAAGTTCAACATAATATTATCCAAAAGCATAGCAAATCGTAAAAACATGTAAAATAAAGAAGATAAAATAAGCAAATTATACGCACATATTAGTAAGGTATATATAATCATGAATAAAAAGAATTATTCTTTATTGCGAGTATTTTAGTTAAAAATTTTGGGGGATATTTGTGGATTTCTTTAAAAGGGACATTAATTCAAAATTTTGCATTTAGAGCTATAAAGTTTAAAAATATTTGTATGATTATCTAACTGTTGAATTTAGATTTATCCTAAAATCACACCTAAGGAATATAATGCTCACAAGAAAAGTGAAATAAGATTCTATGAGAGTAAAAGACAATGAATTCTCAAAGTTTTGACTAATATTCTTTAATAGAGTGGAAACGGAAAAAATCAACTCCCACTCATGTCATACAATACCTCATATTTGTAGGAGTCCAATACCCCGGGGAAGAGGGAACAATTACGTTCTTTCAAATAAAAGAAAATCTCGTCAAAAGAGTTCCCGAGTGGGACCCTATACAATAGTTCATCTAATAATTCCCAGCCAGTATGAGATTCACATTCTCCGAGGCATTCCGAGTGCTGCATCGCACTACATCAGTCGACCAATCCAACTTTAAACCACCTGATCATGGAGCTCGACTTTTTCAAGTTGGTATTGGCACTCGTTTTGTGTCAGTCAATTCTTTGTTATGTCTTGATCTGTGGTCTAGCCTTTTACAAGAGATTTATATCAACCATCCGCAACAGAGCACGACCGCCTAATTTTGAAGTTCACCCGTCTCTTGTTCAATCGCCCCTCCCATGTTACTTTATGAATCAGACGACTCACCCTGGCATTGATTGACTCAACTTGTTCGTCTGCTTCTATCGTTTGTCGCCATGGCGAGGGCGGCCCGGGGCCACTTTTTTCCTTGCTTCAGTTGACTCGACCACCTCCGTACCCACTTTTCACTATACACCAACAAAAATAATAATGTATTATATTTGACGGATTAGTAGATGGCCAAATCAAATAAAGTTCCAATTAAAGTCTTTACATGGTTTGAAATTTAGGTGAGATTAATGGAAATGTGACAATGCCGGCCATGACCTGGCAACAAAGCTTATTCTGCAATCTATTAAAGTTCTTACTATTGCAACAACCACATGTATTTTAAATATAATGTATGCAACAATATAAATAAATCACATATAATAATCATAATCTCATTGGTATTCGTGTAAGTCAGCAAACAAAATCTTCTCTCTGCATAACTAATGATGCAAATGAAAGTCTCCTTCCACAACGAACAATTCATTAGTTAAACTGTTCAATTATTGAGGCATTTACATATATATCACCCAAGTCATATCTATTTACATATCTAAACCTAAACATTATATATCTCCTTACATTATATGAGAAATTCTCGTTCTCTTAAAGCACATTTTTGTACTGATATTTTTATGTAAATAAATTTGTGCAAAATCTTCAAATTAAGGATCTCGTATTGATGTGAGAAAGGAGCGAGTTCGAACTAGTTTGATTTGAACATGATCTATATCAAGATTGAATCCGAGTCAAAATGAAAACAAATCAGATTCAGACTAGCTCCTTTTTATGTTCATCCGAATCCCTTTAGTTTGTTAACTAAAAATACTCTAATCTTAATCAATTTATGAAATTAGTTGAATAATTTGAAATGATCTACTCGCTCTGAAGCTGGATTGCTCAGTGCTGAATTATCTCAAAAATCGAATAGATTAACAATGATTTTGTCTCACGAATGACGAATGTATTGAAACAGATGTTGAGATATGATGCTACCAGAAAATAATGTATCAGATAAATATCAATTTATGAAATTAGTTAAATAAATTTGTAATGAGCAACTTGCTCTGTAGTTGAGTTGTTCTGTGTTGTATTATCTCAAAGGTCGAATAGACTAGCAATTATGTGACTTGGCGAGTGAATGAGTGACAAACATAGAAATATATGATGACATATGACGCTACCAGAAAAACAACAACGTATCAGATATAATATTAATTATGATATCAAAATCAAAATAAAATAAAAGACAATAAATCATAAATAGAGATTTGCATGTAATGATCAAATATTATGTAGTATAAAGAGAAACCCCTATAACTAAGAAAAAAATTCACATAACTATGAACTCACCCCAAGAGATTGAATCCCCAACGATTTTTATGTCATGAGGGATACTAATTTTCCTCTCTTCTAACTTAACCTATCTTATTCCTAACTCATACTTTGATCAAATGAACAAATTTTGATGAGTAGTAGGTGGCCAAATAAATTAAAATTTCATTTTCATCTTTTTATGCAGTGACCCAGCAGTTCAAACAATTGCATCAGCCACAAATAGCACCAACCACATGTATGTGTACGTGTGCGTGTGTATATATACACACACCCTCATTTTAATGTTGAACGGAGATCTAACACATTAAAAAATATCGAGACTAGACACCAATTTTTTTACATGAAAAAGTTCTGAAGGAAATAAAAATTTATGGGGTCTAACTCAGTCAAAGTAATCCACTATATATTTGTAAGTACATGGGAGATGTTTTTTCTTTTTTTTTTTTCTCATAACAGGGCGAATGAGTTTATAGTTTTACACCGACAAATTATACTTGTCTTTATATTTCTAAAAAAAATATAAGTGTTGTGATATTCAACAAAAATCAGAGTCTGATTACAACAATTGCAAATAATGGTCGTCGATAGCCAGTAGCTGGCGACAACAGGTGGTGATGATAGACGGTTGTCGAAGGCAGTCGACTGCTATGGAAGCCGGTGGTTTCTCGTTGGCTCTTCTCTCCAAAACAGACTCTAGCATTTCACTTCTTCTCTTCTTCACCTATACCTTCAACTGAAAAGCGGGTGTCTATTTATTTTTTTTGGAGTGCCACTTTGGATCCCAAGTTGAGGGAGACTTTCATGCCCATAACTCACAACTGACATATTATCTCAACACGGTGAAGAAGCTTCTCACTCAGATTGAAAAATAGTATATCATTCGTATTTTCTGTTAGCAGAATACTAGAGTAGATGCTCTCTTTGAGCCTGGAATTGCAATGAATAGAGATCTCTTCAAAAGGATGTGCATCGAAATAATATATTTTCCAAACATCTATTGATTGAGTGATTAAATCCAACGATGAACAGAAGGAAGCTTATTGGACACACCCTATTAATTCTTTCCTTTGGGATGGAATGTTAATAGATGATGCTACCACTTTAGTTTGCCTCTGATGGTAGGCTGCAAACTTAATCCTCATTCGGGATAATAAGAGTATTTGTTGGTTATTTCTTAATTGTCTTCCGCCATCCGAAACTAGATACGCTTTATGCGAAGTTCATTCTGGGATATGTGGGAGCACATGGGGGGTAGAGATTTGCTCTCAGAATAATGAAGTAAGAATTTTATTCGCCCAAGATCAAACAGGATACAATAGACTTCAGATTAAAATTAAAAAGCTGTCGAATGCACTCCAACCTCGCCTATGCACCGTCAATAGAACTCACATCATTTCTGAGCCCTTGGCCTTTTACACGATGAGGATTTGACATCATGGGATCATTTCTAATAGCAACCAGAAAATATAAATTAATCATCTTTGTTGCTGACTATCCCTAAGTGGGTGGATGCTAATCCACTTGCTAAGATCATTGAAGCTAATGCCAAATAGTTTATCTTAAAAAATATCATCTATTGGCTCAATCTCCTCACAAAAATTATTACTAATAATGTAACTCATTTTTCTGAGAGGGTCTTCACATCCTTTTAAAATGATATTTACATCTAGCTAATGCAACCATTGTAGCTCAACCTTGGGAGAATGACCAAACTGAGGTAATTAATCAAACCATACTCTGAGGGTTGAAGACACTTCTTAGGGGAAGTGGGTTGAAGAATTTCACAATGTCTTCGGGGTTAATGCACCACCTCAAGAACTCCAATCGGGGAGACACCTTACAACTTATATTTTAGCATGGATTCCATCATCCCATTTGACATTAGGGTTCCGAGTTTAAGTCTTCAACCCTAATCATATTGAGCATAAACTTCAGCAACATCTATACTTTCTCCAAAAAAATGCTTGATGTGACCCATCTCAGGATTGCTTCCTACTATCAAGGGTGGTTTGCCACTTTAATTAGAGAGTTTAACCTTAACCTATATTTGTTTGAGATTTGGTCTTACATGGTCTCGAAGTTGCCAGTCATGACCCACAACACAACAAACTATTCGCTCTTTGAGACGGTCCATACATTGTCACTATCATGGCTAAGCCAAGACCTTCAAGCTTAAGGACTATGAGGGAAATATTCTTCTCTAAACATAAATTGTAAAGGCTCTTTACAAATACTATTAGTGACCATCTAGTCATATAGTATTCATTTTGTATATGTCATTGTTAGTGTTTCAATTTCTTAGAAATTGCATTGGTATCTTCCATGGTGTTAATGTATTGCCAACTTTGTTAAATGAATAAGATTTCACTTTTTTAATCGATATGAATAATACATCCAGGAATATAATGGTTCATATATGATCCAATTCATGCTCTTGACCTTAGAAATGTGCAATTTTAATTGCATTTTAGTATAACACGATTAATCCTGGGGAAATCGATCCAACCTCTTCCATACACGTTAATCGTCAACTCTCAGTTTGATAAATAAACTTTGATAGATTAAACTTGGTGTACTGCACAGTTAAAGATATTTATGATTTTTCCCCAGAATAGCCTCATTAATCAGAAACTCTAAATAACAACTGATATCTACAACAACATGAAAAAAAAATCTATGCTAGGCTAATACCATTCTTCTAAGCTTGAACACACAAAGGAAAATAAAATGCTCAAAGATGGAAATCACCATTGAATTGAAATCACTCAATAACATCACTAATAATTGCATTAGTCTTTCTAATGCAAATGATTATAGATAAACACAAATAAAAAAAGACAAGAAAAAAAACATAATGTTAATCAACATCGACATTCTCTTCCTCCTTGATACATACCAAATTATGCAAATCACTATTGAATCATGCAAGTATACATGTCATCAAAGTAGTATACTAAACATAATTCATGTATCGATCTTGAAATAAACAAGTGAATTTCCAAAGTGAAAAAATTTATAGCAAAATGATACTGAATATAGCCGGAAGGTTTGATTATTAGTGACTTGTTGAAAGTTTCTAACCTAATTTTGTAAAAAAAGAAAATCTTAATTTAACAGTGTGAGGTAAATCTAGCATGATGAGTGTTTCCCCTTATTTGTATCCTAGAAACTAAGGGTTTATAATCTGAAAATAAAGATGGTGAATATCAGAAATAATTTTCTTCTTCAACCCCTTCTGGTGGCGATACAAAATTTAGAGTCATTAACTAGTTTAGTTCCTTAAATCCGGTGAAACCCCAAAAGAATGACTACTTCCTCAAATAATAACACTAAACTGCGAGCAATATTTCTATTCTCTTATTTAATGAACTTTATCCTCATTTTTCCAGTATGAATTCTTTTAAATCTCATATATCACAATGTGTTTTAATTCTTCAACTGGTTGAATGAAAGATAGATTAAGATTAAAAGGATAAAATACCATGTATATTAAAAATCCTAAAAATTATATTCACCAAATCAAAGAGAAAATAGATTGTTTATTTATCAAAACAAAAAAAAGAGTTTAAGAACGAAGAATTGTATTACACATTTGACTACACTTTTAGACAAATCCTCATTCACCTCAAGTATCTAAGATAAAATCAAAATAAAACATGTAAAATGAAAATACAATATAATTAGCTTCAATCAAATTATAAAATTGGGTCAAAATGTAATTCTATGAGAGAATATCATGAAGTTATCATTTTAAGCCCTAAAATTATTGTTATCTCTACAGATCATTATAGTTCTTGAAATATCATGCTACGGGCTACATTTGGTTCATTATTAATGTATGAATAACATGAAATGACTTTTGATAGTACCGACTAACTTTATATGTGAAATTTTGTGTGGTGAGTTTTCATGCATGAAAGTTTATCCCACATAATGAATTTTTATCGAAGCTTTGTTTTGCAAAGTGGACTTTCTGAAAACATCCAGATTATCAAAATCTTTCAAATGAGACTCTATGTGCCCAAATTGGACTTCTTTTTGGGGTTCATATAGTCTACGATAATTTGGATGAAATTAGGATAATAATACAAAATTTCACTAAAAATTAACTCAAATCAACTCCAAACTTATAATATAATTAAGCTAAAGACATCGAAACAAACCATTTTGATGCTTATCTAAATTTCTCGTCAAAATCTCATTTTCCTTTGTGGGAGGGGTCCATACTTTGACCTTAATTTACTTGACATGAAGATCACTTTGACCAAGACCACCATCATCATTATATTCCTTAAAATTTTCACTTTCAAATGCGTCGGTATTGTTATTGTGGCAAAACCCCTCAAATTTTAGCCCAGAGCGCACCCGCACCTCAAGGTGGCATATCCAAGCAACCTGGGTACTTTGGGCACTCATGTGCCAAGTCATCACATGGTCGCCCACAGTATTGCGGTGCACTTGAGCTGCGATATGTATCAGAGTCCCTGTACCATGATCATTGCACACCCGTACCCCTCCCCCTTAATATTGTGTAACCACGCCACAGCACCCTAGCAGGTGGTATAATTACACCACCCAATAATGTGATCACTTTGCCGGCGATCCATGGCACTCCCGCTCTTTTTTGGGGTGAAGCGTCTCTGATCTTCATCTAACACCACTTCATTGTCGATATCTACCTCCCCCTCTTCGCACTCATGACACTTTCTCCCTCCTCGCTCTTGGCCACACTTGCAGATTCTCTGACTTCCACTTTTCTCCCTTGCTCTGATGCTCCTCATCTCGATTGGCTTGTTCTTCCAGTCTAGAGTACTTTGATAATCCACTTTAACGCTTCTGCTCCATTCTTCTTCTCCTTCGTTGTTCTTCTTCTCTTCTTTGTCTTCTTCTTCTTATTCTTGTCGTTGTTCTTGTTCTCCTTCTTCATTCTCTTTCTTATTTTCTTCGTTCTTCAACGTATCTAACCACACTTCTTGTTCGATCTATTTCCTCCTTCACTCCTTCCATTCTTGATTTAGTCGAAAGTTTCTATACATAATTCCATGGAGAATTTGGTTTAATTGCATATCTAAATGTTCCTTTTTTATGTTTTTTGGTGGTTCGTGTGTTGAATGTGTACAGTACACCAATAAAAATCTCTCCCTACTAAATAGTGGATGATTGTGGGCCCGATAATTTTTTTTTTAATTAAAAAAAAATATCCAATTAAGAAAAGCATCTTTACAAATGAGGCCTCAACAGTGCATTTACTCGGCCCACCCCAAGCTTTCGGCTCACCTTTACCGACAAACACAAAAATGAAGCCTCCCGAAGCGCGCACGTCCAAATCATATTAAAGACAAAGAGAAATCAAGTAGGCCCACATGGAAAGCAGCCCAACAGAAAGTTAGTAGTTGGAGAGCAACCCAACTGCTACACTTTACTACCCCCTCCCTCCCTCCCTCCCTCCCCTTATTTTACCATTCATCTTCCCCAACTCCTTCACCACCGGCTCCCACAAAGCGCCATGAAGCCTGCTCAGCGCCGATCAGGTCGTCACCATTACACCATCAACTTGTCGACTCCTTTTTCTTTCTATGCTTTCACATAATTTATGTGTTTTCTGACGCCGATCTCTGAAATGGGGCAGGAATCGGGACGAAACTGTTGGTTGCGGCGGCTCTGGTGTTTGGAGTGGGGAGTTGGTTATACGGTGAGATTAAGCCTCCGGAGCCGAGGTTGTGCGGGTCGGAGGGTGGACCTCCGGTGACGGCGAAGAGGATCCGGCTTCGAGATGGGCGACATCTGGCCTACGAGGAGACTGGAGTGTCCAAGGAGAGGGCCAAATTCAAGATTGTTTTCTGCCATGGCTTCTCAAGCACCCGACTCGACGTGATTCGAGCTTCCACTGTTAGTGAACTACTACTTCTTGGTTATTTACCTAATTCGCGCTTTTGGGGGCTCTTTGGCACCCGGATTTAACTCGGATTTTGCGTAATTTTTGACAAACGGCCAAAATTGACTATTTAATTACTATGGAATCTTATTTCTCTTTTGCCCCATTCGGCCTAACTTCTGGATTTAACCTAAATGACAAGTGGCCAAAATTGACTTTTAGTCCTTCGCTTCTGCTTCCCATGGTGTTAGTCCTCTCAATGTCTACGCCACCTCACTCTGGTCGCGACTTCCTCGGTCCTTCTCGACGAGAAGGAGAGGCGCTCCTGTACTGGTTGAAGCCTTGAAGTCAACCGGCTTCGATTTGTAGGATGAAAGAATACGAGGATTTTTATTTTTTCATTTTATAAATTTTGATAATTTTAAAATCATTATAATAAAGAATATTAATCAAATCATGTATTTAAATTAATAATTAATTAATTTTTGTAATTGTTAAATCTAAATGTGTTCGTGAAACACACCTAAGGAATACAATGTTCTGCGAGAAAGTGATAGAGAGACAGTACAGTAGTGGACGATAAAAGAGTGTTTTTTTAGGAGAGATGTTGGTTGGCCGTGGGGAGATGGCTCGGCTTTGTTAGGAACTGTCGGTCGTTAGAGATGGTTTTGTTGCCTAGCTGATGGTAATAAAAATGACCCCTTTAAGCTGGCTGGTGAGTCTATGTACGAGCAGCTACGTCAACGATGATTTGTCCCGGACGAAGCCGCAAACGACTGTATGTTATGTTTTTCCTCTCTTAACTATATCTGAGGGTGTTGTGTGATGCTCCTTCCTTTATAAATAAACGAATAAATAAAATACGAATTTTTATGTCTTGTAATAATTGCTTCTCGTTGAATACTACACAGTTCTTGTCGTACCAGTATAGTTGGTGATGTTTCGTTTTTCAATGCTAATGTCGTGTGTGTGTGTGTGCGCGCACACAAGATAGAACATTGTAGCCTTTATTCTTCATTTACTCCCCTTTATTATTCTTCTTTTTCTCCCCCTTCCTTGTGCGTTGTTACCGATCGTATGACGCATAAATACTCCCAATAATCGTTTGGGTCGATTCCAGCCTCGGAAGTCTCGATTTTCTCTACAAGAAAAGTGAGAGAGATTCAGAGCCTCTATGTTTTTGACCCTACTATTCAGCTTCAGCAGGCGGCCAACATGAGCAGGCGACAATTCATTTTTCTCCAAATTTGATTTTCTATAAAGATCAACTTAAAATAGGTCTTTGCCTACCGCTTTGTAAGGAAATTTGATCGATTTTCGGATGGTACGGGGTTATTCCTACTCAAGAATTTTGTCCTCTTTTGCCGAAGGATGAAGATCCCTTGGTCATTCGAATTGTTCAACCATTTCTTCTCATTCCAAATCAGTCGAGATGGATATGTTCAGTTTGCCGCTGGTTCCAAGATCCATCTGGTGGGTCTTGAGAAATATTGGATAGCAAAATCCTGGTGGGCTCTAGCACTAATGGCTGGGGGACCAGCACTATTCTGGTGGAATGTGAGGTGAAGAAAGTGAAGACACTTTAGGGTAATCTCAGAGATCATAAGGCGCTAATCGAGGGTCAACGTTTCTCATTATTTAAGTACCTCGATCCGGACGTGATAGGGTGCATGTTTCGACCTGATGGCTACGAGACCAACCGAAGGGTTATTGGCGTCATCTGACTCTCGGGAAGTGGCCAGATGGGGCCGTCGAGAAGAAGGCAATTTCAAAGAAACTTCAGGAGAAAAGCGATCCTTCCTCGTTTGGAAGAGGTGAGGGTGAGTTTGTACCCACTAGATCGACTGACGAAGGTATTAAAGGTAAACAAATTTTCCTCATTTTAGTTGCTTGTATATATGAGTATGTATTTATATTGTTTTGGCGTTATTTGAAGGGAGCGGCGAGTATGTCCTCGAAACTCGTGGTGTATCGGATTTTGGGACCTCCGTTGCGACTCTTGGTGAGCCTTCTTTTATGGCCTTGCACAATCGAGCGGAGGCAAGTCACTCTTCTCATCCAATCTAGTTGGAAGGTGAACCAGAAGATGCTGGGAGGGTGGAAGGTGACATGCCTTGGAGGCCAGGAGAGGCTCATGTCCCAGAAACTGAGCTACCTCCTCCAGGAGAGGGGATCCCATCCGAGTGGTTGTTCTCTCATGACCGACGGGATGAAATTTGGTTGAGCGGTCATTACACTCTTTTTGATATAGATATTGAGTGGTATCCTTTTACTCCTTTGAATGGGGACTACCCGTCGACCTTGATGGAGGCATTATGGTCTCCCAGTTTTGAGAACGTTGGACCAGTGGGATATGCATCAGCGGCCTTAGATTTTCTGGGGACATTTTTGGATCGGGTCAAAGGGAAAGTTGCAAGGGATGCCTTGCAGATGGAAAGTTTGAGGCGGAGAGTTACCCTGCCTAAGGAGAGGCTGAAGCTGTCTCTGGAGCATAGGGAGTTAAAGGCTCGGGAATACAAGACTCTTCTTAAGAATAAAAAAGAGTTGAAAAAGAAAGTCTCCTCTATAATTAATTGGGAACAACATTTTGAGGCCTTTCTCGTCAGATTAAGGTTAACACATCTTTTGTTGTAGTGAGATTTGCGAAACATGGGCTGGTCGATCCCAAGTGGTGGGACATGGCAGAGTTCGAGACGTTGCTTTCAGATTCAGAAGGTGGAGAACAAAAGTTGTCGAACAGGAAGTCGGACGACGCCGAGGGAGCTGAAGAAACTGGCGAAAATGGTGATGGAGAATCTTCTAATGTATACAGTCTGTAACTTAGTTTTTGTAAACATGCTTAATAATGCAAGGGTTTTTTTTTTGGAATTGGAGTTTAATGCCTCGGGTTTTCTTTCTTGTGCTCCACAACTGTTCTATTTATAAGTAATTTCGTATTTGTCGTGATTGGTTGGCAAGCGCGTGGATATGCATCCATGTAAATTAGGCTTAGGGCGTCCGTTCGTGCACTCCTCGCGAAGCTTATCGTTGCCGGGTGTTAACCTTGTAAATTCGTCTTAGGAAAATCGTTCGCGAACCCCTTGCGGAGTTTCACTGCGGGGTGCCGATACGTCTCATAGGCCTCTCGCGATCGTTAGATATCTCTCGCGGAGCTTGTTGCCGTCGTGTGTTAACTTTGTAAATTGGGTGCAGGATGATCATTCGTGCAACCCTCGTGGAGCTTGTCGCTGCCGGGTGCCGATATGTCTTGTAGGCTTCTGGCAGTGATAAGCTCCACGAGGGGTGTCTAACGATTGCGAGAGACCTATGTGACGTATCAGCACCCGCTAGCGATAAGCTCTGCGAGGGGTGTGCGAACGATCGTCCTGCGCCCAATTTACAAAATTAACAGTACTCAATACATATTGCCTTTTGGGTTTTCGGGAAAAAATGTTTGTTTATTATAAATAATAATATAAATAAATTGTAATCTTCATAAGTTAATTTAGTTATATATAAATTATTGTATTAATTAATTTTTTAAATTACCAATTAGTTATTAATTTAGATAATATCTTATATTGATTATTGTTGTGAGATATGTACTTCCTGACATAGAAATGAAACACAAAGAACACAAGCAAACGCAGATCGTTTACATGATTCGATCCAACTGGATCTATGTCCACGGGAGGGAATCAATTAAATAGTTCACTAAGGCAAAAAAAATTGGAGAATACATAGCTTATACATAGAGATAAACCCTCATCTTCCTTCTATAGCCTCCCTCTCAAGCGACACCTTGATACAAGGCCTCAAGATGCTCTCCTCCTCTCTAACTCTCTAGCTATTCTCTCCTTCTTTGTGGTAGCTTAAGACTTCTTCCCTTGCTCTCCTATGTCTCACACTCTCTCTATTTATACAAACTAAGAGTGATAGGTGAGAGGTAGGTGAGCAGTAGGTTAGATGTGGTAGGTGAGCGGTATCACATTACAAAAGTGTCCTTTTACCTTAGTTCATTAATTGGGGTCAAAGTAACAATTCTTCATCTTGACCCTCAATTGAGAAGCTTCGAAGTAAAGATTCCCTCCACCTGGCCCCTGAGGGGGCCCTTAGCCCTTGGTAAAGTTTGCTAAGTCCAAACAGTACTTGGATTTAGCAATAGAAGTTCTTCCGATAAAAGAATATAGTCCCTTTTTTCCTGACTCCTTTCATGATGATTCGAGAGCTTTTGGTTACTCTGATATAGCCATTTTCCGCCTTGAAATAGTATCCACTTGACTCTAATGTACCTAAAGAAATCAAGTTTCTTTTTGAGCTCTGGTATGTACCTGACATTTTTCAGTACTCGTTCAGCTCCATCAAACATCCTTATCCTGATTGATCCACTGCCAACTACTCTGCGAGCTTTATTATCTCCCAGTAGGACGAACCCATCATTTTCCAGTTGCAGTGTCTCGAACCAGTCTTTGTGAGGGCACATATGGAAAGAGCACCCTGAGTCGAGGATCCACTCCTTACTGGATTCTGATTCTGTGATCACCAGGGCTTCAGCTGAATCGTAGTCATCAGAGGCTACACTTGTTTCTCCTGATTCTTCTAGCTCTTCTTGATATTTATTCTTCCTGTCTAGACAGTTCCTCTTGAAATGACCATCCTTGTGACAATGATAGCACTTGAAAGATCGCCTTGATGATTGGTTTCCGCCATCCTTGCTTAACCTTGATCTGTTCTGACCATTTCTTGAGTCTTTCTTGTCGACTTTCCTCTGACAATAAGATTGTCTCCGCTGATTTCCTTGTCCCTGTCATGCTTCCTCTGAAGTTCTTTGGCTCTAATCAGCGCTTAAACCTCATCCAGAGAAATTGTTCGTGCCCTTCCATAGAGCATCGCATCCTTGAACTGCTCTCAGCTCTTAAGAATAGAGTTTAGAAACAACAGTATCTTGTCCTCGTAATCCATCTTGACGTCAATGTTTTCAAGATCATCTATGATATTTGTTGAAATCATCGATCTGCTCCGAGACAGATTTGTCTTCGTGCATTTTGAATGAGTATAGGCGCTGCTTCAGAAAGAGTCTATTAGCCAGAGATTTGGTCAGGTAGAGTACCTCATGTTTGGCCCAAAGTGCTGGAGCCGTGGTCTCCCTCGACACCTCCCGCAGAACCTTATCGCCCAAGCTCAGGATTATCAAACTATGAGCTTTGTCCAACATGCCAATCTTCTCTCTCCTTCATGTCGGCCGACAATGCCTCCGACCCTTGCAAGACTTCTGCAACACCCTGCTGAACCAGCAAGACCCTCATCTTGACTCTCCACAGGCCGAAATCATTCTTTCCTGTGAATTTCTTGATGTCAAATTTAGCGGATCTCATTGTTGTGGCTTGATCCCACTAATGTCTGAAATCCGCTCCGCCGAACATCTGCTGAATTCCGAGAGCTGACCACCTGCAGGAGTTAACCTTCCGAATTAATTTTTTCCTGAAGAAATTTCCGGACAAGTGATTTTCCTCCAGAAATTATGTTGACGCTGTCTGCTTCAAGTTTCTGGGAATATTCCTTTGGTAGGAATAAAATATTCCTTGATTCTCTTTCAAATTAATTACTTCGCTGCCGCACGATTAATAGTTTTTCCTCTGCACCAGCTTTCTAATTTAGTTAAGAAAAGCTGTGGCTGAAAAATAAAATTCCCGCACCAGCTTTAGTTAAGAAAATATGCGGCTAGATGAATGTAAAATTCCTGTCGCGGCGTGAGCTAGCTGTCGCGGAAATTCTCCTTCGCGAGATCTGCCCCTTTGCGGACCGTTCCTCATTCGTCTCGCCGAACCACACAATCTGCGGTGCGAATCCAGGCGATCAAGGCTTCCGTTGCTCACCGAATCTGTCGCGATTCAGCTGCCTACAACGCGATCGACTTGCTTCTCTGTTCGTGAATGCCGAGCTCCTCTTCTTCGTCGCTGGCTACGAACACCTCTAGCCGAGAAGTATGGATCGTCCCACAGATGGCTCCAATTGTTGTGAGATATGTACTTCCTGACATAGAAATGAAACACAAAAAACACAAGCAAATGCAGATCGTTTACGTGGTTCGATCCAACTGGATCTACGTCCACGGGAGGGAATCAATCAAATAGTTCACTAAGGCAAAAGAAATGGAGAATACATAGCTTATACATAAAGATGAGCCATCATCTTCCTTCTATAGCCTCCCTCTCAAGCGACACTTTGATATAAGGCCTCAAGATGCTCTCCGCCTTTCTAGCTCTCTAGCTATTCTCTCATCCACTGTGGTAGCTTAAGACTTCTTCCCTTGCTCTCCGAAGCCTCACACCCTCTCTATTTATACAAACCAAGAGAGTGGTAGGTGGGAGGTAAGTGAGCGGTAGGTGAGCTGTAGATGAGATGTGGTAGGTGAGCGGTACCACATTATGAAAGTACTATTTTACTTTAATTCATTAATTGAGGGTCAAAATAATAATTATGATTCAAACTGTTTAATAATTTTCATAAATTTCAAATTACTAGTATTTGCAATTAAATTTGATTTTGTTAAAATATTAAATTAATGCATATAATAATCTATTGCATTAAATTAGTTTAATAATTAACTAATTATTAATTTGTAGGTTTTATTTTAATCTCATCATCAATAAATATTATTAAAATCCTATGAGTTAATAAACTCAAATCTTGAAATAACTTTAATCAAATTAACTCTTCTCAACTAGATTTTAGGATATAACTAATCTAGTATTGAATAAATTCAAATTTACCAAAGACTTCTTGAATTAAATCATACTTACAGGATTCATACCCTTAGGAAGCTTGGTGGATTCAAGAGATACATCGAAAGAAAACAAGTAGTGAAAGGGAAAGAAGATATATTCGCAAGCGCCTGCCATGATTTCCACGCTTCTTCCTTGAGGGTTTCAATAGGAGTGGAAGTGGAAAAAGACGAGTGTTTTTGGATAAAAATGCCGCTCGAAAACCTCTCTTCTCCTTAATAACTTCTGATCCCATCAATGTCAATGATTTGAGTAACGAGATTTGAGGGGAGAAATAGGAGTGTATTTAATAAGATATATTAATTAAATGTAATTAAATACAACAATAACAAGTCTTTATCCTACTAAGTGGAGTCAGCTACATGAATTCAATTTCAAATTTTTATTTAGTTTTAATAAATTAAGATCAATTTTTATGGAACAATCCCAGGTCTTTTAAGGTCTACCTCTACCTTTCTTAACATAATTCAAATCTAAGATATCTACTCTTCTAACCGGATCATCAGATGATCGATGTTTAATGTAACTAAATAATCTAAGACGATGCTATTTACTCTGGCCCGCCACTCGAGCTACACTAACTTTTTCACATATATATTCATTTCACATATCTCTAAGTGCAAAGCCACTCATCCACCTAAACATTCTCATCTTAGCAACACTTAACTTAGTTTCATGCTTCTCTTTTATAGGCCAACATTCTGCCCCATAAAGCATTGCAAGTCTCACTACTATCTTATAAAAATTTTCTTCGAAGTCTAAGCAATATTTTTCTATCACAAAGTAGGCTCGATTTATTCCTCCATTCCAAACATACAACTTGGATTCTACTAACAACATCCCATCTATATCACCATCTGTTTGAACAATAGACCCGAGATATCTAAAATATTCACTCTTTTTAATGATCTGATCACCCTTTGTTACAACTCTAGCACTAGATCTACTACTACTAAAATTACATTCTATGTATTCAATTTTAGATCTACTCAAATGAAGGCCTTTAGACTCAAAAGTAATCCTTCATAATTCAAGTTCTTCGTGAACTCTTTCTCTAGTTTTACCCACAAAAAGGATATCATCGGTGAAAAACATACACCAATGTACATCCTCTTGTAAATGTTTAGTAAGAGCATCCATAACTAAAACAAAGGCTATGAGCTTAAAGCTGATTTCTGAATCCAACTGAAATAGGGAAATATTTGGTAAATCCTCCTGTTCAAACACAAGTAACAACTATAGTATAATTATCTTTAATGACTTGAATATAAATCATATCAATACCTTCTTTTCTAGAACTCTCCAAAGAGCTTCTCTTAGAATCTTTTCCTAAGCTTTTTCTAAATTAATAAAAATCATATGTCGATCCTCTTTGCTCTCTTTGTACTTCTCCATCAAACCTCTCTATAAATGTATAACTTCTATAGTAAGCTTGCTCGACATAAATCCTATTGATTATGAGAAATCATTGTACCTCGTCTTAACCTATGTTCAATTACTCTCTCCCATAATTTTAATTTATGGCACATTAACTTAATTCCTCTATAATTTACACGTTTTTGTGCATCCCCTTTATTCTTAAATGTGAGAATCAAAACTCTTTATCCACTCTTCAGACATCTTTTAGTTTTTAAAATAATATTAATAAGTTTAGTAAATCAAGAAAATCTCAAATCTCTTATATTTCCACATTTCTGTTTGGATATCATCAGGTCCTACTGATTTTTCACCTTTGATTTTTTTTAAAATCTCCTTAACTTTCTTTTTACTAATGCAGTGATAAAAAATAAAATGTTTTATTCTTATTAATGATATTAAGATTACTAAAATCTATAGTATTTTAAATACTTTATTGAAAAGTTTATCAAAATGTTTTACTCATCTATGTTGAATATATTCATCTAAGAAAAATATTTTTTGATTTTCATTTTTATTACACTTTATTTGAATTAAAATTTTACTTTTTTTTTTCTCTTTGTTTGATTAATTTATGCATATATCTTTCATCTTATTTAGTATTAATATATTATAAATTTCACTAAAAATAAAATTTTTAGTATCAAATATAGTTCTCTTAGACTCCGATCACCTAATGTTTTTTCTAATTATCTAATTTTCTACGTGTAAATCAATTTTTATAACAAAATGTTTATATTTTGTCTTTTTCTCACATTATTATGCTACCACAAACTATTTTTTTTAATAATTTTTTTTTATTTTCCAAGTACATATTTTTCACTTATTTAATAATGTTTTTTATTTTATCCAACGTAAAATTAGCTTTTTCATGAACATCTCAAATTTTAATATCTTGAAGTTTGCTCATAAAAATAATTTTATTTGTCTTTTAAGTGATAATTTTATAATGATATTTCAATGTATTTTTTATCCTCCAACTCTTTATCTTAAAATTCAAAACTATTAATTGTTATTGAGTATTTAAAATTTCACTTGAAACAACCTCACAATCGTTATATTCTCGATGAGCTTTTTTTCTCATAAGAAAATAATCAAATTTTTTTTATTAAATCTATTCTTATAAGTAAAAATATACTCATATCTTTTCTTAAATAAAATATTAACAATAACAAAATTATAAGCTAAAATAAAATCCATTATGATTCTATCTTTTTCATTGATTACGCTAAAATTGTAGCAATCATGAATATTTCTAAAAACTTCTATCACTCTACTGATAGAAGATTTCAGAAATAAAAAATCTTTCTTCAAGAGGTATCATTTGTATTAATTCTTTTTAGGTCATTCTAAAAATTTTCTTTTGAATATATATTATAAACCTACTTAAGGAGCATAGACATTTATAACATTAAAAATCTTAGTATCATAATAATTTGTAGGACTCTAATTCTATCTCTAATTCTATTAATTTTTCCAATATTATAGTTACTAAGCAATCAATCTCCTTAAACTTTTTTCAATCCATGTAGTTTATTGAATGCATAAGATATTTATCTTCTTATAAACCATAATATCTACTAATTACATTAATTTTATCTGTGAGAGTATCAATACTTTAAGATCATATCATAATCTTAGTTTTATGGACCAACTTCTTTGTCTGCATCCGTCCATAATGTGAGAATTTTTATCTATTTAACACTACACTATAACGCCTGTAGCACAATAGTTTGAAGGATTCATGTCATGGTTTTTCGACAAAAAATCTACGTTGGTTGTTGACTACCTCCACTTTTCGTATTTGGGGCATAAGACCTGGCAACCACTGTTTTAATTAAACATAATTAAATAAAATACATTAATTTAAATTTTGAACTAATTTGTAATAAGCAATGTTAATTTAAAATTTAACGAGTTATATTAATTAAAAATTATTGAATATTAATAAATGATTAATTAAGATATTGATATCAATAATTTATTAATCAACAAATAGAATTAGTAAAAGTTGTATTAACTATAATTATTAAAATACAATCAAATAGATTGGGTATAAGAGTGGATGCTGCTTCAAAGAGATGAGACATCAAATGTTAACTAATTAAAATTTTAAATTAGCTTTATTAATTAATTTTAGCTATTTTATATTTTTTATCTTATTCAATCAAATCGAAATTATTTTAAACTAACATTTGAATTACTAATTATTATTTAATTAATATGTTCTCTTATGCAACTTGTAATTTAATTAGTTTAATTAGAGTTGATAATGGCTAAATAAAAAATAACTCAATCAAATTTATATTATATTTATGTAAATTGATTTAATAAAAATTATTATTTAATTTTCTTAGTAAATTATTAATTAAAGATTAATTAGTTTAGTAAATTACTAATAAACGATTCAATATAAATGATATCATTGAGCTTATTAGCACATTATTTAATATTTCTCATTATATTTGTGTTTATATTTTCTTACAAAATTATTATTTATATCCTATTTAAGTTATTAGTCTTAAGTCCTGAAATAAGTTGGGAAATAATTCATAGGCTTTAATTAAGATTTATCATGCATTAATTTTTCTGATTTAACCACATCAAAATTTATTAAATACGAATTTATAGGATTTACTAACTCCTACTTGAGTTAAATCATTTGAGTTGCCTTACAATTTAGAAGGTATTTTAAACTTTCTTGAGCCATGAGTCAATTAATATCATTTCAATTCAGTCAAAAGTTATAACTTGAATTTGTAAATTGAAAAATTCAAACTAATGGCGATTTCTCGACTGATTCAAGGTATGAATCGTCTCAAACTATACATATATATTTTTTATTTAGAAATATAGATTTATAATGTTTTTGCGATTTTTAAAATTTATGGTCAAGTAAATTTAGAAGCATCTGTGTAAATTTTGTTATGATTATATTTGTTAGATGGTGAGTAACTTTTAAGTTATTGGCTTATTGCTGATTAAGTTTTTATCTCAAGTTGAATCTAAACCATGTAAGTTATTTATTTTTAATTTTGACTTGTCTCTGATTGTAATAGGAATTTAAGTTTTAGCCAGATTGGCTGAACTTTAATATTTTAATTATTTTCTATATTAATATCATCGATTGATTCCTTCGTAGATGGTGATTATCTTCCCTATCCCCTCAGCATCCCCCCACTTTGCTGGCTCGCATTCCCCTCACTGCAAATCGCCTTGACAACAGTTCATTTGTTGTTTTTCTGCAGTTTCTTCGCTGTGTGGACCATTTCCTCGCTGCACCTGTCTAGGGCCGCCTTTTTTTGGCTGTTCGGCAGCCCACCACATCCCCATTGCGGTCCCAGCCCTCCATCCTCGCTGCTATCGCCTCCAGCCCATTGCCAACCTTGCTGCCGTCCTCCCAGCAAACCCAAACGGCCCTCCCCATCATTCGCTGCCCCCTTCGCAACCTTCCTCACAGCCTCACCCACCGACTGTCACCGGCCAGCTTCTAGCCACATCCTCTTTTTTCCTGCCCTCATTTCTACCCTTTCTCCTTGCTGCCATCAACCATGACGACCCTCACACATCGTCTTTTGTCTGTCTACTTGCTGTCTAGACCCGGGGAAACTGCTGTCTTGCTGTTTTTCTGTTTGTCGACTGTCTTTTTCACTCTCGTATCACCTTTCTAACCCTCAAAAATCACCACTACCACCCGGGATCTACCTTCGTTGAGTGCTTGTTTAGTGTCAATTGCTCGCTTCTATTTAAGTGTTTCTGATTGTAACCTCTATTTGTTTTTGAGTAATAATACTTGCTTTCTCTATTGTGTTTTTGTTTAACTCTGGTATCACAAACTTGAGTAGAAAATCACTCAATCACCCAAATGAATTAGATTCTTTTTAAGTCTGATTTCGTATAGATGCTTGATAATAACATCACGTATCTTTGATCATAGAGTATTAAATTAACTATCTTGCATAGCATTACTTCTTTTTAGAACAATCGCCACCATATTATTCCTTTGTGGAAATGACCCTTTTTGAAGTCACCTTTAACACGAGTAAAGTTGCATGCGAGATTAAAATTGTTTCACTTTTGAAGCAAAATGTGAGTTAAGTTTTCAGTTAATGAGCAAGTGGTGGCTGATATTTATGCAAGGGAGAGATTTTTAAATCGATTGGAAAGTGTATGGTAGTTTCATATCATAAGTGAAATACCAGTTTAATTTCTAAAATGCATACCCGTAACGATCAGCTTAAACTTTCAGAAAGATGAAATCAACTCAGGTTCTTTGGTATACCAACTCATGTAATTCCATTGAAGAACATCCTCCTTTAGAAGTTTTTTCAACTTCTTATAAGACTCCGAGTCATTGTAGGTTTGTCAATCTTCATTTCTCCTTATTCTTTGAAGTGAACTTGTTTTCTATCTTCTTAGAATGATACTAGTCATATTCTTGAAATTGTATACACTTGTAGAAGTATCCATTCAAAATTAGTTTGTTCTTCCTAATCATCACTTATTCTTTTAGGAATATGTCAGCTGTTATATTAGTATGAATGATAAGAGTAAAGAGTTAGCTAGTAGATCAGACAGATGGTGTCAGAAAATTGGAACCCAAAATAACTTGATGAAAATAACCACAATCCACAGGTCCGCGAGTATAGAAAAATATGCACAATTGCCAAGGATAGAATTCTACTTTTTCAATCAGATCACCACACATTCATACTAGCATTCTAAGGAACATGTTTGGTACCTAATCTTAGTGTTAGTGTCAGGTTTAAAGGAATAAGTTTCCGATTTGCTTGGCTTTGCCTATAATCTCATAGAAGAACTAAAAGTTCCTAGAATATTCTGAGGAGTTCAAAAATTATTATCGGTGGCTTGACCTTTGATAAAGAAGTCATCTACATACATCAAGTGGGTGAGGTGGTCATTAGAGCTGGGGCAAAGCAATTGTCAACTTTATTTAGAAGTGGATAGCCTCGACACTTTTCGTAAGTGAACAAAAACACACTTAACACCTATAGGAAACAACTTGGGCTGAGATGTCGAACGAACATAAAAGATATAACATAAAATGCACTCTAAAAATCACTAAATCTCAAACTTCAGCCATAAACATAACCTGGTTTGAGAAGACACTTTGGAGGAGGCAAAACCATGGCTGCTAACAAAGTAGCTTTCAGTCCCTTGTGATTAATCAAATCGCAAACCCCAATGACCCAAGAGGACAGAATCATAGGATCATGACCGGGTCATTTCAAACACAAAAATTATAAAATCCAATCGGTTAAAAAGTCCTAAGCAACATGAAATTTTCAACCCGTAAAAATCCGAAATAGTCATTAAAACCTATTGGAAGAATCAAAATTATCTTTGATTTTGTCATGACGCGACCCATGCCTTAGAATTAACCAAGACGAGAATAGACGGTCGAACGATGGAAAATAAATTTTTTCATATTTATTTTCAATAATTAACTATTAACAAATGAAAGTGTCACTAATCAAATTTAAAAAAAAAACATCATATTTAAATTTACCTCATTACTGGTTATCAATGTTTTCTATAAATATTTTCTCATATATCGCTCATTTTAATCACTTAATTAAACTTAAAATGTTAAAGCCTAAACAAAACTAATGAATACTCATATTCCTAAACTATAGTAATACGAGTAAAAAGAAAAACAATATGTATGCTAGTTAAACTTTTAATAAATCAATATAAATAATTAATGCTATTTAAAATTTTTTACTATATTAATATTATATCAATATCGTTATTATGAAGAAAATGCTTGGGCGAACTAGAAAAATAGGCTATATCTACTTAAAAATAATAATCATTATCCTATTTTTTATGCTTGCTCTAAATAAAGGCATCACTCAAAATGATTAGGCTAGTCTCATGCCATCATCTTTGTATCCTCCAAATTCATTTTGTATTAATTCATATCATAGTATAATCTTCCAATACTATAATCAAATTATTGTTTTCCCGAAAGCTCTGGCATTCTCGGTATCTAGGAATGACTCTATCCCCACTAGTGACAAGATTCACAGAAAGGGGAGCGAAAGCCATCCCGAAAACGCTGGTCATCACCCTCTCAGGTAATGACAAGATCCGTGTCAAAAGAAAAGGTGAATCGGAGCTGATATCCACTTAAAAGGCGAGATGTTGTTCCCACACGGGAGAAATAAGAGTTAACCGACGTGAGCACTTAAATTTAAATCAATTTCTCGGAATCCATGGGCCTACCCGAGAGCAAGTCTATCTAAAGTGGTCGATGTCCCAGATAAAATAAAAACTTCACAAATCAAAAATAACAATAATAAGCAAAAAAAAATTATTTTCGATAATGCAAAGAAAATATTACGAGTCTTTTTGCATGATGCTAACAGCTTAAAAAAAAAAGTGGGTTGGGGGGGGGGGGAGGAAGGTTGGGTGGGGTGGAAGTCTTCATTTTTGCAGGGTCATATCGGGTGGTCGACTCTTCCTCACTTCCCAACTATCCTCCTCATCGGGGCTCTCTGTCGGCTCATTGCGGGTTAAAGCGAAAACCTCCCTCTAGTCTGAATCCTTAGGGTCGACCAAGCCATGACGAACGAATTTTTGAATGGTATAGTCCACCCCAAGTTTAAAGTACTCTGCCCGACCATCATCATATTGCTTTTGGAGACTAATGAAGTAACCTTCTCTATCAACTCGGTATTTTCCTTCTCCAAAGCCACTATATTATCGAGGAATTCGTTGTTGGCCCTCACGGACCCGTCGAACTTGAGCATTAAAAGGTTTTGGTCGTCGCGAACCCTTCTCAAATCCATCTTCACCGAAGCTTCCTTCTTTTGAGTTTCCTCCAATGACTACACACCTCGGGTAGGGCCATCCTTGGGAAATGAGCGCCGCCATTAACTGCCACTGGCCCACATTCTGGAGAAGCTCTTGGCGATCGAATCCCCCATAGTGTCGTCGAGCCTTCCAGACTACAGCAAATTCATCAACGCTAGAGGCAATTCTCTGTTGGCATCCGTCTGCAGGTACCAATCAAATGATCAGTCCAACAAACCAAACCGTTTGCTGGCATCCTCCCATATCCGTTCGACACTCTCAGGCACAGGATGTTACGCGACCCCCTCTTTCTTTTCATGGGAGGGTGGAGCATCTGCTTCCTCTACCGGTTCCTTTCCCCGCCGACGTACCTTGCTCCTTCACGTGAGGGTAAAGGCTCAAATTCGCCAACGAAGAACTAAATGAAGAAGAGGGGACGACCTAACTTGCCTTGTCCCTCTCAGGCCGAGAAACAAAGGAAGAACCATCGGCCAGAGGATCCAACAAAATGATAACAGTCGGCAATGTACCAGCCTGCATGTCCGCGACAAACGAAGAGGAGCTACGGTCACGGCTATGTCTGGGGTCCCTTCGAAAGCGGGTTTCGTCTCACCACCTCCCACTGCATTAAGAAAGTGAGAAGAATGCTTTTGAGGGATAGCAGGGAACGTACCAGTAACTTGGTCCTGAATAACAATACTATGAGTAGACACGGAGATGAGGTATTACGCAGCCACATTGTAAGGGAGCATATCCTCGTCTCCTACAAGATTACCTGACTCCAAGGGATGCTTCTGCCTCGCTCGAACACCTTCAACAATATCCGAATCATGCCACAGCGCTTCAGTCATCTCAACCTCCAATGCACGAGTAACCATCGCCTTTGCAATATATCGCTAGACCAATAGATGACGGCCGGTCAGCCTATCCCTGACGACATCCATGCTCTCCGGGAGAGACTTTGGCTTTGATACCAAACATCCTGTCGGCTCATGCCGAATCCTCCAATTATCAGAGCAAGAACCAATCAAGAAATTCTTCTTTCAGTCCCTTATTTTGCTTTCCACCCTTGTCAAGTGGAGCTTCTTTCCCGTCGAGAACATGGCAATGCCCTCCCTATCAACCTTAAACTAGAAAAAAAATTTAAGAAAGTTGATATTCCACGAGATGCACTCCCGCCGACAGAAAAGAAAGAACGACATTATTGCAGCTATGGAGTTTGGCATCACTTGCGTCGGAATAGCCTCATACATGTTAAAGACACTCCGGAGCTCAGTGCGAGCTCAGTGCACAGAGGCAATCAGAGGCCGTACTATAACCGGTCTTGGTAAAAAACCAGATCCTTACCCACAGAAGGTCCGTCGCCCGCACCGACCTCGGTGATTTTTGAAGAGTGACGCTGTCATGCATAACATATCTCCTCTGCAACTCCCTCAATTCATTCGTCGTTAAGAACGAAGTGTCAAGCGCTTTTTATGGAGCCAAAAAGGGCGGGCGAGAGAGTATTTCGGGGCCACTAAAGAAAATCAAAGGAGCCCAAAAAGAGGAGATGAAAAATGAAGAAAAACTAAAAGCTCAAATGTAGAAATCAGAATACGTAAAGTAAGAAACAATGATCCCATGCCTTATTTATCGGGCGTAATTGAAAATTGAAGCGTCACACAAGGGTGAGTAACATACCAAACGTCTTTTCAAATTTATTTAAATATTTTTTCATTACCAAATAATACTAATTAAAATTTACATAAAAAATTATTTGCTTAAATTTACTTTGATTCAACTTCAAAATATCTCGATATATAATAAATTAATTGGGATTATAAACTCCATAAACTTAAAGCTACTATATATAAAAATTTGACATTTGAAGTTGCTCACCATTTACTTGACTCAAAATTTGATTTGAGTTGAAACTTAAATCTTGGCTTTCGAGTAGAGCAGGGCTAATGCTCGACATAATTTCACCCCTTATGATTAATGAGAAATTTCTGTAATATCACACATTAACATGGATTAATGGACATATTTTGAGTAAAAAGCGAGCATTATTACTTTACATCAAACTACTATAGTAAGAACGTCTTTCTTAATTGTCCCTTTATTCTTTTGGCATATATATATTTATCATTATTTAGGTAAACCCCCGCAAAATTAAGCGAGTTTCCCATTTTGTTAAGTTTAAGAAAGCATCCAAAAGTGTGGCGACCACCAATAATTTTGGGCTGCAGGTGTAAATTAGTATATTTGACTTTTACGTTAAAACATTAATAATATTAGAGCAGAAGGCTTAGTTACAACAACAACAACAACAACAACAAAGCCTTAATCCCACTAAGTGGGGTCGGCTACATGAATCCTTTTTCTCCATTGCGTCCTATTTAGTGTCAAATTTTCGTTTAATTCTAATAAATTAAGATCATTTTTTATGCAATAAGCCCAAGTTTTCCTAGGTCTGCCTCTGTCTTTCTTAACATAAGTTGTATTTAAAACATCTACTCTCCTAATCGGATCATCAGGTGGTCGACGTTTAATGTGACCAAACCATCTAAGGCGGCTCTCTCTAATTTTATCCGTAACTGGTGCAACTCCAACCCTATTACGGATATATTCATTTCGCATTTTGTCTCTAAGTGTAAAGCCACTCATCCACCTAATCATTCTCATCTCGGCAACACTTAACTTAACATTATGCTTCTCTTTTAAAGGCCAACATTCAGCACCATAAAGCATTGAAGGTCTTACCACCATCTTATAAAATTTTCCTTTCAGTCTAAGCGGTACTTTTCTATCACACAATAGGCCGGACGCATTCCTCCACTTCAACCAACCAACTTGAATTCTACTATTAACATCCCCTTCTATATCACCATCGCTTTGAACAATGGACCCGAGATATCTAAATCGTTCACACCTTTTAATAATTTGATCACCCAAAGTTACACTTCTGTCACTAGACCTACTATTACTAAAATTACATTCCATGTATTCAGTTTTAGTTCTACTCAAACGAAGACCTTTAGACTCCAATGTACACCTCCATAATTCAAGTTTTTCCTGGACTTTTTCTCTTGTCTTATCCACAAGGAGGATATCATCAGCAAAAAGCATACACCAAGGTACATCCTCTTGTAAATGCCCAGTAAGACCATCCATAAATAAAGCAGAAGGCTTAGTTAAATGAAACAAATTCTTATATATATATATATATATATATATATATATATATATATATATATATATATATATATATATATATATATATATATAGATAGATATATAGATATATATGTATTTCTTTTTTTAAGTTATATGTCAATATGCCATGTTCTGTATGAGAAGACTGAGTTAATATAGTTTATAATATATCGATCGCCACTCAGCCGGTCACTTGGGTCGGCTGAATTCAAGCAAGTCTACTGACCGACTACCACCTTGCTAAAATTTAAATTATAATACAAATATGGTATAAAATTTATATGATTAATGAGAATATTTACTGTATTAATAGCAGTTTTCAAAACTATTCCTTCATTTCTATATTTATACAAAATACACTTCTATAAATAAGGGGAAAAATACGAATAAAAAGACCTTTCATCGATTCTCTCAACAGACAACCAATACGAATAAAAAGACCTTTCACCGACTCTCTCAACAGACAACCCCTAGAGGGCTATATTCCCTTTTTATTTTCTTTTCTCCTTCACTCGATCCCCTAACTTCAGGACTGGTTCACAAAGGATAATCTAGAATCCAACAATATTTATATTTATATTAGTGAATCATTCTCATCCTTATGGATGAGAAGACGTATAAGATAAAAAAAGTTCTCCAGAATACATCAATAAGAATGTTTCAGATATTTCCAAATCATAAACTTATCAATCCAGTTATGATACTCAAAACAAAACAAGGGTAGAGCAACAAAGAAAAAATACACCATATTTCACCACATTTTTCCAAATCAAATGTCCCCAACTGCTCTCGGAAACAAATTTCAATACTGAAAACGGTCATCTCACCAAGACTACCAGCCGAACACTAACCATAAATGCGAAAATTTAACTTCAGTTACAAAACTCCTCATTTTGCTTCTACTCATCAGCTCTTCGCAGCTTGCTTTTCCTTGGCTTTCTGTATCTTCAGAACCTTCTTAACAATCTTCTGCTCTTCAACAAGAAACGCACGAATAATCCTTTCCCTGACAGCGCCTCCAGATAAAACTCCTCAATATGCACGGTGGATAGTCCTCCTATTTCTAGATAACCTAGATCTTTTGTGCTCAGCAGGTCTTAGGCAGGGAATACCTATAATCCTCTTGCAGGTGACCGGGCATTTTGGCGCACTCGCCCTTTTCTTAGTGTACTGGTAAATAAGCCTGCCACCTGGAGTTTTCACAACCCTAGTCTGGTTTGATTTTGTCGCATAGCTATGCCACTTCCGGTAGGTTAAACGCTGCATCATTTCAACATTTCCCTCCGATGTCCGCTCTATGTCCCGTGGGGCATATATATATATATATATATATATATATATATATATATATATATATATATATATATATATATTAAAAATATAGAGATGAGAATATTCCCCATAACAAATATTGCCGTGTCAGTCATCCTGAGTAGCTCTACTATCTATATTACTAACAAAAAATTGTTTAGTAATTCAGTAAGAAATCCTAACTGTTAATTATTTACTTGAAATTACTTCCTCTAGTGCAATAATTTTGTGATCTGTTTTTGGATATCACGTGTTCAACTAAGTTTACTGAATCATTTTGTGATCTGTAATAACTAAAAAAGAATAGAATTTGATATCCAAAAACAGAGACGTCTTAATATAAAACAATAAATTCTTATATGAATTCCTTAACAGGATTTTATTGAATATTCATATGCTTTGGATGCAGGAAATAATGGAAGAACTTGGAGTGTATTTGGTGAGCTATGACCGTGCAGGCTACGGCGAGAGTGACCCAAACCCCAAACGATCACGTAGAAGTGAGGCTTCAGACATTGAAGAGCTTGCAGATTCCCTCAATTTGGGCTCCAGATTTTACCTCATCGGCTACTCTCTAGGAGGCCATGCTGTTTGGGCATCTATCAAGTACATTCCTGGAAGGTGCGTTATCCTTCTATGATTTCTTTTTTTTCTTTTTTCTAGAAGATTTACATACATACCAGCTAATTTATATGTAATTTACATATCTAACTCTGAAACTTCAATTTTTACATATATTTGCTACCTTACCCGTGCATGAAAGGTGTATTTTATTTTTTAAAAGTTGTGATATGAAAGGTTTGGGTGATATAAATGTAAAAAAGTAAGGCTTAAGCGTAAATGCCTCTTTTTTTCATCTACATATGAGCGAGCTCAAATTTATTTAATTTTTTTTTCTATGTTAAGATCGTTTATTATATAGCTGAAGAAATAAATATAATTTAATCATTATGAGATTTAGAATATAAATACATTTATGATAACTTAATCTTCAACATTTTTATGTTATACAACTAACTAACTACACATGACATGACATGATGCAAGACTCATTGGTGCCTTTGGCGTAAGACCCTCGGCTCAGGAATTTTAATCACACCCTTTTGAGAGGATTTGAATAGCAGGAAGTGGGGTCCGCCCCTCGGTCAATTCAACCAAAAAATGAAAAAAAAAACTACACGACTTGATTTGACTGTTAAATTTAGATTCAGATTTATTTGTATTCTATGTTAATTTTATGGGGCATTTACATACATGCCAAACAATTCTCATCTATTTACAGCTTTAACAGGCTTTCATATTCATGTGCATAGCACTTAAATCCTTGACACCACAACAAAAATACAAATTTATGCTACCAGTGTTTTAAATATAACTATGTTAGAATGATGTGGTATGTATATAAATTTCCCTAATTGTCTTACTGAGAATTCCTACATTATTGGTCTGAATTGCAGGCTAGCCGGAGCCACACTCCTTGCTCCGGTGATAAACTACTGGTGGCCGAGCTTTCCGGCAAACCTAACGGAGAAGGCCTACAGTGAGCAGACTGTAGGAGACCAATGGGCGCTGAGAGTATCACACCATGCGCCATGGCTGCTTCACTGGTGGATGAAGCAGTCATGGCTGCCCACATCAACTGTTGTCAAGGCCACAACACCTCTTCCTAACCGCCGCGATGCTGAGATCAGAGAATGGGCTGCTTCAAATGGAATGATTGAAAAGGTCATCTACTTAAAATCACTCCTCTTTTTCATGCATTTTATGGATATTTACCACCCAATGCTTATTTATCTCTTTACATATCTAACATCTAAAATTTACTTTTTTTTTTTTTTGGCATTTATACCAACCAATTCTTTCATATCACATAAAAAAAAATTACTATTATTATTTTAAATGAAATACATCATTTCATACTAGTGAATATGTGTAGATATGTAAATATATAAGATTTAAGTGATATGTATGTAAAATTTCATATTTACATTTATAGCATTTTTGTGTCATCAACTTATGCATGAAAATTTGTATTTATTTTTTAAAAGTAATAGTGATATAATATGCTATGATCAACATTTATGCAAATAATTAATTCAATAAATAATAAAATATTTGAATGCGGTGGGGCCCACAGAGGAGGAAGCTGGCGACGCAGCAAGGGATCGAGGAGTCATATTACCGGGACATGAAGGTGATGTTCGGTAAGTGGGAGTTCGATCCAATGGACCTCCACGAGCCGCCCTTCAGGGTTCATCTATGGCAGGGCGATGAGGACGGGCTGGTGCCGGTCACTCTGCAGCGATATATATGCCAACGCCTCGGGTGGATCGAGTACCACGAGCTGTCCATGACCGGCCATTACCTGTCTGCTGTGCCTGGCTTCGGCGATCTTCTTCTCAAGACCTTTCTGGTTAGGTCCCAAACAATATAGCTATTTATGTTATGCAATGCAACACATACACATGGAGAGAGTATAGTAGTTAATTTTATAGTTATTTGATGTACACGGCTTGTTGGGGTTCTCCATGCAAAGCTATTGCAAAAGCTCTATTTATGTATCTTATATGATTAAGAACTCTTGGGTTTATGTTCTATCAGTAAACATGCTTAAATGTGCACTATTATAATTGAAAAAGAATTTCAGTGTCATGTTCTAGGGAAAAATTTGCGTATATATCAGCGATGCATACATATTAGGGTACACGAAGTTATAACCAGGTTACTGAAGAGGATATTGGGGGGATTATAACTTGGTTATAATCTCCTGTAACCTCTGTGTACCCTAAATATGTGTGCATCTCCTCGTATATGTACGCAAATTTTTCTTCATGTTCTAGCCCTCATCATACGAAAAAGCATAAACTATATAGTATGATGTAGCATGGACCACATCACATAAAAAAAATTAGTATTAATATATTCATATGTGCACATCTGTTACACAAATGACTTCTAATTCTTTTTAACACTGTTTTAACTACCACAGTATTTCCCATACTACCTGAGGGATGGGAATTTTTTGGGCGAACATTCTTCAAAGTTTTCATTGTGATGGCTCAGCTTTATGTTGGTTAGTATATGGCTTTGATTCAATTAGCGTTTTGTGATCGCATCCTCTTAAGAGGAAGTTATTTCTGAATAAATATCAACCTGAATCCACATTGAGGTGCAAAATTGTAGCATTTTAGAGAACAAATTTTGGTCGGCTTTAAACGTCCAACAAAATGGAGAATTTGCTTTACAGTATCCTGAATATAACTTGAGCATAGTGTGTTCTATTTCATGAAAATAAACAACTGATTTGGCAGTAATACAATGTCAGAATATGCCACCCATTGATTGCAAGTTCAGAAAAAAGCAATAACTGAAAAAACCATAGAATTCATCATCAGACATAACAATAACGATCACTAAAACAAAAGTCATGTATAAATGGAACCCTGTAAGTGATCGTAATTACAATTTCATCCACAAAAAATGAGAGGCAAACATAGGTACAATTTACAATTTCCTTACTATTGAGCTTCCAGCCATCTTCAATTTTGGGCATATTAATTTGCTTCATTAAATATCATAATTAAGAAGGGCTGGGTCGAAGGTAACGGCATCTTCGCTGGTAGAAATATCTAAATTTCAAAATTTCAAACATCGAGTACAACAAATTTTACTGAAATGGAACATATTTGCTCACCGTTAAGTTTGCCTGATTTCAGAGGTAGCCTCCTGAATTTTTTTCTTCATAATCCTAAAGCTTCTCCGCCCTGTTTCTGTCCACCCATTTGAAGTGTTTACTTTGTGGATGTCTGATAGAAAAGGTGATCTAAATGTCTGCTCTTTCTGTCCATAAGTTTCTTCGTAGTCTGCCAATGATTAAAACTGTAATTAAAATTCGTGGGTGAAATTATAAGTTTGTGATCACTCTAAATTATTATTTCAAAGTTTATTATGTTCTTAATTCTATTTATTTTCTAATTAATAAAATCAGTTTTGATATGTTTATAACCGTCTCACGAGGAATCATCAATCGAGAGCAGTTAGGGAGGTAAGAGCAGCAAGAGTCGAGAGGAACAAAAAATTAGAAATATATAAATATTAAACATCCTCAAACTTACTTCTGAAATAAAAAAAAGAACAATCTATTTTGTTTTTAAAAAATAAACAAACATTTTTGTTTAATTTCTACAAAAACTTGAGAATCCTGATCAAGATATAAAAGCATGAAAATATTTCCATTTCAAGCAGTTCGAACAGCATTCTTTTGCAGCAAAGAGTTAGAACATGTCAGACTGCTAACTGTTTCAGATGGAGTGAGTTCCATATATAAGTACCAAGCATGACAAATAATGCCTTGCAAAATTCAATTATTGTAACAGCCACCGTTTTGAATCCTGCTCTGCAATTTATGGCCCCATATTTTGGGTGTGCCATGGGGGAATAATTCCGCGATGATGATCTTAGTGAACATGTGGCATATCGGCAAATGTCATGATTGTTACGCAGGAATTAGGTGGAACCTATGTAAATGAACCAAAAGAAAACAAAGGAGCCATCCATCATGTTCTTCGGTAAAACGTGTAAAAATCAATTAGATGATGATTTTCACATCATTATTAGTTGTCTCACTCTCTAGTACTTGGAAATTATATGATCTTTATGGCATCTCCATTCCTATTGATACTGTGAACCAGAAATTTCCAGAAAGCTCAAGACGCAGAGTCATTTTCTGGAAGCTCCCAGACAATGATCACCAACTACCATATAGTCTACTCTTAAACCACAACAACAACAAGCATTTATCCCACTAAGTAGGGTCGCCTACCTAAATCCTTTTCTCCAGTGTGTCCTATTAAGTGTCATAATTCATTTAATTATAATAAATTAAGATCATTTTTTAGATAATATGCCCTAGTCTTTTTAGTTCTACCTCTACTTTTCTTAACATAAGTTAGTATTTAAAACATCTACTCTCGTAACGGGATCATGGTCTATGTTTAATGTGAGCAAACCATCTAAGACGACTCTCTATAATCTCGCATGCAAATGGAGCTTCACCAACCCTTTCACGGATACGTTCGTTTCACATTTTGTCTCTTAAGTGTCAAGCCACTCATCCACCTAAGCATTCTCATCTCAAAAATACTTAACTTTGTTTTATGCTTCCCTTTTGAAGGCCAACATTCTACACTATAAAGAATTGCAGGTCTCACCACCATTTTATAAAATTTTCCTTTAAATCTAAGCGGTACTTTTCTACCACACAATAAGCCTGATGCATTCCTCCAATTCAACCAACAAATCTGAATTCTACTAATAACATCCCCAAATATATCACCATCACTTTGAACAATAAACCTGAGAAATCTAAAATGTTCACACTTTTTAATGATTTGATCACCCATAGATACAACTTTTCCACCAGAGCTACTACTACTAAACTGACATTCCATGTATTCAATTTTAGATTTAGTCAAATGAAGGTTTTTAAACTCCAATGTAGACATCCATAATTCATATTTTTCCCGAACTCCTCTAAATTTATCCACAAGAAGGATAACATCAGCAAAAAGAATACGCCAAGGTACATCCTCCTGTATATGGCCAGTTAGAGCATCCATAACTAAACCCCAAATATATCACCATCACTTTGAACAATAAACCTGAGAAATCTAAAATGTTCACACTTTTTAATGATTTGATCACCCATGGATACAACTTTTCCACCAGAGCTACTACTACTAAACTGACATTCCATGTATTCAATTTTAGATTTAGTCAAATGAAGGTTTTTAAACTCCAATGTAGACATCCATAATTCATATTTTTCCCGAACTCCTCTAAATTTATCCACAAGAAGGATAACATCAGCAAAAAGAATACGCCAAGGTACATCCTCCTGTATATGGCCAGTTAGAGCATCCATAACTAAACCCCAAATATATCACCATCACTTTGAACAATAAACCTGAGAAATCTAAAATGTTCACACTTTTTAATGATTTGATCACCCATGGATACAACTTTTCCACCAGAGCTACTACTACTAAACTGACATTCCATGTATTCAATTTTAGATTTAGTCAAATGAAGGTTTTTAAACTCCAATGTAGACATCCATAATTCATATTTTTCCCGAACTCCTCTAAATTTATCCACAAGAAGGATAACATCAGCAAAAAGAATACGCCAAGGTACATCCTCCTGTATATGACCAGTTAGAGCATCCATAACTAAAAAAGAAAGTTATGGGCTTAAAGCCAATCCTTGATGTAATCCAATTGAAATAGGAAAATACTTGGTCAATCCTCCCAGTTCTCCAAGTTTTTACATTTAAATAGATTTTATAATACAATTTTTAATATTTTATCTTTTTTTGCACATTATTATTCCACCATAATTATTAATAAAAATATTTCATTTTGATTCTCAAAGTTAAAAGTAGAATTCTTAGCGTCGCAAATTATTCTTACACTCCCTATAGACCACCTTATATTTTTCTCAGTTATCTAAGTTTTTACATTTAAACCAACTTTTATAGCACAAATTCTTATATTTTATCTTTTTTAGCATATCATTATTCCATCACCAACTATTTTTATTTATAAAAATTTTTTCTTTTGATTTTCCAAATATATCTTTTGTCATTTGTTTAATAGTGCTTGTTACTTTATCCACATAGAATTAGTTTCTTCATGAAGATCCAAAAAGTTAAAATCTTGAAGTTTACTCATAAAAATAATTTTATTCGTCTTTTAGGTGCCCCAATCTAAAATAAATGTCATGAAAAAAACATATGGAAAATCATTAAGCTACTAAAAGAGAGAATTTGTAAGATCTCATTAAAATATAAAGCAAATGAAAGCTTGGAACATTATTAAATAAAGTTGGATAATAAAGGATATATAATTATACATAACACTAAGAGAAAAACTACTAAGAACTCCTGTTACCAAAATGAGCATACTTCGTATTCTTCTAACTGCTCACCTTGGATATCCATTCAAGAATACGATGTGAAGAATACCCTTTTACATGGGAATGCTATTGAAGCAGACAGATCTCCGCTAGAATTTATAGAAAATAAAATTTGCAAACCAATATAGGAATTATATAATTTTCAGCAATCTTTGAGGGCATGATTTGGCAGATTACATAAACGAAATTTGAAATATGAAAAAAACAAAACCAAGAAGATCACACACTCTTCATAAAGCCATTCCATTAACAAAAAAATCTCAATTTTTTTGGTATGTTTCGATAATTATTACAAGTGATGGCTACAAATGAAATGAATTACTCAAAAGAGAACTCTCACAAAATTTGAAATCAATTTAATTTGATAAACTCAAATATTTCATAGACATGAAAATGACTCGATTAAAAAAAAAACCCTCAATAAAAAAGTAATGAATCTTTTGAGAGATCTAAAAATGACTAAATAAATACTATGTGAAACTCCAACTCAACCAAGTAGAAGTTAACATTGAACAATATAAAAAACTACAATAATAAAAGAAGTAAAACAACAAGCCTATATCCCACTAACTAGGGTCGACAAAAGTAAAAAACATAAATATATCCAATACTTCTATTGACATCAATTATGCAATAAATCTCATAAATTAATTTATGTAATAGACTAAAAGATCTCAAGCTGCTTAACGAAATTCTTAGGGTATCGAAAATCAAATCCTAAAGAGTTCCCCGTGTTGAAGAAGAAGATATAAATTCTTCACTGGATTTTTTTATAGAAAACAAAATTTGTGAGTTAAGGCACTATATAATATTAAACAATCTCCAAAGGAAAGGTTTGAGAAATTTACAGAAGTCCTGTTTGAAATAGAATATAAAGAAAGCCAAGAAAATCATACACTTTCTATACAACATACCCTAACAAAAAAATCGTAGTATGTCTTGTGCATATTGATATAATTATGAAAAGAGATGACAATAAAGAAAATAAATATCTTCGAAAAAAAATATCAAATAATGTGATATCAAAGTAGCCCGATAAAATCAAATACTTCACAGATATGGAAAAGACTCGATAAGAAAAAGAATTTTATCTCTCAATAAAAATGTAATGGATCTTTTAATAGAAATAAAAATGACTAATTGAAAGCTCTATCAAAGTCCAACATTGGAAATGACTCGATAGAAAAAATAATAATTTTTCTCTTTCAATAAAAAAAAATGTAATGGATCTTTTAAGATAAATAAAAATGACTAAATAAAAGCTATATAAAACTTTAATCGAACCAGGTAAAAGTTGAAACTAACGATTGATCAATATAAAAAAATAGCAACAAAAGTAATATATCCCACACATCTCCTTACATCACTTTCGCAGTAAGTTTGATAAATTAATTTATACAAACACAAAGAATCTCACATTCAAGATGTTTACAAAATTCTCCAGTATCAAAAATCATATCTCAAAAAATAAAAATAAAATAAAATAAAATAAACTTTTATTAAAAACATGAAACCTTACAACTTGAATAATATTGTGAAGCTGACTATGTAGAATCACTAGTGCATAAGACATCCACATCACAATAGTAACACTAATACAAGGA
The DNA here is from genome assembly GCA_022702705.1 of Papilionanthe hookeriana x Papilionanthe teres. Taxonomy (NCBI): domain Eukaryota; kingdom Viridiplantae; phylum Streptophyta; class Magnoliopsida; order Asparagales; family Orchidaceae; genus Papilionanthe; species Papilionanthe hookeriana x Papilionanthe teres. The sequence continues at coordinate 62,632,977 of CM040426.1, read as the reverse complement.
AATCTGACAATATTGAGTAGCAATAAATAACATATTTCAATGTCAAGTGTTGATTCTGAATTTAGAGCAATGGCAATATTATATATATATATATATATATATATATATATATATATATTGAAAATGCCCAAGAGCTAATTATATTAAAATAGAATAGTTACATAAATGTTGCATGAGAGGATCCAATAAAGGCACCCTACCATGCAATACACACACACAACACCCCAAAAAAGATAAGAAACAGAAAAAACTCCATAATTCAAAACTTGCAGAAAACAAGTTGCTAGGAGCGAGCCAGCTTAGTCCTGCCTCTGCCTCTGGATCTAGGAAAGAAGTCTGCTAATAATTTGTTGAGTGTCGTGCCATCACCTGAAATAACTAAAGTATCATCCATTAAGTTCCCAAGCTGGGGTGTGCCTTCATTGTTTTTATTCCTCCTAGATATGTAAACCTGTCATTCCTTATTCGAGGACTGACTCATCTCATTAGTGTGGTCAACAGATAGTCCGACATGTAGAAGAGGATGAGATCCTAGCTCCTGACTAACAGTAACAACATTCTCATTCTGAAGAGATGGTAGAAATGTCTCCTCAGCACCAAATGCTTCATGGAGAAGTGGAGCTGCAATGCTCTCCTGATTATCGGATCGAACAATATCTTTTGGAGATAAAGATCCTGTAGTATAGTTTTCAACAGTTATAGAAGCTATAGGTTGCCCAACTGAACCATCTGCCAATACATCAGTCGTAACAAGAGAAATAATATTGTCTCCAGTGCGAGGGAGAGGTGGCAGCGTGTCAACTAGTGTTTCAATAATCGATGGAATGCACTCAGGAGTGGAATAGGGACAGGTATGAAGTGGGGTAGACCCAATAACATTTTTACTCGGAAGTTTTAGATTCAGATGCAAATGATAATATTCAGAAAGAGAGTGTCCAAACATATGATAGTAGGTGCAATAAAGAGATATCTGTTTGAGTCTTGCTTACTGCCAAAATCCCTGATGCTGTGTGCCAACCCATATCTCTCTCGGAAGAGTAATATTTTGTTCTATCAAAATTCTAGTTTTAGAAGGACGAGTTACGTTCACTGTAGGTGTATCAGTTTTGAGGGGTTTACCGTATACCATGGCTAAGGCGAAGAGGAGCTCGTGATCGTAAAGATGAACCTTCAAACCTGAGAAGCGCAGCCAAACAGGAATTGTCGGAGGTTCAATACATCTACCGTCCTTTTTAAAACCTTCATCACCCGGTTGTCTATTCAAAAGAATCTTCTCGCAAACAATTGGGCGTAATCTTCATCATCTGATAATTGAATGAAAATATGTCGACCGTCAAATTTACCAATCTTCAAACCACCTTTCAGCTTCATTTGCTCAAAATTCTTTCGAGTTAGCTCAAGTTTAGGGTTTCCATAAAGAAATTTACCTAGTAAGAGCAGCCGGTAGGGCGCAGCTAGGATGGATAACTCAGCCTCTGTGAGAAGGATTGCAGGTTTACTGTTTTTACGTGATACTTTTTTGAGAAAATCAGTTTCAACGCCAAGCGCAAAAGCATCGTGATATCGCTGCGGAAACATATTCGAAAGAGAGGCGGGAGCGGGGTTATCACCGGTGAGAGCGGCGGCGTAGGAACAAAGCCTTGAGGCCATCTCATAGGCCGGTGTCAGGTGACTGCGAGAAGTACCAGAGAAGGCGAAGGGACGACCGGGCTCTTTCGTCGGGATCAAATCCCTACTTCTTCGAGTTCGGCGTAGAAACAGAAAGAAACAGATGACGGGAACAACGAGCAGGCGTCAACTTGCGAGCCAAAGATTCGTGTGAGCTGATGCCGAAGGATTTGACGAGAAACTAGACGAAGTGCAAAGGAGACGATGAAGGTGACGATGTACCAAACCTCGAAACGAAAGCTACGAGCCAAGGATTGGACGAAAACCTTCATCACCGTGCTCGACGAGACCGACGAAATGGAAAATCGGGGATTCACTGCGAGGTTTCGCCTCATTATTAAACAAAATCTACTATGAATTAAAATTATATAAGAAGATTTGAATATAAATGCAAAGAAACTATGAGGTTTTACTATGATAATAAGTCTTCCATCACTATTAAACAAAATCTAATACAACATAATGGAACCAAATAAGTGGAGATGGATTAGTATTTCATTAAAAAAAAAGCATGATGACCGCTTAATTTGCATTCCTTAAGTTCATATGGAAAGTGAACACGCTCACATATTTCTAAAGAATTTTACAATCTCAGGGTCAAAATATTAAAAAAACAAATTAGAATGGCAAATCTCTACGGTCTAAATTACGAGAGCGTTGAAAAATGTTTTAAGGGAAAACAAAATCAGCACTTTTAAGATTGTTAAATAAGAAATGAAAGGAACGAAAGATTCATGTGCTAAGCCAGGGAAAACATATGCCACCAATTCATACACTTAAATATAGAAACGAGTGCCACAAATTGCTCCCTTCTCTAGCTTTAATTTTTAAATTCTTTGTGATTAGCAGTTTTCAATTATTTTTTACGTAATTTTTTTGTAGAAATACCTAGTAAGGAAATAAACACAGAAACTTTTGAATCACTTTCTCTAATATATGAAAGCATAAAGTATTTACCAAACCTCTGATGTCTTTCTGTGATGCTTTGTCTAAAGACTGGATCCAAGCAAATTTATTTCGATAAATATCAATTATACTTCCTAATTTCAAAACCAAAATGAAGATCTTTTGCTTTGACAAGGAAATTGAAGTAATGACTTTCCCATCTTAATACTCTCTGATTAGGATTTTTGCAACTAATTTGTATAATTGGATTTGGTTCACTCACGTGAATTAGGATACTTAAAAATATATATATATTTTTTAACGAGGCCTTAACAAGTCAATGATTATTCAAGGCTACTCAGAAAGGCCTATAGACATTATTAGAATTTTAACGTGTCATATCAAATCAACACCCATTACTTATGTAAAAGAGGAATCTTCTAGATTTATTATTTGAATCTCATTCCTTATAATATTCATGTTCATGTTATGAATCAAACAATCTTTTCCCAATGGCATTCATCTATGTTCTCTCAAAATTGATTATGTTATTGTCAGTTTATCAAGAACTTTTGTTGCAAGCATGTTAATTGAAATTGAAATCTCTGAGAAGCTTTGATAAGAAATGTTGGTGGACATTTAAAAAGTAGAGTTAGAGAAACGGCCTTCCTTTGCATCCCTTATAACTTACATGGCCACTCTTACCTCTTAAAGTTTTATCATTTACCCTAACTTCAGAAAAGCAAAGAAAAGAATCAAGAAACTCTAGAGTTGATACAGAAATCACTATTAATTTACATATCTCCATAAAGGATTCACAAACCCATACAACTGATGTTCAACTGAAATTTGTTTTAATTGAGCTAGATATCTTGAATAGAAAATCTGATAATTCAATGAAAATAGGCCCTCTACTATCTAAAACAGGCCCCACTGCGGTTCCAGATAATATCTTCTCATGGGGAAATTCAAACAATAAGTGTTTCAGTCAAAAAAATATTGCAGCGCTGATACTGAAACAACATAAATGTTACGTAAATTATGTAAGTTATCGATGGTTTTAACCTAAATAAATTGGGAGAACCAAATCAGGACAAATTTTCTAAAGAAAAAATTGATTTATTGCAGCTAAAAAGAACAAGATAATTGCCCAGACTTGGCTTATTAATGATGCGAGTAATTGTGAAAACCTATTTGGAGGTTGTATCTATTAGTATTGTGACATCTTATCCCATTAGTGTGGAAACTCCAAAGACTAATGAATTAACTGACAAAGTTAGGCTTATTAGAGAGAAACAAAAAATAATGATTAAATACAAAAGAAAAGACCTGATCTTCATCTAGACCTTCACCAAAAATAGTCAACAATAACATATTTCAGATAGGACGTGGATGCAAAGCTCTGTTACCCTTCTTTGATTGATCACTTGCCCCTTCTCATTGTGGCAGCTCCAAGCCATTAGATCTTATTGTACAAAATGTTACTATCGTTATAGCAAGGCCATCTTCTTGGTGTCTCTTCGCAATGTTGGTTGCACATTAAATTCACTATCTATCCTCTAAAACTCTTTCTATTTGACAATTTAATGCCACATATTCCAAATTACTTTCTATTTTTTTAAGTTAATCTTAAATGGCCTTTTTTTTCTAGATGAACCAGGTTAGGATAGATGAGCAAATTTGAAATAGTATTTTAACAATAGAAGGTTCAGTCATTCTTATATATTTGGTTTTCTAACGAAGAAATCCACCGCTTGGGAGAAAAAATAAATAAATAAAAGATCAATTAGCAAAATATCATCTGTTAAGATTAAGGAGCATGAAAATCAGTACTTGTTCTCAGGCCTCACCTGAAGACTTTGGAAGCTGATATCTAACTCTTAAAAATTCAGAGGCATTTTCATCCTTCATATGACAAAGCACCCTAAGGAAAGTATCAGCATCTTTTGCGCCTCTGTTTCCTGGTTTCTTGTGATCATATTGATCATAAGTTTGCTTGCTTGAATTAATCAGTTTATCAATTATTATTTCAGCCTGTAAGCAGAAGCAAATGTTTCAGTTTGTTAAAGTCCTGCCTCAAGAAAAGCCAAGCCAAGGGGTAGCACACCTTCATGCTGTACAATTCTAAGATCTCTTCAGCTTGTTGTGCTTCTTTCTTAATTACATCATAGTGGATGCCCTGACCATTTGCTTCAAAGAGATCCTGCGGAACATTTTTTTCCTTAAAGCATCAAGGCGAAGAAACAAGAAAGCTAGAAGCAAAGATAACCTTTTCAATTCTCAGGCAAAATCAAACAGACTGAGATTCAAAGGACAACTAAATCAATGATCAATAAAGTTGAATTCAAACAAACTAAATAAAGAGGAAAATTTATATGCATACCACTCAATTCCTATGTATTTACATATCTAACACTTAAACTTCAATTTTTACATGTCACCTTACTTATGCATGAAAAGATGCATTTCACCTTCTAAAAGTCATAATAGTTATATTTTTTATGTGATATAAAGATTTGGGTGGGAGAAAAATAGAAAAGTGAAGTTTAGATATTAGTGATGTAAATACATAGGAATTGGTTGGTAGAGGTAAGTTTTTGGAATTTTAAAACGTTCATTCCCACGACAGTAAGAAACCTTGAAGCATTCAATCAACGTTCAAGCATTATCAGGGTTTCCGGCATTGTCCACATGGCGACATATTTCTATGAAATTAATAATATAAACAAAAGCCATGAATAATAATTTTGTTATGCATGAAATAAAATAAAACTGGCCAACGTTAATGCTATGTTAGGTTAACAAAGATAAAGCTTAGAAGAATGAGAGCAGCCACACTGGGCACCTACAGACAGACCAAAGAATTAGTTGAAAGATTTAAGCCTTAATCTTTGCATAATGATTGCAAAAATAAATTCAAAATCATAAATCAAGATTAGTCAACTTGATTAATATTATAAAAATATAGAAAAATGACCCATTACCATTAATATCATGGTCATGCATCAAAAACTTGAAAATAGTTGCTCAAATGTTCTGAGGTTAATCACTCATGAATTCTCTAGAAAGTCACAAAATCAAGTAAAGTTTTGAAAGCATAAATTAATAATGTTTATTATAGTTTCACATATTGTAATTCCAGGTAACTAATGAAGTTGTCAATCCCATATGTATAAGCTAAAGTCAATTAAAAGTACGGGCAATTCTGATATATATATTAGGCTGCCTCAAAAAAGCAGGGTTCAAGGAAACCGTGACAAGCAAGCCCTTTTTCTATATGCATTAAGTATTGCATGGTATGCATGTGGATGCCTCATTTCGTAAATATGTGCTTGCCTATCATTATAAAACTCCTACATGTCCTATATTTAGTGTAAAACATTTTAAAATACCCCTCATTTCTTCAGCTATATCCAAACTATTTTCTAAAAATCCAGAATTCTAACAGTCCACTTTTACCTTAGAAGCTACCATATGTAACAAATGTTTGGATTATAAAGGCATTTTAGTAATATCTAACGCGAATTTCCAGAATAAAACCATAAACCAGTAAAAATTGCAAAAGCAATTCAAAATTGCAATCCTCAAGTAACCTTAAACAAAATGTGCAAATAATATTATCTATAGCTACCATTTAATTTTTAAAAATGAAAAAAAAAGGGACTCAATTGGTTTTTTTCTTCACTTTGATCTATTTTCTTTCTGATTTTAATAATGGTTTAATGTGAATATATATAAAAAAAAAATCTGAGAATGGAACTTCCCATTAAACGCTACTCCAAATTTTGCAGGCATCAAAAGATTAGACCTCACACACAAATGACTCAAAAAAATTTTGTATCCAGCATTGAACTCCATCTATAACATTCCAACAGAAAGCAATCACCAACTTCCCATTAAGACAGTTAAGTTTATCCACCAAACAAAATAAAGGTCACTTTCAACTTGAGTACGCAAATTCACGAGTATGAGGATCTCCGTTCCATTCTAAGCAAATAATGTAACAGAATGCTTACAAACAAATCAATAATAAAACAATCATTGCAAATGAAGAAATACAGGAATAAAAATCTTCTGAATAAAAAGTATGCGTACCAATATATTAAAATTCACAAATTTTTAGAATGAAAGGCATTTATATCTCAAATTATGGTAACAAAGCAAGTTTAAGCAGAGACGCTGCAGATATCTGTAATAGAACGGTGCAAACCTTTAGCATATTTAGATCTTCATGTAATATTTCCATATCTGTGTAAGAGAATGCACGAAAAGGGCCTCCATCCAGCATTACCAAAATATAAGCTGCCTGTTATAAGAAATACACATCATTATAAATGTTTAGATTAAATAAAGATTTACATGCATAACACTCAATTCTTTCGTGTTTACATATCTATCACCTAAACTTCAATTTTACATGCATGCCACCTTCCCTATGCATGAGAAGGTGTATTTCACTTTTTATAATTTAAAATGATGGTTTTTTTTTCTGATATGAAATATTTGGGCTGTATAAATGTAATAAGTAATGTAGGTGCTAGATATGAAAATACATGAGGCGGTATGTATGTAAATGGCCCCAAATTAAATTAAAGCTATCAAACCAAAGATAATATCTAAAGCGGATACCATTGATGCTCTGCAAATGCTCAAGACAACATGATCTCGAAGCTCATCGATGATCAAATCACATATGCGATCAAGTATCTTCAACAAATCAACAAAAAATTCCTATTAATGCCGCAGCAATGCAAATTCAACAAATTTCGAATTAGACATTCAAAGAATATGAATTGTTAGAATTTTTAACTCACTCCATCTAGTTCAGGAAGAAAGGCGTCCAGACGAAATTTTTTGACACCACCTCGGTACAATAAATAAATAAATGTCTCTCTCATATCCCAGAATATGGCCCTTGTTCCTGTAAAATAAAGAGAACAAATAGAAAATAAGTAGTACTAAAATTTTAAAAGTATATATATATGGAAGAGCAAGAATACCTAAAGATATACTTTCACATGGATATTGAATTTACTTCCAGTATATATTAAAAAAATAAGGCCGTTAATGTATGTTATTTATTGATGACTTCCAAAACAAGTAACATTGAATTTAAAGGAAATTTCTTATAAACGAGTAAGCACTTTCTAATACTTAATGTGATGCGACTATGAACTATCTATACTCCCATAATTGGATGAAAGGAATGCTCATGACAATATGAGATGCTTGGAACAGGCAACTAGAGGTGAGACAACATCTTTCTACAATCCTCACGCAAGTGCAGAAAAGCTGACATGAAGGCAGGCCAACTTTAATAGTTGAACCACGGAATAAATTGTCTTCTTGTAATACCAGAAAGCGACATGGACAACTAGGAGGAAGAAAATCGAAGATTGATGTGAAATTCTCAGAAAATATAGGAAGATTTGATTGGTGACAATTTAGGAAACTCTTTGATGAGTTTTATTCCCTTCCTATTTCTTTTTATTTTAGTTTATTTTCAAAATTATTTCCTTTCCATAATTAGGTAGATATATTTGGTAAGGTTGTAATTAGAAGAGAATAGTTGTCCTATATACATGTAATATTATAATTTATGATTTGCAATAAGATTTTAGAGATAGTTGTCTTCTTAAATTTCTTCATGGTATCAGATCCTTAGGAAACAAATTTCAGATCCTTTTTTCAACCATCAGAACCTCTCCAACAGCCATTCAGCATCAGAATCTTCCCTGCAGCAACTTTTCTCCCTGTAGGCCCTCTGTCAGAGCTTCTCCCTGTGGCTGTCAGTGTTGGAGCTCTTTCCAGACCCTCCCTGCAGGCCAAAAAATTCCCTACAAACCATCCTGGTACCTGTTTCATCTCCCGCCAGGAACTCTGAAGCCCCCATCAGTGAGAGAGTCTCCCTCTCCCGCTGTTTCTCTGAATGGCTATAGAAGGTGGTATATACGGTTTCTCATCACAGTGCAAGTCCCAAGCAAAGCCGTGGATCTTGAAAAGAATCGCAGCAAACAGTTGGATTTTTCCTAAGCAAGCAACAACATTTGTTGTTCCCTAACTGTTGCCGACCATGAAAAGGGTCGCAGCAAGAACTCCAGCAGTCGAAATTCTACAGCAAGGACATCCCAGCAAGCAGCTTTCAGAATTCCTTCGTCATCCCAGAATTCTAACCCTAAGCATGCATAACGCTTATGACCAAGTACGTAACGAAGATGACAGATTCTATTATAGAAGTTAGTTTTGAATCAGAGAAAAAATTCTGCCCAAAGAGTCCATGAACTCTCACTTTATTACAATGATAAACTCAAGGGTTAAAAGTTCCTTCAATGGTCTCAATCCATGTTAATGTACATTTGTGAAAAAGAAATGTGAAAAAGAAAAAGAGGAACACCTCATAGGAAAGGACAGTTCCTGACCACTGAGATTGGAAATTTAAGAAGTAGCTTGTGAAACTTATTCCAATACCAAAAATACAGCAAAATTATTTAAGATCAACACAAATATACACGAGTTTCGACAAGAAGAGTTAAGTGTGACCAAATACTTCAATATAATTATGAAGTGTTGGTTATAGTTAAATATGATTGATAAGTATGTATGTAAGTGCCCTCGAGATGCTATGTTATATAAAAAAATATTGGAGAACAAGAGGGTTATTGAGTTCCTATTGGGTCAAAATAAGAGGTTAAAAGAAAATTTATGAGGATGAACCCTTTCCTTACCACTAGGGAAGTCATTCCTCAAGTCGGGAAGAAAGTAGGAAAAAATCCAAGATGGGAGCAATTATGAATTCTTCTAGCACTGAAAGCTCCGTCTTATACACACACAACTCTTCCCATAAGTTAAAGCTAAAGAATAATTGTCTATTGTGTAATAATTGCAACAAACTAGGTCACATAAAAGACAAATGCTAGAAAGTACATGGAAAACCTGCAAATTAGAAACTAGGGCATGGGAGGAAAGACTAGGACAGAAAGGCCCATGTTGCTACTTCTAAACGGCCAGTCGACCCTAGTCCTTTCACCAAGGAACAACTAGAGGCATCAAAGAAACTTCTTTCGAACACAACTACGAAACCTACCAACTTGATACACCAAGTTATCATGTAATTTTCGACCTAGAATAATAGATTTATGTGCTTTTGATCACATGACTAAAAATATTCATACTTTCATCAACTAAGACTTCACCAACTCCAATTTTGTTAGGCCTGCAGATGAATCTTACTCCATGATTGTTGGGAAAGAAGTGAAAGTCTTTAAACATATTCAGCTCACTTTTGTGTTATATGTTCCTGAATTAGATTGCAACTTACTTTCATTTAGTAAACTTAAATTATATTCTAACTCTTGTAAATTTCAGACGATGGATTCGAGAAAGGTGACTGATAATGTTAACTTGCATCAAAGTCTATACATGCTCCAGAAAAATTACTATCTTAACACACAAGTGTCTTGTTCATTATCATCTTCCCATGTTCCTCAGTCTGTTGAAAGTTAAGTATTGTTATAGCATTGTCGTCTGGATCATCACAATTTTCATTATGTTCAAAAGCTGTATCATCTCTTTATTAATAAAAAAATCAAAACCCTGTCATTGTAAAATCTGTCAATTAGCTAAACATATCTGTCATGTTTATCCTCTGTCCTAGTACAAATCCTCACATCATTTCTCTATCAACTATAGTGACATTTGACCATCAAAATTAATAGCAGTTCAGGGAGCAAGTCGGTTTGTTTGCTTTATCAATATTTTTTATGAAGAAAAAAATCTAAAACTACAACAAATTTTCAATCATTCCATAACATTATTTTCACTCATTTCTAATGCAAAATTCAGGTTCTCAAAATTGATAATAAAAAGTAGTAATTCAATTTTATTATTGGACCCAACATTGCAAAGAATGATATCATCCATGTGGGTTTTAGTATTGAAACTAAATGGCAAAATATGATGGCTGAGAGGAAGAAAAGACACATCCTCGGGGTATCTAGGTCTGATGTTTTCTCACAAAGTCCAAAAAATTTTATAGGGAGATGCGATGCTCACAATCACCTATCTCATTACTAGAATGTTAAGCAAAGTCCTTGGATTCAAAGCCACTCTCGATATGGTGATGGAATAATACTCTCATGTTAGAGCATTCTCATTCAATCTTCCTTTAAAAAATATTTGAATGTCTCTTTGTTCACATGCACCAACCAAACCGCACAAAGCTTGACCCAAAATCAATTAAGTATATCTTCTTTTATACAGGTCATATTCTTTCATAAAAAAAAATAGCATAACTCCATGGATATTACATTCTTTAAAAAACAACCCTACTGAACCAAATTAATATTCAAGGGGAGAGCCTGGGTGAATATCAAACTTGAGACACTACTTTGGTTCCACAACTAGAGGATAACCATTCTACTTCCCTCTAATCATCTATTCTTCAAGTTCCGTCACTTGAGGATAACCAACTTGAAATTAACAAAAAGAAAATGCACAAGAATCTTCATGTGTACACTAGGAGAAAGAAATTCACTGAGTGGGACAAAAGACAATATGCAACCATAGGACTGTTCACAATCAAACCTAAATCAACACACCTCTAAAGTTCTAAGTGGGGTGGAACCAGTGTAAAAGATTGGAAAATGTGTTGCCTATGAGAAGTTATCACCTTATAAAACTTTTATATCTAATATTGATATTGTGCAGATATTCAAATCCATTCATGAAACACTTCATAGTTCAGAATGAAAAAAGGCAGTTGAAGAAGAGATCCAATCATTTGAACAAAATGGCACATGGACCTTTACAAAGCTTCCTCTAGACAAAAGACCTGTTGCATGTAAAGGTGCTCAATGTCATGTATGATACATATGGAAGAATTGAGAGGGTCAAGTCTAGGTTGGTGGACAAAAATTTCACTCAATCTTATGCGATAGACTATCAAGAGACCTTTAAACTAGTGGCCAAATTAAAAATTGTAGGATTTCTTTCATTTGCAGTAAATAAAAAGTGAGAATTGCATTAATTGTATATCAAAAATGCATCTTGAATGGGAACATTGAGAAAAAGGTGTATGTGGGGATCCTGCTAGCGCTGAAAGATGGCTCAAATAAACATTTGATTTGTAAACTAATATCGTTATTTTATGGCCTCAAAAAATCTCCACAAGCTTGGTTTGATAAGTTTGTCAAGACTGAAATCTAATGGGTACATCCAATACCAAGATGATCATACACTGTTCATAAAGCACACACACAGATGAAAGAAAGCTATATTCATTTATTTAGATGATATGATCATAACAAATGATGATAAAAAAATATTGAGAAGATTAAGGGGATTCTTGCTACTGAATTTGAAATCAAGGATCTAAGAATTATGAAATATTTTCGGGCCATAGAAGTGGCCAGATTGAAGATGAAAATTAAGATATCTGAAAGGAAGCACATCATATACCTGCTAAAAAAGATGGGAATGCTAGGGTATAAAACAAGTGATACTCCTATGGAGTTTAACAAAAGATTGCATTCTGGGTGAAGAAAAGAAATCAATGGAAAAAAGATAGATACTGAAGATTGGTAGGAAATCCTATCTACCTGCCACACAAGGTACCTGATATTGTTTATTCTGTCAACATTGTGAGTTAACATATGAATGGTCCAAATGAAGAATATTTGGATATGGTTTACAGACTATCGAGATTTCTTAAGACCCTTGATAGAGGGTTATTATTTAAGAAATCAGACAACATAGAAAAAGAGGTGTACACTGATGCTAGTTTGACAGGAGAACTCAAAGACAGAAAATCCTCATCTAGATATTGTCCCTATGAATGGAAAAATCTTATCACACGGAAGAGCAAGAAGTAGGCAGTGGCCTCTAGAAGTAGTGCAAAATCTAAGTACAAAGCACTTGAGTTAGGAATTTGCAAAGGAATGTGGATCCAAAGGTTGGTAAATAAGTTGGGATGCTCCACGGTCAATTCCAAAAAATGTTCTGTGTTAACGAAGCCGCCATCAATATTGCAAAGATCATGTGCATCATGCAGGGCCAACATTGCGATTGATAGAAATTTGATTTCTAAAAACGTCAATGGTGGCAATTTTCACTTGATCCATATTCCAACTCATCTTCAAGTCGCTGACGTCGTAGCTTCACTGAGTTGAATATCAAGCTGGGTCAATACAACATATACGACCCAGCTTGATGAGGGGTGTGGAATTCATAAAAAAGATAGGAATATCTAATTGGAGGCAATTTAGGAAACTCCTTGATAGGTTTTATTCCTTTCATGTTTCTTTTTATTTATGTTTATTTTCAAAATTATGTCCTTTCTATATTTAGGGTAGATATATTTGATAAGGTTGTAAATTAGAAGGGAATAAGTGTCCTATATGTGTAACCTTATGGTTTATGATACGTAATAAGTTTTCAAAGATAATTCTCTCCTTCATTTTCTTCACTAACTACTTCAGATAGGATTGCATGGAACAAAAAATGTTTAAAGTGGGCGGGCCTCTTGTGTCAATGCTTTCTCACAACTTTTCAAAAACATGGCAAATTATTTTTTGATTTGAAAACAAAATGTAAAAAAAAAAAAGGTTCTGCATTGCCTGGTAGCTCAGGCATGGCAGGAACCTCGCTAATCTAGATTGTCTTGCTCCAACTCTTCTCGTTCAAACATTTTAGTTCAAGATAAGAATTTATGAAAGAGGATAACAACAGCTTCCAGCACATCGCAAGGGGCCTAATGCCTTACATGCAGAGGAATTAGGTGCTTGCACTTTTAGAGGAGCTTGTCTAACTTTTTAAGCGTTATAAATATTTTTAGTTTCTTATTTATTTCTTGTGAGGCATCAAGTTGTGTGCTGACGAGGATATTCCACTCAACCATGGTCCCAAAATAATTTTACCTCAACGATGCGTCGTAGCTTGAGTGCAGTATATACAATGACAGTTAATATGAGCATCAAATATAATAGCATCACCAATTAGTATTTTACACATGTAAATAGTAATTTGTGAGTCATTTTTAAAAGCTTCTTCAATATCCTCCACTCCGCCACCTTGCTAAACCTCCCTTCCCCATTCTCTGGTTCTAGAAAGCTGAAAAAAAGGTAAATTCAATGAAAGATTGACATTCCCATCCCAATCCAACAAACCATATGTCATCTACAGTGAATAAGTGGATCAACCTGAATTTTACAGGTCAACTTAAAAAACAAACTCAAAAGGACTAATAATTACAGCCACATGACACTGCAGATAACCTAGTGTGATTGACGAATCATCAATTATGATTTTAACAGCTCCGAAGGGATTAAGCTGATCCCATTATCATTCAGTTAGAGTAGGAATTGCAATTATTCAAAGCTATCAAAGTGATACCTTTATATATGGTTAAACATAAATATATGTGCACTGCATATAGATATTATACTAAAGCACAGGCAAACACCAAGTAAATATGCGTTACAAAAAAAAAGAGATTTCAACGGAGTAACAACATTTACGTTAAAATGCCACCCATAATACAAATTTTTATCGATCCATATTCACCAATGACTCCTAAAAAAATAAATTTGCTCTTAATTCCTGAACAGCTTATCTTCAAATTAGATTTGGACCACAAATTTTCCTTCCTAACACTCAAAATATATCCAAATCACTGTTTTGGAAGTTCCTTCTCCATACTGCATTTCGAATCCCCAGCCATCTCAATATGTTTATAATCCTTATCCTCAAGAATTACAATTACACTTTTGTCAATGATGGGACTATGGTAGGACCGCCTACCTCCTCATACAGCTGCGTCTGTTCTTGCAGATCGTATATGGGATTGTAGCATATTTGAGGGACAGCAGCACTTGCAAAAATTCAGCATATTCATGCAGATTTTTTAAGCAGGATTTTAGCATCCACCAATTCTTGCTCCTTCTTTGGTAGGACTTTAGTGTAAAATTGGAGTAAAATGGGACCTTAACCCTCATGGAACTGTAGCCGCTGATTAGCATATTCCCATGGCTCTTCTTGCAACAACGTGTGCCCTCTCCTACAATGGTTCACGCGGCTACATGCAATTTCTTTGTTTACATCTTTTCCAGTGGCAATATTTACGATATTGTGTTGAGAACTGGATTTTTTATTTTTAAAATGACCCCAGATGGGTCAATAAAAAATATTAGTTATGTAATAATTAGTTTTCAACTCAATAAAGTTAACCATTTATGTTTTTTTTTTAATTTATTTTTTAATGTGGATATTGGATGTGCGATTCCTCCGAATGTGGTATGGAGTGGCTAACAAATAATGGGAAATTCAACACACTATAATGATGAGAGACTTGATTTTTTTTACTTCTATAAATTTGATTCTTTATTTAACTTCTTTTAAAAATATTATTATTGGCATGCTACTAGATTTCTTTATTGTTAAAACTTCAAACAGCTGGAATTTTAAATGCAATGAAATTTTCAATTGCAAGCTAATGGTCCGATTAGCACTCTAAAATCTTTGGATTTTTTTTAGTTAATTGCATTACCATAAAGTTAAAATTTTCATGCATTCTAGTTTAAACCTTAAAAGAAAAATTCTATATTGTTAGTGATCTCCGATCTATGAAATCAAACTCCCGTTGCATAATCCATAATTGTCAAAAGCAAATAGTACAACATAGTTCAAAAGTCCCAATAAGTGGCACAAAATGCATTGCATAGCATGCACTATTTTCAAAATAATGCAAAGCAATAAAAAAAACATGAATTATTTATTCATAACTCATCAAAAGAAATTCTAATAAAAACACAATTTTAAATAAATTTCTTTATGGAAACCCTAAACTCGAGCAAATTCGAAAGGATTTTGAGCAAATGAGGTTAAAAGTGGGTTGGAATATTGGTAAATTGGACGGTCGGCATATTCTCATTCAATTATCAGATGATGAAGACTACACTCAATTGTTTGTGAGAAGACTCCAGATGATGAAGGTTTTAAAATGGACGGTCGATTTTGACCCTCGTACTGAACCTCCTACCATTCTTGTTTGGCTGCGCTTCCCAGGTTTGAAGGTCCACCTTTACGATCAAGAACACCTACGCCTTAGCTATGATATACGGTAAATCTCTCAAAACTGATAAGCCTACAGTGAATCTAACTCAGCCTTATGAAGCCATAATTTTGATAGAACGGGATATTACTTTACATTTTTTAAAAGAGATAAGGGTTGGCACACAGCATCAGAGATTTTGGCAGCAAGCAGAACTCGAACAAATACATCTTTACTGCACACACTGTCGTAAGTTTGGACACTGCCTTTCTCAATGTTATCGTTTGCATCTGAATCTAAAACCTCCAAGTAAAATGTTGTTGGGCTTGCCTCACTTTATACCTATCCCTCTTCCACTCCCTAGTGCATTCCACTGACTATTGAAACACTGGTTGACACGCAGCCACATCTCCCTCCCACTACCGGAGACAATACTATTTATGTTCTTCCGACTGACGTATTGGCAATTGGTTCAGTTGAGCATCCTACAACTTCTATCACTGTTGAAAACAATAATCCGGATCCTACCTCCAAAGGATATTGTTCCGTTCGATAATCAAGAAAACATCATAGCTCCACATCCTCAGGAAACATCAGGTGCTGAGGAGATATGTTTACTACCACTTCAAAATGAGAATGTTGTTACTGTTAGTCAAGAGCAAGGGACTCATCCTCTTCTACATGCCCGTTAATCTGTTGACCACACTGATCAGATGAGTCAGTCTTCGGATGAGGAATGACAGGTTTACACATCTAGGAGAAAAAAGAAGAATGGAGGCACACCCGAGCTTGGGAACTTAATGGATGATACTTTAGTTTCTCCGGGTAATGGCACGACACTCAACAATTTGTTAGCTGGTTCCGTTACTAGAACCAGAGGCAGACGCAGGACTGAGCTGGCTCGCCCTTAGCAACTTGTTTTCTGTGAGTTATGAATTTTTGAGTTTTATCTGCGTTTTATCTTTTTTTGGGATGTTAGTGTGTGTGTGTCGAATGGATAAAGCGTCTTTATGTGTCTTTTCATACAACCTTTATGTATCTTTTCAATTTTAATATAATTAGCCCTTGGGCGTTTTAATATATATATATATATATATATATATATATATATATATATATATATATATATATATATATATATATATATATTCAAAAAGCACTCAGGGCCATTTTCATTAAGATAAAAGAGAGGTTACAAAACAAGTAGAATGAGAGGGCCCACATGGTGGAGCCCAACTCGAAGAAATAAAAACGAACTTCGATAAAAGTACGAAAGATGGGACTAATATAACCTAGCAACTAAAACTTGTTCGATGGATGAGGTCGCTGGGCGCTTCCTCTTCCGTGGGTTCCTGAAGTGCGTTCGATAATCGAGCTGCGGAGTGATTCTCCATTGCTCTGGAGAGACAAGGTGTCATCCATAAGATTCCCAAGTAGAAAGTACCCCCGTCTTCTTCCTCCTGGAGGTATACACTCGTCACTGATCCTCCGAAGTGTGAGTCGTCTGATCCGCAGTGGGAGAAGCTGATGTAGTGATTGGTTCCCTAACCGTCTGGGCGGTTTGCACCACAGGAGGAAGGGTCACCCTTCCAACTTGTTCAGTAACCACGGTAGCCACAGGAGTGGCAACTGGTGCAACCTGTTGAGGAGTCTCCCCGACAGTCTTCACAACAGAGTCCTTGAAAGCCGAGTCAGCTGAATTATCAGCATCATGTGCTACCCTAGTCTCCTGAGCCAGGGTAGCGTCAACTCCATGTTGGGAATTTCCAACAACAGCAGAAGGCCTAACAGCCATTTTCCTGGAGGGAGGATGTAGTCTATAGCAGGTGTCTCTAATGTGCCCAAACATTTTGCAATGCTGACAAAAAGAGGGTCTGCTCTCCACCACAACCTCCTGCCAAAACCCATCCGCACCATCTGTGATCCAAAAACGATCCACATCAGGGAGGGTGAAATCTCTCTCCACTTGAACCCTGGCACCACTTTGGGAGACCATATCAAAAGTAGGAGCATCCACTCTGAGAGGAGTACCGAGAGCCTGACTAATGTTGTACAAAGCACGCGGATTGTACAAATGAAAGGGGAGCCCCGGAAGTTTGAACCACATAGGAACAATAGGAGGCTCCTTAGATGGGTCAAAATCGAGAATCCATTTGATAATGCGATTGAGTGCTGACAATCAAAGCTGATTATTCATGAAAGAAGTTCAAGCATAGCTTCTTCGTTTTGTATCCGAATAAGTAGATGTCTGTCATCTAGCACTCCCAATTTACATCCCCCAATGAGCTTCAAATTCTCAAAATATTTTCTGACTTTATCCATCTTGGGGTGCCCAAGTTGGAATTTTCCAACTAAAGTAAATTTAACATTGTCAGAGAGAACCTTCATTTCCAGAGTCGTGAAGATAACAGCGGGTTTACCATCTTTAGTGCCAATTGGCCTGATAAAATGGCCCTGTATTTTGCCAGCCGCAGTGTCATGAAATTCTTGCGGAAAAAAGAGGTGATCATTGTGGGACTTGCTGCCCACAACTCCAGCATAGGACGTCCTAGTTGCCATCAGAATCCGAGCGGCCTCAACAGTCAGACAGAAACCACTATGCGACAAGTCTTCGAGCTCTCACAAGAGGCCGAGCTTGCCGAAAGAACCGCAGCAGTCAACCTCACGAAGCAGCTGTATCCGCAGAAGCCTTCCTCACAGAAAATCTACAGCACAGAGCCAGCCTACAGTGGAGACGTCGTGCAGAAAAACATCACTGTCGTAGTCTCACGGCTCTGTGCTGCGAACGAGAGATGCAGCAGGGCCGCACATACGCCGCAGCAGCTGAGGCGTAGCCGCAAACAGAACTCGTCGTTCAGTCAGAAAACGACGACAACAGGGAGCCAGAGCGCAGAAGATTCCTTTGCTGCGAGCAGACTCCTCAATCAAACTCGCAGAAACTGCTGCGAACGAAAAGCCGCAGCAGACGAAGATATATATATATATATATATATATATATATATATATATATATATATATATATATATATAATTTTACTTTACTTGAAGCCTGACAAAAGACAATAAGAATAAAAAAAATTATCATGGAAATGAAAAAAATTAAATCTGAAAACAAAACCATCAGGGTTGTAACAAAGCACAAAATCAAGTAAAAATGCAAATAATCGAATGTAGCGATGTGGCTAAAACAACAAGATAGTTTTGCAAATTGAACATAAACAACAATAATGTAATGACATATTAACACCATAGTGCTAGGAATAAACTATAACAGAGCAAGCAAAATTAAGCATTAAATAGACAACAAATAAACAACAGAGAAATAAAATGCATGGCATTAGCATTAAAAAAATAACAAAAATAATTATGGGCTAAATGAGGGAACTCAAGTGCATCACTGCAATGTGGCGTCAGGTAATCTCAGGAAAAAGAGAGAGAAACAAAAGTGTTTAAGTGGTCTTTGAATCACTATAGGGTGTGTCTGCTTAATTCTCAATTGTTGTGTCTATATTTTGCAAACATTGTATTTCCATCACTATCATTATCTAAAATAGTTGTAATGTAACCTGATTCTACTTGTTTACCAGGTCAATTGCAGCAATTTATAAGATTGTTAATAACTTGTTATTTTGGGAATATTTCATTGCTTATCGTGGGTGCATGGTTATATATATTACTAG
Source organism: Papilionanthe hookeriana x Papilionanthe teres (assembly GCA_022702705.1). Classification (NCBI taxonomy): domain Eukaryota; kingdom Viridiplantae; phylum Streptophyta; class Magnoliopsida; order Asparagales; family Orchidaceae; genus Papilionanthe; species Papilionanthe hookeriana x Papilionanthe teres. The sequence continues at coordinate 62,613,699 of CM040426.1, read as the reverse complement.
CTTGTCTTCTAAAAATCAACTCCTTTTTAGTAGTGATGCAGGGGCTAGGAGGCAACGCGAGGCGTTACTCAAGGAAGGGATGCGAGATGATGAGAGGCCGGCTGAACTGACATGGAGGCTGGACCGATCAACATTCTTAGGATCGGGATGTGCTGCTCTCACCCCGCCCTCCTCTTTTCCCGCCTTCCTTGCCTTTCTTAGAGCTGGAAATTGCCACTCATTGCCCCCACCTTCCCATTGTAGTTCCCGCTTTATGTTTGTTGGAATTAGGATTAGTTTTTTGTTGTGTTACTGTTTCAGATTCTCCCTTGTTAGGGCTGTATCCAATTACAGCTGATGCTTTGGCGGTATCCTGCTTTGAGATGGTATTGTTTCCTCTCCCTTCTCCTTCCCTAACCCTTCTCCTTCACCTCCCTCTGCCGCCCCCTTCAACTGCTGTGAGTCTGCTGTCCAGCCCTCCAATTCACCCATCTGCCACCTGTACTCCCATCCCAGCAGCAGTCATTGCTGTCCAGCCCCTCGGCCATCTCCCCGCACCCTGCCATCCCTTCCCCTGCAGCAATCAGTGTTGTCCAGCACACCAACAGCCTACCAAACCCCTTTCTAACCCATCATACAGCCACCAGGCCTTCCCCACCCCCTTACCACTTTGCCAAAGGCACTACCGCCCTCAGGTTTTCTATTCTGGCCCTAGCCATAGATAAGTATCGTTGTATTTTCCTTTTCCAGTATGTGTCACGTTGTAATCACTAATTACGAGCTTAATAAAAAATTTCTTTAGATTCTGCTGAATTCTGAACTAGTTCTGGTATCAAATCGTACTTAAGAAAACTTGAAGCAAACAAATTTGATAAATTGAAATGTAATAAAAAAATCAAGTGTGATAGAAAGGCAAGTTAATTATCAAATACAATATGATTATTATTAGCAATTTATAAAAAAACCATGGCATACATATTTACCCTAATAAGATCCATCATTATCCAAGAAGTAGACAATGCCGGTGGCTAATGATAAACACAAAGAAAAAGTCAACTCACCAATAAAGTCAAGGATCACATCACTTGCACCAATGGCACTAGTTCTGATGTCATCAAATACAGTAAACAGTTCATCAACTGATTCTTTAGAGGATGTGAATTCCTCCCTGTTTCCATAAAGTTGATGATCCGCTGACAGACAAAAAAAAAAAAAAAAAGGAAACTCGTAAATATAGAACGAAACTATAAAGGAAGCATCATCTCTATAAAAATAAAATCATGAATATTTATAAACTGTTAAATCCTTACATTTACATGCATTGCAACCAAAACACTGAAAATTGGACAGAAAATAAATAAATAAGGGCCATTTACGTACATACCACACAATTTTTATATATTTACATATCTAAAACCTAAAGCTAAATGTTTACATGCATAACACCTAAATTTTAATCATACCGCTCTTATTATTTTTTTTTAAATGAATTACGGCTTGTCATGGTAGGTTTATAAAACCAAAGTGTTATAAATGTAAATATCAAATTTTAGGTGCTAAATAAATAAATACATCAGAATTTTGTGGTATGTGTGTAATTTTCCCAAAGAATAAAAGTTAAGAGTATTATTATGAAGACAATAATTGGATTGGAATTTGACAAATAGAGATAAGGTGTTGATATATAAATAGCTAATATTTGGGTTGTGTGCAAGAAATTGCCCAACAATTAAACATGGCATAATATTGTAGAAACAGTTTTTTATAGATTCAAGCCACTCATGCCACATTGTAAGTAAAAGAATATCACAATCCAACAATAAAATATGACATAATATTGTAGAAACTCTTTTTTTTTAGATTCAAACCTCTCATGTCACATTGGAAGTAAAAGAATATCACAATCCAACCCCATGTTTCCCAGTAATCCTTCTAATATTTTGTTTGAGAAATTAATTATCATAGATAATTTGTTTAATAGTACAGAATCCACCTTCCCATCTCTTTGTAATATTTTGATGAAATGTCATATATTGTAAAATAAATACATGAACAGAACAAATAAATAGAACTGATATTATTATAGAACCTATGAATAGAACAAATGTTCTCAATTAGATCTGAAATTATTCAAGCCAGTGGTGACGCCAAGTAATGTTTTGAATAGAACTGTTGACCTCATTTTTGAGGTCTTTCATTTCCTCCTCCTTAGATCCTAGGATCTAGCCTTAGGATTTCCTTATTTTGGACTATCTTAAAGGACTAGACTGGGACCCACTATGTTTAGAAATTCGAGCCATTTTCTTACTCCTTGAAGTTTCATATGGACGGTTTTAAATCCTCGATACCTAGTTGAGTCGATTAAAAGCCGACATATTGAAACTCTTGTCGAGTTCCTATAGGGATTTGAAAGCCATAGGTGGACCCCACTGCGTGCGATGTTTGACTTTTTGCCGCGAGCAATATGCTTGGCTATGGTTCTCGCTTAGGCGAAGACCGGTCGTTAATTTGCTCGATAAGTGGTCTCCGGTCGGGTCAAAATAAATTCATTTTTGCCACGTTGCGCAAATTTAATTTAAATTGATGCGACCGTCGGCGAACTTGTTCGAATGGCCCGGATGACGAAACGGACCGCGCCGATGCGTCCGGAGCGTCAATTTTAGCCGGAAGGACATATATTTTGATAGGATTTTGAGTCGACTCGATTTGTGCGTAAATTGACGAATTTAAATAAATAATAATAATAATAAATATTTTTTTAATAAAATATATATATTTTTTTAAAACTCACGCACACTATTCACTCGCCTCACTCACGCGTGCCTCCCCATTCGGCCTCCTTTCTTCCGGTACCCTAGCCGGTCGCCCCTTTTCCTTCTCCGGCTTCCTCTCTCGACCGGCTTCGAGGAACCTCCTACCGGTCTTCCGTAACCTTCATGCTTCCCGATCCACAACCGATTTTCTTGCCGGTTGCCTCGCCGGTAACCCTTCCGTAACAAACTTTCCCGCTTAAATTAATCCCTCTTCTCCCCTCTTCTTCGGCTATAAATCCCCCCTCGAGTGAATGGTTTGGGGTGGATGAGCTTGCTCGATTCTCTTGAGCTCGGATTTCTTGTTTTTTAAGAGGATTTTGGGGCTGATATTTCTGTTCTTGCGATTCAAGAATTTGACTGGTTTTTCTTCTTCTCGAGTTCTTATACTTTCGGAAGAGCTTCTCCCTCCAAATTTGGAGAATTTCTTGGCTTGGATTTTGCTGCTTGCTTTTTCTAAGGTTTATAGTCTCTGTAAGTGAAATTTCTTTCTTCCATTACTCTCTTATTTAGTTATTAATGAGATATTTACCTTTATGGAGGAAGCATTAAAGGGGTAAGGATTCTTCATTTTATATGCATAAGCACGGGTTAAGGTGGATTCATTAACTATCAATTATTTTTTTTAGTACAATAAGTCAGCTGGAATTGATAACATCAAGCTTCTGTTTCTTTATAAAACAATTGCAATTTACTTTGTGATTGAGATAAGAATGGTATATAAAATTCTTGGAGGACTGCACATTAAGACCTACGATTTCTGTGAATAATTCTTTTCTTTCTCATTCTCTTTAGTTGTCTAATATAATGTTCACTCTCATGTTAGGAGTTCTCGGTTATGAGTGGCTAGAATTATAATTCTTTACTATCTTGAATTGTTGAAATATACATCCTATTCTATTTCCTTTCATAAAGAGGAAATGATCCCTTGTGGATAATGTAAAGAAGTCATTGGGATTTTAATTAGCAGGTATATATTTGATCAGATATGGTTTACAATATTAAATGCTTTTAAAGCCTCTCTCTCTATTCTCCTAATTTGATGGCAAAAGGTTTCTTTCAACCCAATGAAACATTTAGAGGCAAAATATTTTTTTGAAATGTCATTTTCTTATATGTTTTGACTATGGAATATGTAATATGAGGGAGGTGTTGTTTATTATGCTATGAGATTTAATTTGGGACAAACGTATTCTTGGATCTGTTTCCTTTGTTGAAGTTTAAAAGATTATCTACAATAATGAAATTGCAATAGTATTAGTCAAAGGATTACAGATTTGTGTAGGTTTTCTTTAAGTGGATCTTATTTACATATTGTCCGAGATTTGATTCAAGCTTCAGAAATTTTAAACTTGGCAAAGTGTGTTGTGCTTCATTGGATACATTCATACGATTCTTGTGCAATTATTTGAGGAAATGATCTTAAACGCAATTGATACATTCATACGATTCTCGGTGTCGCAAGTACGATTCTTGTTTGTTATCGTGCAAGTACAAGTGTACTTTGAGGGTTGGTTTATAAATTCAAATAAGAAAGGCTGCAGCTTTATTTCCTTAACTGAATTAATTCAGTTGTGACCCATATATCTACTTTGAGTTGAATAACTGGGAAAAGTATCTTATTTTGCTCAAATAAATATTCACAGGCAAATTTATTTGCTATGGTTAGCCGATTCATGGCCTTACATGAAAAGGCTGCATTTTTTTTACTGTGAATCATAAAATAACTTTTGGTTATGCTACAAAAGATTTGATGGAATAAATGTTGAAGTAAGATTTTGCTGTTGAACATGTAAATATAAAACAATTGAATAACATATGTTTCATTCATTTATACTATAATTATGTCTACTAAATGCTCATTTGTATTTAAGCGGTATTAATTCTTAAATACATTATTCTGTGCCTTCATATTATGTTGAATATTGCTGAATATATGGGCATCGTGTTTAGATTATATGAAATTGATTTTGAAATATTATGATTGATAACTTATTCTTCCTGTAACACTTAAATTATAATAAATTATAAGTAGGTACATTCAACTGTTACATCTTTATAATATGATATTTAGATATTTATGTTCTATGCCCCATACGTAGTTTATGGAGTTTCTTTCTTTCTTTTTTTTTTTACCTGCTATATATATACATTCACATACGAGACTTTGAAATTCATACCTTTGTTTAATCATTTAGATGTCTAAGTTATTAGCTGGCTTGTGATTTAGATTAAAACGACATGTGAAGGTTTCTCTTGATACCCTGACAATTGAGGTGTCGATGAATTATACTACTATTGGCCTTTCAAATCATATATATACATATGAGATAATATAAGCACCATGCATGATTGAATTTCCTTGATACGTGAGTGTACTTGAGATAGGAGAATTAAGTTCATAAAAAGAAAATTTTCTTTTAATGAATTTAATGATAAGAATAAAGATGGTTATAGCATTGAGAAATTTGTTTCTTCTGTCTATATTGTTTGATTAACAAATTTTCATCGATTTGGAAAAGCATATGAAACATCAAAGTGGGCATAAGTCGGACATGCGGGGTACAGGCAATGATGTACACTCGAATAATCGTGCTTTTATAGCCGAGACAAATAAAAAAATCAATACTCAATATTAGATGCTCATTTCACCTTGAGTTGGGTAATTCTAATCCCTACCCTTAAGAAATTTAGGAACCTATAACAGATACTACACTACACTTGCACAACAGTATATTACACTACTACTTGCACAACGGATACTTACACTACACTCGCACAATGCAGTACTACACCACACTTGCACAACAATAAACACCGCGCCCGCACGACAACGGATACTTACGCCGTACATCAAACCACATGTCACACACATACGCATAACACATATCACATTACACACATATCGCAACACATATTACCTCACACACACGTATACATCAAACACATACAAGATCATCAAACACATACAACACATCGGACACATCATATCAAACATAACACATATAATTATCAAATTCACCACACACATACACCACATATTAAACATCACACATCGCATACTTATGCACTAGTTAATGCACATTACACATCACATATTAAATATCACACACAAACACCATATATTAAATATTACACACACACATCACATGTTAAATATCACACATACACACATACCATTTACCAAATCACACACACTACACACTACCCAATAAACACTACACACCATGCACTAATTAATACACATTACACGCCACAGACCAGATACTACATACCAGATGTTACACTGATAAAGAATTCAGATACTTCAATAACAGATACTCCACTCTCAAAATTCAGATACTACAAAGCTGGTTCACTCACTAATTAAGTGGTAGGGATTAGGATTGCCTACTCTAGGGTGGTTTCTTGGTGACTTTATTCGAGATTGATACGGACTCGATCTTCGGGTTGCTCGTGGGATCGAGATAAAAAGGAAGTCATATGATCGAGCCTATCCTCAAATAAATTCTTATTCCCCACTTTGATATTTTATATGTTTATAGCTAAACTTGATTATATAGTTGTTTGTAGCTTGCTTCTGAGGCATCGACGGAGTTGGCCAGGTACACATTTATTTATTGTACAGTTCATTTACTTTCTTTATTGCATACATTCTTTTACTTTTTGTATATACATATACCTGCATTTATACTTTTTCTTTCATGCTTGCCCCTAGGATAGGCCATCTAAGGCATGGTTAGTTTATTTTGATTATTGCTTCTATTGCATACCTGTGCTTGCCCCTAGGATAGGTCATCTAGGGCATGGTTAGTTTATTTTGATTACTGTTTCTCTTGCACGCTCGTACTTGCCCTTAGGATAGGCCGTTCGAGGCATGAGTTTCTCTTTTCTCTCCTATCTTTACTCTTTCTCGAGACGAGACGACAGAGGACGAATGAAGGATCTTCGCTCGGGTTTTCGTAGATTTAAATAACATTCATAGGACGTTGAGGTCGTCGTTTGATACGACGTAAACCCTCACACTATCTTTTAGGATCGAGTACGATCGTATATCGTACGATACAAGTCCTAAACCGTTTAGGATTCCGAGGTAATCGTTTGACACGACATAAATCCTCCTATTTCTTTACAATTTATTGCATATGATGTGCGGACATAAGCCCCAAATATCTAAATAATTTACTGAGATTGAAACATAAAATATAACTTCACTTTCAAAGATGTAAAGCCCGACTATAGGTTAGTTTGAGATGTCATCGAAGCTTCTTTCGATATCTTCGACATCTCCTACTCTTTACTTTTTGGACTACGAAAATAAGCGTTCCACATTGGACCAATTCCTCTGATTCTCCTACAAGCATCATGGAAACTTGAACGTTGAAATTCTCGAAGACGAAGCTCATGATCCTTATCGAGAGTTTTCTTAGGTGACTTGGATTGCTCTAAGATGTAATTAACTATAGAGGCTTGCCCTATAGGGAATTAGGAACCCAGATTAATCTAAGCCCTGTCTAATCTGTGTATTAGATAGGGAATTTGTCAGTTATAAAACTCGCAGACCAAAATAGAGTCATAAAGCTTTTAAGTTTAGATAGTTAAGCTCTACTAACAAGTGAGTACGCTTCATCTTTTAGGATGATGTGTCACTTGTAGTATCGTGCTTCAACTATTTAAACTATTTGATATGAGATCTATCCGTGCTCGTTATTTTCGAAAAATAAAATAATATATCACCATTTTCAAAATCAAAACAAAATACTTTACATATTACATTAAATTTAAATTTTAAAATTTTATTTTCAAAATCAAAAAAGGAAAAATTAGCCGAACAATTTACGGCGTACATCTGAGGACTAATTCTTCTTTCCATTTTGGATCATAAGGATTTGTCTTCATACGTCGATAAGTGTGCCCATATCCACTAGTGGGCCGATTATCATTCTTCCGTTGATGTACTTCTGCTCATTTCTTCCTCGAGCGAGTATTGTCAACTCCTTTTTGATTCGGAGCTCTTGTTTGATCATCCTTAAACGAGAGAGGTTCCGAAATCTTGAAATCTTTAAAGTGGGGTGTACCCCGATAGGTGTGGTAGGTTAGGAGCGGTTTATCGAAGCGAGTTTGATGCGAGGTCGACCCCTTTGGATCTTGGACGAGGTCCTACACTGAATCTCACTCTCACAACCTTCCATTTAAAATTCGAACCAAATAAAATTTGTTAAAATTTCAAAACAAAACAAAACATTTTTTTTAAAAAAACATTGTAAATATACAATAATAAAATAAAACACCAAAATTTGAAATAAAAAAAAATTCATATGAATAAATTTCAAAGGAGGCCAGTTTATAAGACAAGTGCATTAACTTTAGTACTTACGTTGGAATTTTAAGGTACATGACGTCACTAATTCTTTTGGAAATTCTTCGAATGACAGGAGACAATGTCTTCACCATGCTGGTCTTTTCTTTTGCCTCCGGAATGGATTTTGCCGTCGATAGGGAGGAACCGCTCGACTCAGCGATCATCGAGTTTGGACGAGGATTCGACGATGTTGAAGCTAAGTTCGGGAATGTGTCTGTTGAAATGATGAAGCCTGAAATGAGAAAGTCCGTTGAGCCTATTGTAGAGTTCAACTTGAAGATTGTTGAAGAGCCCCTATGCGAAAGGAGTGGATTGAAAAGGACTCTTCATTGTTGTGAAGTATGCCGCTAAGCGCCGAGACTCTCTCGAGGACCGTTTTTAGCTCCTACTGTTAGAACCACCGTCACCACACCAACTATTTTGTTAGACAAAGGAAAAGAGATTCTACACAAGGAAAAGTCAGTTGACGTTTATACCTCATCATTTTCTGAATTCAGGATTGGGTCCAATTCAAATACCTTGTAAGCGATGAAGACACGGGAAAGGAGGCACGGTCGGAAATTTTGAAAATTAAACAGGTCTCGTCAACCTCGCCAACAACGGACACAACGATATGGCCAATCTAGCCAACAACTAAATCGACCAGGATCACACCAACCCGGAAATAAACGGATGTCCATTGAAGAGCGACAGAAAGTGGTGTATTCCTTGAGGAGGAAGCTGTGTCGAAGATATTCCACAACTTGTTGATGAAACCGAATTCGGACTTCCAAAGCCAAAAAAGCCAGAGGAGGCCGGCATGAAGGATCATTCTCGATACGCCCATACCACCGATTGCTTGGCCACACAATAGAAAGGTGCTTTGTCTTCGAGGATTGGCTTGAAGATAATCTCAAAATGGAAATGTGATAATCCCGAAGAAATATTTAAAAGAACTTGAAGAAGGTTACGTAAATATGGTTTCGAAGGATTCGACCGAGCTCTACACGACGCCGGTGCTCGGAGAAATAAATGATGTTTCTCGGAAAGTTTCGAGTTGACCTTAAAGTTCTCGGAGGAAGTTCGATTGATTCCGCCATGAGAAGCTCCGAGTTGACATTGCACAACTATTTGAATACCGGAAAGAATATGTCGAAAATGGAGATTACGACTACCAGATTACATGGAAAGTGGTTTTGCAGAAATCAACGTCATCGAGATGGAGGCCACACCATCCTCGTGCGACGCTCCTTTACCCACTAAGGAGAACACCGCGGATGAGTTTCAGATGGCCATTCAACAGCGGGATGAGCAGATAAGTCAATCGAAGAAACAAGCTGGAGGAAGTAATGAGCATCATGGGTACGATTCGAGGGCGATCGCGAGTCATTACCAATAGCAACTTTGGAGGCAAACCAACTAGAAATTGTTCACATTACAGATGAAAGAAAAGAATCCACCTTCGACAAACAACCGAAGAAGGATCTAGTTCAGGGTCCGATGCTGGAGAGTAACATTAAACAAATGATTGAACAACAGGTAAGAGAAGCCCTAGCTCAATCAAAGCGGGGGCATTGATTCTAAAGGGTAGACCTACCCGGAGAAATTTGATGTCGTCCGATACCACTAAGGGTTTCATGCCACCGTCGTTCAAGACATTTGATGGGACGGGAAACCCCGACGAGCATGTTGCACACTTCCGAGCAAGTTGCTTGCAACGCGGGGGTAGTGATGCATTGTTGTGCCGCCAATTCGTGAGCAGTCTTTCGGGAATTGCTTTTGACTGGTACGCCGAACTACCCAATGACTCAGTGAAAACATTTGCAGAATTGGAAGACCTCTTTGTTAAGCGGTTCGCTGGAGTTAAACACCATATCACCATCGGTGATCTCGTGGTGGAGCGACAGAAGCCAGCTGAAACATTGATGGACTATATTCTGCGATGGAGAAATTTGAGCATGAAATGTGAACCACGAACTCCGGGAGCAACATGCGGTTGAGATACTTCTAAAGAGCATTCATGGTCCGAGTAGGCTTCTTACTCGAGGATTCACCATCGAAAACATTCGAGAAGTCGCTTAACAAGGTCGATAATCTCCGAAGAAGCTAAGCAACTTGGTTTTCTTGAGAAAGCTTGGAAGCTAGAACCATCGAAGATATCGAAAAGAAATTCGGGACAGTAACAGTGGTTGGTAAGGGCAAGCGACCGTTGCAGATACAAGCTGAAAAGTCTCGACAGATCTACCAATGTCCTCGGCGGAATGGTCAACAATCATTTCAACAGAGGTCTTATCAAACAGGTGGGGGGAAACCCCCAAACATAAAGAATCGTTTGAACAAAATATATCCTTTCGGGGATGAAGCGAGTAGAACAAATGTTCCGAATCGATGAAGAAACCCGAGTTCGAAGCTTCCGAACCAAAGAAACCATACGAAGTTGATGAAAAAGATCATCCGAGATATCGCCATATCACGGAGTGATCGGACACACCATAAAAGATTGTTTCACTTTCAAAGATTGGCTTGAGGAGAACGTAAAAAATGGGAACATAACGATCCCGAAAGAGTATTTGAAAGAACCTGAAATAGGTTCGACTAATATGATTTCGGCTGGTCTAGCTGTTCCAATTGACTTTGATGAGTGAAATATTGGCAAAGCTTTCAAAGAAAACTTAAGTCAGACTCATTCAACATAGTATACGACACATAGTTTGAAACCTCTTTCCTGTTGAAGGATGGCAGGTTTCAACTTTGGTTGCTATCGTTGATGAGAAGGGTTATTAACAAGAACTATTGTTACTTCATCCCAACTCTCCCACCACAATGAAAATAAGAAAAGAGGAACCTTGTTGTTGTTCAAGTTTCATCTGAAATGAGAGATGTTTTGTTGCTCATATTATGAAAAAGTTTAATTCTGACGTTCAATGTTCAATCAAGAAAAGGAGTGCTTTATTATAAATGTTCTGGTGTTTTAATAATCATGACTAAAGGGGAGAGTGAAATTAATGTTTTGCTAATTGAATCTTTCACTTTAAGGAATTCGGACTTGTTCCTAAGTAAATTTCAGAATAATATTTTGTTCTTAAAATACGAGTAATTGATCCAGGATATCACGGGTCTTTTAATATCCCGCCAATTGATTGGGTCCTGACTTTTGAATGGACTATAATATCTCAGAATTCATATTAAGAAGTATTTCAAAATTATTAATTAAGGGAGTTCGGACATTCAAAATCCTTAATCAAAGATATGCTCTACAGGATATGTTAATTCTCAAAGGGAAACATGGAGAGTTAATTTATATAGGCTAGTAAATTATGTGAGAGTTAATTTATATAGGCTAGTAAATTATGTGAAAAGAAGTTTCCCTGAGAAGAGGCTTGAGGTGAGCATATAATCAAAAATTGGTGTCTGAATTCTCCCTTAATTAATAAAATTTGAAGAACCATCTTAATAAAATTCTTCAGATATTATATTCAGGAAAAGAGTTAAGTGATTATGATCTCCTTGGTTGGCTATTAATTGACCCCGAAATATCTTTGGGAAAATGAAAAATATTTTAATTACATGATCAAAATTCAGAAATTTGCTTAAGTCAGCAAAGAAAGAATTAAAGAAAGGATTGTTTTATCAATAATTAATGGAATTTGAACCTCAAGTCATATCTTTCAATGTCCAGAACACTTTACTCCAACTTCAATAAAAGAACGTCGAATATCCTTCGAAGATAACATGGATAATTTGTGCGGAAATCGATGAAAAGAAATGACATCTACTACATGGAGCTATAAATTTACAATCTTCGGAATCAAGTATGAAGCGCAGAGAATCGTCAAAGAAGTGCATTCAAGATTGTGTGCTTGCTCACCAATCGGATACCGATTGCCTTTTGAATTTCGGTGTGCGATAAAAGAATCATTTCGGAGAACGAGTCCACATTCAAAAGCATCATGATCAATATTTTCATCGAAGATACAATATTGATTGGAGATACTCCACTATTTACTTCTCGGGAGTAAATAGATTGGCGAAGGCTTTTAATAAGACTCTCGTCGAATTCAAAGAAAATTTGAAAGAAAAATGGAGAGATGAATTAGCACGAGCAGTTATTAGAAGCCTCGTTGGCACTATGGAACGACATTCAAAATTCCAGCTCGATCTACACCTTATTACCTTTTGTATGGGTCCGAGACCATTCTTCTACTGGAAATGCAACTCCTCCCTTCGGAGCGGCAATAACAAACAAATTCACAATAGAAGACAATATCAAACTTCAACTTGAAGGATTACAAAATCTCAAAGGGAAAAGAATGTCGACACAACAGAGTTTGGAGCTTTAGCAGACAACAATGATACAAGCTCATGATAAACTGGTTCTCCCAAAGATATTTAAAGTCCGTGATCTGATTCTTATTCTCAAGCAACTTATTCTTGCATACTGCGATATAAGGAGTGGATTCTACCAGTGCTTGAATTATCAAGGCAAATGATCGATGTTGCTGATAAACGGATGTTACTTGAAGAAGTATTATGCATCGTGATGTTTTAAAGAACGAATTTTAGAAATAAAATATTGTTCTTAGAAGCACCGATGTTGCGTATGTCTAAAACTGGGTCCGAATTCTAAAAAAAAAAAAATCAAATAAATTCACAACATTCTTCACAAATTTTTTTTTTATATAAAAAAATCTGTTACAAATTACTACACACACATTCTCACAGAATTTCACACTATGATCACGATAAATTTTCATAAAATTTAACAATTTCCACATCTTTATAAATTTTCACCCTTCACAAAATTTCACAAAATTTTCACATTTCCTTAAATTTTCACAAATTACACAAAATTTCACAATTATACCAATTTCCCACAAACTTCACATTTTCATAAATATTCACATCTCACAAATTTCACCATTCTCACAATATTCAACATTACATCTCCACACAATTCCCACACATTGTCACACAAATCACCACATTCCTACATAATTTACACAATACATCACATTTTATCCCGGGGTCAGTACTTGTATTCTGATTCCCATCTTCGAGATCGGTACCCATATTTCGATTCTCATTTTGAGGCTGATACCTATATTCCAGTTCTCATCTCGGGTCAATACCTATATTTTGATTTCCATCCAACGATACATATGATTTATACATATTGTTTATACATTTTTATACATATTGTTTATACATATTCTTTGGATAGGCTTAGTCCTATTCCTTCTCAACGATATATTGATATTCTTTGGATGTACTTGGTTCTATTCCTTCGCCTCTTAGGTCGGATGTAAAACCCCAGTGGATGTTAGGTTTTCCTTCCTAATGTGGTCAATTCAAATCTTTGTGGAGTGGAGTAAGACCCCTTCGATGGATGTTAAGGCTTCCAACTCCTCCTTGCCTCTTAGGTCGGATGTAAAACCCCAGTGGATGTTAAGGTTTTCCTTCCTAATGTAGTAAATTCAAATCTTTGTGGAGTGGATTAAGACCCCTTCAATGGATGTTAAGGCTTCCAACTCCTCCTTGCCTCTTAGGTCGGATGTAAAACCCCCAGTGGATGTTAAGGTTTTCCTTCCTAATGTGGTAAATTCGAATCTTTGTGGAGTGGAGTAAGACCCTTCGATGGATGTTAAGGCTTCCAACTCCTCCTTGCCTCTTAGGTTGGATGTAAAACCCCCAGTGGATGTTAAGGTTTTCCTTCCTAATATGGTAAATTCAAATCTTTGTGGAGTGGAGTAAGACCCCTTCAATTGGATGTTAAGGCTTCCAACTCCTTCTGCCTCTTAGGTTGGATGTAAAACCCCCAGTGGATGTTAAGGTTTTCCTTCCTAATGTGGTCAATTCAAATCTTTGTGGAGTGGAGTAAGACCCCTTCAATGGATGTTAAGGCTTCCAACTCCTCCTTGCCTCTTAGGTCGGATGTAAAACCCCCCGAGTGGATGTTAAGGTTTTCCTTCCTAATGTGGTAAATTCAAATCTTTGTGGAGTGGAGTAAGACCCCTTCAATGGATGTTAAGGCTCCAACTCCTCTCGTCTTAGCTCGGATGTAAACCCCCAGTGGATGTTAAGGTTTTCTTCCTAATGTGGTCAATTCAAATCTTGTGGAGTGGAGTAAGACCCCTTCAATGGATGTTAAGGCTTCAACTCGCTTGTCAGGTTGGATGTAAAACCCCCAGTGGATGTTAAGGTTTTCCTTCCTAATGTAGTCAATTCAAATCTTTGTGGAGTGGAGTAAGACCCCTTCAATGGATGTTAAGGCTTCCAACTCCTCCTGCTTCTTAGGTCGGATGTAAACCCCCAGTGGATGTTAAGGTTTTCTTCCTAATATGGTTCTTCAAATTCAAATTTTATCTTGGATCGATATAAGTCCCCCTATAATGGATGTTAAGGCTTTCGATTCCTTTAAATTCAATTTTTTTTTTTTTTTTCTCTTGGATCAGTGTGAGGCCCCCTATATGGATGCTAAGGCTTCTGATTCCTTCAAATTCAAATCTTTCTTTGATTTCTTCAAATTCAAATCTTCGAGGATAGGAGTAAGTCCCCCTATAATGGATGTTAAGGCTTTCGATTCCTTTAAATTCAATTTTTTTTTTTTTCTCTTGGATCGGTGCGAGGCCCCTATATGGATGCTAAGGCTTCGATTCCTTCGAATTCAAATCTTTCTTTGATTTCTTCAAATTCAAATCTTCGAGGATAGGAGTAAGTCCCCTATAATGGATGTTAAGGCTTCCGAAACCTTCAAATTCAAATTCCAGGGTCGGTGCAGGGATTCCGACTCTTTCAAATTCCACAACACAACATCAACCACAAATCCAGGTCAAAGCGACATTCAAATTTGAAAGCACAAACTCACAATTACAATTTGAAGACACACTTGCTAATCCCCAGCATAAACTCCTACACTTTACACTCAAGTCCTTTTGAGCTGGGCTTTCTCCAAGTGGGAACCTCAACTCAAACTCGATTATCGGACCCGATTCGACCTTCGATTTGTTTCGAGTATGGTTACTTGAACATTCATTTGTGATTGGGCTGATCATTTCGGTCAGCGCTGATAGGCGTGGCGTGCTTAGTACAAAGACACCACACCTATCGGGGTCCATTTGTTGACCTCATTTTGAGGTCTTTCATTTCCTCCTTAGATCCTAGGATCTAAGCTTCTGTGATTTCCTTATTTTGGACTCATCTTAAAGGACTAGACGGGACCCACTATGTTTAGAAATTCGAGCCATTTCCTTACTCCTCGAAGTTTCATATGGACGGTTTTAAATCCTCGATACCTAGTTGAGTCGATTAAAGCCGACATATTGAAACTCTTGTCGAGTTCCTATAGGGATTTGAAAGCCATAGGTGGACCCCATGACGTGCGATGTTTGACTTTTTGCCGCGAGCAATATGCTTGGCTATGGTTCTCGCTTAGGCGAAGACCGGTCGTTAATTTGCTCGATAAGTGGCTCCGGTCGGGTCAAAATAAATTCATTTTTGCCACGTTGCGCAAATTTAATTTAAATTGATGCGACCGTCGGCGAACTTGTTCGAATGGCCCCGGATGACGAAACGGACCGCGCCGATGCGTCCGGAGCGTCAATTTTAGCCGGGAAGGACATATATTTTGATAGGATTTTGAGTCGACTTGATTTGTGCGTAAATTGACGAATTTAAATAAATAATAATAATAATAAATATTTTTTTTAATAAAATATATATATTTTTTTAAAACTCACGCACACTATTCACTCGCCTCACTCACGCGTGCCTCCCCATTCGGCCTCCTTTCTTCCGGCACTCTAGCCTGGTCGCCCCTTTTCCTTCTCCGGCTTCCTCTCTCGACCGGCTCGAGGAACCTCCTACCGGTCTTCCGTAACCTTCATGCTTCCCGATCCACAACCGATTTTCTTGCCGATTGCCTCGCCGGTAACCCTTCCGTAACAAACTTTCCCGCTTAAATTAATCCCTCTTCTCCCCTCTTCTTCGGCTATAAATCCCCCTCGAGTGAATGGTTTGGGGTGGATGAGCTTGCTCGATTCTCTTGAGCTCGGATTTCTTGTTTTTTAAGAGGATTTTGGGGCTGATATTTCGTTCTTGCGATTCAAGAATTTGACTCGGTTTTTCTTCTTCTCTCGAGTTCTTATACTTTCTGGAAGAGCTTCTCCCTCCAAATTTGGAGAATTTCTTGGCTTGGATTTTGTTGCTTGCTTTTTCTAAGGTTTATAGTCTCTGTAAGTGAAATTTCTTTCTTCCATTACTCTCTTATTTAGTTATTAATGAGATATTTACCTTTATGGAGGAAGCATTAAAGGGGTAAGGATTCTTCATTTTATATGCATAAGCACGGGTTAAGGTGGATTCATTAACTATCAATCATTTTTTTTTAGTACAATAAGTCAGCTGGAATTGATAACATCAAGCTTCGTTTCTTTATAAAACAATTGCAATTTACTTTGTGATTGAGATAAGAATGGTATATAAAATTCTTGGAGGACTCGCACATTAAGACCTACGATTTCTGTGAATAATTCTTTTCTTTCTCATTCTCTTTAGTTGTCTAATATAATGTTCACTCTCATGTTAGGAGTTCTCGGTTATGAGTGGCTAGAATTATAATTCTTCACTATCTTGAATTGTTGAAATATACATCCTATTCTATTTCCTTTCATAAAGAGGAAATGATCCCTTGTGGATAATGTAAAGAAGTCATTGGGATTTTAATTAGCAGGTATATATTTGATCAGATATGGTTTACAATATTAAATGCTTTTAAAGCCTCTCTCTCTATTCTCCTAATTTGATGGAAAAAGGTTTCTTTCAACCCAATGAACATTCAGAGGCAAAATATTTTTTTGAAATGTCATTTTCTTATATGTTTTGACTATGGAATATGTAATATGAGGGAGGTGTTGTTTATTATGCTATGAGATTTAATTTGGGACAAACGTATTCTTGGATCTGTTTCCTTTGTTGAAGTTTAAAAGATTATCTACAATAATGAAATTGCAATAGTATTAGTCAAAGGATTACAGATTTGTGTAGGTTTTCTTTAAGTGGATCTTATTTACATATTGTCCGAGATTTGATTCAAGCTTCAGAAATTTTAAACTTGGCAAAGTGTGTTGTGCTTCATTGGATACATTCATACGATTCTTGTGCAATTATTTGAGGAAATGATCTTAAACGCAATTGATACATTCATACGATTCTGGTGTCGCAAGTACGATTCTTGTTTGTTATCGTGCAAGTACAAGTGTCCTTTGAGGGTTGGTTTATAAATTCAAATAAGAAAGGCTGCAGCTTTATTTCCTTAACTGAATTAATTCAGCTTGTGACCCATATATCTACTTTGAGTTGAATAACTGGGAAAAGTATCTTATTTTGCTCAAATAAATATTCACAGGCAAATTTATTTGCTATGGTTAGCCGATTCATGGCCTTACATGAAAAGGCTGCATTTTTTTACTCGTGAATCATAAAATAACTTTTGGTTATGCTACAAAAGATTTGATGGAATAAATGTTGAAGTAAGATTTTGCTGTTGAACATGTAAATATAAAACAATTGAATAACATATGTTTCATTCATTTATACTATAATTATGTCTACTAAATGCTCATTTGTATTTAAGCGGCATTAATTCTTAAATACATTATTCTGTGCCTTCATATTATGTTGAATATTGCTGAATAAATGGGCATCGTGTTTAGATTATATGAAATTGATTTTGAAATATTATGATTGATAACTTATTCTTCCTGTAACACTTAAATTATAATAAATTATAAGTAGGTACATTCAACTGTTACATCTTTATAATATGATATTTAGATATTTATGTTCTATGCCCCATACGTAGTTTATGGAGTTTCTTTCTTTCTTTTTTTTTTTTTTTTTTTTTTTTTTTTTTTACCTGCTATATATATATACATTCACATACGAGACTTTGAAATTCATACCTTTGTTTAATCATTTAGATGTCTAAGTTATTAGCTGGCTTGTGATTTAGATTAAAACGACATGTGAAGGTTTCTCTTGATACCCTGGCAATTGAGATGTCGATGAATTATACTACTATTGGCCTTTCAAATCATATATATACATATGAGATAATATAAGCACCATGCATGATTGAATTTCCTTGATACGTGAGTGTACTTGAGATAGGAGAATTAAGTTCATAAAAAGAAAATTTTCTTTTAATGAATTTAATGATAAGAATAAAGATGGTTATAGCATTGAGAAATTTGTTTCTTCGTCTATATTGTTTGATTAACAAATTTTCATCGATTTGGAAAAGCATATGAAACATCAAAGTGGGCATAAGTCGGACATGCGGGGTACGAGTAATGATGTACACTCGAATAATCGTGCTTTTATAGCTGAGACAAATAAAAAATCAATACTCAATATTAGATCGCTCATTTCACCTCGAGTTGGGTAATTCTAATCCCTACCCTTAAGAAATTTAGGAACCTATAACGATATACTACACTACACTTGCACAGACGTATATTACACTACACTCGCACAAACGTATACTACACTACACTCGCACACATGCGTACTACACCACACTTGCACAACAATAAACACTGCGCACCGCACGACAACAGATACTACGCCGACACATCAAACCACATGTCACACACATAAGCATAACACATATCACATTACACACATACCGCAACACATATTACCTCACACACATGTTACATCAAACACATACGAGTACATCAAACACATACAACACATCGTACACATCATATCAAACATAACACATATAATTATCAAATTCACCACACACATACACCACATATTAAACATCACACACTGCATACTATGCACTAGTTAATGCACATTACACATCACATATTAAATATCACACACAAACACCATATATTAAATATTACACACACACATCACATGTTAAATATCACACATACACACATACCATTTACCAAATCACACACTACACACTACCCAATAAACACTACACACCATGCACTAATTAATACACATTACACGCCACAGACCAGATACTACATACCAGATGTTACACCGATAAAAGATTCGAATACTTCAATAACGTATACTCCACTCTCAAAATTCGGATACTACAAAGTTCGGTTCACTCACTAATTAAGCGGTAGGGATTAGGATTGCCTACTCTAGGGTGGTTTGCTTGGTGACTTTATTTGAGATCGATACGTGACTTCGATGCTTCGGGTTGCTCGTGGGATCGAGATAAAAAGAAGTCTCATGGACCGAGCCTATCCTCAAATAAATTCTTATTCCCCACTTCGATATTTTAGATGTTTATAGCTAAACTCGATTATATAGTTGTTTGTAGCTTCGCTTCCGAGGCATCGACGGAGTTGGCCGGGTACACATTTATTTATTGTACGGTTCATTTACTTTCTTTATTGCATACATTCTTTTACTTTTTGTATATACATATACCTGCATTTATACTTTTTCTTTCATGCTTGCCCCTAGGATAGGCCATCTAAGGCATGGTTAGTTTATTTTGATTATTGCTTCTATTGCATACCTGTGCTTGCCCCTAGGATAGGCCATCTAGGGCATGGTTAGTTTATTTTGATTACTGTTTCTCTTGCACGCCTGTACTTGCCCTTAGGATAGGCCGTTCGAGGCATGAGTTTCTCTTTTCTCTCCTATCTTTACTCTTTCTCGAGACGAGACGACAGAGGACGAATGAAGGATCTTCGCTCGGGTTTTTGTAGATTTAAATAACATCCATAGGACGTTGAGGTCGTCGTTTGATACGACGTAAACCCTCACACTATCTTTTAGGACTGAGTACGATCGTATATCGTACGATACAAGTCCTAAACCGTTTAGGATTCCGAGGTAATCGTTTGACACGACATAAATCCTCCTATTTCTTTGAAGTTATTTGCATACGATGTGCGTACATGCCCCAAATATCTAAATAATTTACAAGATTGAAACATAAAATATAACTTCACTTTCAAAGATGTAAAGCCCAACTATAGGTTAGTTTGAGATGTCACTGAAGCTCTTTCAGTATCTTCGACATCTCCTACTCTTTACTTTTTTTGGACTCTGAAAATAACTGTTCCACATTGGACCATTCCCTTTGATTCTCCTACAAGCAATCATGGAAACTTGAACGTTGAATTTCTTGAAGACGAAGCCCATGATCCTTATCGAGAGTTTTCTTTGGTGACTTGGATTGCCTAAGATGTAATTAACTATAGGGCTGCATCTATAGGAATTAGAACCAGATTAATCTAAACCCCTGTCTAACTGCATTGTATTAGATAGGGAATTTGTCGACTATAAAACTCGCGACCAAAATAGAGTCATAAACTTTTAAGTTTAGATAGTTAAAGCTCTACTAACAAGTGAGTACGCTCATCTTTTGGGATGTATGTGTCACTATCAGTATCGTGCTCAACTATTTAAACTATTTGATATGAGATCTATCTGGTCTCGTTATTTTCGAAAAATAAAATAATATATCACCATTTTCAAAATCAAAACAAAATACTTTACATATTACATTAAATTTAAATTTTAAAATTTTATTTTCAAAATCAAAAAAGGAAAAATTAGCCGACAAGAACAAATAAACACAGGACATGCTCAAGAACTCCATTGCATTTTTCTAGTTGACAATTTAATAAAGTTTTTCATATTTTCAGCATGTTTAAATCCTAGCGTATTTTTACAGAAATGATAAATCTCTAGGCTTTCAGCCTAACATGGTTGCATCCTACATCAGAACTTCTTTTGATGTTTGAGGTGGAATCACCTCCTTCCCCATTAAATGCTCATCGCAATAGATGGCGGCAAGGACATAACCATGAAGTTGATGATGCATGCAGTTCTATTGAGAGAATGGTATTTTTTATCATTCAAATCAGATATATAATATAGAGCAAGAAGTGCAATGTCCCAAAAAAAAAAAAATGCCGCAAGTGATGGGTTAAAAAAATTCTGCCTAATTGCAACTCATGTTAAGTAGAGAGAGCTACATCCATTTTATAGATATAACAAAGGGTTCTTTTAAAAAACTCCATTAGATTATTCTTGCTCGAAATTTAGAACTTCTAGTTGTAAAATATAGTAATGATGTAAATCAAGACAGCTGAACTAGATAATAGCTTGAAAGATGATTTGCCACCTAATCTGAGATTTACAATATGTACATAAATGCTAAAACGGAGACGAAAAATGACCTGCTCAAGTAAAGAAACTTACCAGTTTGAATAGCCAACCAAGATTGCTTTATGGAAGCTTCCAATTCTTCAAGTTGGTCCCGAATGTACTAAAAAGTTATAAGACCTAAACATGAGGACTCGAGCAAACAATATTGCTAAGTCATAATGCATTTTACAAGTTTATGATGGAACAAGAGACTTGTTCCCCAGAACAAAGCCCTCCAATTAGGCCAAAACATAATATTGCACATTCAAATGGCCATTTCGAAGGACTGAAAAAACTGTCGTCGCACAGAAATGAGAACATTATCCGGTCATATAATTTAACAAAATAAATTTAAGTACAAAAGTTTACAAAAATCAAAGGTTTGAAACATATTAAACCGAAATTTCAGTGCATCACACTTCAAACCACAAGCTTTTTTCAATAGGAGTCTGGTATTCAACGGTCCAGACAATCAAATATAGAAAAATATCAGAAGAAAGGTTCCGTAAGAGAAGTTATCAATGTGGGAGCAAACTTTTACGTAAAATAAGCTAAATAACAATACATTGAAACATAATTTGTCTAACCAATCTTAGAAATTTGATATTAAAGTTTTTACCTCCATAGTCGCAATTTCTTGAAGATCAACTACAAAAGAAAATAGCTTTTTTGGAATACAGACATCAAGATCTGCTAAATTTTTGGACATTAATCCTGTCATAATATGCTTTAAAAGTCCTATCAAATTCAAATTCAGCTGTTGGCCATTTGCAAATCCTTGTAGGTATTAATTTAACTATTTGGTGTTTTCAAGCTCCTCCTTCAAATCCCAAGTTAGTCAAATTTTTTTAACCAAAGAATCATGCTCAAATTTTAGGTGTGCTTTTCTTGGAAGTTACATCAGGCAACAAACTTCAGACACTAAATCGGTATCATGGATTCCTTACTTGCAAATTCTGTTACTTGGTCAATTGGATATTCTACGGTAGCTTGACATAGAAAAAGTTGCAATTTTGTTTCTATGGGCTCTCCACCAAACAAGAGACCTCATATCCAAGAGGCCACTTTTTAACACTAATTTTACTCCTCTTCTTCAACCACATCAGGTAATATGATTGAGAATACTTCTGTGTACTGAGCCTCAACTTGTCCACCATCTATTCAGATATACCATTTTCACAACTGTCTCCATCGATAATGAGAATGCACACATTTTCCTTCACAGTATAGCCGGTGAGAAAGATGTTGTAGTGGAGCCACTGTTTCTCTCTCATGGGCTCAGCCTGCAGTACCTGTCAAATCACTAGCATATCTCCCTTGTAGACTGGAATTTGATACTCGCTCTTCTTTGACATATTCATTCTCTCATATGTCAATGTCCATTTCTTCAATTGCTACACGCTCATTGAAAAAAAACCAACCTCCAGTATAAACAATCAGATTCAATATGCCAAAAACTGCGGCATTTAAAGCACTTCCTAGCTGGAACGAATTTGGGAGTGTTTGTGGTCTCCACCTTTTCTCCATTCTGAACTAATTTTTTTTTCTCAGATGAAATCAACTTGTGTGTTCTAATAGGTGTCCTCCTGATGCCCAATTGTGGAGTTGAACTTTGCCTAGAAGTTGTGGTAGTCACCTAGTGACATTATTGTTTCTCCACCTTCAAAATTATGGCATGTATATTCAATAGAGACCGATACGACTGCAACTAGATAACATTACTAATAGAAAACTTTAGTCCTCCAAGACACATCATCACTATATATTACCCTGGTTCCACCAATTCACATATCAACACAAGTTGATCAAATTCAACTGTATACTCCAAAGATAAAGCACTCAAATTTAGGTTGTGAAATTTTATGAATATATCTTGTCGGTAATGTGAAGCCAATCCATCATGTTGGCTTTAGAGCTTCAAATATTTCCACCGTAGAGGCACTCTTCTTTAACATAATGACGACTAACTTCATCCTTCTGCCAAATGTAACATCCTTGTACTCAAAGACCCATTCTACTATATGGAGCTACTCAATGAACTTCTCTAGATCCAAGTCATCGTCAAAATCCGATAAGTCGATCTTCAATCCAAAATCCCAACTTCTCTGATATTCTATCCAAAATCATCAAAATATTAGCTACTCATCACTGAAAACTTCCTGGTGCAATTTTAGTAGTAGTGGCTCTAGTGGTAGAGTTATAACTATGGGAGATTAAATTATTAAAAAGTGTGAACATTTTAGATATCTCGGGTCTTATGTTCAAAGTGACGGTGATATAGATGGGGATTCTATTTGTAGAATTCAAGTTGGTTGAAGTGAAGGAATGCATCGTCCTATTCTGTGATAAAAAACTATCACTTAAAGGAAAATTTTATAAGATGGTGGCGAGACCTGCAATACATTATGGCGCAGAATGTTGACCTTTAAAATTGAAGCATAAACAAAGATAAGTGTTGCTTAGAAAATAATGCGTGGGTGGATGAGTGGCTTGACACTTAGAGATAAAGTGCAAAACAAATCTATCCACGAAAGGATTGGTGCAACTCCAGTGAAGGAAAAGAATAGAGTCGTCTTAGATGGTTTGGTCACATTAATGCTCGACCATTTGATGATCGGGTTAGAAATACAAATGTTTTAGATTCGACTTAAGAAAGGAAGAGGTAAGCTTGGGCATATTGTATAAAAAATGATCTTAATTTATTAGAATTAAATGAAAATATGACACTCAATATGACACAATGGATAAAAAGGATTCATGTAGACGACCCCACTTAGTGGGATAAAGGCTTGTTGTTATTGTTGTTGTTCTGGTAAATCACCATTGTAACTATAGGTAACCTCTCCAAGTTGACTCCTCTCAAAGGTGACAAATTTTTGTTGCACTTGGAGGATTTACGTTTGGATGTCTTCCATCGTAAGCAGTTAGGCACTGCATTGCATGACATTTTGTCATTTTCTACTTATCACGGTTTCTGCCAAGGTAGAATTGTAGATCAAAGGTTGGCCGAGGGTTTAAGGTTTTAGCAGTAGGTGGCGGGGTAGATGTTTGGTGAAGCTAAGAATGTTAGCTTTTAAATATTTAGATTTAGAACTAGGAATTATGATAAGAACTGTTAGGATATTTAGTTGGTCGAATGTTTAGGTTATACGAATTTTAAGTTCAGACGTAGGAAAGACAAATAGGGCTCCTAGAATCACATTTTACAGAGAGGTGGTTGGAATGATGTGGGGAAGAGAATGCACGAGTTCAATGGCGTTTGGACGGGGATAAATATCATTCGACTACTGACCCTACTAGAAACTATAGCGAGAACTTTGAAATGATGAGACACTGATGTCGGGGAGGTTCCACCACATGTTCCTGAGCAAGATACACACCACTTACAAAATGAAATGATACAACACTCTGAAGAGCATAAAACACAGAACGTATCCAAAACACAATAACAATAGCAAAAGTCCCCCAAATAGAAAAGAAAACAAACATATAAATAGTCTCTCGCTAGAAATAACCCAAATTAGAAGAAAAGAAATATGAAATAATCTAGAGAAGGCAAAATTTCACATGAAATTTAAAAAAGGAGTGATAATTGCTTGTTCACCTATACCACATTCACGATATTGATATTTCCGAGATAGAAGGAATCACTTGAGATTGATTGAGATTGTGGTATTCCAGAATTTTGGAAATCTTGTGATCTAGATCGCAAGATTGGCGAAACCGACAAGAACATGGCGTCTTACTAGCATTAGACCGTGGATCACGTGCGGTACGTTCTCGCATCATTCTCCACGAATGGGAGAGGTTTCTCCTTTTCCTCTAGAGGTTTCTGGAATTGATTTACTACCATCATAACAATCATTGTTTTGTTGTGTCTAAGATAACTGCATAACAAAATCTATGCTCATGTAAATTTCATGCAACTCTTAAAAACATACGCTATTCCAAAAAGTATCTCAATAGAATAAGTAGTCATCATTTTTTGGAACAACCAGAGCATGAACTGCACATAGATGGGTATTCTCACAAACCAAATCTGGAGTCGTTAGAATTGTAACATGCTCCTCCCACTCATCATACTTGGCTGACGGATTACATAAATAAGATAACTGGACTATGGATGAAATCTATGACATGTTAAACTACCTCCATTGGCAACCACCAAAGATATAAAAGGTCATCCAAGATATTCAGAAATTCCTTCAACAAAGGAAACCAATTGAATCACTAGCATCTCTTCCTAATCAGCTAGAAGTTGGTACTACTTTGCGTCCTTACCTTCTTCAGTGTCTCCTGTGTAGGGCTGTCAAAAAAGCTCGTTGTTCGCGAACAGTTCGTGTGCGGTTCACCAAGAAGTTCGTGTTCAATTCGTTCGATAAGCAAACAAGACGAACACGAACAATTTTTTTTGTTCGGTTTGTTAAATGAACCAAACACGAACAGTGATGTGTTCGTTCGTGTTCGGTTCGTTATTGTTCGAAATATAAAATAATTTAAAATAATTATATATAAAAAATTTATAATATTTTAAAAATAATTATATATCATAAAAATTTATCATATTTTAAATAATTAAACTTCTACAAATTATAATATATGATAAATTAATAATAATAATAATATTATAGTATTAATTATATTAATACAAATATTATAATATTATAATTAATATACTTATATTATATATTAAAATAAAATCTTAAACAAAACCCTAAACGCCTTATTCGGTTTGCTTCATTTTGAGGAAGTATGGATTACCTGAGATATACTGAATACCTGATCAATTTGCTTCATTTTGAGGAAGAATGCTATCAAAGCTAGGGCTGTCAAAAAAGCTCGTTGTTCGTGAACAGTTCATGTTCGGTTCGCTAGGAAGTTCGTGTTCGGTTCGTTCGATAAGCAGATGAGACGAACACGAATAATTTTTTTTTGTTCGGTTTGTTAAACGAACAAAACACGAACAGTGATGTGTTCGAACATTTCGAACACGAACACTAGTTTTGTTCGTTCGTGTTCGGTTCGTTTATACCCCTACTCCTGTGTCATTATCTATTTCTTCAACTACTCCCCACTTAGTGAATGAAATCACCCTCATATTTGGAAAATCAGATGCAATGTGCCCAAACCCGAAGCACTTTAAGTACTTTTTGCTAGGACGGATTTGGAAGTGTTGAAGGGCTTCACCTTTTCTCAACTCTGAACTTATTATTCTTTGGGTGGGGTTGGCTAGGATGCTCTTTTTGCACATGATGGATTTCTTTTTGCATGTCTTCCATAGTGAGCTCTTAACCCATTGAGAGTTTCTCCATAGTGTTATAATGTCTCGTTCTTTCAATGAAAGTTTTGACTAAAAAGAAAAACATGATTTAGGGTTAAGGCTAGGGATAGGGATAGGGGGATGAAGATTTTTTTTTTTTGCCAAGTGTGTTAGGTTGAGTTGTATGAATCCTTGGTTTAGGTGTAGAAATATGATGAATCCCTAAAAATTTAAGGTTTGACAAGCCCTAATAGTAGATGATACCACTCAAGGGCTCCTGGAAAGGTGTTTCAAAATTGGGTTCTACAGGGAGGTGGTTGTGGAATGGAAAACGAAAAAGAAGACACGAGTTCAACGACATTTTGGGCAAGGATAGACATTATTCGACAATTTTGAAGGTTGAAAATAGCAACGAGAACTCGAAAACGATGAGATAAAAATGTTGAAGAGGTTCCACTACAAGTTCCAGAGAAAGATACAGGCACACCGATTGCAAAAGGAAATGATAAAGCACTCAGAAAGACATAAAAGAACTAACATCTCCCAGACACAATAATATTGCAGAAGTCCAAAATAATAAGAAAAAATAAATATACAAATAGTCTCTTGCAAGAAAGAAGAACCCCAATTAGAAGGAAAAAAAAATAGAAAATAAACTAGAAAATGCAAAAATCCAAGTAAAATTTGATAACGGGTGAAAATTGCCCGTTCTCCTATACTACAATCGCGGTATTTGCATTTCCATAACAAACAGAATTACACGGGATCAAATTGTTGGAAACACGTAAATTCTGCTATCGGGATTGCTAGATCAGCGGAACCCGTAGGAATGGGTCATCTTACAGAAACGGGATTATGGATCTCATGTGGGACACTCCCGTGTCAAGGAAGTTACATCACCTGTTCCTGAACAAGCTACAAACACACTAAATGAAAAAGGAAGAGGATACAACATTTCTTAGGAATGAAATATGAGATTACAATCTCCAAATTACACAAAACAAAGCTAAAATCTCAAAAATAGAAAAAATAACACATAAATAGTCGCCTAATATAAAATAGGGGGATTTACATACTTACCACAAAATATTTATAATTTACATATCTAATACCTAAAGTTTGTTTTTTACACGCCTACCATCCAAAACTACAAAACACATCAAACATACCACCCGGTTGTAACCTCATTTAATAGAAATACTAGCAAATCGGCTATCCTCTTCGAGCTCTTCAATGAAGATGGACCCCAGTTTAACTCTTTTCTCAACAAGGAATCAACCACCACCATCCCTTCCCTATCCACAACAAAAGTAGAAACCGCCTACTTCCATCCATAGAACGTCATGCAAATTAACTTATAACATTTCTCTTGTCCAATACCTTTCCCATGTCAGCTCAGTTGCAGCAGGAAGCACCTCCCATGAAGATTTGAAAACTCTGTTCAAGGCAAATATTCCACGAGGCGTACTGGTGCGAAGATATCCGAAGCTTGTAAAGATAAAGTGGGAATCGAAGTTGTCGGGGAACCACCCAACATGGGCTTGACCAAGATGCAGTGAGAAGGCTCTGGAGCTGAACTTGGGTTGATGAGATCGAATCCTAAGGTGGGAAATGAAAGCACGTGGATGAATTTGGGTTGGAGAAGAATAGTGGTGACAAAGGAAAAATTTTGGGCAGAGAGGAATGTGCAACATCCTTGTATGGTCGTGTGAAGGTCCGCCTTCATCGAGGAGCTTGACGAGGAAGATTACGGGCTAGTGTTTCAATTTAACGGAGTTATGGTTGTGAGGTATATTTGACTTCTTTGGAAGTTTTCAGTGGTAGGCGCGTAAAAAACAAACTTTAGGTGTTGGATAGGTAATGCAAATTCCCCTACAAAATAACCCTAAAGAGAAATTAAAAGTAGGAAATAAACCAAAAAGGGTAAATTTCGCTAATGAAGTTGCGAACGGGATGGGAGATTTAAATCCTGTGGAAATACGGAATTCCACAACCGGTCGGCACCAACATCCTCAAAAATCTTGCTATTAAAACTGTAGAGGGACGTGATTTTGTCCTGCTTCAATCCCTCATCGCGGGATCGTAGGATGCTGGAGCTCATCCCATCAAAAACCTAACAAGAAAAATCTACAAATAGTTCTAAACTAACTTTAGACTTCTTTATTGATTTAAAATTTTTCTTTAATATTAATGAGGCAAATATGTTTAGGAAATCTTTCATTTTGGTCCAATAATACCAAAAAAAAAAATAGGAAAATTTACATATCTACCACACAATTCTTATGTATTTAGATATCTCATGCATAAATTTTCATATTTACATACATAGCACAAATTTACATATATAGTCGTTAGTTAGCATATTATACATTGAATTCAAACAAAACAAAAAAATATAAAGTACATTTATTTTACATTCAAACAATTCTAAAATATCCTAAATATAGCCAAACAACCCCTTAGCCAATTCCATTGTATTCCTTCTCAATGCATGGTGGTTTTAAGACGCCTTAGTCCCTTCGAAAATTATTTTCTTTAGCAGTATTTTCCAATCAAGTCTTTTTATATCATTTGGGCTTGAATAACTCTACATTGGTATTGTGAAATTCACAATCCGAGGATGATTCTCATATATTCGTCAACTATAAATTATCCTTCAGTGTTAGGATGCATCTAATCACCTTTTAGGGCTTCGAGTACTTGTATTACCTTCAACTCTAATAGAGTCTTCAATTAAAGACAATGATAAGGATGTTTTGAGACATTTCTTCCACACAGCTATTTAGAACATTTGGAAGGAAAGAAACAATAGATGCTTTTCTAATCCCATCAAGAATGACAAAAAATTTTGGTTCAATGCTATCTCAAGCTTATTTTTGGATGGAACATAATCATGGAAACAAAATACATCAAATGTTATTAAAAAACCGAGAGATTTAAACCTTCCAAGCAAGCTTATTACTGTGGAGCTAGCTGGGCAGTAAGTGGGGAATTGCAGGAGGGTACGGCAACATGGTAGGAGCCTGAGTGGAGGCAGAGGAAGGTGTCGGGATGGCTGGGACGGGCAATGGAAGCAATATGCAGAGGTGGAATCGCGGAAAGGCAGTGCGCGGGCTGTCCTTGGAATGATTGTAGCAAGGAGAAGGGGTGGCAGAAAGGAGACATCAGTTTGGGAGGGAAGGAGAGACAGTAGACTGCGGCAGGAAAACAGTAATGTGCTTTTCTTTTCCGGTAGTTGTAGAAAAGAAGGCCGCGGCGACAAGAGGGTTGCGAGGGAGCGGGAAGGACAAGGATAATCAACACCTTGAAACGATATAGTCGGAGCACCGCTCGTCGTCGGATACAACCCTAAAAGAAAAAAGATGGACACTGACGGCTGTGCTAAAAAAATGAAACAAAACTGCCATAAAACACAAAAAATAACAATAAATAGTCTTGGGGTAAAGAGGAATGGCCCCGTCCAAATAGGAGGGAACCATTTGCTAAGGAACTCCGCCCCGATCCCGATTCTGCCAGGAACGACTGAAGCCTCTACAGCAATTGCCTCTCCCGTGCGGGTCTGGGCGCTCCTGCACAGTCTCCTGCTCTTGCGTCCCATCCTACTCCCGCGTCAGAAAGGTTAGGTGGGAACGGGTTCAGCTACCTCCTTCAGCCCATCTGCCCGATCAATACCAAACTGATTGAGGTTTGAGAAAGAGATGTCATTAAAGAAAAAGGCAGAAATAAAAAGAAACGTGTATTATGTTCCAACATACATTATGTTGAGTAAGAATTGGTGGATGATAGGATATGAACTAACTACTAGCTCTCAAACCATGTTAAACCTAATGATCAATTGGTCCTAAAGGCTTAAAATTTTATTCTAAGGAAGACTTATACACAGAAATTAAAACCTTTTACTTGTGCCCATAGTTTACGAATAAGAGTAGCAGCTCAATATGAAGAGGCAAGCCAGCATGAGCCAAACATAAAACTGGCCGTAAATGACAATGAGAAATCAAAATAACGCCAAATAGTTTCTGGCATTAATGGTAAAATCTAATGGAAAGAACAAAAAAAATGAAGCAGGTTTCTACAACAAGCATTGAAAATAAGAGGAGTTTGCAAATATGTACGGCAATTGATGAACAAAAAATGTAGAAGGTGCGATAGATGTCAGTCACACACACTCACAGGCATATAAGGTCGGAGCTTACTTTAAGTGTGTTAAGCTTAACACAAAGTTTTGGTACGGTCAAATAGTCTAGCTGACAGACTACTTTCTCATCCAGAGTAACACATTCGACAGGCTTTTTCTTCAAAAAGGGATTGACTGCCTCCTTATATCGTGTTAATGTGGGAGGGCTGGGATATAGAAAGCTTTTATCAACTGCGCCAAAAAGGGGATAAACTAGCATCAAGAGTTAGAACTAAAAATTTTATATTCACGAGCAATATGCTAAAAAAAGCTTCATTAATACATTAGCCTGGAAAATCATAATAATTAACAAGCCAGATAGAGTTTTTAATCAACTAAAACAGCACATTCCATAAAGCATAGAAAAGCAGATTAGCTGAATTATGAAACTTTAAGAAAGAGACATAAATGTTATAATTAAAAACTCGGCACATGCATACTCTTCCTAGATTAATAAACTGCACCCAAAGAAAACATAGTACCCATATATAGCTACATCAATATCCCCACTAGTTTCCAGATAAAAGCAGCAGACGGCAGCATACAATTCTGAAGTTTGCTTACCAAGTAACAGAAAATTTATCAATAGTTTGAGAACAGTGATATCCACCAGAGTGTCAAGTTTTGCAATGTGCTAAAATTAAAAGGACAAACATTTATTGTCAAAGAGTAAGGGATACAAATAAATGTCGGCCATTAAAAAATATATAACTAAAACTCCAACAAAGATAAAAGTTATCCCATGCAGGTTACGCCTACCAACAAAACAGAATCAATCAATATCAAAATGGCAAGATTTTGGTTTGACATCTGGAAAAATGATTATAAAAGACAAACATATCTAGCTTTAAAAGTTACAGCATTGTACTTTCCACGCCAGTATTCAGTGGTATCCATTTAGCATTTAAAAATGCACAATCCAATATGTTTATGTCATCTATTAGTGTACCACGAATAGATTTTATACATCGCTCAAATACTGCTAGTAAAATTACGGATGTTAAAAAAGACCGAGTCCACTACTAAACAAGACAAAACTAGGCCTTGATCCAAAAAACAAAAGAGACGTGCCTTTTTAAGAAATGTCAGTATGCATGTAGATATACAATAAATGTCAAAATACAAAAAAAATAAAATAAAATAATAAAAAAATTAAAAATAAATAAAAGGCAAATGAAAATCAAAAATTCAAATCTTATAAAGTAAAATTCAGGTTTTGACATCTATCTAATCAGTACAATTGCCCCTATATATTGAAGTGGCATGAGGCTCTCTGACACGGGAAAAGGCAGACACAGGACTCAAAGGGGGGCTGAACCGCGTGATTCAGCAAAGAGCCGGTCCAGCCATCGCTCCCGTTCCTACCGCTCCTCCCTTTTCCTATTCTGATTGTTGCCATCTTGGTTACCGCCCGCCCCTCCCTACCTTTTTTGTATGCCCCCCTCAAGGGAGAGGCATCTGTCACAACTCAACTCAGGACTTAAAATTAACCAAGACGGGCGTAGACAATCGAATTGTGAGAAATGAATTTTTATTATTTATTTCTATAACTAATTATTAACATATGAAAGAGTCGATATTCAAATTAAATTAAACAAAATATATTTAAATATACCTCGTTACTGGTTATCTGTATTTTCTATAAATATTATCTATTATATCGCTCATCTTTTAATCACATAATTAACCTGAAAAGTTAGTTTAAAATAATAATGAGCTAAACAAGTTAGTAAATACTCACATACCTAAACTACAGTAATAAAAAAAAGAAAGCAAAATACATGTCAATTAAACTTTTAATAAAATAGTATTAACATTTAAGATGTTATGATAAATCTTACTATATCAATAACATATCAATATTATTCTATATATATAAAAACATCACAGGAGCACCATCTAAAAATTATATCATTTAAGGTACTTCAACATCAATAACCCTTTGCAAGCCCTCACTAGTACTATAAAGAGGTGACTCCATTATAATCATTTATGCACATACAAACCTAAAATAAAAATAACACTTTTTAATAATAAATATTTTATTATTATTTGCGTGGCAGTCAATAGGCCAAATTTTTAAAAGACGCATGTTTATTGGTGAAATATGAGGGAGGAGCTCCTCTAAAAAAGGAATTCAAAAAAGAGCATATATGCCTTGGTAGGCGACGTCTATAAAAAAAACTAATTTTTAAGAAACGCTTTATCTTTTTAATTTGTGATATATTTGATTTTAAATAATATAAATATTAATATATATTAAGTATTATTATAAATAGATTTGTTAATATTCTTTACATTAATGAAAATACTAAATTTGTTAAATTATTTTTTGCATTAAGTAAATTTTAATTAATATTTAATTAGATAAAACATATAATTGAACAAAATTAATCAACTAAAAAATATGATTCGTAAACTTTATTTCATATTAAAATATTCTCGTAACAAAATATTTACACAAAAATATTATCTTGCACGTCGAGCTGGAATGACGTTTGAGCCCAGCGCGTATACTGAGACGGCGATCGAAGTTGTCGATGTCGCAAATGATGTTCTCGAGCTCACCATCGTGCTAAACAAAATGTTCAAATGGCTAGAAGTACATCACGATTGAAGGCGGTGATATAGTACACCCGACGATAGACGGTGATAGTGAAGAAGGCTTTGAAGAACATTAGTTGTGGTGTATTTCTATAGCATCGCCTTCAGTCGTGATGTACTTATAGCCACTTCAACATTTTGTTTAGCACGGTGTTGAGCTCAAGGGCATCAGTTACGACATCGACCGCTGCGACCACCATCTCGATATACACTGAGCACAGACGTCATTCCACCTTAACGTAAAAGATAATATTTTTTTATAAATATCATGTTACTAGAACAATTTGACATGAAATAAATTTTCTGAGTTTCATATGTTTTTAGTTAATCTTGTTCAATAATATTTTTTTTAATTTATTAAATATTAATTAAAATTTAATTAATGTCAAAATTAATTAACAAATTTAATATTTTCATTAATGTAATATTAACAAATATATTTATAATAATAATTAATATATATCAATATTAATTTTATTTTAAAAAAGTATATATCACATATTAAAATATAAGAAAAAAATTAATTTTTCAATAAACACTGTTTCATCAAAATTATTATTTTTTTATAAACGCCTCCTGCGGAGGCATATAGCCTTGTTTTCAAATATTTTTTTATTTCATTAATAAACATGCTCCTTTTAAAAATTTGGCCCTGTCAATATTCTTGTTCATGATTTACTGATAAATTAAACAAGGTTGAGCACACAAGTCATTCTTCCAACATGAACAAAATTTAGTAAACCCATAAATCATAGGTATGCACTCTTATAATAGTAGCAATAAATGCATTTAGTCAAGAAGAAACAAAATATTACTATAACAAAAGAATATCAGAACTCTCCTCAATAATTATTAAATTATTATTTGATTTATGTCGACATCAACTCCGCTAAAATTAAAAGTATAAAATAAACATGGTATTCATATTAAAATTTAATTTATTTATTATGTTATTACAAATTTAAATTATTTTAATTAGTTATTAATTTTACATTATTTGAGTACATTATTTTACTCCTGCTTATTTTTCTATTGAAGAAGAGGATAGTGACATAGATGTAGGAACTCTTTAATATTTTAGTGAGCACTCAATTAATTTGATATATTCTTCTACTTGTAGAAATAACACGTTATAATTTGAAGGTCTTTATAAGACGTGAATGATGTCAACATTATCATGGTTAAAAGTTGAAATTGGATATATAATAATTATTATTATTAAATCACTTAAATAAATATTATAAAAACTTAACCTTGTTTGAGCCCTAAAACAAGAGCAGCCCCTTGCTAGTGATGAATGAGTGATCACTCCTTCGCACGAGGCTCGTTCATTTTCCCCGATCGGCAGCACAACACTAATGTCGGCGCCGCCTTTTTCTCCTATGCTTAACAAGACGCCGGCGCCTCCTTACTGCTAGACTTCAGCTCCGTACCGCACGAAAGCTCCTCCCTCCTATCTTCGTTCACCACAGACAACTTGCTCAACAACTAGGTAAGTTACTCGACAATTTATAGGGCAAAATTTAACCTCCTTGGCTTCCCGACACTACTTGCTTCATCTCCCTTTTGTTTGCTTTCCGACACCTTGCTTCAACTCCCCCGTGTTCGACTTTTCACTTCCTCTCCCAACTCTTCATTTTCTCTTACCCGATTCTTCGTTTCTTCTCCCCCCGATAACTGAAATGAATTAATACAACCTTCCCTTCCTATCCTATCTTATATGTGTTTTTTCTGCTTGCTTAGGGTTAATTTTCTATTATTCCAGATTTTCGTTTGCAGCCTTTGAGGTGTTTCTCCCTCCCGAGAGTTGTATCCGACGACAAGGAGGTGTTTCGACTGTAACTTGTCCAAAGTGGTGATCGTCTTCAAGGGTCCAGGTGGTGCTCTGGTTGTAGCTCGACCTCGCTAAAATATTATCCCTCCAACCTCCCTCTACAGCCTCCCAACTCATCTTCCAATAGCAGCACAGGCTTTCCAGCCACCTACCTGTTGTCTTTGCCTCCAGCTTACCTTACCAAATGCTAACCAGGACGCCTGCCACCTTCCAGCAACTGCAAGTCACCTCTGAAGCCCCCTCCAGCCACCGTACAGGTCTCCAGATCCTTCCTCGTTGTCGTCCAACTCCGCAAGCACCTTCGAAACTGTTGTCCGATCCACTGTCTCGTCTTCAGCCTTTCTGGATAGGTCGCAAGCCGTTTATGTTTTTTAGTTGTCTATACTCATAGTTTGAGTTGTCATCATTCGACCGTTTTATTTATTTCCTATATTGAAGTGTCTTAATGCAAGCTTTTGAAATTCAGCAATAATATTTAACTTTTCTGTTGTGGTTTGGGCTGACTCTGGTATCATTTGGTATTAAAGCTAGCTTAAACCTGGTCTTATCCTAGGATTTATTAGCATTCTCCTTATCCCTGAACTTAAAATTTTTTTTCTATTCCCAAACCATAGCCAAAACTTTGATATAACCTTAATTTTCCCTTGCAACCTAATTAGCAAACCTAAGTCAACTTTTTCGTCCTCTCACCTCACTCCAAAATCAAGTTATGCCACCTAAGAGAAACATGCCCAAGCCTACTGAGGAAGAGATATAGCGACAGATCCGCTGAGTACAATAGAGATTGGCTAACATTAAGGATGACACCCCAGAGGGGCTTATCCTCGATAGTGACATGGAAATCTGAAGAGGATAAGGAACAAAAATTTCAACCTCTTCCATAGGGTGGATGTCAATAATAATAATGAAAGGCCATGGCATTTGGAATCCATTATCAGAGGCCTAGAGAGAAGATATCAGTTCGATGACTATCAGAATTTGAGGAGGCATGGATCCACAAGAAGTTATCGATTGGCTATAATTTATTGAACTGATCTTCGAGTATAAAGATGTGTCAGAGAATAAGAGTGTCAAATTAGTTGTCATCAAGTTGAATAAGAGTAACCTTTTGTAGTGAGAGAACTTACAGAGATAGAGGAAAAGAGAAGACAGCGATAAAATTATCACGAAAAGATGAAGCAAGTCATGCAGAAGAAATATCATCTGCCTCATTACCGCCAGAACATGTTTCTAAAACTCCACAATCTATAGTAGCGAGACCTTTCCGTGGAATTCAGAGCTTAGTTCGACCACATACAGATGAAAGGCAAGCTGACCAAGCCAAAGTAGCACACTATAGTCTGATACCTTTTGGGCTTGAAGCCCGCATTAGCAATATGGTATAGATGCAATCAAATTGGTCATTTTGGAATATCAGATCTTAGCACTAAAAGTGAAAAGGTAGCAGAAATAGAGCAGGCAACCATGACCAGTCAACAAACATCCACAGTTTGCAACACCAGCAGGAGCACACCTAAGGGAGTTGGGAAATCTGAACTGGATAACGACAGAGCCACCTCCAGTGAGAAGAAGCCTAAGAAGAGTAGCACGCCTACTACAATCACTGACAAAAATGTTTCAGATGCAACGGTTTTGGGCGCATTGCTCCAGAGCTCGACGAGTCGAGTCATGTCTTTTACAAAGCAGGGCATCGTACAAGAGGTTAGTGATAAGGCGAAAGTTGAGGAACATGGTGAGGTGTACTATTTGCCACCAGATGAAGTAGATGCACTTGTCTTTCGACGGATCCTATATGCTGAGGATGCGAGAGATTCACAGTCGTTTCACCACAAAATATTCTACACTTGCTGCACAGTGAACGGAAAAGTATGCAGTCTCATCATCGATGGAGTGATTAGTAAGAATGTGGCATCTATGTAGATGGTTGATAAGTTGAGTCTCATAACTCAGAGGCACTTCGAGCCATATTCTTGGACTTGGCTGAAGAAGAACAGTGTCAGCATTGATCGGAGGTGCCAAGTGGACTTTTCGATTGGGAGCCAGCTACAGAATCATGTGTGGTGTGGTGTGGTGTGGTGTGATCCATATGGATGCCTGTCATTTTATGTTAGGGAGACCGTGGCAGTTTGAACAGAGAACTCAACATGACAAATTTAGAAACACATTCCTACACCAAAGATGAGAAGTGCATCGACCTATTGCCTTCGTGGGAGCCTGAGATCATAGGAGTCCTAACCAACAAACAGAACAACATCAATGGGACAATTATGGTGACGACAGCAGATGATGGGACTGAGACACCAGCTCTAGACATAAGACAGTCACGAGAAAAAGCATTTCAGAATATCAAAGTCGTTACCTTACCACCAACGCTACCACTGTGCGGGAAAGTTCAAGTTACCCCCACTTCAGATCTAGTTAAGCCAACCTGGTTGACCTTGGGAGTATTCAGCAACAGGGACACACAGTTCAGTTCAGTGGTA
The DNA here is from genome assembly GCA_022702705.1 of Papilionanthe hookeriana x Papilionanthe teres. NCBI lineage: Eukaryota > Viridiplantae > Streptophyta > Magnoliopsida > Asparagales > Orchidaceae > Papilionanthe > Papilionanthe hookeriana x Papilionanthe teres. Next base: position 62,576,014 of record CM040426.1, on the reverse strand, counting down.
GACTCCCAGATGATTGGACCAATGTGGAAGTTTGCTCGAAAGTGCGGAAAGATCCTCAAGTATCTTAATGGTGTAGTTGCCAGTAAGATCCATGAGTTTTGCGCACTACATTCATAAAGTTCTCAACACCGGAAAGTACAACAACTCCATCACTAGCAACAAACAGACAGAAGTTTCAATGAGTGAGGTCGAAGCTCCTCCAACCCGAGGAAACTGACGAGAGCTCTAAGACACAAAAAAGGGCACACACGAGGCTCTTAGATGTGGGATTCCAAGGGGGTGAATTGTGCGGTTCAACAAAACGCTAGTTTAGCAAGGAGGCTGGACTGGTCACCTAATCTATCAAATGGGATTCGCCGCTCTCGTTCCTACCACTCCTCTTTTCCTATTCTGATTCTTGCATTCTTGGTTACCGCCAGCTCCTATGTGTTGTTTTGCCCACTTAGGATCGGTTTTTTATTATTCCAGATTTTATTTTGCTGCTTTTGAGGTGTTTCTCTCTCTCGAGGGGTGTATTCGACAACAAGGATGCGATTCGACGGTAACTCATCAGAGGTGGTTACCATCTCCAACAGAGTGGTTCTCCGGCTATAGTTCGAACCCGTCAAGATCTTTATACTTCGAACTTCCCTATGTAGCCTCCCAACACATCTTCCAACAACCGCACAAGCCTTCCGACCGCCCACCAGCTGTCTTCGCTTCCGGCTGCCAGCTATCCAACCTTCCCTGCTACCTTCCAGGCCACCTACCACCATACAGCAATTTCAAGTCACATCTGTAGCCCCCTCCAGTAACCGTACAAGCCCCCAAGTCCTTCCTCGCTATCGTCCAAGTCCGCAAGCACCTTCCAATAGTTCTTCGGTTCAAGCCTCGTCTCCTCTGGGTCAGTCGCTCTCTCTTCCTACTGGGTCGTTTATTTGATTTGAATTATTTTTACTCTTAGTTTAAAGAGTCATCGTTCCCTTCAACCGCTTGTGTGTGTATGATCATTTATTTCCTATTTTGAAGAGTATTCATATAAACGTTTGAAATTCAGCAGCATTTGTTTTTTCTATTGTAGTTTGTGTTAATTCTGGTATCAGGAAGACAATCATTTATTACAACCAGCTATAAAACACAAAACTTCACTAGGTTAAATATTTTACATATGAATTTGGACAAAACCATGTTGTTTGAAAATCCATTTGTGATATGAAGACAATAGGTTATCCTAGTCTGATAGCAATTGTGAATTTTAAGTAAAAATTTCCTTAAATTAATATTCTACAAAAAAATATGAAGTCATTTGACCAGTAGTTGGCACACTACACCCTCACAACATTGAAAGCATCGTTAAACCAACACCAACATGCATGCAGAAGAATGCCCTTAGCCACTTCACCAAGTTCAAAAAAATTGGCTGAAATTGAAGCATATGCAGGATTGGAATCAGGACGAGATTCCAAACCGTGACAGCCGATGCGAGAATTTCCCAACCTGTTATTGAACCACTGCACATGTGGGCCCCTGTTTAACTAATTTGACTTTTGATTAGGTTTTAATTTGCAATATGTTGTTGGGAACGAAATTACAGTGGCAAAAGATGCATGATCAAAATCTCTATCAGGAATAAGTTTCAAGGATAGATTTGGTGTGATTTGGTAACCATGGACATGTCATATCATTTTGGGCCAATCTTCAAAGTACAACCGGTGCACAAGTCATAATGACTATAAGAACACATATTTATTCACCAAGTATGGTAAGCATGTCATACTCTCACCTCAGAAAGAGTATGAGGTAATGAGCATCCGTACTGAGTCTGAGATAATAGTCGCAAGTTACCTTTCTGTAAGCCTTGAAGGAAGCAATGGTGGAACTAGTCTTATTGTTCATAAAAGGCAGAGAGTTAAAGGAGTAGATACTTGATATAGTGCATCCCGTGTTGAAGGAGTTTCAAGATGTTCTAATCAACAGACTAACTCTTGAATTGCCACTACTACAGGAATTACAGCTTGCCATAAATTTCATTCTAGGTTCTATTAGCTAATTCGGCGAACAATTAGGCTTCTGTCGTCAATTTGGCTCACAGATCGCCGACTTGGAGAAGGCTCGATCACCTCTCACTGATTGCAAACATGTGAAAATTGGGAGTTGCACATCTCCCTCTAGTTCATGTTTGCTCATCTAGTCGAGCAGTCGAACTAAGGGTCCTCATGCTTTTGTTCGAGCAGCAGGTCAACTCAATTCGAGCTTCACAATATTATCATGAACAGACATAACATGATCTCACAATCATCTTCCTCGTAAGTCACATCCCGATTCGAGCCTACGTCTTGTTCCTATCAAGCATTCCAACAAAAATCCAAATTTCAGCCCGTTCACTAGAGAGCAAATTGAGGCATTGTAGAAAATTTTTAGTAATAATTCTAGTTCTGGAGAAGCAACAAAATCTTCTTAAGCAACCTATCTGCTTGTTAGCACACCAACGCATCTTATCCTATGCTTTGCGTCCAAAGCATTAAATTAAAACTTTGAATTGTTGACTTCAGAGCCTCAGATTATATGACAAAAGAAATTAGCACCATCATAAATTACAAAGTTTATCAGTCACTCTGCAGTTGGAATAGTTGATGGCTCATTCTCACCAGTAATAGAAATTAGATAGTCGAATTGACAAAGGATCTTAACCTCTACTCTATTCTTTATGTTCCAAAACAAAATTGCAACATACTCTCAAACAGTAAACTTATTCGCAACTTAAAATGTGTGAAAAAATTTTGTTCCATTTCTGGATTTGGGAAGATGAATGGCAGTACTTAAATGCATGGCCATCTATACTTGAAAAAAAATAATTTCATCAGTAGGCAATGTCATTTATTAAGTTGTATTTATAAGACCAGTTAAAGTTTTGTGTTCAAAATCAAGTCAGGTTGAATCATTGTCGCCTTAATAATCCAAATTTAAGGTACATGGAAAAGTTATTTCCACATTTATTTATCACTAAAAAAATATAAGTTTTATCAATATAAAACTTGTCAACTTGCAAAACATACCAGAAATATATTCCAAACTGTAATACTTGGCTTCACATCTATTTTCTGTAATTCACTATGATAAATGGGGACTCTCACAAATAAATAAGGGGCACAAAAATTTTTTGTCATTCATGTCATTCATAAATGATCACAAAGAACAACATGAACATTGAAAAAAACTCTAAAACAACCACCATATTTTCAATCCTTTCATTCTATGATTCTCACTCAATTCCAAAATCAAAATTCAAATTCATAAAAGTGATAATACTAAGGAATACTTTAATTCCATTATTGGCCATTATCTTTCCAAGAATGGTGTTATCCATATAAATTATTGTGTGGATAGTCCTCAATAAAATGCGGTAGCGAAAAGAAAAAAATACACTTACTTGAGGCGTCCCATGTCATTATGTTGTTTAATCATGTGTCTAAACATATTTAGGAGATAGAAATTCTCACAACCACATACTTCATAAATAGGATGCCTAGTCGAGTCTTAAATTTATAAATTCAGCGTAATGTTCTCATGGACTACTAGTGATACATGCGCTCTTTTTCATATGAATTACCACTGATGTTCTTTTGTTATGTGTTTGTTAACATCCATCAACAACGTCCCATTAAACTTGATCTTAAGTCTCTCTGATGCATTTTCCTCGGTTGCTCAACCAATCAAAAAGGGTATAAGTACTACTATCAAACGACTAGAAAAATATATAACTCCATGGATGTCATCTTCTTTAAAAATCAATCTTATTTTAATAAATCTAAAATTTAGGAGAACTCAAAGGATAATCAAATTTGGGATTTTCTTTTCCGAGATACGTCAGCCAAATTTCCTTTAATTAAACCAAATCATGTCCCTCAAAAAGCTCCACTTGTCTCAATGCAACCACAACTAGCTGCACTTTAAGAACCAAACTCTATCATAGAAACAGTCTCAATTGTTTGTACTCCACCTAAGCATGACCCCAATGATCACGAATTTCATGTCTATACCATAAAAAGTGGGACCATTGAGAATGTGGATGACTTTATCCAAACTCAGGGCTATTAAGAATCGGATCCAAGTCCTCATGACAATCATAATGATATAGATACCTTGACTCGTGGCTTGCTTACATTGATGGTTGATGACATTAATTAACCAATCACACACATAAAAGTTATCCGAGAGTGCACTAGTCATCCAATTGAAAAGTATGCAGCCAAGGCTATTAATTATCCGATTTCGAGCTAAGTTGGGGTCGACTTGAAAAAAATTAAATCAAAAATTTTGGCTCGTAACTCGGCAATTTTATTTCAATCCGATCTTGACCCAAGCCAAAATTCAAATCAATTTCGAGCGATTAATAATCTTTGATGTAAATTCACTAAATTCACAACACTAACATCACTAAAGTTGTTAACGATCCGATTTCGAGCAGAGCTAGAGTTAGCATGAAATTGACAAAAAAATTTCTATCCAAAATCTTGACTCATAACTCAGCTCGTTTATTTTGATTAGATCTCGATGCGAGCAAAATATTGAATTAATTTTCGATCGATTAACGATCTTTGAGCTAAATTCACAGTTCTATACATAGCCTATGGGAAGTGGTTATCTTCTTACAGAGTTTTTGTCACAAACCTTGATAATGTTCAGGTTCTCAACTCTATCCAAGAAGCTCTAAAGGTTCCAACATGAAAGCAAGCATTAGGAAGAAACTTGGGCTCTATAAAAAAATAACACATTGACACTTACAGAGTTACCACATGTAAAAAATCTCGTAGGTTCCAAATGAAAATTCACGATCAAATACAAAGGTGATGAAAGAGTAGAAAGATTCAAAGTCAGACTGGTTATCAAGGGCTTCACGGTTTGAACTTTACTCTCTGCCAAAAAATATTTCCACCTACTGCCAAACTTAATACGGTTTGAACTTTACTCTCTCTTGCAGCAAATGAGACTGGTCTTTATATCAACTTCATGTCAAAAATATCTTCTTGATTGGCGATTTTGATGAAGAAGTCTACATGACCATACCTCCGAGCTTGGAAAATAGGTTGAACAACAGGTTAGTTTTCGACTTGAAGCAATCTCCTCGTACTTGGTTTGACTGGTTTTGCTAAAACAGTGATTACAAACAAACATCATCAGTCTCAACCTCATCATACTAAGCTTGTTAAATCTTACTCTAAAGGCAAAATTATTATTCTCATAGTATAGGTAGATGATATTATCAATATAGGTGATGATTCAAGGAATTTATCAGACTAAAAATGATGTTTGCAGTAGAATTGGAGTTCAAGGACCTTGGGAATCTCCGATATTTTTTGGGAATGGAGATGGCTCGGTCTAAGAAATTATCATATCCCAAAAAGTATATCTTAGAACTGTTAAGTTAAACTGACATGCTTAGGTGTAAATCTGCTGACACACCTCTGGATTCCAACAAAAAACTAAACATAAATGAAAAAAAATAATCAGCTTGACAAAGGAAGATATCAAAGACTCATGAGCAAATCACCTTATCTATCACGCATAAGGCCTGATATTGAATTCTTAGTGTAGTACACATGAATAACCCAAATGAAAATTATTCGAAAGCAATGAAAAAAAATTTGATATACTTTATGATGACTCCAAGATATGATTTATTCATCAAAATATCTAAATCGTTAGATTGCAATATACACAAATGCTAGCTAGGAAAGAAAGGTAACTAATAGGAAATCAACCACTAGATACTATTTATATGTCTGGGCAATCTCGTCACATGGAGAAGCAAAAAAGCAATTTGATATCTCTCTCGGAGCAATGCAGAGTCTGAATATCGTGCTCTTGCACTAGGAATATGTTAGGGAATGCAGATTCAAATGCTATAAAGGAAACTTAGGGAGTGTTTGTTTCGGCGTTTATAAACATGGTTATAAATGAACGCAACTTTAAGGTGTTTGATTCGTGCATTACAAATACTGCAACATGAACTGTGGCAGCGAAAAAGCAGTGTCGCGACCGCAGGCCAGGGGCTACATCCCCCGTTCGCTTATACAATATTCTTTCGTTGCCCCATGTCCCTAGGTCATTATGCGCAGCACACTCGTTTGCACCCATAATCGAAAGCGAAGCAAGATCGCCGCATACTCACTACCCGAACATGCCATTCACAGTCACCGAGTGTCACCCTTATTTTACCGCAGGTATATCGTTTCCTTCTCTTTTCTTCTCCTTATCCTCACAAACAGCATTTCTCCTCAGCAATTTCGGGTTGATCCCACTTCTTCTTTCAGGATGAAGGGAATGTTGCCGAGCAATCCTCGATAACAACAATTTTGTCTTTTTTTCTCATTTATTTCAAAATTAAAGTACTAATTTTCAAAATTAAAACTACCCACATATACACCTATATTAAATTAAATTAAGCTGGTTTTCCGAAATTCCGGCCGACAGAGTGGAGTGATGACAGCTTTTAATTAACATGGAATAATGCCACGATATGATGTTCTCAAACAGGTAAGAGAATTTCTCCACGTAAACTCTATTGGGATTGATGGATATTAACAGTTATGTCGCATATTTTGCTTTATGAAGATTTGATGGTGTATAAGTTTTTCCATATTACATCTAGATTTCTGGCGCTGTAGAAGAAATATGTTAGTTGATTAGATTGCATACAGATCTTAAGGCTTTAAAAACAAAGTTTCAAGTTTAATTAAAAAAATCATTACATTGTCTTTTTTTAAGCTACAGTGCAATTACAATTAACAAAAAAAAAAAATTTGAAACCAGTTTCTATTATGAGTGACTTAGTTTATTCTTAGATCATCTTTCTGCAATGAGAGGTTTAAATTTTTAAGTTTGGAATTGTCGGCCGCTGAAATTTATTTGGGATTTAAGATTTAATTTAATATATATGTATATTGATTTTAAAAGTAAAATTTTAAATTTGGAAAATGAGAATGGACGGTTCTCATTCATTTAGCAGTTTGAATGAACGAGCATCATATCGCAAGTAACGCATCTATCCCGAGGAATAGACACACTGCTCGATGATACGGCTCAATCAAATAAACTACAAAATTCATGACATCCGTTCTGATCTGAGAACTTTTATGTGGACCGACAAGTTCTTCTATTTAATACAAAAAGAATTAGATAGGGTTTATATTACTTGGGTTCATAAAATTCACTAAAGAGTAACTCTATAGATCGATTACCCTCAAACAGTCGAAGTCACGCTTAGAAGCTCTCGATTTAAATCGAGGGTGTCTATCTTGTGAATTCGAATAGTAGGGTTTTCGAAGAAGTGTGGTAGTAGGAATCCAATAGGTGAAAAGCGCAAGGTTGGAACAGTTTTCATAAGAATCCAAAGAAAAGAAAGGTAGGGGACACCACAGATCTCGAGTAGGACCTCGATGACTTCCCAGGCTATCCTAATGTTGGGCTTTAAATTTCAAAAATGGATTTATTTAAGTTTCAATACTGCCAATTAATTACATTTGCAAATGACCTGAAAGGTAGAAGGATTTACGTCGTATCGGATGACAATCTCGAAATCCTAAGGAGTTAGGGCTTATATTGTACAGCATAGTTGTGCAAAGGCCTAAAAGAACAGGTGGGGATTTATGTAGCACTAGGCAGACTGCCTCGAAGTCCTATGGTTTGTTATTTAGACTAAGGAATGATTTTGCTGATGTAGACACAAGTTTTGTTGTTGAAGATGATCGTGCTGCCCTCGAAGTTTTGCTCCAGACTCCACGTCGTAGTAGTGTTGCAGTTTGAGGTTTAAGTTTAAAGTGAACATGCAAATTGTTCAAGTCGGAGAATTATTTCATTTTATTGTTTCCTTTTATTATTGTATAGTAAACATGAGTGTATATTGCACTAAACAGTAAAACAGTAATAGCAGGGAAATAGGAATGTGCTATACTAAGCAGTAGACTAACATCACAAGCATGTTGTATGGACAATAGAAGACATGTATAACGAACTTGCTATGATAGATAACAGAAAACAAACATCACAAGCAGACTATGCTAAACAAGTGTGCTACAGTAAACATGTTACGCTAAGCAGGAGTATATGCTGCAGAAGGTAAAACATGTTATACTAACAGGTGTATGTACAAGAGTAAAGCGTGTAATGCGGTAAAGAAAAGAAGTAACAGTGCTACAAGTGTATTGTATGCGCTGATTACCCGCAATGCGTCGCTACCTGTTTATTACTTTCATTTTATTTCCTGCAAGAAAGGGATTAGCACAAAAAGAGCCAGAGTAGACGTAATAAGGAAAACCTAAGTAAGGGTGCTACGGTATGTGCAGGAAATGTGAAGTATGAAATTCGGTGGTAAACCAAAAGAAAAGCGAAAGGAAGAAAACCCCAAAAGAAAGACGAAATAAAACAAAGATAATCGAGAAAGAAAGCAAAGTAGTCCCGTGGGAAATCTCAAAGTAAATCACGAACAAACAAAAATTGTAGCAAAAATCACAAAATACTAAAAGAAGAAACTCACAGACGTCCCGCTAAACTCACGGAGAACCGTAAAAAAGTCATGAGACATCTGAAAAAAAAGACCGTAAGCATGATAGCAGGGAGGACTCAGAACTGGGCTGTGTGCATCCCAATCTTAGATAAGAGCTACCAGACCGAGACACTACAGAGGGTAATCCTAACCTCGACTCGAGTAATTAGTCGTGGACCTTTACTAATTTTCATTCATTTTAGTTTGCATGCATATAAAATTTATGGTGAGAAACAATTTTGTTGTAGAGGAAATTTTGCTTTAAAATATTTATAAAGTAGTACAGTCCACAGGCCAACCACCCTAATCGAACTAGGACTACTAACAACGTAAGAGTATTGGTAGCAACAAACTCACCAAGAATTGGCGAATAGCATCGTCGATCATCGTCCCTCTATTCTAATAGTCAAAGGCAGGGGATACTATTCTAATAGTCCCTCTTTTTTTAAGCACACATAAGCACTGTCATCATCGTCCTCGACCCTAACCACCATACTTACAGTCTTGCTTGATGGCCCACATATGACCTGAAGGGCTATATGTGCACACCTACGCGTCCCCCATAGGTGCGAACATTGAACCAAGAAGCAAGGAGAAAATCAATGGACGAGGGATCAATGAAAGGAGGGAGGAGAAAGCAATTCACCTAACACAAAACCGTAAAACGAGGTGAATTGGTTCTCAAAATCAATCAACTCAAGTCAATCATCCCGGACTCCCAACAACCCTTACTCGTCCTAAAGAAAGGACTTAAATGTGTCGTCACGCTCGTGAAGTGAACTAGACACCTAAGCAGTGTAAAACTCATTCCTATAACACTCGGGTAAAGACAAAGAGAAAAGAAATGCAAGATAAAGCTGCGGGGAAGAACCCTAAACTTTAGACCTCTACTTGAGGCCCCTTGAACCCCAAACCAGACTCGAAACACTCACTAAGGGAAACTAGACTCAATCCACAAATATAGAGTAAGCAACACTACAAATGCAAACCGGCAAAAGCGGTAGGGAAAAATCCGGCGTACATTTAAATACGAGTACGGGAAATATTCAAACTCCAAATTCACACTTCTTAAAACATAATCCAACGAATATCACAATCTGGCTCTACCAAATATCACAAAATGAATTCACCTAGCCAGGCAAAACCGAGTGACAGCAGGGCTTGGCCGAACACCACAAATAGGCCGAAACCGAGGGGCAGCAGGCCAGACCAAACAGCACAAACAGGCCAAAAACCGAGCAGCACAACAGGGCCAAAACCAAGGCACAACAGGGCCAAAACAAGGCACAACAGGGCCAAAACCAAGCAGCAGAACAGTGCCAAAACCAAAGCACAACAGGGCCAAAACCGAACAGCACAACAGGGCCAAAACAGAGCAGCACAACAAGGCCAAAACCACCTCCACATATGCAGTAACTAAAAGAAGAGTGCAGCCAACAATTACATTTCAAGATTAAATTCTCAATAGATGAAATAGCCAATGCCTAAAGCTCTCACTCAGCCCCAAATTCCATTTAGCATGAATGATGTTTGAAACAAGGCTATAACATTCAACACTTGCATAAGCATAAAGAAATGTAGAGTTCTAAAACATGCCTCTCAATCCTTCCAAAATAACTAATCAATATGAAACTAATAACATGAATCGGAGAGGGAGTACACCCCGCCCACTTCAAGCTTTTAAAATGAAATCCCGACACTTCACATTTTGCAAAATAGAGGCCTAAGATGCCTCATAAATTTCAGATTTTCAAAACATAAAGGCTCTCTCACTTCAAACATTCAAATCCCAAGCAAAAGAGAGGAACAAGCATGTTGATACCCAAGGGATTTGCATGAGGATTCAAAACTTTCAAGTAAAGAAGCATGTCGTTTTAAATTACAAGCCTACAATTGCATTTACATGTCACGTGTGCAATACTATCACATTAAAGAGATAAAACAAATAGGGGCTATAGGATTACAAGCTACATTGCAACGTCAGTGCAAATACATATAAGAGATAAACAAAAGGCTATGACCATGCATATTCCTTCATTTCCTTTCTTTCTTTTTATTTTATTTTTGAAATAGAAAGAGAACAAAATGAATTTCATAGCTAGCATACATCTCTAAGCATATAACTACAACCAATTGCAAGAGGGATATAGCATGCTTTTGTAAAATATAAAACCAAAGTCTCTTCTAAAAGCCAAATATCCATTCAATGTCATTCATACGAAAAGGTGGGAAAGATGGAAGGTTTAAAAATGTTTGCAAGGTAAAACATCAAGCCATCACATTCATTTCTTCTCCTCCTCCCTTTAAAGAAAAAAAAGATCTACAATGCTACTAAGGGGAGAGGGAAGTCTCACTAATCACTTTAAACAAGTAAACATGCCAAATAATAACACATAGGCATTTAGCCGAGCCAACCAACAGAGAAACGGGCCGAATAAAGCAGGCCCCAAGCCACGACAAGCACAACCGAGAAAGAGAGGAAGGGGAGAAACGGGTTACCAGCACACAAGAAAAGCAATGAATCCACAAACCAATCCGGCAGCACCTCCCCCTCCTCCAGGAAAATTCGGCTAACCCTAGAGAGCTCCCCAAGTGGGGGTATAAATAGCCAGAGGGGAGGAGGAGGTAAAGCCTAAGCTTACCAAGGAGGTGAGTCCAAAAGGGAACCAAAACTGAGAGAAGGGGTGGCGCCAGCGAAGGTGGCGGCAGAGGAGGGACGGCCACAGAGGGAGCAAAGAAGAATCGGCTGCACAGGCTCGGACGCCTTTGCAGGCGAGTGGAGGTCGTGGGGGGACCTCGAGAGAGACGTGAGGCTCACGTGGTGAGCTCGGCCGAGCCCAAGGGCTCACACAAGAAGAAAAGGCGAGAGGGAGACTCGAAGCTCGGGCGCGGGAAGGACCGAGCGAGAGACGGGACGAGTCGGGCAGCAGGGGTGCGTGAGTTTAGGAATTTAGGTTTTTAAGGATTTAAAAAGAAAAACTTATTTTATTATTTTATTTCATTAAATCGCGTCAAATTTCGTGTCGTTTACTCGCGCTCGGAAACATAGCAAATTATATGCCCCTCCCTAGTAAATTCGACGCTCCGGACGCATCGGCGCAGTCCGTTTCGCGATCTGAGGTCGTTTGGACAACTTCGTCGTCGGTCGGGCCAAAAGCGCGTCAAATCCGATCTTTTCAAAAATTTTGACTTTGATGTTGATCGTCTTGGCATTCTGACTTCAGCTTCGATCTGTTGAGAAGTACTTGAAGGCATCGAAGCCACAAATCGAGAAATTTGTGCGCGGTGATGCAAAAATGTGTGCGAGGTTGTATTAAGGTCCAGTGGTCCTATGGGAACTCAATTTGAATTCCTGACGTCAATTTCAACCTGCTATGAGCTAGAGGTACGGAATCTCGTGTGGGACTCCAAAAGAGTGAAGAGATGGCTCTGAATGTTCTAAAACGAGGCGGGTCCCACTGATAGGAGTTTAAGATCGTCGAGGAAGCTCCTAAGGCTAGAACCCTAAATCTTAAGAGGAAAACTAAACCTCGACAAAAGTGAGGTCAACAGGAATCATTTTAATTTTATAGTAACTTCTCTTTATCTAAATTCTCTATGACTGTAGATCATATCCTGCTACCAAATTACTCTCGAGTAAGGTTAATGTTTTAGGAAATTTACATACATACCAAACAATTCTTATGCATTTACATATCTACACCTAAAATATAATATTTATATTCATAACTCCCTAGTATTAAAAGCTTACCGATGAAAAATGTGTATTTCATTTTTAAAAGGTTAGTGATCGTGATATTTTTGATGTTATGTCAAAAATCCGAGTTTTTTGTATGTACATATGTAAGAATTGTTTGATCTGTATGTAAATGCTCCTTTATATTTTATGTGCCACTCAAATCTTGTCCTAAATCTAAAGTTTTTAATATGTGCGGTTATACTTGGATGATTAGGCATTGATATGACAGAGTGTAATCTACGCATGTCTAAATTCAACCCATCATACTTGGCATATTTTGATAATTTTATACAAGATTAAGATGATTTTATTACCGTTTTCATGATAAGCGGCTAGAACCTAATTATCAGATGTGTGGCTGTATAGTCATTTAAATAGTAATCTGTTGAAATTTGATACACGAGTATTTGGTGGCATAGTGATCTATGGAAATCTTGTGATATGCGGGTGGCTGCATAGCCTTTTTAAGTATGTTGTGCGGTTACATTGTTACATTTTTATTCATATAGACATATTCAGAATTGAGGTTAGCCTAAAAATGGCTTTAAGATTTGGGTGTTTCTTCTTTACATTATTATTCATATATACAGTTCTCTAAAAATGTTTGGGTCGTTAATCCATGAACTGTAATTTCATTGTTTTATACAAGTACTTAATAGGATTACTTAACTTGAATTTGGGTGTTGCATTGTTTTGAAGATTTGGGTGGTCCAAATGTAAAATGTAAAGTTTAGGATTTAGACAGGCAAATCAATATATGCAGGTAAACGAGCCATCATCATCATTTATTTTACATAGTTTGCCGCAACAGTTGCTACAGAATTGCCCTTGACCACTCTCAAAAAATTTTTGCTTTTGCAACATGCTGAATAGATAGACGTCTGGATAGTTTATTATGAATGGAAAGGTGATATACCATCAGGCAGGCCTTCATTTTCTAATTATATGGGTTGGGTCTATTGCTAATCCGGCTATTAGTACAAGCGATCACTATATTATCTTCTTGATATTCATTTATTCTCTTTCATTGTTTATGTACTAATCATTAGTGTATAGGATAATACTATCGAAAATGAGTTCAAAGAATTCGATAAACTCTAATGGAACCAAACATCGACGAGTATTTTGGAATTGCAAATTGATATGCATCATTCACGACTCAGAAAGTTCACAATACTGGACGAAAATTTTATAGATGTCCAACAAATTTAACTAAACAAAGATTGCAAATTTTCTAACGGGTGGGTGAACAGAGCTATGCAATAATAGAGCGAGGTGATGAAAAGATAAATGCATATGATGATAATGTGAGGACTGATCTCATTGACTAAAAATTTCTTGTGAAGACATTACTCTTGTTTGATTTTGTAATCGTAGTACTTATGTTATTGTTGTTAACATTGTACTTTTTTTTGGTGATGTTGATGTATTTTGGAGGAAAAGTTGTATTACTTTAGGTTTTTTTATTAAGCAAACTCATACATTTGGTTGGAATACTGCTTATGCTGAATATATTATTTGATGTGTTATTAGTAGGATTGTAATTAAAATCAATATCAAATACTTGCTTCTTATTGCATGACTAGAAGATTTATTTGATGAGTTAAATGGACTCCACATTTTTCCCATACTAATTTACACAATTGTTATCACCAGATCAAGATGGGACCAAGATGTTAGTATTCAATACCCAATGCAATAGATCCACTAATATCTTGGTCCCATCTTGATCTGTCCATTAAACTGAACACTTTAATGTGGCTGATGAATCAGTTTTTCGGGACCATTGGAAAATTCATAGTTGTATACTTTGACAACATTGTGGTGTACAATCATTCTTAAGCGGGAGATTTGTAGCGCCTATGACAAATTTTTCAAGTTTTGCAAGCAGAGCAATTATATGGCCACCCAAATAGGTGTCATTTTCTCACTAGACAAACTTGCTTCTTGGATATATTGTATCAACAACTAGCATTGAAATGGACCTAAGTAAGATTGAAGCGATCGTTAACTAGCCGATTCTACAGTCATTCACTTAGATACGTCAATTTCATGAAATAACTTCTATTTTTATAGAAGGTTTATTAGAAATTTAAGTTCCATAGTGGCACCCTTGATGTAACTTCCCAAGTTAGATAGATTCACTAGTCAAATGAAGCATATGTCAACTTTGAAGCTTTCAAGAAACGAGTTAGGCACTGGCCCTAGCTATTCCATAATTGATTGGTGCTTGAGGTGGTGTTACGCCTCCAATGTTCGGATGGAACTATGTTTAATCAAAAAGGACGGCCTATTGCTTTCTCTACTAAAAATGTGAATGATTCAGAAGAATATAATTTACCTACAAAACGAAGTTTTATATCATTGTAAGTACTCTCCATCACATGAATCACCATCTACTGATAAATGAATAATCTTTACACTGATCATGAAATCATGAAACATATCTGAATAATCAGAGCAAGCCAGATGGTAGGCATGACTCGTGGGTGGAGCAATTTTGTGCAAAAACACAAGACAGGGAGTCGGAACAAAGTAGCTAACACACTAAGTTGTCGTCACTTGGTAAAAACTAAAATGCAATTGAAGGCACTTGGATTTTAAGTGTTAAAAAATTCATATGCCACTAACAAGAATTTCCATAAGATTTGAACTCAATGTCATGATAACACGTATGAGCAGTTCTAGAGATCAAATGGCCACAAAATTTATTAGAACAAACTGATACCGGAGGGAAACCCAAATCACAAAAGAACTTTTATTAATAAGAAAATAGGGTTACAATACATACAAACTGAAAATAACATCATCAACACATAAACCGACACAACAAACGCCTAGAGAGTGCATCCCAAGGGCAATGAAGGTTACTAGGTGGATCGGGATGAATAGTAGGGGTGGCGGCAGCGAAGGCGAGGTGAGAAAACTACAGAAACAGCTAGCAGGGATGGTTGTCCTGTGCAAATATAGCAAGAACTAGGGGGTAGAAACGGCAGGCACAACAAAGGCTAGCTGTCCCTGGGCAGTAGCTGCGAGGATGGATGGGTCGGCAACGCTATAGCAAAGGTACAGGCCGTTTAGGGCGTTGGTAAGGTGCTGGACAGCAAGGTAGACTACTGAAAACAGGAAAAAAAAAGATAAAATCACCATTGGGGAGAGGGATACGGCCGAAGCACCACCCTAACTGTCGGATACAGCCCTCGAGGGGTAAGTAGAGTCCACACATAAAATCTAAAATCAAACACAACAAAAGACTGCCTACATACTCAAAAAATAAGCATATAAATAGACCTAGCTAGGTGGGAAACAAGAAAGGAGGAGAAAATGACAGGCGGCAATACAGCCCTCTCCAATGCTGCACAATCCAAGAGGGAGATGTGGATGGCAAGCCGCAAGTGTCGCTCGACTCTTTTGGAAGCATGGACTGAGTCCCCTAACCGCACCCGCATAAACTCGGGAAGAAGCCCACTCCCGCATCTACGCGGGGGAAGCCTCGCTTCACAAACAGTGCATTCTTAGGAATTCGCTCAGAGAGTATATTTTACATGAATGTCGTAGTGGCGGAATGATCAAATATTCCGACAGAGATAAGACTTTTTCTTCATTGAAAAATAGCTTCGATTAGATTAGATTAATACGAGATGTGAAGAGATATGGTCGATAGTACAAAACCTATCACTTAGCCGAAACCCAAGTGCAAAATACAGGTCTATATAATCCCCTTCCTTTACCAGAGTCACCATAGATCGATGTAAGCATGAACTTCATTATAGGCCTCCCTCAGACCCAATGGAGTAAGGATTTAGCATTAGTAATTGTTGATCGCATTTTCTAGATGGCACATTTCATACCCTACCTAAAGATGATGGATGCTTGACATATTGCATATTTATATTTCAAAGAAAGTTTATCTACACGACGTATCTTGGATCATCACTTCTACATGAGATATGAAATTTCCGCATCATTTTGGAGGACCTTTTCAGTTTAGCAGCACACTCTCAGACAAATTGCCAGATGAAAGTGGTAAATCGGAGTTTGGAGAAGCTCCGATTCATCTAGGCGAAAATATCGCGCTGCGGGTTTTGATACTTCCTCAGGTTAACGACTGTTCCACTAGCTCTTCAATGGCTCGTAGCTAGTTTGAGATTGAATGCGGACTAATATGGAAAATAAAATTTTAAAAATATAATTGCTAAACAAATTTTGAAGTATCAGAGCAGGCAAACAAATATGAAAAATAAAAAATGTAAAAATAGCAATTATTGAAACATTTAAGCATATTTCTATACAACAAAGGATTGCACCTTGGTGGCTAATTATGTGTTGTAGATAAGCTTCAAGGCTTCTAACAATCCCAATCAGTAAAGATCGCAAGTGGATGGTTTCCATGGGAAGGATCAAATCAAAGAATTGATCAATAGCCTGCAAAACATTGCATAAATATAAAAAATGCAACATAATTTAGGACTCGATACTTAAAAAGAACCCTATTTAAGAAATGAAACCATCAAGTACTGCAGTAATTAGAATCATTACAAAACATTGAGAAGGAGAATTATTCATCCAAAGAGAACTCTGACGTAATAACTGATAAAATCTTCCAAATTTCTTATATCTTCTTATTTTAAAAGTAAAATAAAATAAAATTCTAGTTATGTTGCTAAATTTCTTCCTCGCCCAACTGCAGAACCTAAATCCCAGAATTCAGATCAATCATTTTACAATCAGAACAGTGAAAATGAAATTATGTATTGAAAAAAAGTATTTAATTTAGCCAAATACATAAAATTTTATTTGTTACATTACAGTGAGATCAAAGAAAGCTTTGACTAAGCAAGAACCACCATTCGGTGCAACTATATACTTTAGGAGTGCAATTAATGTCGCCATCCAAAACAATTATAAATTTCTGCTCAACACAAAACCACAACAGAAGGGTATTGTTTCTATGATTTTACTCAATAATGTGTGACGTGATGAGAATGTGGGATGGATGGCGGCCATGAGCAAAGGAAGCAAGCACAGGATTCCCCCACGAGTATGATCTCGCAATCCCGCATACACAGTAATAGAATGATTTCTAGATTCAGGTGATCCCGCAAACGTGAAGGATAGGATTCCATCTCATTTCGCACCAAATTAGAGATATTCTTTCCTACTGTTGTTGTCGATAAATTGGGGCCTTAAATTTCTGATGTTTCTTTAATTAGAATTGGGTATTTTGAGAAGGAACTATTTATATCTTGTATTTCCTTTTTCTTTCAAACTTTTGATTTCGTTAGAGTATTTTGGAGATTTTAATCATTGATTTCTGCCTATGAAGTGTTGTCTCATATTCTTTTTGCAAGTGATGTGTATGTAACGTGTGCAGGAACAGTTGATGAATCTACTCATCCCTACATTGTATTTTCATCGTTCTAATATTGTTTCCAGCGAGGACAACCACTGAACGATGTCTATCACTGTCCAAATGATGTCGAACTTGCATATTCTCGTTCCTTCACTAGCCCACATCCACTTCTTCACTCAATCCACTCCCTCAACACCTTCCAGGAGCTCTAGAACGGTGTCACTTGGTATTAAAGCCAAGAAGCGTCATGCTACCAAGGAGAAACCCTAAAAGAGGTGCAAAGGAAGTTATTGTAGATGACATGTAGCGAGAAATCCTGCCATTACAATAGACGCTCGCAAATGTTGAAAGAAGACGACATGCAAAAGTCACCCACAGCAACAACAATGACTACAACAACAACAAAAAAGCCTTAATCCCACTATGTGGGCTCGGCTAAATGAATCCGTTTTCTTCATTGTGTCCTATTTAGTGCCATATTTTCGCAATAATTTGATCACAATTTCAACAAAGATGAAAGGGAGAAGCAATACAATTACCGATCAAAACATCACAGGCATGATAAGTTCTGGAGACTTACCACTTACAACAGAAAATCTCTTAGTAAAGAAGTGCACAGACGAGTTAGAGCAGCTTATGTTAAAATGTAAGCTAGTATTGCTCGAGAATATTTATTGGCAATGTGGTGCAATTACAACCTTATCAGACATTACAGAATACCAATTCCCTAGCCCTAAAAGTAGAGAAAATACAGTAATATGAGATCCACACCAACCCTCAAATAGAATTCAAGCAAAGAATCAGGCAGCAAGAGTACACCTAGTAGAGCACCCAAGATTACCCCGCCATAGTAAAAATTAGTTCAAAGTGGAGAAAAGATGGAGATCACCAGCACAGGCAAATTCATCCTATCTAAGAAGTGTTTCAAGTACTACGATTTTGGGTACATCACATTTGATTGCCCAAACAGAAAGATGATTTCATTCAATGAGCTGAGAGCATGAAAAATATCGATAATGATGTGGGGAGATACAAGAGAAGGTAATGACTCAGAAGAGTAATATCACCTTCCAGTTGACATGTTAAGAATGCTAGTAGTTTGACAGCTCCTTTGAAGTGAGCATGTGAAAGGAGCACCGGCAAAACTAACATTGATTATTCAAGACAACAGTGAGTCCAAGAAGTCGATACCAGAAAATGGACAGCCTCTGTTGATGTAGTTGTCATATATCCTAACTTATGATTGCCCCTGGGTGGTAGCCATTGATGGTGGTCCAACATGCCATAGTTCATTCCAAGGTCGATTATTCCATACAGACTTGTTTCTCAGATGCGTCTAACCAAGTACGAAGAGTGGGAGAAACAGGTTACAAATTTAATGGGCTAAGATTTGATTTGTAAGAATATTCATCTATCTGCAGTTAACATTGCAATTGTCGATCACAAGCACAAATGTAAAAAGTAGAGGGTTGTGTTAGGTAATTAACAGCCAACATAAAACTTGACAAAAAAAATCATTACATGAATCTTTTTTATCATTGTGTAAGTGTTAGGGCGTCCCCTAGAAGCGACGAGCTGTATGGCCTGAATACAGTGGAAAGTGCAAAGGTCGCTATACCGGCGCCCGAGTGTAGTGTCAAATAAGCAAGGGTTCTCACATTACGGACGGATGCAAATAAAGAAGTTAGTCCATGTTACTAGTATTATGATAGAATCTTGGAATATAGGCACTCTCAATGGTAAATTAATCGAATTAGTTGATATTATGACTCACAAAAAGATAAATATATTATATATTCAAGAAACTATATGAGTTGGAGAAAAAGCTAAGGAGATTGATAACTTATGTTTTAAACTTTGGTATACTGGTAAGAGTCGCACTAGAATGGTGTAGATGTAATTATAGATAAGAGTTTGAAAGATAATGTAGTAAAAATTAATAGAGACAGAGATAGAATTATAGCAATTAAGATTATTATTATTGATACTAAGATTTTTAATATTATAAGCTTTTATGCTCCTCAAGTAGGTTTAGATATAGGTTCTAAAGATAAATTCTAGAATGACTTAGAACACTTACTACACTTGATACATCTTGAAGAAAGAATTTTTATTGGAGGAGATTTAAATGGACATGATGGTAGAGTAGTAGATGATTTCAAAAGTATTCATGATGTCTACGATTATGAAGTGATTAATCAGATTTTTGGTTTAGGGTTAATGAAAAAGATAAAGTCATATCAGATTTTGTTTTAGCGTATGATTTGATAATTATTAATACCTTATTAAAGAAAATAGATGAGCATCTTATTACTTATAAAAATGGATCTAATAAAACACAATTGTTTATTTTCTCATAAGAAGAAGAGATCGTCGAGAATTTAAGGATTGTAAGGTCATTCCAAGTGAGAAATTAAGCCCAACATTGATTATTAGTTTTAGATTTTAAGACGAAGAGTTGTAAAATAAAGAATATTATCATTCAAGATCGTAGAATTACATTGAGGTACCTAGATAACACAAATAAAATTATTTTTACGAGTAAAATTCAAAAATTAAAAATATGGGATATTTATGAAAAAACAAATGCTATGTGAAAAAAAGTAACAAATACTATTAAACAAATTATTAATTTAGATAAAAATAAAATTTCTATAAATAAAAATAGTTTGTGGTGGAATAATAATATACAAGAAATGATAAAATATAAGAAGTTATGTTATAAAAATTTATTTAATTGTAAAAACTTAGATAACTAAGAAAAATATAAAACAACTCACAGAGTGTCTAAAAGAACAATCTGTGATGCTAAAAATTCTTCTTTAGTGATCTTTATAACAGATTAAATACTAAGGAGGATGAAAAATATATGGATAAACTAGTTAAACAAAAAGAAAATATAAGTAAGAATTTAACTTAAATAAAGTGTATTGAAGATGAAAAGCATAAAGTGTTTTCTTAAAAAAAGATAATCAACATAGGTGGGTGAGTTATTTTGATAAACTTTTTAATGGTGTTTCTGAAAAATATGATCGACCTTAGTGATCTTATATCGTTAATAATAATAAAACATTTCATTTCTACCGTCGCATTAACAAAAAAGAAGTTGATGAGGTTTTAATGAAAACCAAGGGTGGAAAGTTTATAGGACCTAATGATATCCCAATTAAAGTGTGGAAATAGTTAGGTGATTTGGGAGTTTCTTGGCTTTCTAAACTTTTTAATATTATTTTAAAAACTAAAAAGATGTTTCGGGAATGGAGGAAGAGTATTTTGGTCTCTATTTTAAGAATAAAGGGGATACGCAAGAGTGTGCCAATTATAGAGGAATTAAATTAATGTGTCATACTTTGAAATTATGGGAGAGGGTAATTGAACATAGGTTATGACGTATTACCAAGATTTCTCACAAACAATTTGGATTTATGTCGGGCAGGTCTACTATGGAAACTATAAATTTATTGAGAGGTTTGATGGAGAAGTACAAAGATAATAAGGAGGATCAACATTTGATTTTTATTGATTTAGAAGAAACATACGATAAGGTTCCAAGAGGCATCCCTTGCAAGTCCTTGAGAACAAAAATGTTCATATAACTTACATTCATGTCATTAAAGGTATATATACCCCAAATACTCTAGTGACAGAAGTGTAACTTTGGGTGATCAAATTATTAAAAAGTGTGAATAATTTAGATATATGGGGTCTATTGTTCAAAGCGATGGTGATATAGATGGGGATGTTAACAGTAGAATTCAAGTTGCTTGGTTGAAGTGGAGGAATGAGTCGAGCCTATTGTGCGATAGAAAAGAACTGCTTAGACAGAAAAGAAAATTTTATAAGATAGTGGTGAGACTTGCAATGCTCTATGGTGTTGAGTGTTGGCCCTTAAAAAAAAGCATATTGTGAAGTTAAGTGTTGTCAAAATGAAAATGATTAGGTGGATGAGTGGCATTACTTACACTTAGAGATAACATGCGCAATGACTATATCAGTGATAGGATTGGTGTAGCTCCAGTGACCGACAAAATTATAGAAAGTCGCCTTAGATGGTTTGATCAAATTAAACGCCGACCATTTGATGATCTGATTCGGAGAGTAGATGTTTTAGATTCGACTTATGTTAAGAAAGGCAGAGGTAGATCTAGAAATACTTGGGCTTACTACATAAAAAATTATCTTAATTTATTAGAACTAAATGAAAATATGACACAAAATAGGACGCAATGGAGAAAAAAGATTCATGTAGCCGACCCCACTTAGTGGGATAAAGACTATGTAGTTGTTGTTTTTGTGTTCGTCTATCTACAGTTCTAACTCCGGATGTGCCAAAAAAGAATGAATGTTTATTTTATCATGACAGAAATTGAGCTAACGTGTTTTAGAGTCGCATGAAATGAACTTCAGCATAGAAGAATATAATTGTAGTAGTTCGATTTCAGAGGTTTCCTAGGAAGAAGATGATGCTCCTCATACATGAGGAAATGATGTTGGACGCGATGAGAACACGGGACGTAGGGCAGACACGGGCTAGGAAGTAATTTTGTAATTCCACCTGCTAAGATCCTGTGATCATTGGATCCCACCTACAAGGCAATTGCAATATTGTAAACGTGGAGGAGACGAGATTTAGTCCTATTTCAAACTAAATTAGAAATTTATTTTCCATTGTTGTTGTTAGTCCTTTGAGGCCTTAAGTTTCTAATATTTCTTCAATTAGAATTAG
This sequence comes from Papilionanthe hookeriana x Papilionanthe teres, assembly GCA_022702705.1. Lineage (NCBI taxonomy): Eukaryota > Viridiplantae > Streptophyta > Magnoliopsida > Asparagales > Orchidaceae > Papilionanthe > Papilionanthe hookeriana x Papilionanthe teres. The sequence goes on along the minus strand of CM040426.1, from coordinate 62,553,672 downwards.
GTATTTTGAAAGATACTATAAATATCATGTACTTCCTTTTTTTATTCTTTATTTTATTTTGAGTACTTTCGAAATTGTAATATCTAATATCTACTTGTGGAGTGTTATATCATATTTCTTTTGCAAGTGGTGTGTCCGTAATTTGTGCAAGAACTGGTGATCAACCTCCCCATCCGTACATCATTGTTTCATGGTTCTTATTATTTTCGACCAGGACAGTCGTCGAACGATCCCTATCACTATCATAACGTCGTCGAACTTGCATTTTGTCGTTCCCTCAATAGGCCGCAACCACTTCTCCACTCAATCCACTTTCTAAATACCTTCTAGGAGCCCTAGAATGGTATCCTATGATATCAAAGTCAAGACGACGCTATGTCGTTAAGGATAAACCCTCAATGAGGTGATCAAGAAATTACAATGGAGGACGTGCAGTGAAAAATCCAACAATTGCAGCAATCTAATTTTGAAAGAATGCAACATGGGGAAGTCACCTACAGCAATAACGATGACCGCCCAAATTAAAAAGATGAAAGAAACCCTTTCCACCAAGAAGCTTCAAGTGACAGAGCTGATATCACGTCAATTCAGCATTGAATATAGAAGAAGAGATGGTGATTTTTAAAGTAAAGGTGGACCTATTGGATTTTAACGGTTGAATGGATCCGAAAAAATTTGTGTGGCTCCAAAAAGTACAACAGGTCTTTGAATACAACGACGTTCTGCCTAACAAAGTAGTAAAATTAGTTATCATCATGTTAAAGAAAAATACATATCTATGGTGGGAGATTTTGAAACGCCTATGTAGACGCAAGGAAAAAAAGTAAATCACAATCTAGTCTGATACATTACGAATACATACCACCATATTACAGGCAAGAAATGTTCACAAGAGTTCACCACTTACAAAAGCAAGATCTCTCTCAGTCGAGGAATACACAACAGAATTGGAGCACTTTGTATGAAATGTGTGCTAGTCGAGCTCAAATAGAGCATCATGACTTGATACCCGAAGAGATTGAGACGCATCTATTGGCAAACATAGTATAGTTATAGCTCTATTAGATATTACAAAATGCTCAAACACTAGTCTTAAAGGTACAAAGAAAATACAATAGTATGAGGTCCACACCACCCTTCAAATAAGGTTCAGTCATCGGATCAGGCAACAAAAGTACACTTACTATAGCACCCACGCTGACCACCCAAAGGGTAAATCAGTTCAGAGTGAAGAAAAGACAAAAATCACTGGCAATGCCAAATTCAGTCCAACTAAGAAGTGTTTCAAATGCTATAGTTTTAGACACATCGCATCTGATTGCCCAAATAGGAAAATGATCTCATTGATTGGGCAGAGAGCAATGAAAAATAAAAGTAAGCCTACCAGACTTAGAGGGGAGAAAAGATGATTGAGAAGATCGACCAAGGCGCTTTAGGATATCGTTTTAGAAGAGGTCGAAAAATTAGATGAAGTGTGTTGGATTGAGACTCGGGAGTAAAAGTAAGCCAACCAGACTTCGAGGGGAGAAAAGATCCAGATGATTTTCTCGAGTAGATGCAGACTATTGAGTGGATCATTGAATGCAAAGAGGTGTCTGATGACAAAAGTATGAAGCTTATCACCATCAAGATGAAGAATAATGCCCATATTTTTCAAGTAAGGGTGCAGAAAAAAGAAATTAAAATTAGAATAATGTGAAAAGAATAGGAAGAAAAAGATTCGAATAAAAATAACATGAATAAAAGTCGTGTGAAAACCTTCCATAGAATAGAATTAACACACTTTTTTATACTATACAATGAAATAAACTGAGAACTCTTTAAACTAATCCTAAATAGTTGAGATGAGGACTAGGAGTGAGACATATAACATTTGTACAGATGTAGTTCGGTCTAACAATTATATGGTTAGAAACAAGTTGAGTCAAACAATTGAAAAAAATGTATACAAAGACGTCACATACACTGGACTAACAACATTTAGGAGCATCGAGCCAGATGGACGAAACATGCTGGCTATTCAAAAAAATCTACGTACAAATATTAAAGCTTTCTAATGAAACATATGAAGAAATAGAACAAGATGTCAATAGCAACCAAATTTAATCGTAGAAAATGAACTTGAAAAACTTCTAAGAAAGAAACAAACCTCCTGGATGATTCGAAACACTTCAATAACTGAACTTGCTTGCTTCTGTTGAGATGACAAAGGCTCCCAGTTCTACAAAGTATAATAAAACATATAATTAGCAAAAAAACTGATGAATTAAACGAATGATGCTAAAGAGAGCATAGTGATATGATCTCCAGAGTCTTTTACATTAGATAAATCTACATGTTCCTTTCATCTAATCCTCCATTCTTTGGAACCTTGTTTTGCATTTCTATGACACAAATATGGCTAGTGCCAAACAAGAAATAGCAAGGCAGCGACTTTTTCAAATTTTAATGTAAAGATAGTTAAATAATAAGATGAAATTACAGCAGAATTTTGGAGGCCTCTTTCTTGAAGCCTCCATTTTTGCTTACTATGGCAAACATATTATAGTTGGTACAGAAACATCTTGGAGTCTACTTATGCTTCATTGATTATGAATCCCATGTCATGCGTATGCATTAAAGAGAGCAAAATATATTCTTGTTCTTCTAAACCGCTGCTGCTTGACATTCATGCCAAGTCAGGACTTGCCATGTTTTTTTAAACAAATTGCATGCACTAAGAATTTATTAACACCTTACTGATGTACCAGAGGCACTGGAACATTATGTATTAAGAATGATGCAAGGAATAAACAAGGAATTAAGTGCAGGAACCAAAAAAACTCCAAACCATAAATAAAAAGATTAAAAAACTAACAGCTTCAATCTATTGTTACACTGCTCTTAAGAAAATTGTATCCAAAAAATCTGAAAGGATGCGACAAATATTTCCACACAGAAATTAGGATAACAGATAATTTTATTTCATGAAATCCAAACAGCACAATACAAACGCATAAAGAGAAGCACCTACAATTTGAGAAGCATGAGATCTCTCCCAAATCCTACAATTTGAGAGGTAGGAGATCTCTCCATAACCCTAAATTTAAACTATTAAGTCATATTTATACCAAACAATAATAAATAATAAAAGACTAAATTACTCATAGGCTAGGTACTAGCTTAACAGAATCCTCAACCATAAACCGCACCAAGAAAAAAATGACACTTTTCTAGGTAAATGTGTGTTTTCATCGTGTACATAGGGAATGTCAGTCTAGACAATGTGATATCATGTGTTATGTCAATAAATGAGAAAAATATTTGTATATCCACAAAAAATAAACTTGTTAGTGCTTGCAGGTAGACTATATGTTGGAATTAAAATTTCTAGATGGTATAGCAGTACAACTATTTTTTACGCTTTTCTAGATTTCAATAAGATGGCATGATCACGATCACTATTAGCTACCCAAACTGCCATCATTAAAACATATAGAACCATCCAAAGATATCAAATTAATAGCAAAATTATAGATGAACCACTTGGCTCTACAAAACAAAGACTGCCCTTTTTAGTGACTCACAAAAAAAATAAGGAACAAAGTGAAAAGCGCATCTGCTGTAGAAGTGCAACATGATAAATAATTTAAATGACTCCGCGTACACACAGATGCTATAGGAATGAAAAATAATAATAATAAATGTGCGCCAGAATCATTAAAAGAAAAAATGTTTAACAATGATGAATGACAATAATCAATCAAGCCCCTCTAAAATGAATGTATTCAGATATTTGCGAATTTTTGGGTTGGTAGCTTAAATAATCATAAAAAATATATTAAAATAATTTCATGTCGCACTTAAAATTTCAAAAATAATAAATGCACTGCTAGTGTACAATTTGTATTAATTGATAGAGCAAGAACTCAACCTCTATATGGACAGCACGTTCGGTCCACCCCAAGATCTTCTCGTGTCTAACATTCACCAAATGAAGAATAAGTGGAGCACAAACAGGTCTTATCTGTAGACAAACAAATTAATCAATCATTATGAAATGACCATAGGGCATCATGCCCAAAAGGATTTCATAAGTTGTCACAAAATACAATGGAAAGTAGTTTAGGAGAAAATAAAATAAAATAAAATAAAACAAAAAAATACTAATAAATAACTTGCCCAATCATGAGACATCGCCAGTTCAAACCCATTGAAAAAAATATATCAACCATCAGTATTACAGCGATTTACAGAATCATATATACTCCAAAGAGAAGGAAACTTGTACCAACCACTAAATGCCGCTAGTTCAAACCCATTTAATAATCAAAATCAACCACCAACAATACAGCCATCTACTGAATTATGACCATCGAGGAGTAGGAAAAAGACAACTAATAAAAGTGGAGCCATTATAATAAAGAATATGTGCAGAGGCAAATTGAACATGTTTACTTTCAAAATTCAGCAGAATTATATTATTGAAATAAAAAAAAAAGAAAAATAATACCCATAAATGATCCAAGAATAGGAAAGACAAGAAAAAGGAAAAAAACATGAAAGGAAAGATATAACACATATATCTCCAATTAATCAATTCATAATAATTATTTGGAGATAAAAGAAACGACATAAAATAAGAAGCCTAAAGTAGGAAAGGAAATGAATTCAATCCAAGAAAATAAATCTAAAATAGGAAAGGAATAAATCCAATCAAGAAAATAAATCTAATCATCATAAGTTCTGCAACAAGTCAACAACAACGACGACGACAAAGCCTTCATCCCACTAAGCAGGGTCGGCTAGATGAATCTTTTTTCTCCATTGCATCCCTCTGCCTTTCTTAACATAAGACGAAATCTAAAACATCTACTCTTCTAATTGAATCATCAGATGGTCGATGTTAACATGACCAAACCATCTACGGCAATTCTCTCTAATTTTGTCCGCCAATAGAGCTACACCAACCCTATCACAGATATATTCATTTTGCATTTTGCCTCTAAGTGTAAAGCCACTCATCCACCAAATCATTCTCATCTCGGAAACAATTAACTTAGTATTATGCTTCTCTTTTAAAGGCTAACATTCAGCACCATAGAGCATAACAGGTCTCACCACCCTCTTATAAAATTTTCCTTTCAGTCTAAGCGGTACTTTTCTATCACATAATAAGCCTAAAGCATTCATCCACTTCAACCAACCAACTTGAATTCTACTATTAACATCCACATCTATATCTCCATCGCTTTGAACAATAGACCCAAGACATCTAAATCGATCACACCTTTTAATAATTTGATCACCCAAAGTTACACCTGTCACTAGAGCTAATATTACTAAAATTACATTCCATGTATTCAGTTTTAGTTCTACTCAAATGAAGGCATTTAGACTCCAATGTAAACCTCCATAATTCAAGTTATTACTGGGCTTTTTCTCTCGTATTATCCACGAGAAGTATATCATCAGCAAAAAGCATACACCAAGGTACATCCTTCAGTAAATGTCCAGTAAGACCATCCATAACTAAAGCATAAGATATGGGCTTAAAGCCGATCCCTGATGTAATCCATCAGAAATGGAAAAATATTTGGTCAATCCTCCCTCAGTTCGAACACAAGTAACAACTCTAATATACATATCTTTAATGACTTGAATATAAGTCATATCAACATCTTTCTTCCCAATGACTCTCCAAAGGATATCTCTTGGAAACATTATCGAAGCTTTTTCTAGATCAATAAAAATCAAATGTAGATCCTTCTTATTATCTCTGTACTTCTCCATCAAACTTCTCAATAAATTTATAGCTTCCCTAGTAGACCTTGTCCGGCATAAATCCAAAATGATTATGAGAAATCATGGTAATACGTCTTAACCTATGTTCAATTACCCTCTCCCATAATTTTAAAGTATGACACCTCAATTTTATTCCACTATAATTTGCACACTCTTGTGCATCCCCTTTATTCTTAGAAATGGAATCAAAATACTCTTCCTCCACTCCTCACGCATCTTTTTAGTTTTTAAAATAATATTAAAAAGTTTAGTATGCCAAGAAACTCCCAAATATCTTAAATATTTTCAAACTTCAATTGGGATATCATCAGGTCCTACAGAATTTCCACCTTTGGTTTTCTTTACAGCCTCCTCAACTTCCTTTTTACTAATGCGACGGTAAAAATGAAACATTTTATTATTATTAATGGTATTAAGTTCACTAAGGTCGATTGTATTTTCAGAATCTTCATTAAAAACTTTATCAAAATAACTCACTCACCTATGTTGAATATCTTTTTCTAAGAAAAACACTTTGATTTTAATCTTAATACACTTTACTTGAGATAATTCTATACTTTTATTTTTTCTTTGTTCGGCTAGTTTATACATATATTTTTCACCTTTCTTAGTATTTAATTTGTCATTAAAATCATTAAAAGCAGAATTTTTAGCGTCACATATTGTTTTTTTAGACTCTTGCAGACAGTTTTATATTTTTCTAAATTCTCTAAGTTTTTACATTTAACCCAATTTTTATAACATAACTTCTTATATTTTATCTTTTCTTTCACAAAATTATTCCACCACTAACTACTTTTATTTATAGAAACTTTTTCTTTTAATTTTTCAATTACATCTTTTGTCACTGGTTTAATAGTATTTGTTACTTTTTCCCACATAATAATTGTTTCTTCATGAACATCCCAAATTTTTAAATTTTAAATTTTACTCATAAAAATAATTTTATTTTTATCTTTTAGGTACAACAATCTAATTTTACGATGATAAATCATAGTATTAACATTTTCTAATTCTTCATCTTAAAATCTGAAACTAATAATTGATGTTGGGTACTTAAATCCTCATTTCAAATGACAATACAATCCTTACAATCTCGACGATCTCTTCTTCCCATAAGAAAAAAATCAATTTGTGTTTTATTAAAGCAATTCTTATAAGTAAAAAGATAGACATCTTTTTTCTTGAATAAAGTATTAGTAATAATCAAATCATATGCTAAAGCATTAATCTGATATGACCCTACATTCTTGATTAATCACTCCATAACCGTAGCTACCATGAATATTTCTGAAATCATCTACCACACTACCGACATGTCCATTTAAATCTCCTCCAATAAAAATTCTTTTGTTCAAGAGGTATCTAGTGTATTAAGTCTTTTAAGTCATTCCAGAATTTATCTTTAGAGCCTATATCTAAACCTACTTGAGGAGCATAAGCGCTTATAATATTAAAAATCTTAATTGTTATAATTCTATCTCCAACTCTATTAATTTTTACAACATTATCTTTCAAACACTAATCTATAATTACACCTACATCATTTCTAATGCAACTCTTGCTAGAATACCAAAGTTTAAAACCTAAGTTACCAATCTCCTTAGCTTTTTCTCCAACCCATTTATCTTGAACACATAAAATATTTATCTTCCTATGAATCATAATATCAATTAATTACATTAATTTATCATTGAGAGTACCTATATTCCAAGATCATATCTTAATACTAGTATCATGGATTAACTTCTTTACCCGCGTATATCCGTAATGTAGGAACTCTTGCTTATTTAACACTAGATCTGGGCGCCGGTGTAGTGACCCTTGCACACCTTCCACTGTATTCATGTCATGATTTTTTCGACAAATTTTACGCTGGTTGGGTCGATTATTTAACGCAACCCTCCACTTTTCACACCCGGACTTGGGACCGGCAATGGCAGTGTTTATCCTCATAACTTCTAACAGGAAAAAATTATTTCCTAATATAACTTCTAACACCCTTCAAGTTGAAACACTGTTGACAACTATGTTCAACTTGAATTTGAAAATATCAAATAATGGATGAGAAAGATTCCTTAGGAGAGAGAACTTGAAGTATTCATCTTGTACTTGGTAATCAACCCCAAGAGCATTTTAGGATATTCTTAGTTGACTGCGGTTGTCTTCCACTACAATTAATACAGAGCCTGTAAGTGCATAGAAGACTCCTACAGGTAATATTGCAAGAAAGTCTGTAGGGAAGTAGACAACCTATAAGAAAAGCTGACTTCCAGTTAATTATGGTTGCCTTTAACAGAGGTTCCAACAGTGTATGCAGGTAGGCAGAAGGCTTCTACAAAAAATATTGCAGGAAAGTAGATAACCTACAAGGAAATCTGTAGGGTTCTGCAAAGAAAAAAAAAAAGAACACCTGAAGGAAAAGTTGCATAATATGGCCTGCAGGTAAAGTAAAAAAATAACATTTGCAGAGAAAGTTGCAGAGTATGGTCGTACATGTAAAAAAGAAAAACCCGCAGGAAATGCTACATGGTATGGCCTACAGAAAAAAAAAACATCCCTGTAGGAGAAAAAAAAAGAGCATCAGTAGGAAAAACTGCAGGGTATGGACTACAGGTAAAAGGAAAGAACACTTTCAGGGAAAACTGCAGGGTATGGACTACAGGTAAAAGGAAAAAACACTTTCAGGGAAAGCTGCAGGGTATAACTTGTAAGAAAAAAAAAATGAGCACCTGCAGGAAAAGTTGCAGGATATGGTCCTGTAGGAAAAACGAAATAACATTGCATGGTATGGCTTGAATGGAATAACACCTACAAGGAAAGCTTATGGCCTACAAGAAAAAAAGAAAGAATATATGCAGGGAAAGATGCAGGGCATCGTCTATAGAAGGAAAAAAAATGCTCAGTAAGCAGGCCTCCAACAGGAAAAAGCTTCAAAGAAGAGCCTGCTACAAGAAAAAAAGGCTATGGAGAAGGGTCTATTTCAGGAAAAGGCTCTGGAGGAAGGCCTGCTGCAGGAAAAGGCTCTTGAGGAATGCCAGCTGGGGGAAAAAGCTCCGGAGGACCTGCTATAAGAAAAAAACATCGGAGGAGGTCTGCTGTAGGACAAAGCTCTACAGAAGAGCCTGCTACAACAAAAAAACACTGGAGAGCTTGTTGCAGGAAAAAAACTACAGAGGGCCTGCTAGATGGAAAAAAAACTCTGGACGAGGGCCTAATTTAGAAAAAAAAACTCGTAAGGACGGCCTGCTGTAAGAAAAAAGCTCCGAAGAGGGCCTGCAGCGAGAAAAAACTCTGCAGTGAATTTTCTCTCAACTTGATAGTTCCTTTATAGTAAGAATGAAGGCAAAAGAGGAAGGCAATCCCTATCGATCTTGAATTTCACTTGTGCTGGGAACTTCCCTCCAAAGGCTCCCGCCACTAATTAAGGCCCCCCTTCGAAGTGGAGCGGTAGGCACCTTACAATAGCTTGAGATCAAAATCAACAGGAAAAGCCTTGCTCTTGGCTTGATCCTGTCCACCATCTTGAGTATTCCCATTGAAAGGCCAAATAACATTCGCTTATAGCATTAACGCTTCGTTAAAAAGTTGCACATGAAAATTAAACCAAAACTCTTCTCCATGTGCTCCTTCCCGTTATTCTCCCTCGATGGCAAGCTCCATGCCTTCTTCCCATTCCCTACACTAGCTTCGCCCCTACTCTTATTACCTGTCGCCCCAGCAATTGCATCAGGAGCAGGGTTAAAAGACATGGGCACTAGCACATAACGAAACTTGAGGCAGCCACCCCGACTTTCTCAATCTGCTCACCAACATTGTTTCTTCTTCTCAAATTCTTTTGAAGACGCTTGAGATGCACTTCCAGATCCCCACTTCGACCTTCGCGGTTTCCTCATATAATTGAGAGTGTGAACCTTGATGAAAATGAACTTTGAAGCGGCGGAATCGATATCGGGTGCACCTTTGAAGCCTATATAATTCTCATCACAACCAACCCCCAGATCACATTCCTTGCACAAAATCTCTAAAATTTCATGACTAAAAGCCTGCAAGCTACAACGCTACACATGGAGCAAAAAACATCCAATGGAAACCCAACAGAAGCAACTTTTCACCCTGATTCATGCACTAAAAAAAAAAGAGAGAGGACAAATTAAATGAAGAAAATGATTTTTTATCTGACCTTCAATGATGCGGGGCTGGTCAGCCGGCTGAACCGGCCAGAGGAGGATCCCGTTGCAGCAGGAGGCTGGGCTGACGCTGTATGGGGCGGTAATTACACCCCCGCTTCCTTTTTCCATTTCCCGCCTTTCCATCTCTATTTTGTGTTTGCTGAGTTTAGACTTAGGTTACGTTCTGTTATATTTCATATTTCTATCTGGAGGCTTTTTCCATTGCTAGGGTCATATCTAAGGACAGGTTGTGTTTCGATTGTACCTTGCTCTGAGGTGGTGTTTATCCTCTCTAATTCCCTTCCCTGCTCCACTCCTTTCCTACTCCTTGCTGCCGGCCTAGCCCTCTTCCTTCTCAGTCCACTTGTCGCCGGCCCAGCCTTCGCACTTCCCTACATTTCCAATCGCCAACCTACACCCCAGTTGGTCTATTCTTGGCCTCCAACCATCCCCTCCTTCCCCTAAAGCCCTACCACCAACCCCTACCTAGTCGACTTGCTCCCAAACATCGACCAACCCTTCCTGCAATACCGGACCTAGCTGCATACCTTCCTGCTCCAGCTCCCTTTCTCTTTCTTTGTTCTAGCTACCTACACACCTCCAAATCGACCCTCGACATCTTCTACCCTTCAGCCCTCAACCATTTCACCCGCACCACCGATGTCCTGTGGTCTTCTAACCCGGCTCTAGCCAGATAGTTATTTATTGTGTTCTCGTTTCTATTTTTGAGTCGTGATTGTAAGCCTACTCATTTGCTTAATAAAATTTATTTCCATTATTTCGGGTATATTTATCGCTGGTTTCATTCAAGCAATACCTAGGACGCCCAAAACCTTCAAAATCAGTAAAATCTCTAAAATTACGTTATCAAAATTCTACTAAAACCAATATCACGAAATCAGTCTGCAGCCTCGAGCCAGTTTCCCAGTCATACAGTTTCTTATCAACATTCTCATCTATCCTCTCATTTACTTCCTGCCTAAAACTTCGCATACATGTAGGGCTGTGAATTTAGCTAGAAGGTCGTTACTCATTAATCGCTCAAAATCAATTTGAATATTTACTCAGATCGAGATTGTATTGAAATAAACGAGTCGAGTTATGAACTGAAACTTTGGATAGAATTTTTTTCGAGCTGATTTCGAGCAATAAATGGATCGACTCAAACAGACTTCGGATTGGCATATAGTATTTTTTTTTATTAATAAAAATTATATATATGATGCAAAGTAAAACGAAATATAAACAAGTCACAAACAAATTTCTAACTGATATGAAGTTAGAACGGATCCTAATAAATCAATTTGAGCGGATTAGTTTCAATTTTGAGTAGAATCAAAGTCGTTTTTGAGCTAACACAAATCCATATAACTCAATTTGAGATAGCTTCTTTCGATTTCGAATCAGATCGAGCTCGATTTAATTTTGAGTTGTCTTGGGCCTAAATCAAATATAAAAAGCCAAGTGTCGCCGCACTAAATCTATTCGAGCAAATTTTCAGCCGACCCAAGCTTGACTCGAAATCAGATCGTTAATGTTGAATGTAGCAAAAAAAGAGGGAGAGAGGGAAATAAAATAAATTAATTAATTCTAGAATCTTACTTGCTCCCACCAACTCACACATTTGCATCCAAATAATCGTTCCCCCTCGTTCTTAAAGACAAGAAAAGGATCGCCCTCAGAGAAATGAGATCCTCAGCCTCATTTGAACGCCTCGCTTCTGTTTCCCTAACTTCCACTCCTACACTAGCATAAAGTTCAAGCTCACAATCCCGAGAGCCCTCTCCGTCCTATACTATTTCGCCTCTCATGCAAGTAACACAAATGAGCCTCTGCTTGCCAAACTGAGTCGTCCCCTCTTATCTGAACCGAGCCGTTAACCTTTGCACACACAACCTAAGCCTCCCTTTTACTGTTTATTTTATTATTATTAGTATTGTTGTACTTTACATCGTAACTGCAAAAAAACAACAAAAAATAAGAAAAACAAAATATCAGTATTTTATTTTGTTTTGTATCTTCATCAATCACTGCTGTCGTAGATCGTTGTTGTTAACGCCCACAAAGCTCCAAAAGGTATAAAAAATAGGGATGAAGAGGAGGCTTTTAAAAGGTCCATTCGAGAAAGTATGAATAATTGTCCTTAGAAATTAAGTACCACTCAGAGGAAAACCGCGGGCTTTTTTGGAAATATTATTATAAAAATTAGGGGTAAAAAGTTTTCAAATACCCGTCTTGTGAAACGAGAGTGTCTGTCCTTGGAAATTAAATACCAATCAAGAAAAGTAAAGTATCGCTTGTGAAATGTCAATTTGCAATTAACCCTTCTTTATAGGTACATTAAAGGTTAGTTATGTCTTTTAAAACTGCGGGTTAAATATTTATTTTTGCTACCCGATCGTATATCTCACGACACTCACCAGCGAGTCTTTTAAGACAGTTGGAAATATTGGCATTCTCCTGGTGCCCCTTAATAGGGATTGACATCCATTGACCGTCAAATTTTAGAGTGATTTAAACGTGTAAATTAACTTAGAATTTTACATTTTAAATTTAAAAAATTACCTAAAATATGGATAATTTGAATTTAAAAATAATTAGAACTTTAAAAATGTAGGCTCCTAGGGCTTAAAAATAATTTGGAATTCAACTTTTAATTGCAGGCTTTTAGGGTTTCAAAAGTAATTGAAATTTTGGGCTTTCAAAATTAAGCTCTTAGGGTATGAAAATAAAATCAAAAGTGGGGCTTTGAAATTTCAAAATCATGCCACCAAATTCACAATAAAATTTATTAGCGAACAGAAGATTTTTTTTTAATTTCCAATAAAGTTATGTAAATGCAATATCATAATAATTTCTATTTCAAAATTAAAATGATTTCAAGGCATACAAATTAAAAGAATATTTTCAAAATCAAATACAAAAATTCGAACAATTGGAGATCCGTGAGAGTATGTTAAAACTAGTATGAGTTAAAGTTCACATATTCTCAAGTTATGTTAATTTAGAACACCTACATAAATGAGTCAGCCATGCATGATTTCAAATTGCAGCATAAACCCCCTTTTTTAAGGAAAAATGCCTCTCAAATTCTTATTTTAAAATATTGGCTAAATTAGTCAAAACACTTAAAATCCTTCAAAGTGTGAAAACATATAAACTCAAACACCCGCATGTATTTCAACCAATGTATTGAAAGCTAAAATATTAGGTTCGAAAATGTCGCGCTGGCTAACGGGTCGCCATGTCTGCAGGACAGGATTGTAAGTCTCACTAAACTAGTCTGATCATCTTCCTCACAAGAATTAAAGAAGACAAGTCTAGCAAATTTAATAATAAACCTCCAAATTATAAAGATAAGCATTTACAAGCCCTAATCACCAAATCTATCCTCCTTACAAGGACAATAGTCAATGAGACTTATATCTTAAAAAGTCAGTCTAAACTAACAAAATCAAATATCCTTCAAATATAAAAGTTAAAAATCTATAATCCTCGATGATAACCGTGTTGACTGAAAATTTCAAATGGAGTGTCAATTTGTAAATTAATTTTTAAATCAAATTCTCAAAATAGCAAATCAAAACCATGAAATTAAAATCAATTACCTAAAAACTAAAATCACAAAAACCAAAATATTAAAATAAAATTATTTATTTAAAAGTCAAAAGCAAAAATTCATCCGCCCTCCGCAACAGTTTGTTGAGGGTGGCAAATTTCTGATTAACTTCAACTCATAAATAGTGAATGTCGTATCAAGTACATCCTTATATTCGCAATCAAAGTAATTGAATGATAGTAAGGACGTGATTTGTATGCTCTGTTCATGTGGTTTTACAGTCAAATAGCATCACATAGTAGCGGTTATGACCAACGCCTTCGGACGTGATCCATATGTTCCCCAACAGCTTTCTACCATTTGAGTTGTGAACAAAGGTACAATTGATTGGCATAAAGCCTTCTGTTATCTAAGGTAGGCTTAAATTGATCCCATTAAACAAACATCTACCTCACATCTATAAGGATCTATTGAACGATGCAACTCATAACTGCTGCTAAAGACTCTTCAGTCATGTTGGGTCAACTACCTCCTCTAACTAAGTAGATCAAAGACCACAATGACATGAAATGATGGAACCATGGGATCTTGATCGGATTTGTCATCGTTTTTCCCAACATTCGCTTTCAGCTCCAAGTGATGGATTTTATAATTTAAAATATATGTGTTTTGTCATTAGTTGCTAAATATTCAATGTTAAATAACTAACCTTAATAGAAAGTACTCTCCTGTCATCGGGAGGGCATGGGGGTTTAAGCCTATGAAAAACCTTGAAACCCAAATCAAAATGTCCTCGCAAGTGAGAACGAAAACTCAGGATATTTTTTATCTACAGTCCAAACTGTCTTTAAAAAATTCGACCCTCCAAAGCTCTAACAAAAACAAAATGACAGAGAATTCGAGTAACGGTCGAGAATTTTGGAGCTCCGTAGCTTAACTGCTCATCGCCGCTTTAGGAGATCGTTGCGATGCTGCTGAGATTTTAATTTAATGTATATATATGTATGTATTGATTTTTGAAAATAAAATTTTAAGCTTTTAAAATATGAGAATGAGAAAGGACGGATCTCATTCGTTTAACAGTTTGAATGAACGAGCGTAATATCGCGAGTAACGCATCTATTCCGAAGAATAGACACCCTACTTGACAATATCGCTCGATCAAATAAACCACAAAATTCATGACATCCGTTCTGGCCTGCGAACATTTATGTGGACCGACAAATTCTCCTATTTAATACAAATGAATTAAATAGTGCTTATATTATCCAGTGTCTTTAAAACTCCCTATGAGCAATGCCCCTATAGTTAATTACCCTCAAATGACCGAAGTCATCCGAGAGAACTCTCGATTTAGGTCTCGGGTTTCTATCTTCACGGAGTCGAAAGGTAGGGTTTTCAACGAAATGAGGTAGTAGGAATCCAATAGAGTGAAAGCGCGCAATGTGAATGCAGTTATTTCGGAGTCAAAGAAGAAGGGTAGAGGATGTCACGGATCTCGAGGAGGACCTCAATAACGTCCCGCACTATCCTATGGTTCGGCTTTAAGCTTTGGAAAGAGATTTATTTTAATTTCAATCTCGCAAATTAATTATAGGAATTACGTTCGTATAACGTCTCGATTACGCAAACTACCCGAAAGACAGGAGAGCTTACGTCGTATCGACGACAACCCCGGAAACTCAAGCGAGTTAGAGACTTATATCGCACGAGGAGGGCCGTGCAAAGGCCTAAAAGAGAGGTGAGGGTTTATGACGGCATGGCTGACTACCTCGAAGTCCTAGGGCTCATTATTTAAACTAAAGAATGGAGTTTTCTTGATGTCGACACAGGTTTTCTTGAAGAAGATGGTCGTGCTTGCCACCGTGCTCCAAGCTCCACGTCGTAGCAGGAATCGCAGCTTAGATTTAAAGTCTTAGGTTAAAGTGAGCATGCAAGTTGTTTATTATTTTTATCAGAAGTGAGTGCGTGCAATCGTGGCATGCGTAGTAAAAGAAACGATAGAACGAGAGATATCGAGATTATGCAGAAGT
This sequence comes from Papilionanthe hookeriana x Papilionanthe teres, assembly GCA_022702705.1. Lineage (NCBI taxonomy): Eukaryota > Viridiplantae > Streptophyta > Magnoliopsida > Asparagales > Orchidaceae > Papilionanthe > Papilionanthe hookeriana x Papilionanthe teres. Next base: position 62,538,124 of record CM040426.1, on the reverse strand, counting down.
AACGTCTATAACAGGTGAAACATGTTGAGCGGAGAGAAAGTACGAAATGTAAAGCATGCTAAGCAAGATATGTATCGAAAGTAAACGTATTAGATTAGCGAGAATATGTGTTGAAAAGTAAAACATGTCAAGCGAGTATACAAGAAGGAAAGTAAAGATCATCACGTGAGTATCGTATGCTTTCGCTTATCCTCGACGCTACTGTTACTCGTTTATTACTATATTTTTTTTATTTCGCAAAGAATTTGTCGCTGCTAAGAGAGCAAGAGTAGAAGTAGTAAGTTGAAAACAACCTAGCTAAACAAGTGCTTATGGTGCGTACACAGAAAGTAGAGTCCGAAAACTCAACAAGAAAAACGAAGGAAAACGCCGAGAAAGCGATGAAAATCGCAAAGAAAACTAAGAAAGTCGGAAAGAAAGAAGAAAACGTCCGTGGAAAACTCCGAGAAAAGTCACGAACGAAAACAAAACAAAGTCGTAGAAACCGCAAAAACACCGCGAGAAACCCACAGACGACTCGCTAAACTCATAGCGAACCATAAGAAAGCCATGGGCCTCCGGAAAGAAAGACACGTAAGCACGGTGGTGTTTCGTACTCGTAGCCGTGCTAATGTCCGGACTTAAGTGCCGACTACTAGACCGACTTTCTGCAGAAGGCGATCCTAATCCGACTCGAATAATCAACCGTGGACCTTTATAAATTTTCACACATTTCATTTTTGGTTTTCATGCAAGCAAGATCGTAGGTAAGTAGGTTGTATAAGTAGTGGAGGTAATTTTGTATTTTTCAAACATATGTATTTTTTTGTTTTAAAACATTTCAGATCACGGAGTTGACTACCCTAATGGATTAGTGCTACGAACATTAGATCGTTTCGGTAGTAGAAACCCCGAGGACGGCCGAACGATTCCGTGATTCCCGCTCTACTCTCTACAGAGTCTCGAGTCAGCGGCCCCATTCTATGATTCTCGTAATTTTCTCGTTTTGCGGTCTCATCAATGTCCCCACCGCACTTACAGCGCTGCATGACCGCCATATATAACCCAAGGAGGTTATATATGCACACCTACACGTCCCCCGTAGGTGTGTGCTTTGAGCCAGAAACAAGCGCGAAACTAGGGACGAGAGGTCAAGGAAAGGAGGACGGAAAGCGGCTCACTTAAAGCAATTTCGGAAGGAAGTGAGTCGATTTCCAATAATCAGAAAACACGTAAGTCACCCTGGACTCCCGACCGACCTCATATGTCCTGAGAAAAGGACTAAAGGCACCTCGACGCTCTCAGAGAAGGTGAGGACTAGACCCCTAGGAACGCACTCCCTTTTCCCAAATAACTTGTAAAAATCATGAAAAAACATAAAAAGAAAGTCACTCGCCGGTCCTAGACTCAGTGCCACATTGATTTTCAATTCTCGAAACACAAACTTCCCCAAGACGTTCTCTTACTGGCTCGGGACTCAGCTATAACGAATAGGAGAATCGATGAACTTTTAATACATAAGAAAGAGAATGAATGAGCCATATGCCACCAAACTAAGCATCAATTTCACCAAATAAATCCTCCAAGAAGTATTCCGTATATCGTGTCTCAATTTATTCCCACAAGTAAGCTAGAAAGCTCTTCCAAATTCATTAAATCAATTCCATAGACAAGTGAAGCAAAGAGCAAAGCCACCATCACAACAATCACCCCAATAAGGCTCTCGGCCAAGGCTAAAAACAGGAACAAAGGCTCACGGCCTAAGCTACAATAAAGGGGCAGCAAGAAGTAAAGCCCTGAAAATCCAAATCATCACAATGAGGCTCACGGCCAAGCTCCAACAAACCACCCATACTAATTCAAATTCACCACAAATGCATAGGGATGAATCCATAGGGCAACCAAGCAATTCAGCCCACCTACGACTTAAAAGAAGCACAAACCCGAGCCTGAGGAGACCCAAACCCGAGCCATTCAAAGGCCGCACGGGGAGGTTGCAGTAATGACGAGGACCAAAGCCGAGCCCCAACATCAAGTGCAAAGGGAGCAGCTGCAAGAGCAGCAAAACAGAAAACCGAGCCCAAAACCAAGTGCAAAGGGGCTAGCTGCAAGAGCAGCAAAACAGAAAACGAGCCCCCAAACCAAGAGCAAAGGAGCAGCTGCAAGAGCAAAGAACAGAAAACCGAGCCCCAAACCAAGCGAAGGGGCTAATGCAAGAGCAGCAACGTGATAATGCAGCAATAGGCAACAGAAACGTAGATGCGGCCAGCAGAAAGAATAGAAACAAAGCTAAGCCGCTAAATCCAACTTAGCAAAAGGCTGACGTCAAAACAAACCCCGAAGGCTAAGTAATCAAGCGACTTACACAAAAGCATCGAAAACCAGAGAGGCATCAGCAAAGCCAAAACCATTGAGGCCTCCGATTTAGGCCAGAAAGCCAACAGCACATTAGTAAGTCTAAGACCGAGCCTAGACCAAGGCTAATACGCGGAATGCGGTGAAAACCATAACCGAATACGCAGTGAAAGCGCAAAACCGCACCCAAGCTCGAGGGAATAAGCATTCTCTACCTCTTAATACATCAAAATAGAAGGCCACCATATATTTCGGATAAGAATAAGCATAGAACTTTTCCAAACTTAAAGTAAATTTCTCCATAACATGCGCTTTTGATAAGGAAAAGCTAGAAGGAAGCGTAAATGAGGCTCACATGTTTACAAGGCTCAAGTGAATCCCCCACCAAATGAAATTATAATAACGTGTTAGCATGTCATTAGAAAGGAAAGAAGAGGGACTATCATTTAGGCTAGCATACAAGTTATACCTCCATTTTTCTTTCACTATAGCGATAAAAAGAAATCCTCCAATCTATATGCAAGACTACACAAGCATGCCATTTAAAGATGAAAAGCGAGGAATTATCATCTCAAGCAAACAAACAAATTATTCCATAAGCATACAAACACCCGATCGAAGCGATGAACGAGGAGGGCCGAACCAATCAGCAAGAATCACGGCCTCCCTGGGCTAGACCGAGAGGAAGAGAGGAGAAGAAGAGTGTTACCAGTTAATGTAGAACACCCCAAGGAATAGGAAAACCCTAAGCTTTGAACCAGCAGCACCTCCCCACCTCCACAGGAATAATCGGCCAGCCCTAGGAACGCCCCAAACAGGGCCTTAAATAGGCAAGGAGAGGGAGAGGAGTGCCTCATCCTACCTGCAGAGCCGGGCGCAAGTAGGGAAGAGTCAGGAAGAAGGCGACAAAACGTCGCAGCCAAGAGCCGAAGCTCGGCGACGAAGGGCCGAGTCGAGCGGGAGACAGTGGCCGCGATCGGGAGGTCACGCGAGGTGACCCTCGCACAGGATAACACTCGAGCGAGTATGGGGAGAACCACGCGGGGCTCGAGAGAGCAACGGCTACAAGGAAGAGGCGCGCTGGAGCACGGGAGAAGGAGGGAACGGGCGCCCTCATCGAACGAGCGAGAGAGAGAGCCAGCCGATCGAATGGGAGGGATTAGGGCTTAGGATAGAAAAAAAAAGGTTTTAATATATATATATATATATATAATTAATTAATTTTATTAAAATAAGCCCAAAAATCACAATTTCCGCTCCGGCAGGCGATCGTCGCAAATCAAATATCAATTTTAGGTGGAAACGACGTTCCGGACGCAACGACACAGTCTGTTTCGTCATCCGAGGTTGTTCGGGCAACTTCGTCGACGATCGCGTCGAAAGTGCGTCAAATCCGACATTTTCTGAAATTCTGACTCGACGTCGATCATCCCGGCGTTCTGGCTTCAATCTTGACCCGTTGCGAGGTGGTTGAAAGCGTCGAGGCCGTGGCTCGAGGAATCTGTGCTCGGTAGTGCAGAAGATGTGCACGAGGCTATCCTAAGGTCCAGTGGTCCCATAGGAACTCGATTTGAGTCCTAACGCTAATTCCAACCTACTCACCGTGAGCTAGAGGTCAGGAATTCCGTCCGGGGCTCCAAAAGAGTGTCGAAGTGGTTTCGAGCATTCTAAAGCGAGGTGGGTCCAGTGCTAGGAATCTAAGATCGTCGGGGAAGCTCCTAAAGCTAGAACCCTAAATTCTAGGAGGAAAACTAAACCTCGACAAAAACGAGGTCAACACCGCCCTACATACATGTTCCATACTTTAACAGCATCGTGCATTTACCAAAACCCAAGACCACAGCCTCATGCAACACTTTAACAACTCAAACTTGTAACGTATTATAAAAATATTTGTATGAGTGGAAAAAAAATGCTAGAGCCAAATCAGTGAGTAAATTTTTTTAAATCATTTCTGAATTAAAAAGCAATTTTTCCTTTATTTTTCAATTGTGTGCCAATAAGTATATGAGGTTAAGATAATCTTATGACTAAAATAAAAGTAACACAATAAATTCTCATCACCAAATTGGTGATTATATGTTAATCCTTGGTTTTGTTGTAAAATTCTCAAGGAATACAACCAAGCATCACACGCTAGCTATGGACATTCTCATTTGTCTTGAATATATTTAGGGATATTGAAAACATTCTTGTGCTTCAAATAGCATTCGTGCATACCTGGCCTCTCATTAAGTTTTTGTTTAGAATTATATATAGTTTAGGGCCCTATTGAGCAATAAGGAATATAAGAAAATCTAGGGACTTATGTGCAAGAATGTATAGGCCCTATAAAAACCCACGTCATAAATCAATAAATAAATTTTTCTTTACAAATCAACTTGGCATCAGAATGGGGATAGTGCATGCCTTCGACTAGCTAGAGCAGAGGCTAGGTCACATGAACAAGAAAGAAGCAGAAAAGCTTGCACGTCGTCAGCGGTGGAGTCAAGAGTTTGGATAGAGAAGCAGGGAGGTTCGATCACATGGTGGAAGGACTTCAGTCATTGTAGTCTCGAATAAGGAGAAACATAGTGTGGGTTGCAGCTTATCGATGTCAGTAGAGAGGCCAAAGTGGAAGACGAGAAAGACAGGAGCTTCGGTGATCCTCGTTCGTTGCGATTCCTTTTGCGTTACAATTCCTTGTGCTTTGTGATTCCAACATTGCTTCCCTGCTAGCCCTAGACGCGGATGTATCTGAAAAGCTGCAGCCATGAAAAGTGAAGTAGAGATGAGAATTTGGAAGGGAAGGCACGAGAGGGTGTCGGCAAGAAGCGGTGAAGGTTTCGAAGCTTATATCGAGATTATTTTTGCCTTATCCGAGCGATAAAGCCTCTATTGTGGGACTTCTGTTGCTGCATCACTTCATTCGTTGTGTAATCTATACATGAATCCTTGTGATTGAGGCTGTCAGGTGATAGAGAAATTGTGGGATGTAAAGAATTAGAACTTTTGGGGAAGGTGGATCTCATGTTCTAAATGTCTTATTCAGACTCATACAGGGAGTTAGCATCTTGACGGGAGCCACTAACCCAGCACATGCTCCGACGTGGATGAAGTTATATCTCCCCCAAGTGAATCTTTAATTTGATGGACTGGCCACGTATCTAAATTGGTTGCGTCAGATCGAGGTTACTCTTGTAGGGAAGAGGCGAGAGGAATATCTGACGGGAGTAGAACCAAAGAACGACAGTGTTGAGGGAGACGAGTAGAGAATGACACAAGCCTTACATTACACGACTTCTCAACTCGATGGTTCTATCGATTGCGTCATCAGTGGACGACATTAAAAATGTGAAAGACATCTGGGAAAAGTTGAAGAAGACCTATACTGAGACTGAGAACCACATGAGAGTGTTATAGATTCAGCGTATCATAGAAACAGTGGTACAAGTTGACGGATCAATTCAGTAGTACTCCATAGAGCTAGAGCGGTTGTGGCAAGATCTTCATCACTCTCACCTATGTCAAGTTGTGGTGATCCAGAGTGCAAGAAGAATGAGATCTTTCACAGATGTGGACTATGCAGTTTCTAACTAATCTAAACCCAATTTTTTTATCAGAGGAGATCGGTCCTCCTAGCCCAGGCAACGATTCCTTCACTGATTGAGGTTATCGCAGCGATGATCTAGGAGGAGAGTCGCATAAGACCACTCTTGGCCGAGTGGACTTCCAGGTACGCGATTAGTTTTGGTTATCTCGAACTTAGGTATGACAGGTACCCTGGGGAGACCTGTAGGTGTTACAAATATGTTGAAGTGGGACACGTGAGCAAGACTTGTCCAAAGCTACCAAATGGGTGAAAGAGGAGGCTACCAGGAAAATCTGATGGTAGCGGAGGACGAGGGAGAGACGATAGTGATATTTACCGATGAGAATCACGAGTTCCTAGAGATGTTGAAGAGGAAGCATAAAGAAGCAAGTGATGTGACTGAGAATGCATCCACCTTATCGTCATCCAAGGGGAACACTGTTACTTATGCTCACTCAGTCAAAGGTACTCGTGATACACATGCTCTTGTTTCTATATCCACCTGAAGATCACTATAATGGATAATAGATTCTAGTGTATCTCGACATGTGACAGGTACTACTAGTGAGTTCTCTTCCTGTACTCATCTAGCAGTTCCAGAGAACATTGAGACAGCTAATAATATAACACAGTCTAAGGTTAGTAAGAGTGCAGCGAGATGTGTCAATTCTAATATTATGTCCAATGTTTGGCATGCTCATTTTTTTTCTAGTGAACCTTTTACCCACTAGTGTCATTATACTCCAGCTAAAATGTGTTGTTTCATTTAATATTTCTAACGTGTACTTTCAAAAGAAGGGGATTGGCTGGAGACTTGAGACTGACACGCGGCATAATGAACTCCGGTACTCGGATAGAGAGGCTATGGACTCAGCCTTGACATCTATGGTAGAGAGTGTAAAACTAGGAGGATTTGGGAGGAATGTGGAAGATGCGTTGCTGTTACATCACAAGGACCTGGGATACTCTTCATTTAGTAAATTGAGTCGTTTGTACCTGTCTTTATATGAAAAGGCAAATAAACAAAAATATGTGTGATATTTGTGAGTTTGGTAATCATATCAGGAGCTCTTATGTTAGGTCTAGTAATAATTCTTGTATTTTTTATTAGGTGCATTCAAATGTATGGAGACTTTGTGCTACAACTTCGATGAATTGTTACAGATATTTTTTTACTTTCATTGAACATTTTTCTCGTGTCAGTTAAATCTGATCAAAAATAAAATTCATGTGTTTGCCTGCTTTAAAGACTTCCATAAGGCGATTCAGACTCTATATGATGTAGTAGTGAAAATATTTAGACCTAATAATGGGACAGACGTTTGGGAAGTACCTATTAGCTCAAGGGATACGGTATCAAACTACATGTTCATCCACATTGACAAAAAACGAAGTAACAAAGAGGAAAAATAAACACCTAAAGGTAGCCCTAAGCATGATGATCTCAAACACTGTCCCAAACACTTGTGGAGGCAAGCGATTTTGACAGTCACTCGATTGATCAACATAATGCCCTCAAAAGAGTTGGAGTGACAATTTCCTCGTATGTTGGTGAAAGGAGATAATGGTGGGATCCTCTTATTAAAGGAATTTGGTTGAGTATATCTTATAAAAGATAATATACCATCAATAGAAGAGATGGATCACATAACTATGAAGTGTGCTTTCGTGGATTATTATGCCACTCAGAAGAGATATATTTGTTGGAGCTCGATAGAGAATAGACTTTTTGTGAGTATGGATAAGACTTTTAGAGAATTTAAATTGTACTACACCTTCGAGGTAACTTCACCCTTTGGCGGCTCGCCAGCTACTGGAGGTATGAGACAAGAGGGGGAGAGCAGTTATGGTGAGAGATTGGTACATGTGGGAACGATGCCTTTTTTCCTGTCGTGTGGGAAGGATCGGCTGAGAAAAAGCCAAAAAATGAGGGAAATGAGCGTGAAGGAGGTGGGATTCAAGCTCAAGGGAAGCTACGGGTGTATACAAGGAGGAAGAATGAGGGAACAGAGCCTGTTGTGCCACTCGCGCCATCAAGTTCTTTGTCCCAGTCTACCTCGACTCCTGAGAGAACTACACCATCTACCTCAAAATTTGATTACAAAGGTGATATGATTTTCTCTCCCTTCTCACACTCCCATAACTTTTCTTATATTCTATCATGTCACCTGTACACTGAACATTCATTGCATCTTTGAACATTATCTCTATACACAAGTGTTGGCAGATAGCTAAGAAGGATCTAAAATAGAAGTTTGTCATGTTGGAGGAACTTACTACTCTCGACAAGAAAAGGACGTGGGAGCTCGCGTTGCTACCAGCAGGAAAAACGAAAGTCAAGTGCAAATGAGTCTTCACAATGAAGCAGACCTCGAAAGAAAAGATTGATCGCTACAAAGCACGGTTGGTGGAAAAAAGATATAGTCAGACTTATGAAATCAACATGATGAGACATTTGCACCAGTGGCGAAGATGGGCAGAGTCAAGACACTCCTCTGGCTGTGAATGGTGGATGAATGTTACACCAATTGAATGTTAAGAATGCATTTCTTTACGGGGATCTGCTATATAAGGTCTTCCAGGCTTCGACAAAAACTAAATAGTGGGCAAAGTATATAGACTGAGAAAGTCATTGAACGGTTTGAAACATTCTCCTCCAGCTTGGTTTGACAGGTTCAGGAGAGCAATGGCAAGCAAGGGCTATCCAACATATCAATGTCAACCACAAAGTGTTCTTTCAACAGCATGGCGGTCACATTACTATTCTTGA